>CM019071.1:36102554-36702554 GCA_009667805.1 Leptobrachium leishanense | reverse complement strand
AGCCGGAGGCTAGGGTCAGACGAGAGCATTTTTCCCCGCGAACGTGAAAAGTGCGTCCGAACGCATTGACGTATTTTTTTCACGGAATGCGCAAAAACGGTCAGACGACGCGCATTTTCGGGCGTGATTTTGTACGGATCGTCAATAAAACACTTTTTGCATCTGGACGTTATGTAGGCTGGACATTAGCAGCGTCTGACATCTCCTAATCACGCACACACGCCGCTATGCCGCAGCTGCGCACTCAGTACGTCAGTACTAGCGGTTCTGCGTTCTCAAAAAAATGCGTTCAAATTCCACTTGCGTTGCACGGCCGGACTTTTGTGCGGCCGTACATCGTATATTGGCCGTCATTGCCCGTCATCTGCTGCTAGTGCGGCCGTAATTATGTGCGCCAGAACGCACGTTAAAAGTGCGCTGGTCTGACCCCAGCCTAATACTTCTTTTTTTTTGCCTCACTGGTGAAATAACTTTATACCAAGGAGAATTTTTTTTTTTTAAAAAAGAAGCAAACTTCCCTCTGATCCCCGTTGCATAGGAGAGGACTCCATTGAGTTCATGGAAAAATGTTGGTAACCATTTACTGGCAATGGGTTTCCAAACGCTGTGAAAAAGTGATTCCAAATAAAAGCTAGGGTTGCCAGATCCATTATGTTTTCCTGGACATGTATTACTATTTTAGGCAGGGCGGAGCACAGGAAAATTGCTTCCCTGCAACATGCATAATTTATAAGCTGCAGGTAGGTGACCTTTTATGGTTTCTTAGGCTGGGGTAAGGCTAGGGTCAGACGAACGCATTTTTCACGTCGTCCGTGAAAAAGTTCGGTCGAACGAACGTACGTATTTTCCCCCGGAATACGCGATAGCGGTCATACGATGCGCCTTTTCGTCCGTGATTTTGTACGGATCATCAATAAAACACTTTTTGAGTCTGGACGTTATGTTGGCCGGACATTAGCAGCGTCTGACGTCTCCTAATCACGCACACACGCCGCTATGCGGCCGCAGCGCACTCTGTACGTCAGTAGTAGCGGTTTGACGTTCTCGAAAAAATGCGTTCGTTGGCCACTTGCGTTGCGCGGACGAACTTTCGTGCGGCCGTTCGTCGTATGTTCCCCGGCATTGGACGTCATTTGCTGCTAGTACGGCCGTGATTTCGTGCGGCTAAACGCACGTTAAAACTGCGCTAGTCTGACCCTAGCCTTAGACGAACGCAGTGTTAACGTCCGTGTAGCCGCACTTTAGTACGTCCGTGGTAGCAGATAATCATGACCAATGAAGGCCCACACACGAAGTACGTCCGTACGGAAGGGCGGACGCACTATGGACGAGGCAAACAGACGCAGGTTAGCAAGAACGTCGAACTGCTAGGATGGATGTGCGGAGTGCGCCACTTCCACATAGCTTTGTGTGTGAGTGATGGAACGTGGTCAGACGGACTGCATTTAGGCTAGGGTCAGACTAACGCATCTTTCGCGTTGTCCGTGAAAAAGTGCGTTCGAATGAATGGACGTATTTTTTCACGGAATACGCGATAGCGGTCATACGATGCGCATTTTCGTCCGTGATTTTGTACGGATCATCAATAAAACACTTTTTGTGTCTGGACATTATGTTAGCCGTACACTAGCAGCGTCTGACGTCTCCCAATCACGCAAACACGCCGCTAACGGACGCAGCGCACTCTGTACGTCAGTACTAGCGGTTTGACGTTCTCGAAAAAATGCATTCGTTTGCCACTTGCGTTGCGCGGCCGCACTTTTGTGCGGCCGTTCTTCATATGCAGCCCGGCATTGGACATCATTTGCTGCTAGCACGGCCGTGATTTAGTGCGGTTAAACGCACGTTAAAACTGCTTTCGTCTGACCTTAGCCTTATACGTCCAGCATTTTTGACAGACAAAATGTTTTTTTATTTTAACTTATTTTCCCTCCTACATCCGTCAAAAATAACGGACTGTTTGGCCACTACTGCGTCTTCCGTCAAAAAGTGCATCTGTACTGCATGGGTGCACAGTCCATAGAAAACGCGCTCGCCTAACACCAGCCTTACTTGCACCATATGAATCCTACATACCCCAGGGATGTATTTTTCTTGCACTTCACACCATCATGAATAAACTGTCCAAGAAAACATGGCTGGCCTAAGACTGAGGTCAGATGAGCGCACTAGGTGCTCCTGTACTGACGTGCCTCCCGGCATCCGTTGCAGCATTTTGATGCTTTGATGGGGCTGGACACCGCTGTAGCACACGCACGAATTGCGCGTGCTACAAGTGGACATGCAGAAAGCCTTCCCGTCAAAACGGTAGACGCACGTTGGACGGGGGGCTTTCTCCACCCTTGCAGCGCTGAGCTCACTAACTGCGCTCAGCAAGGTGGCCACACAGGCATCAGAGTGGAAGAACGTTCACTCTCACGGACGTTCCTTCCTCTCTCAAAGACACTCGTCTGACCCCTTCCTAAGAGCCCATATTTACTGACAATTCAGTTACAGAGGAGCGAGGTGGCCACACTGGCGTTTGTGCGGAAAGACTGTGTTACGGATATTCTTTCTGCATTGTCCGCGGCAAGTCAGTGATCAGTGAATAGCATCCAGTGTGTCAATAGTCAGGGGAATGTTTCATGATCTTGCTCGATTACAACTCCCATCACAACATTACACCACTACAGGTGATGGGAGTTATAGCACAACAACAGTGCGGATTGAGTATTCCTACAGGGTTATTCAGAGAAAGGTGAAAACCAGGAGAACTGGCAGGAAAAGAGAACAATCTAAACCAAATAGCCGATTCGGAAAGTGAGAAAAAAATGGGAGAAATTTTCTGGTTTTGGCTATTTTGACCTAGAATTTTCACTTCTCCAGTCATTCTCCTGAGTTTCACCTTTCTTTGAATAGACCTGCTAATGTTTCACTGCAGCCGGCATGAAGAAGGATTGAGACTGAGATGAGAAGATTTTTCTGCATAAAATGCACGACACATGTGTGAAATAGTTAATTTTGAAGAGAAAGGTTAATTTATTTGTTGATAAAATTCCAAGTTCTGAAAAAACAACAGGGAACCATCTTAACCTCCCGCTACCATCATCATTTGTGTTCTATTGTAATTTCTGATGAACTCCTATGGTGCCAGAGGAAAACCAATAGACTTTACCCCTCCAACATGATGGATATTTATAGAATTATAAACAGTTGGATACTTGTGTATTTGCCACCGGGAAGCAAATTGTTATTTCAATCAGCCCACAAAACTCCAGAAAAAAAGCCAAACTACTTTCAGAAAAGAAAAGGGGGGAAAAAACAAATCTGCATGTTGCTTTTTTAAGAATATAAAAGTAATCCTGCATGGAAAATGTACATGATTTTATTACAGTTTAAATCTGTCAAACACCTTTCCGCAGCTTTGCATGTAATAATAACAGTATGTGCGTGAAGCGGAATAGCACTTGATACTGTAGTTTTGCCTATAATTTTACTTTGAACATTTAGTGCCAAATTATTAGAAAAGGCATTATAAAAAAACTCTGAAGAATCCTATCAAGTTAATATAAATATATATATAATATTTTGGAAAATGTATTAATTTTCATTGGATGCTTGTATCATTTCTTGTCGGGTGGGCAATGTTCATGGCTGTCCTGTAAAGCTTTATTACCTCCAAGTACTTATAAAATCTGTTCTATTGCCGTATTTATCAGGTGTCAATGTACAATTAAGGCTAGGGTCAGACAAGCGCATTCTGTACGGACGGTGTGTCCGTGCACAACGGACGTACTTTCTGACTGACGACAAGGTAGTGGCCACACAGTCCGTTTTTGTGACTGACGTTTTTTTTAGACTGATGTAGATGGGAAAATAACTTATTATGAAAAACCTTTTGTCCGTCAAAAATGCTGGGCGTATAAATGCAGTCTGTCTGACTTCGCTCCATCACTCACACACAAAGCTATGCGGATGTTGCAGACGCAGCACACTCTGTGCGTCCGTTCTAGTGGATTTATGTTCTTGCCTAACCTGCGTCCGTTTGCCGCGTCCGTTATGCGTCCGCAGTTCGGTGCGGACGTACTTTGTGTGTGGGGCTCCATTGGTCATAATTATATGCTATAAAACGGACGTACAAATGTGCGGCAACACGGACGTGATCAGTGCGCTCGCCTGACACGAGCCTAAACCAGAGCGTCGGAGTTTCTGGTAGAATAGAGTATTAAAGTGCACTACAGCTTTCTAAATCTGGGTAAAACATGCACCCTGTCCTTAAAACAACATGAATTTTTTTATAACCAGGATCCTGCCAGGTTCTGGAATAATTTCTTCAATATTTTGGTCCACTCCATTGTGGTGCATAATGGCATCATGAGGTTGCTTCATATTTTTCAGCTGCATGTGTATCACACAAGCCTCCTTTTCTACTTCATCCCACGGTTACACTATTGCAGTGGTTCCTTCCTAACCGTGGTCCTCAAGTACCCCCAAAAGGCCAGGGGAAATGCAGACTGAATCCTGCAATCACTGAGCAGCAAATCATATCACCTGTGCTGTGCATCAGATATCTGGAAAACCTGACCTGTTGGGGGTACTTGAGGACCACGGTTGGGAACCACTGCACTATTGGATTGAGATCTTTTGATCATGGATATCATTGCACTATACCTCACTGTTACATTGAACGTGAAAAAGTGCGTCTGAACGCATTGACGTAATTTTTCACGCAATGCGGAAAAACGGTCAGACGACGCGCATTTTCGGCGTGATTTTGTACGGATCGTCAATAAAACAATTTTGCGTCTGGACGTTATGTAGGCTGGACATTAGCAGTGTCTGACATCTCCTAATCACGCAAACACGCCGCTATGCCGCAGCTGCGCACTCAGTACGTCAGTACTAGCGGTTCTGCTTTTTCGAAAAAATGCATTCATTTTCCACTTGCGTTGCGCGGCCGGACTTTCGTGCGGCCGTACTTCGTATATTGGCTGTCATTGCCCGTCATTTGCTGCTACTGCGGCCGTGATTAAGTGCGCCTAAACGCACGTTAAAAATGCGTTCGTCTGACCCCAGCCTTAGGAGTTGTTGTTGTTGTTTTTTTATTGTCAAATATATATCCACAAAGGTATGGATGATGGGGAAAATAATTTTATGTGGTGAAAATGATTGAAATCTGACTAGAAATGTACCATTTTTTTTAACATATTTTGATATCGCATTCTGGTGTGACTTATCATATACATGTGCCAGAATGCAGACTGAGGAGCATTGCTGCCCAGGGTCAGTCAGGTGCCACCTGAACTGCAAGAGGACCTGTTCCACATTGTTCTGGGGAAAGTAAGTCCTGCCATTTGGCACCTGCTCTGCCTGTCACTGTCAACCCAACACCAGTTCTGAGCTAAAACTGGTAGAGTGCCCCTCCCAAAACTTGTGTCTGGACCCACCTCTGCTTAAGATCAATAAGAGTATTGCTTTGTCGCATCTGTAAAAAGAGGACAGAAACTAAAACAACACATAGAAATTCTACAAGTCTGTTGCCTCGGAGTGACGCTTGACTCCAGTCTTTCCTTCAGCATCTACATCCAATCACTCTCATCATCTTGCCGCAATCACCTCCGTAACATTGCCAAAATTCGTCCGTTTCTGACTGCTAACACCAACAAACAACTTATCCACTCGCTTGTTATCTCCCACCTGGACTACTGCAACAACTGGCAGTACTGGCCTTCCTATCTCCCGCCTTACCCCCCTGCAGTCCATCCTAAACACATCAGCCCGGCTTATCCATCACACCCGTCATTCTGTCTCTGCTGCTCCTCTCTGTGAATCCCTGCACTGGCTCCCCATTCACAGCAGAATCAAATTCAAACTACTCACCCTGACCTACAAAACCCTCACTAACACCGCCCCTCACTACCTGTCCTCACTAACACCGCCCCTCACTACCTGTCCTCAGTAACACCGCCCCTCACTACCTGTCCTCAGTAACACCGCCCCTCACTACATGTCCTCAGTAACGCCGCCCCTCACTACCTGTCCTCACTAACGCCGCCCCTCACTACCTGTCCTCACTAACGCCGCCCCTCACTACCTGTCCTCACTAACGCCGCCCCTCACTACTTGTCCTCAGTAACGCCGCCCCTCACTACCTGTCCTCACTATCACCGCCCCTCACTACCTGTCCTCACTAACACCGCCCCTCACTACCTGTTCTCACTAACGCCGCCCCTCACTGCCTGTCCTCACTAACACCGCCCCTCACTGCCTGTCCTCACTAACACCGCCCCTCACTACCTGTCCTCACTAACGCCGCCCCTCACTACCTGTCCTCACTAACACTGCCCCTCACTACCTGTTCTCACTAACACCGTCCCTCACTGCCTGTCCTCACTAACACCGCCCCTCACTACCTGTCCTCACTAACACCGCCCCTCACTGCCTGTCCTCACTAACACCGCCCCTCACTACCTGTCCTCACTAACGCCGCCCCTCACTACCTGTCCTCACTAACGTCGCCCCTCACTACCTGTCCTCACTAACGCCGCTCCTCACTACCTGTCCTCACTAATGCCGCCCCTCACTACCTGTCCTCACTAACACCGCCCCTCACTACCTGTCCTCACTAACACCGCCCCTCACTACCTGTTCTCACTAATCACCAAATACACCCCAGCCCGTCCCCTATGATCCAACAATGACCTGCGTCTGGCATCCTCCATCATTATCTCTTCACATGCCAGATTGCAGGACTTTTCTCGTGCGGCGCCGACCCTATGGAACGGGCTTCCTGGCAATATCAGACTGTCCCCAAATCTTGCTTCATTTAAACGCTCCCTAAAGACCCTTCTATTTAGGGAAGTCTACCACCCTACTCCGTAACAAGACATCCGACCGACCCAAAAACAGTCCTCACCTCTCCCTGCATTAACTCATCACTGCAGTCCCCCCTCCTGTTTCTAATCCCCTCACCCATCTAGATTGTAAATTCCCATGGGAATAGGGTCCTCAAATCCTCATGTATCTGCTGGCAGGAATACTGACCTGTCTCCTGTATGTATTGTAGAATTGTCCTGTCTTTACCCATTACACCTTGTACAGCGCTGCGGAATGTGTTGGTGCTAATAAATAATAATAATAATAATGTGTATGGATGTTGAGTATATTTGACCTGACTCCACTCCAACCTGTCAAAGAAAGCATTTAATTTAAACTGATATATTTATGATCTTGTATTATTTATATTTATTTTATACATATCATTCTAGCCAGAGTTAGGGCTGCCCTTTAGGAAGAGGAGAGCAAGTCTCACTGAGCCCCACGCTGCGGAATACATATCCCTCGCCTGGGGATTGATTTTAGTCCCATAGGGGGTTATTCGCTAAGCGCCAGTCTCTGCAGTATTGCAAAAATCTGTTAAAATCGTTGGTACTGCAGAGCCAACCCCAATGTTTCTCAGATTAATGGGTTCAAGGGAACACTTGGAAATAGTGCAAAATCCACCATCAAATGTTCTCTATTGGTTGGGTCTAGCACACTTTTATATATACATGAAAGGAGGGGTGGATCTGCAATGAAAAATAGAACGTAATGGTGCAGTATATTTACAACCATGTACAGAATTGGCCCCCTAGGACCTCACTCACTGAATAGTCGAGTATATATGGCACATCAATTATGTATCCAGCAAACCGTTCAGGTAACCAAGTATCCCAAGACCATAAAGTTCCGGAAGGATCACCAAAAATCAGCGTTTGCAGTAAAATAAAATTTATTCGCACATTGAAACGCGTTTCATTCTATAAGGACTTCATCAGGGAATAACATTTTATTCCCTGATGAAGTCCTTATAGGACGAAACGCGTTGGAATGTGCGAATAAATTTAATTTTACTGCAAACACAGATTTTTGGTGATCCTTCCGGAACTTTATGGTCTTGGGATACATGGTTACCTGAACGGTTCGCTGGATACATAATTGATGTGTCATATATACTCGACTTTTCAGTGAGTGAGGTCCTAGGGGGCCAATTCTGTACATGGTTGTTAATATACTGCACCATTACAATCTATTTTTCATTGCAGATCCACCCCTCCTTTCATGTATATATATCTACCATTTGTGACGTCACTAGGAGGAGATGCCGGGGTGAGGTCAGCGTTATTGTAAGATAGAGTGATACTATCTGTTTTTGTACATTGTTTCCCTTCTCTAGCACACTTTTAGACTTATTTGTCCTTTTGTATTATGTTGTTGTTTAGGCTGGGGTCAGATGAACGCAGTGTGAACGTGCGTTTACCCGCACTTTATGATGGCCGTGGTAGCAGCAAAAGACGTCCAATGCAGGCCCGCACGAAGTACGGCCGCACGAAAGTTCGGCCGCGCAACGCAAGCGGCAAACTAACGCATTTTCGCAAGAACGTTGAACCGCTAGTACTGATGTAAGAGCTCGCTGCGTCCGCATAGCGGCGTGTGCGTGATTAGGAGACGTCAGACGCTGCTCATGTCCGGCCTACATAACGTCCAGACACCCAAAGTTTCCTGGTTTGGATCCGTATGAAATCCCGGCCGAAATTGCGCATCGTATGACCGCTATCGCGTATTCTGTGAAAAGTAAGTCCATGCGTTCGGACACACTTTTTTATGGATGATGCGAAAAATGCGTTCGTCTGACCCTAGACTTAATTGTTTTACTCACTTTTCTCACTACCAATGACATACAGTTGTGTTCAAAATTATTCAACCCCCAATGCTGTAAAGGGTTTTAGGGAATTTAGTGTACATTTGTAATTGTATTCAGAATGAAATCCTACAAGGACTTTTTAAAGAACCATATGCATCTAAAATGACATCAATTGGTTTCGTAATACAGTAGTAAATTTTTTTTTGTGAATTCTTCATTAACACAATTATTCAACCCCTTAAAGACTACCACTCTGAAGAACAGAGGCTCATTCAAGTGTTTTCAATCAGGTATTGAAAACACCTGTGGATGTCACGGAGCAGCAATAAAGCATAATAAGCACCAATTAGGCAGCTTTAAAATGACTGTGATACTCAGCTCCTTCTAGACATTTACTGGTGTGGTTACAAACATGGTGAAGTCAAGAGAATGGTCCAGGAAGACAAGAGAAGAGGTGATTACTCTTAACACGCAGGGCAATGGCTATAAGAAGATTGCAAAGATGTTAAACATACCAAGAGAGACCATAGGAAGCATCATTCGCAAATTCAAGGCAAAGGGCACTGTTGAAACACTACCTGGTCGTGGCAGAAAGAAGATGCTGACTTTGACTGCTGTGCGCTACCTGAAGCGTAGAGTGGAGAAAAGTCCCCGTGTGACTGCTGAGGAACTGAGAAAAGATTTGTCAGATGTGGGTACTGAAGTTTCAGCTCAGACAATACGGCACACACTGCGTAATGAAGGCCTCCATGCCAGAACTCCCAGGCCCACCCCCTTGCTGTCTCCAAAGAATAAGAAGAGTCGACTGCAGTATGCCAAAAGTCATGTGGACAAACCACAGAAGTTTTGGGATAGTGTTCTGTGGACTGATGAAACAAAATTAGAACTGTTTGGGCCCATGGATCAACACTATGTTTGGAGGAGGAAGAACAAGGCCTATGAAGAAAAGAACACCTTGCCTACTGTGAAGCATGGCGGGGGGTCAATCATGCTTTGGGGCTGTTTTGCTTCTGCAGGTACAGGGAAGCTTCAGCGTGTGCAAGGTACCATGAATTCTCTTCAGTACCAGGAGATATTGGATGACAATGTGATGCAGTCCGTCACAAACCTGAGGCTTGGGAGACGTTGGACCTTTCAACAGGACAATGATCCCAAGCATACCTCCAAGTCCACTAGAGCATGGTTGCAGATTAAAGGCTGGAACATTTTGGAGTGGCCATCGCAGTCACCTGACTTAAATCCGATTGAGAACCTCTGGTGGGACTTAAAGAAAGCAGTTGCAGTGCGCAAGCCTAAGAATGTGACTGAACTGGAGGCTTTTGCCCATGACGAATGGGCGAAGATACCCGTAGATCGCTGCAAGACACATGTGTCAAGCTATGCTTCACGTTTAAAAGCTGTTATAACTGTAAAAGGATGTTGTACTAAGTACTAAGATTGAATGTCACTTGGGGGTTGAATAAAACTGATAATGATGTGAGCACAGAAAAGACATTTGTGGTTATTTCATTATAAATGTTATGTTATATTTGTCTGACCTACACGTGCCTCTTTGATTTAATTGTAAGCAAGATGACTGAATGATCAAAATCAATGTCAAACTGGCCAAAACACTCAATTTCAGTGGGGGTTGAATAATTTTGAACACAACTGTAATACCATCCTTTTAGAAAATTTTATGGATCCTTGAATTCTCTATTTTTGATCATACATATAGTTGTCACTTTGTCACTTTATTTCTTTATCGACGATGTCTTAAATTAAATATTCTGTGTTCGGTAAGATAGAGTATCATCGGTATAGTTTTTTGCACTAGCTTCCGCGAGCTTACTGTACTCTGCGCTCCCCATGCAAAGACAATTAAGGTATAACAAAGTGCTAGCGCTAATTACCGCAGGGACGTGCAAGGCAAAATTTTAGCTACTCCTAAAAGCTGGTGTTAACTGATTCTGCATTTGCAAAATCATTTAGCACACCCCGATAAATCTGATACTCACCTCTCATCCCACGGTGAGAAGGGTGGCCCTATTCGCTGCTTCATGTCATCTGGAGTAGGGATGGGCTTCCGGTTCAAATCGGTTCGAAGTTCGATTCGAACATCGGCTGTTCAAAAATTCGCAAAGTTCGAACTTTTCGGGACGTTCGCGGAAGAGTTCGAGGGGAGGGGGGGTTTCAAAAAAATTCCAAAAAATGCTTAAAAGATCCTTCAAAATCTAAAAATAAAGAGACTCTTTACTGCAGAATATAATAATAAACGGTATATTAGATATTGAATTAAAACGGGATTATTTTTAACATTGAAGCCTATGGGATTCATAAACATTTCCCACTCCTTGTTGGTCAAACATTTCCCATTGCTTCAAATTGCGTTTAAACCTGAGCAAAAGCAGTAAAAATTAGCTCAGCGCACAGCGTTGAAATGGCTCAGCACTGAAAGAGTTAAAAACGTTTTTTTTTCCTTTTTTTTTTCCATTGTTTCCTGTCCCCCAGGGCAGTACCCAGACCCCCATTGACCTTTTATGGCCAATATCTTGCATATATGCCCTCTTGGAGGACACTTTCATTTTCGGAAGTTCGACCCCCCCATTGACTTGCATTACGTTCGAATTTAGAAAAATAGAAACATAGAAAAATGTCGGCAGATAAGAACCTTTCGGCCCATCTAGTCTGCCCAATTACATGGATACTTTACTTGGATTTATCTTTTGTTTAGGATAGCCTTATGCCTATCCCATGCCTGCTTAAATTCAATTACTGTTTTGGCCTCTACCACTTCAACTGGAAGACTGTTCCATGTATCCACCACCCTCTCAGTAAAATAATGCTTTCTGATGTTACTTTTAAACCTTTGCCCCTCTAATCTAAGACTATGTCCTCTTGTTTTGCTACTTTGTTTCCTTTTAAATATACTCCCTTCCTCTACCTTGTGGATTCCCTTTACGTATTTAAATGTTTCTATCATATCTCCTCTGTCTCGTCTTTTTTCCAAGCTGTACATGTTAAGATCATTAAGCCTTTCCTGGTAACTTTTCTCCTTCAAGCCATACACCATTTTAGTAGCCCTTCTCTGAACTCTCTCTAAGATGTCTATATCCTTCTAGAGATACGGTCTCCAGTACTGCACACAGTACTCCAAGTGAGGTCTCACCAGTGCTCTGTACAGTGGCATGAGCACTTCCCTTTTCCTACTGCTAATACCTCTCCATACACAACCAAGCATTCTGCTAGCATTTCCTGCTGCTCTATTACATTGACTACTTACCCTTAGATCCTCTGAAATAATGACCCCTAAATCCCTTTCCTCAGATGTTGAGGTTAGGACTGTATCAAATATTCTATATTCAGCCCTTGGGTTTTTACGTCCCAGGTGCATTATCTTGCACTTATCCACGTTAAAACTCAATTGCCACAGCTCCGACCATTTTTTTAGTTTACCTAAATCATTTGTCATTTGGCTGATCCCTCCAGGAACGTCAACCCTTTTGCAAATCTTTGTGTCATTAGCAAAAAGACATACTTTTCCATTAATACCTTCTGCAATATCACTAATAAAAATATTAAATAGAATGGGTCCAAGTACTGACCCCTGAGGTACCCCACTGGTAACAAGACCTTGCGCCGAATAAACTCCATTTACCACAACCCTCTGTTGCCTGTCACTCAGCCACTGCCTAATCCATTCAACAATATTGGAATCCAAGCTCAAAGATTGCAATTTATTGATAAGCCTTCTATGCGGAACAGTATCAAAAGCCTTACTGAAATCTAAATAAGCAATGTCTACTGCACCATCTGTGTCTATTATTTTTGTTACCCAATCAAAAAAATCAATAAGATTAGTTTGGCATGATCTCCCTGAGGTAAACCCATGTTGTTTCTGATCCTGTAATCTATGTGTTTTTAGATGTTCAACAATCCTTTCCTTTAACATGGTTTCCATTAATTTCCCCACTACTGACGTAAGACTAACTGGCCTATAGTTCCCAGATTCCTCCCTACTACCCTTCTTGTGAATGGGCACAACATTTGCTAATTTCCAGTCTTCTGGGACGACTCCCATTAGCAAGGATTGGTTAAATAAATCTGTTAACGGTTTTGCTATTACATCACTGAGCTCTTTTAATAATTTAGGGTGGATCCCATCAGGCCCCATTGACTTATTTGTATTTACTTTAGACAGCTGCTGTAGAACCTCCTCCTCTGTAAACTGATATGTAATTGTCTCGCTAGTGTTTCCTCCTAACTGAGGTCCCTTTCCTTCCTTTTCTTCTGCGAAGACTGAACAAAAATATTCATTGAGGCAGTCAGCGAGACTTTTATCCTCTTCTACATACCTTCCTTCCTTCCTTTGTTTTTAATCTAACTAATCCTTGTTTTACTTTTCTTTTCTCGTTTATGTATCTAAAAAATGTTTTGTCCCCCTTTTTTACTGACTGAGCTATTTTCTCTTCTGTGTGTGCTTTGGAAGCTCTTATAAATTGCTTTGCCTTTGAACTTTGAACTTTTTCGGGTGTTCGAATGTGAACCGAACATGGGAGTGTTCGGCCCATCACTAGTCTGGAGCACAGTGAGACTGGGGACAAATAGTTCCCAGTCTCCCTCCATCATTACTACCGAGAGAGCCTGTGGAGACATGAGTTTGATTCCAGCAAGAGCACTTCTCCAGTAAGTGTCCTTGGGCAAGACACCTAATGGTACATACTCACCACCCAGGACATACTTGAAAACGAGAGAAATCTCAATGTATCCTTCCTGGTAAAATACGTATTCAAAAACAAACAATCTCGCGATAGCGAGATCACGCAGGGCTCCAGGAGGTGATACTCGTGAAACCGCTACCACAAGTATCTGAGCAGTTATCGCTGCGTTCCAGGGCAAGGTGCCGAGCTAGCGTCTGCCCTGGAGTATCGCAATAAAATGGGAATACTACGGGGAAACCTGCAGGCGCGTCTTAAAGTCTTTATAATTTTTAAAAAAAATAATAATAATGGAAGATGGTCTCCACGTTACTGGCTCTAGATTTACAGCTGCTTCCCTCAACGACACAAAATATTAAGTAATCCAAATATTCCACAGATGTTCCTAGACGCACTTCGATTGTCCTTCATATTCCTATCATGTGTTATGTGACTAATCCTAGAAATAAAACCGCTATTTGGCTTGTCCTCACAGTAACCTCATGATCCAGTCACTTTCTTATAGAGTTTGTAGCCAAAGCAATTCTAATTAAAATCAATTATTCCTTGTGTATCCGTTCCCACTTCCCCTTTGGATTCTAGGCTTTAGCGCGCAAGGTTCAACACACCATCTGTCTCTTCCAATACATTATAACTGTGTAAAACCACCTCTTTGCAAAGTGTAACAGATTCTGTGGATGCCTTATAAAAATATGTAACAATTTAATGAATGGATTCTTTTTCCTTTGAAGTGAACACATCAGTCGTAAACTGCTTAAGCTCCTTGTGTTGTTGTAGTGACCAGAAATCACACTTTAATTTCATTTTCAAAGTACTTTGCTTTTCACGCAGGCAGCGCCTTATTAATTCTGGCCGTAACTGTTTATTAGTCGTATTATTGGAGTTCGGTTTCCCAGGACAAAGGAAACAGTCGTGCATCCAAACTCTTTAACCAAGTTGTTGTCAAAACAATCATAGTAATTTTGCGATCACGCTTTTTCTGGGGAATAAATGCCTCTTTCATTTATATGCTAATTGGTGTGAAAGTGTCACCGCTGGGCAGTGTTTGTTTGTCTGTCGGTCCGTGTATCCATCGTTTATGCGTGTCTGTCTAACCGCAATTTCTTCCTACCAACTTTTACCGTCACATTTCATCTTTAAATATAGAAGTCCCAAAGTATAATGAAGAATGTTTATAATAAATCTCAATAATTTATCTGTGATATGCATCTGTATCAGAAACAATATATTAAATAACTGGCTGATTTATAATTAGATTTTTAAAAATCACTTATAAAATCATCTGAGTTAAAGTGCAATATTACGTATTTATAGCGATTTAAAATAGAAATTAAATATATTTATTTCCCTCTAATTTTAAGAAGGCAAAGATACATTTTCCTTTTTTTTTGCTCGCTGGAAAGTAAACAAACCGGTTCTGTTGCATTTTTCGAAATCCACTGAAAATTCAGTTGGGGGCATTATGGCATATAATTAAAATGTAGATTTCAGTATCTATGAGCTCTTTTGTTATGTCTCTAAATACTTTCAAGCTAGTTGTCTTTTCAAACATGTGGTCAGCTGTTGTATTCACATATGGTCAAATGATCAAAGCCTGAACTCCTCTCTAATTGTCCCCTGCTGCTAGTCTACTCTGTCCATGATCAAGGCCTCAGCAGGTGATGAGATATGCATGAGAACAGGCCTAGGAGGAAAATTCAGCAGCGAGAGGCCCAGGCGGAATGAAATAAAGACTTTCGGGGACATCACTGACAGTATATGGACAGAGAAAATGTCTACATATTAACGGTTGTTGTTAATATAATATACAAGGATTTTTGTGGTTCTTTTTTCCCACCGATGCATAAATCACAGGGAGCTAATGCAGTCGTTACCTTCTAGTGAAGAGTATATAATGTTTATTTACTAAACAGGGCAGGAAACTGCTAAGTGAAAGGGTTTATAGTAGTTCCCCCTGTTTGTGGAAATCATTGTGATTCTTTTCACTTCTGTCTGGCTTTGTTTGTCTAGAGTTAACTTTGCCAGATGGCTCTTTATTGTTATTGGTGTGTACACCTCACTATAGGATCAGTACAAGACCAAATGTTGTGAAGAGTGTTAAACGCTTAGAGGATTTACTTAAAGCAAATCCACACTTTGTAGAACATTTTCTCTGCTCTAGACACAGCTTTCAACACCGAAAGCAAGACTTCTATTGTTACACATCTTTGTAGTTAAACACATTAAATATATATTGTTTAGCTTAATATACAACTGTAAATATGTAACAAATATGAATTTACATATTTTTACAGGTAAAATATTAATATTTTCATAATTGATATGGTACAAAGGCTTTCTGAAAAGCTTAACAATATTAAAGTGATCGAGGAAAAAGGACCACGGAATGGCAAAAGTTCATGTAAGATAAACCAGAAAATGCCAATTGTTGATACAACAGTACAAGGACAACGGGGTAACCCAAAATTTGAAATATAAATAAAAAGCCTGTAGGTATATAGTTAAAACGTAACTGTGACAGAACCTACCGTCACTGGGGCATCTGGAAGGAGATGTGGGCTAGCCTCCTGTATAGTCTCTCGTTGTGTAATTTGCGTACATTCCCTCAATTATCTAACCTCTCTCTGTATGGTGTGATCTCTGTATAGTACCTGCTCTCTCTATTGTCTATGTTCTCTCTATAAGAAATTCCTTTTTTTTTACACTGCCTTCTCCCTCCCCCCTTCTCCTAGGAAATCCCATTGTCAATTGTTTGAAAGTCCTGTGCAGCTATCTGCTTGATTGTATCTGTGTGTCTGTGAATAAACTGGCATTCTGCTGCATGTAAACTCACTCGCCACTTCACGGCACCTCTTTACAGAGTGAGTACCTAACAATTGTACCAAAAGGCCGCTCTACTGAGCAGCTCCAAGCCCCTCCTGCTGCTTTTCAGCCAAGGAGAGGCAAAGATATGGTGGGTTTTATTTATACACGCACCAAACACTTCCCATTAGGGATTAGAAACAAAAACATGGCAGGAGGGGCTTGGAGCTGCTCAGTAGAGCGGCCTTTTGGTACAATTGTTAGGTACTCACTCTGTAAAGAGGTGCCTTGAAGTGGCGAGTGAGCTTACGTTGCAATGGCCATTGAAACAAACAAAAACCTCAGTTTTGTTGTACATGGAACACATAGAAACGAGCGCAGATGACACCTTTTTTCCTTGTTATGTTTTATACATTAACTGGGCTGTTACTCCTGGCAGTTGCTTCCGCTCCGGTGAGTATGGGCGCGACGCCATTTTTTCTGTATTTATGTATATCATGCTTGTAACACCAGTCCGTCGTTCTGCAGCTGTTCCTCTTTCCATGTTTTTGTTTTTAATCCCAAATGGGAAGTGTTTGGTGCGTGTATAAATAAAACCCACCATATCTTTGCCTCTCCTTGGCTGAAAAGCAGCAGGCGGGGCTTGGAGCTGCTCAGAAGAGCGGCCTTTTGGTACAATTGTTAGGTACTCACTCTGTAAAGAGGTGCCGTGAAGTGGCGAGTGAGCTTACGTTGCAATGGCCATTGAAACAAACAAAAACCTCAGTTTTGTTGTACATGGAACACATAGAAACGAGCACAGATGACACCTTTTTTCCACTACGGAATATAGCCCAGGTTTTTTGCATCTTTGTAATCTTACTCATTTCTGGTGAGAATAACTAGTGACCTTTGAGTCTCTCGTTATTCTCTGGTTGACGCCACATTAATGCTTTCTATAAAAAGTATACAAAGCATCCACTTAAAGAGACCTGCCGCAACAGCGTAAACACAAGATAGGATTGCGGCTCAGATAGAATAGGGTGGGAGTCGATAAGGGTAATGGCCCCATTCATTAAAACTAAACACATGCCAGTGGGAAACTCGGTCAAGTAAAGTGAGCAGGGGTCATAAACAGCAGATATGTTAATCATAGTGGCTTGGTTGGAATAAGATCCTGGATCTGGAAAATATGTTTTTGCTGGAGAGCAGTTTCCAAGAAATAGTCTCCCATTTTGTTAGAATATGTCAAACCTTCTGGTGGTCCCAGCATTCTAGATGACTAGAGGACATTCAGATGTTAGTGTTGAATGGTACAATTAATGAAATAAAGCCAAGGTGCCCAACAAACACACCAAAAACTAGAGAGGAATACTTTTTAATTGAACTAAATTTATAGTAACAAGTTTTTATACAGCACTAGCAAGTTCCATAGCGCTTTACAATGGGAGGCAGAATAACAAATATACATACAAGTAAAACACACAGAACTGTAGGACAGAGGACTCTGCTCAAGAGCTTGCAATCTAAGACTAATGTCAGACGAAGGCAGTCTGAGCGCACTCTGCATGCGTGCATAATGGACGGACGTACTGATGGAAGATGCTGTAGACACCACACGGTCGTTTTTCTTTTTAACGGACATAGGAAAAAAAGCAAAATATGGGAAACAGAATTAATTAAAATGACCGGTACAGTCAGTCAGACCAAAAAAAACTTCTGAGCGTCAACGTGATGGACGTCGCAAATGCACTGCGTCTGACGTCGCGTCATCACGCACACAGGCCGCTACGCGGACGCGGCGCACTCTGGGTATCCTTTGTAGCGCTTTTACGTCGAGGCCTAAATGGCGTCCCTTGCCACCTGCACCTTCGGTGTGCATGTACTTCGTGTGTTGGTCTCTATTGATCACAAATCAATGCTACGACGGACGTTAAACTGTGCAGCGACACGGATGTGATGACTGCGTTCGTCTGACGCTAGCCTTAGAGCTAAAAATTTAGGCTCAAAAAGACAGAGTTTGTAGTAGATTCCAAGTAAAATGTAAACTCATTCAAAGGTGTTAATTCACCAACTCCAAACAGACGTATAACCCTGAAGATCTCAAATAACATGTTAATGCATTGGAAAAGTTGTTATTTAGCCCCCCCCCGTCCCACTAAACTGAGTTCCTCCCTGGCATGTCGAAAATGATCACTGCCCCAACCAGTCCATCACTCCCACCTTGCAGTCCTCTCCTCCTGTTTCCACCCCCAACCCGTCTAGATTGTGATTTCCTACGGGAATAGAGCCCTTGTTTCCTCCTGTACTGGTTTATCAAAATGTTGTTCAATATATTGTAACCCTGTCTATATTGCGCCCATTGTACAGCGCTGCGGAATATGCTGGCGCTATATAAATAAAGTAGAATAATAATAATAATGAATGGGATTGCAACACTATAGGGGTTATTTGGCTGCGGAATATTTATTTATTTATAAAGGATTTTACCAGGAAGGATACATTGAGATTTCTCTCGTTTTCAAGTATGTCCTGGGAATATGATGGCGCTTTATAAATAAAGTATAATAATAAATAATAAAAATAATTCTAAGAACACAGAATAATTGGCCACGAAATTGCACCAAACAGTGAATCTCCCCATATGGTGCAATTTCGTGGCCATTCGGCTATTCAAAAAGCTGGCAATTTGCCAAATATTGGCGAATCACTAGCAAAATAGAGTGACCTTCGGCGGCAGTGAAATCCCCATAAAGAAGCAGTGGTTAATCTATTCAGAGAATACTGGACAGCTCTGAAATGTAAGTGAAATGCCCAAATTTTCGGTGGTTTCATTCGATAGGTTTAAACAGCTGAATCCCATAGGTTTCATAGTAAATGAAATACCCTGTTTTTCTTAAATATTTATTCAACCGTTTATTATTTTCACTTTTAGCAAAAAGTCTCTTTATTTTTTTATTTATAGGATTTTTAGACATTTCTTGGGATATTTTCATTGATTTCTTATCTTCTTAATCGCTTCTTTCTTTTTCTGTATCATAAATTATTATTACTATTTATTATTGATGGTACCTTTTATATATTATTTCCAGGCATTTTCATGCAGTGTTTCTTTTTAAAAACACCTTTTAAAAGATGCAGTATGTTTTGTTTTTTTTTGCTTTTCTTTTTCACCTTTGTTCGGTGGATCGTCTGATGCATTCGGCGTTTTTTGGATTAGTTTGGCGGTTTTGCGGTGTTTTTTTGGATGTTTTTGGCGGGTCAATTCGCTACACTTCAGGGACACTGCGATGAATGCTGAATTCACAGCAGGGTCGTCGAATTTAACTCTCCGAAGTGCGGCGAACGGGAGAGCACTGAAACGTCAGTGACATTTCGGTACCACTGAATTTCCCTTTATGGGGAGATGTATAGGCTGATGAAGATGTGTAGATAGTTCGGTAGGACAAATTAACAGTCTTGTGTATTACTGTTAGTTTTGCTGTCGTTTCTGTGATGGATCCATAGCTATCACTGCTCAGAATATTTCCACAAGCTATCACTAACGTGTTATCACTAGAATACGGACCAACGTTTGTTGTGAACTCAGCTTTAACATATCTCCACAATATGCACACACATACAATATGCAATCTTGCCATAATGTATCAGACATAGAAACATAGAAACATAGAAACATAGAAAAAAGTCGGCAGATAAGAACCTTTCGGCCCATCTAGTCTGCCCAATTACATGGATACTTAACCTGGATTTATCTTTTGTTTAGGATAGCCTTATGCCTATCCCATGCTTGCTTAAATTCAATTACTGTTTTGGCCTCTACCACTTCTACTGGAAGACTGTTCCATGTATCCACCACCCTCTCAGTAAAATAATGCTTCCTGATGTTACTTTTAAACCTTTGCCCCTCTAATCTAAGACTATGTCCTCTTGTTTTGCTATTTTGTTTCCTTTTAAATATACTCCCTTCCTCTACCTTGTGGATTCCCTTTACGTATTTAAATGTTTCTATCATATCTCCTCTGTCTCGTCTTTTTTCCAAGCTGTACATGTTAAGATCATTAAGCCTTTCCTGGTAACTTTTCTCCTTCAAACCGTACACCATTTTAGTAGCCCTTCTCTGAACTCTCTCTAAGATGTCTATATCCTTCTGGAGATACGGTCTCCAGTACTGCACACAGTACTCCAAGTGAGGTCTCACCAGTGCTCTGTACAGTGGCATGAGCACTTCCCTTTTCCTACTGCTAATACCTCTCCCTACACAACCAAGCATTCTGCTAGCATTTCCTGCTGCTCTATTACATTGACTACTTACCCTTAGATCCTCTGAAATAATGACCCCTAAATCCCTTTCCTCAGATGTTGAGGTTAGGACTGTATCAAATATTCTATATTCAGCCCTTGGGTTTTTACGTCCCAGGTGCATTATCTTGCACTTATCCACATTAAAACTCAATTGCCACAACTCCGACCATTTTTTTAGTTTACCTAAATCATTTGTCATTTGGCTGATCCCTCCAGGAACGTCAACCCTGTTGCAAATCTTTGTGTCATCAGCAAAAAGACATACTTTTCCATTAATACCTTCTGCAATATCACTAATATAAATATTAAAGAGAATGGGTCCAAGTACTGACCCCTGAGGTACCCACTGGTAACAAGACCTTGTGCCGAATAAACTCCATTTACCACAACCCTCTGTTGTCTGTCACTCAGCCACTGCCTAATCCAGTCAACAATATTGGAATCTAAACTCAAAGATTGCAATTTATTGATAAGCCTTCTATGCGGAACAGTATCAAAAGCCTTACTGAAATCTAAATAAGCAATGTCTACTGCACCACCTGTGTCTATTATTTTTGTTACCCAATCAAAAAAATCAATAAGATTAGTTTGGCATGATCTCCCTGAGGTAAACCCATGTTGTTTCTGATCCTGTAATCTATGTGTTTTTAGATGTTCAACAATCCTTTCCTTTAACATGGTTTCCATTAATTTCCCCACTACTGACGTAAGACTAACTGGCCTATAGTTCCCAGATTCCTCCCTACTACCCTTCTTGTAAATGGGCACAACATTTGCTAATTTCCAGTCTTCTGGGACGGCTCCCGTTAACAAGGATTGGTTAAATAAATCTGTTAATGGTTTTGCTATTACATCACTGAGCTCTTTTAATAATTTAGGGTGGATCCCATCAGGCCCCATTGACTTATTTGTCTTTACTTTAGACAGCTGCTGTAGAACCTCCTCCTCTGTAAACTGATATGTAAATGTCTCTTTAGTGTTCTCTCCTAACTGAGGTCCCTTTCCTTCCTTTTCTTCTGCAAAGACTGAACAAAAATATTCATTGAGGCAGTCAGCGAGACCTTTATCCTCTTCTACATACCTTCCTTCCTTTGTTCTTAATCTAACTAATCCTTGTTTTACTTTTCTTTTCTCGTTTATGTATCTAAAAAATGTTTTGTCCCCCTTTTTTACTGACTGAGCTATTTTCTCTTCTGCGTGTGCTTTGGAAGCTCTTATAAATTGCTTTGCCTCTTTCTGCCTAATCTTATAGGTTTGCCTATCTTCTTCACTCTGAGTTGTTTTATAATTATTGAATGCTATCTTTTTGTTCTTCACTATTTTGGCCACTTCTGCAGAGTACCACAGTGGTTTCTTCCCTTTTTTGTTTTTGCTAACAAGCCGAATGCAATTTCCTGTGGCCTTCAATAATGCTTCCTTTAAATAATCCCATTTTTCCTGGACTCCCTTTAAACTCCTCCAGTCTGATAATGACTCCTTCACACAAAGTCTCATTTTAGAAAAATCTGTTTTTTTAAAGTCTAAAACTTTCATTCTTGTGTGGTGCGGCTCCATCCCTGTTGTTATATTAAACCATACTGACTGGTGATCACTAGATCCCAATTTTCACCTACAACAACATCTGATACCAAACCTCCATTTGTGAGTATTAAATCCAATATGGCCTCTTTACGGGTCGGCTCCTCAACTACTTGTGTTAGAGATAATCCCAGTAGGGAGTTTAGAATATTTGTACTCCTGGTGCACCCAGCTGTTTTGGTTTTCCAGTTCACATCAGGAAGATTAAAGTCCCCCATGATAATAACTTCCCCCTTCATTGCCATTTTGGCTATTTCCTCAACCAGCAGATTATCTAGTTATTCTGCTTGTCCAGGGGGTCTATAGATCACACCTACACGAGCTACTGTATGATTGCCAAATGTTAGCGTAACCCAAACTGACTCTATGTTCACCTCGCTCACTTTTATTTGGTTCATTTTTATGTTGTTTTTCACATACAGGGCCACTCCTCCTCCTTTCCTACCTTCTCTGTCTTTTCTATATAAAGTGTACCCCGGAATTGTTATGTCCCAGTTATTTTTCTCACTGAACCATGTCTCAGTAACCGCCACTAAATCTACTTTTTCAGCTGCCATCATTGCCTCTAGTTCATTGATTTTATTGACTAAACTGCGAGCATTTGTAGACACGACTCTGAGCTTGTCATTTTTTACATCGCATGTTGCTTGCACCCTCCGATTTAGTTTTGCGGGACAATCGGGCAGATTGTTTTTTACCCTTTTGTCCCCCCCTCCTAGTTTAAATATTTCTTTGCGAAACCTTTGAACTTCTCACTGAGAACATATGTTCCCCTATGAGTAAGATGCAAACCATCTTTTTTATACAGTTCCTTTCTGCTCCAATTAGAGCTATCATGGGACACAAAGCCAAATCCTTGCTCCCGACACCATTCCCGAAGCCACAAATTGAATTCCCTATTGCACATCTGCCTATCTTGAATGTTATGCACAGGCAAAACTTCAGAGAATGACACAGTGGATGCAATCTGCTGTATTTCACCTCCAAGAACACAAAAATCTTCCTTAATCTCAGAAACCTCATTGCTAGCCAAGTCATTTGTCCCTAGATGGACTAGAACGTCCACTTCCCCTTGTTGCTTTGCTTGTTTGACAATATTGAGAATACGTCTCTTGTCTCTACGAGCAGTAGCCCCAGGAAGACATCTCACCAAACCACTACTCTCCAGCTCAACACCTCTTATGATAGAATCACCCAGCAACAATTGCCTTCTATCAAGTCCCACCTTTTCATTTTTGTCCTTGGTTGCAGTGCTGCATACCTTTAGGCATAGTGGATGGTGGTTCCTCAACTATGGTGTCTGAGCCTACATCCGTCTTATCACTACACTCTGAAAGTGCCTCAAAAGAATTAAGAAGAGCCACAGATTGTGGGACATGCCTTCTATGCACAACTCTAAGTCTACCAGATCCTACAGTAGTCCATCTGCCGCTCCTAGGAGGCCTCTGTGGCAGTGGCGTAGTAACAGTCATAGCCTGAGTTTCTCTAACAGATAATTTACAAATCTCAGACTTCAAACAGGCAATTTCCTGCTGCAATAAAGAGATCTGCCTACATATCAGGCACACTCCAAACCTCCAAAAATTGGATCTAAAAACAAATGCATGACAGCTCTTACACTGGACCAAGCCTGCCATTATAAAAGAATGGATTTAAAACCAGCAAATCTTACCTTTTTTGTAGGTTTTCTACCTCCTGTCTAACCTCAGACTACCTCCAGAGTATCTCCAGAAGATCTCCTGTAAATGCTCACTTTGAAGACATACTATTCTTATTAGAGATATATTTAAATTCACTCTTGCCCCTAAATGAACTTAACATGACTGTTTATTGGGATGCACTAATGAATAAGATGGTAAATCTGAGTAGTCTACTGCAAATACCCTGAATGAACCTTGGTATTTAGAGGATAGTGAGGATGCGTATTTTTTTTTGTTCTAGAGACATTTGAGGCTATCTTTTCCAGAACTGCACTCCTTTTATTATTAGTCAAGAGTAGTAAAACTCACTTTATTTCCAGTGGCGCGGTTCACCACAAGAGGCAGTGTGTTGCTGTCCCCCTGATGATCAGCAAGTGCGCGACTAGCATGCATGGAGCCAATCAGATAACTCTCAATGCAGAATCTCAGAGAAGAATTCAATCAGGTAATTGGCAAAGTTTGCTAACCGGCACAGACTCAGGAAGACCCTACACAGGGATTTCAATATATGATGTAGAAAGATTTTGAAAAAGCTTGACTGCAGTGCAAAATCCTAGAATGTGTTCTCACCCGTCATACTCCATCTGATGCTTCCGCCCAACAGTTTTTAGTAAGAACAAGGTCAAAATCTCCCTGAGCTCCCTCCAGATGGTTATGTTACTGCGAGCCTGAAATTACTGTGAACCTAGTTGTATAACGTTGTCTTATAGATTCTTGAATGGATACCACTGGCAGAAGTAGTACCCGACACAAAAATGTCACTGCTCAAACATTAATACCAGTGGCAACCTGCTAGTGGTTATGCCAATACTGGTAATTCACAATATACCACTTGCAGATCTGCAGTGGGTATGCAATGGCATCCCGTTTGTCACAACACACAAGCTAATATATATATAAATGTATATTTATATAGTGTGTTTATTATTGCAGAAGCCACTTCCACATCACAGCAATTCGATGAATTGCATCCCAGAGCTCCTGTGCCACATTCCCCATATGCACCAAGGAACTCTGGGTAGGATATGCAAATGACATCTGTCTCACTTTTATGCATCCTGGATCTGTTATTACATAGAACCCTAAAATCAATGCTATGCCACACTGTGGCTTTCTAGTAGAGATAAGGTTTATGCAACTGGTCAAAGCCACTCCTAGGACAGCGCTGTTTCGGGTTTGTTGGACCCTCATCAGCTAGGAGCTAGGCATGATGACCAGTTGCAGTGGATGCTTTGGACCCGTAGGCAAATCAGTATCTATAAGGGTTGTGGTGGAGGACAAAAAGTGAGCTTAAAAAGCCTCCACACTATAATAAGTGTGTTTATTATTGCAGAAGTTCCTCCACCACAACCCTTATATAGATACTGATTTGCCTGCGGGTCCCAAACATCCACTGCAACTGGTCATCATGCCTAGCTCCAAGCTGATGATTTTGTATAA
This sequence comes from Leptobrachium leishanense, assembly GCA_009667805.1. Taxonomy (NCBI): domain Eukaryota; kingdom Metazoa; phylum Chordata; class Amphibia; order Anura; family Megophryidae; genus Leptobrachium; species Leptobrachium leishanense. Next base: position 36,677,391 of record CM019071.1, on the reverse strand, counting down.
AAAGTACTTTAAACTGCAAAAGTTTGTGAAAAGTTACGTTGTATCCACAATTTTGGCCACCAGTGTATAAGAAAAGTCTTAAACTAATCAACACCAAATCCTCAAAGGTAAGCAAACAAGACAAATTTAAGTTGTGGAGTGAATGGTAAACATGAGTGTATAGGAAGACTCTTAATAGGTCTTTGGGCCAAACCGCTAAAATCAGAAGTTCGATTCTAAATATGTATTGAAATGAAGAAACTAGTATAATTATTACCACGTTATGTTTTGAATGTCTACATCCATATAATAATTCTTGATGGATGTCACATTATGCTCTTCTCATATGAGCAGGGCCCTCTACACCTCTTGTTTCAATCCTATGTCCGTTTATATGTATTTCGTTCCCTTTGGTTATTGTAAAGTTCTGCGGAAACTGTTGGCGCTATATAAATGACGACAATAATAATAATATGTGGGGAGTTGATTTAATGTAACCTGTAATTATGTAGCACAAGGTGGCACATGTGCTACTCTGACAGAACTAAATATTTCTTTCTACTATATTGTTAATTCATCTTACACATTTTACCCATTTAATAAGCAGCAGCACTTTGTATCCAAAAAGACCACCCACATGTGTTATGCGGGAACAAAATAGACGTATACTTGTCTCTCTAAAACCAGGCCTCCCACACATCTGATCTCCATAAAAGTGCATGCTGTGCCCTTGATGCATGTGTGCCCTTTTTTATAGAGTATCCTAACACTTTATGAATATACATAAATCATATCAAAATGATTAGTTTCTAATAAAGTGATAAAGTGAAATTTGTGGGAACCATATGTCCTCATGCCTCGCTATTGCACACTTTAATATGTACCAGGGCACAATTTAAAATCATGTTGCATTAATTTCAAATTCTATTAACATAAGGCTTGAAAATATATGAATGGGAAACAAACGTGCTCATAAGTCCAAGAAGAATCGCATCTTCTACATTACATACTATTTGTCAATATTGTTTCCTTTTTTTTTTATAGAAAACTCGTTTTTTAAGCCACTTCACATACATTATGAACTGTGTCGCAATCCTTGAGTACACTGAACATTAGAATTGAAAGGACTGAGAAAATTCACACTGATGACTTGTGAAATGGCAGAGCTATGTACAGGTAATTGGTACACTGGTGGAGGTTAGGTCGTAAAAGCAGTAGCACATAGTGAAAGACACAAATCTGGCCGTTAAGGTGATTGATCTATGGATGCTGTGATAGGGAATCCGTGCATCTTTGGTTTTTGTTTTGTTTCTTAAAGCTTGGAAAAAATAATGAGGACTGTAGCGAAATGGAATACAAACAACCGGCAAACAGCATCTGGAAGTCGCGCGTGATTTCTTACGCAACAAATCCTTGATAATGAAGAAGTCTGTCTCTGAACCTGTACTGCTGAAATATCTGTAATAACCAATAGCCCGACATTGTGAATGAATTCTAATGGCTTTGTAAACTTGCACTTGTTAACTTCCAGTTCTGAAGCAAGATAGATACAATCTCTGAAGAACACCCTGCATTCTGCCAGCATGGACAAGAACGGCAATAGAAATTACAAAAACAACAAGAACACTGGGGAATCAATAAAACCAGTGTCTATATGGGCTTGACCCTGGTATATAACAAGAAAAAAATCGGAAGACACCGACTACCTATGTATAATCTTTAACATGTACATTATAAACCTATGTTTATAATGTACATGTTAAAGATTATACATAGGTAGCCGGTGTCTACCCCGGATTTTTTTTTTCTTTTGTTACGAGGATAGCTGATCAGCTCCTTTTTGGATTCCAGTACCTATACGCTGATGACACTCAAATATACCTCTCCTTCCCTGATCTCTCTCCAGCACTCCTGGATCGAGTCACTGACTGTCTCTCTGCCATCTCGAATTGGATGTGTTCCCGCTTCCTTAAACCCAATCTTGCCAAAACTGAAATTCTCATTATTCCTCCCTCCAAGAAAAACCCAATACACCTATCTCTCTACAAGTAAATGGAACACCCATTAGCCCAACACCCCAAGCTCGCTGCGTTGGTGTCACTTTTGACTCTGACTTAAACGTTCTCTTCCCACATCCAGACAGTGACCAAATCCTGTTACTTTCAACTCAAGAACATCGCCCGTTTCTGCCCATTTCTGACACAAGATACCGGAAAGGTGCTGGTTCATGCTCTTGTCATTTCACGACTTGATTACTGCAACTAGCTCCTCATTGGCCTCCCCAAGTCCTGTATTGCCCCTTTGCAATCTGTAATAAATGCAGCTGCAAGGCTTATTTTTCTCACCAGACACACCTCTCGTACCTCCCCCCTCTGCCAGTCCCTCTATTGGCTTCCTGTATGTTCCAGGGTACAGTTTAAAATACTGGTGCTCACATTCAAATCACTCAATAACTCAACCCCTCCCTACATGTCTCTTACTCTGCAAGCAGACAAGCTCCTCCAGTTATCTGTCTACAAGCGTACGGCCAGCTCTCGCCTCCAAGACTTCTCACAGGCAGCAATGGTCCTGTGGAATGACTTGCCTCACCCTATCAAACTAATCTTTAGGCCTTCAAGAAATCCCTCAAAACCCATCTCTTCAGATTAGCGAACCACATCAGTGATGCAACTCATCCCTCTGCTCATCTACTCACTTTTTTTTTTTTTTTTTAAGAAAGCATTTTACCAGGAAGGATACATTGAGATTTCTCTCCTTTTCCAGTATGTCCTGAGTGGCGAGTATGTACCGTTAGGGGTCTTGCCCAAGGACACTTACTGGATTGAAGCTGCTTCTATGGCCCCACCATTCCCAAACCACTGGCACTAATAATCCTGCTCTCTAGTAAAATTCCTCTTGACTTTCTCAACCCCAATCCCTCTAGACTGTAAGCTCCTATGAGCAGGGCCCTCTACACCTCTTGTCTCCATCATATGTCCGTTTATCTCGTTCCCTTTGGTTATTGTAAAGCGCTGCAGAAACTGTTGGCACTATATAAATGATGACAATAATAATAAAAAACATTTTACTGTCTGATGTTTTTTAAATGGTGTTGCCTCTGAAGGGGGGTAGTCTTATACGGCGAGCATAGTTCAAAACCTAAGTTTTAACTGGAAGATTAGGGGTCGTTTTATACACCTGGTCGCCTTATATGCTGGAAAATACGGTATTTTAAATCATGACAAAATTGTTAAATAGCAGCGCAATACAGTTTTATTCCCCAAATGAACTGATAGGAAAGATGTCGTGTGGGCAGGTAATGTCAGGGTTCATAAATGGCAAGTCTTTTAACAGCCTGGTGAATATCTTAGAATTATGAAAATTAGAACTCTGCATTTTATGTTCGATTATATGGAGAGAGTCTTTGCACAGAATAAATTTTACTTACACTCTGTTGGGTGGATTGTACTTGTTTTCAATAATTTCAGGAGTTGAATGACAAACCTTCCTTATTATTGTCTACTAGAACTCTACAGTATGCAAATATGTTTGAGAAACGAATACTTCAGCAATCGATATCACAGAATGTTTACCGATCAATGGTTATAGGAGATACATGTAAACTGCTGAACAGGTTTTCTAGTTGAGAATTGCTCAGATTACATAGATTATGACAGCAGATGTTTGCTCGTGCAGTCTTTGCATAATCCTATCTACTGCTTATCTCTGCTATTATATTCTGCTTAATCCCAGATATGAGTTTACTCCACGTGTAACAAACCATATTGATTCAAACGATGCAAACAATGTCATCTTTATAAAACACGTGTGGTATTATAAGTAGTAGTCATTAAGCAAACCGTTTTATGAATAGGTTTCTATTATCTCCTTATTACGTGCAATATTTAAAGTGTGCATGCAAGATTTTTATTTTCTTTTTGCACATTTTTATCATGGACTTGAAGTACCATTATTTTTCAATAAAAAATAGAAATTATTTGAACAATTCCATGGTAAGCACATGGACAAATGCTATTCTGTAATTGTGTATGTGTGTGTTGTGTAGGTGAATCTGAAAAAATGATCGTACCCAAGGTAGAAAAATAAAATGCGTATTCACTTTATTAATTAATAGGTCAGGTTTTATCTGAAATAGAGGTTTTGGAAACTGTCTTCATAAAATATGTAATGCAACCCAATCTATATTAAAATAGCAATGGCTCGTACCTCTAAGACCTTCAAGACCAAATAACTCCTGCTCTGAAAAGATATCCTGTTTTAATACCATAATTTTCACACCTTGGACATTGGGGCTTGGGTCACCATGTCAGCCATGTTTTCCGGGACACATATTACTATTTCATGTAGCAGGAGAGCACAGGGAAGGTGTATTCATTTTTAGTTTACTCTTTACAGAAATCTTGTTGGGATGAAAAGTTTTAGACACTGGATGGTGTCCCAAATCCAGCGCACAGGCAGAAATGGCCTGTGTTTCAAATACAATAAATGTGTTATTATTATTGTCATAATTTATATAGCGCCAACAGTTTCTGCAGTGCTTTACAATAACCAAAGGGACATGGGATGGAACAAAGAGTTGTAGAGGGCCCTGCTCATAGGAGCTTACAGTCTAGAGGGATTGGGGTTGAGGAAGACAAGTGGAATTTTACAGGACAGCAGGATCATTGGTGCCAGTGGTTTGGGAATGGTGGGTCCATAGAAGCAGCTTCAATCATGTGTGAGTAGGTGAGCAGAGGGATGAGTTGCATCAGTGATGTGGTACACTAATCTGAAGAGATGGGTTTTGACAGATTTCTTGAACGCCTGAAGATCAGGGGAGAGTTTGATAGGGCGAGGCAAGTCATTCCACAGGACTGGAGCTGCCCTTGAGAAGTCTTGGAGGTGAGAGTTGGCAGCGCGGTGTGACATTTGGGGGCCCACAGAGCACGTGCACAATGTCTTTCATAAACAAAACAGCTTTATTCACCCTTTCAGGGCAGTCAAAAAGGCAACATAATAAGTACACGCGTGGGTTCAGCGAAATTAAAGCAAAGTCCTGATCTTCAGCACAAATAAACAGAAAAATAATGATGGCTCACCAACGCTTTAAACCGTCCCAAACCTGGGGAATCCTTTCCCCAGTATGTAGAAGCCTCTCCAGCAAGGCACAGCACGTCTCCTGCTTTTGGAACACCAACACACACAGCTTCCACTGATTACTTTCCTTTTTCCTAAAAACTCCCACAATCCTATCTGGGAGTTTCTGGCTTTAAAGATCTTCCTGGATAGGAAGATTAACCCCGTGGTTGCACTTAAAGGGACCACAACCCAAATAGGGGTGAAACATAGTGTCCATCCAGGACCCAGCCCTGCCGACCTCTACATATCCCCCCCTCTGTCTCAACGCGGAGGTGTTTGAGGCAACAGTAGACAGCCCACAATGCATCCGGGACAGGGCATCAGCATTTTGGTGCTGTTTCCCAGGCCTGTGTTCCACCACAAAGTTAAACTCCTGGAGAGACAGGAACCACCTGGTCACCCTGGCATTAGCGTGGCGGTGCTGCCTCATCCAGGTCAATGGGGCATGGTCAGACACTAAACGGAACTTCCTGCCCAACAGGAAGTATCTCAAAGAATCCAAGGCCCACTTTATGGCCAAGCCCTCTCTTTCCACCACAGCATACGTTTTCTCCGCTGCCGTCAGTTTCCTACTAAGAAAAACCACGGGGTGCTCTTCCCCATTGACTTCTTGGGATAGCACAGCCCCCAAACCCTCACTTGAGGCATCCGTCTGTACAATGAACTCCCTCATGAAATCAGGGACTACCAGCACTGGGTGCTGACACAACGCATTTTTAAGCTTCTCGAAGGCACCTTTAGCATTGGCATTCCATTGAATCATCACTGACTTCCTACCTTTCGTCAGGTCAGTCAGTGGTGCAGCAATAGAGGCAAAATTGGGGACAAACCGCCGGTAATACCCCACTATACCCAGAAAAGCACGAACCTGCTTTTTCGTGAGGGGGCGTGGCCAGTTCTGGATAGCCTCTACTTTGTTAAATTGTGGCTTTACCAGACCCCTGCCTACGACATATCCCAGGTACTTAGCTTCCTCCATCCCTACCGCACTTTTCTCAGGGTTAACAGTAAAGCCCGCTTTCCTCAAACTGTCCAAAACCGTCTGAACCCGGGGAAGATGGGACTCCCAATCTGGACTGAAGATGACAATGTCATCCAGGTAGACCGAGGTATATCTCAGGTAGGGGCGGAGCACCCTATCCATCGCTCGTTGGAAGGTGGCCAGGGCTGAGTGTAACCCAAAAGGCATCCGCTTATAATGAAAATGACCCTCTGGAGTGGAAAAAGCAGTCTTTTCCCTGGCTTCCTTAGTCAGGGGTATCTGCCAGTATCCCTTAGTAAGGTCCAGGGTGGTGATATAACGGGCCGGACCCAATTTCTCTATTAATTCATCCACCCTTGGCATGGGATACGCGTCAAATTTTGACACCTCGTTAAGTTTCCTGAAGTCATTGCAGAATCGCAGAGTGCCGTTGGGCTTCGGTACCAACACGATGGGGCTCGACCATTCACTCTGTGACTCCTCAATGACATCAAGCTGAAGCATTTTTTTAACCTCTTCAGAAACAGCCTTTCTATGGGCTTCTGGGATGCGGTACGGCTTTACCCGAACCTTTACATGGGGTTCCGTCACAATATCATGTTTAATCCCGGACGCGTGTCCCGGTAGTCCTGAAAACATGCCTTTGTTTCTTTGCAGAAACTCCTTAACTTCTTGGGTTTGGGGTTTGGACAGGGTGGCAGCAATGTGTACTGCGTCAACACCATCAGACTCTATACCCACCCCAACCATGGCGGACACCTCCTCTCAGTCTCTCCAGGGTTTTAACAAATTTATGTGGTAGATCTGGTATGGTTTTCTTTTCCCAGGCTGATGCACTCGGTAGTTTACTTCCCCTACTTTTTCAACCACCTCGTATGGTCCCTGCCACTTTGCTAGGAACCGACTATCCACCGTGGGTATAAGTACTGCTACCTGGTCCCCAACCTGAAATTGCCGCAGCTTGGCTGACTGGTTGTACACCCTTTTCTGGGCCTCCTGAGCTTTCTGCAAATGTTCCTGTACCAAAGGCATCACTTTAGAAATTCTCTCTCTCATCTGAGAGATATGTTCAATGAGCGATTTGTGTGGAGAGGACTCACTTTCCCATGTCTCCTTCACCAAATCTAGCAATCCCCGGGGTCTGCGACCATACACCAGCTCAAAAGGTGAGAACCCTGTGGAGGCCTGAGGAACCTCTCGAATAGCAAACAGCAGTGCGGGAAGCAAATGATCCCAGTCTCTTCCATCTCTCTGCACAACCCTTTTAAGCATCATTTTCAGAGTCTTGTTGAATCTTTCTACTAGACAATCTGTCTGAGGGTGATAAACAGATGTTCGCAACTGCTTGATTTGGAACAACTTGCACACATCTGCCATCACCCGGGACATAAATGGGGTCCCCTGGTCCATCAAAATTTCCCTTGGCAGGCCAGTTCTCGAAAACATAAAAAACAATTCCCGCGCAATGGCCTTTGATGTAGGGTTTCTTAAAGGAACCGCCTCTGGATACCTTGTGGCATAATCAAGAACCACCAGGATATATCGGTGTCCCCGAGCAGACTTCTCTAAGGGACCCAGTATATCCATAGCGATGCGCTCAAAGGGCACCTCAATTATCGGCAGAGGCACCAAGGGGCTCCTATAATGGGGTGCTGGGGCAGTTAACTGGCAAACGGGGCAGGATGAACAGTACCTCTTAACCGCGACACCGATCCCAGGCCAGTAAAACCGGTCCGTTATCCGGGCCTCGGTTTTCTCAGCTCCCAGGTGACCACCTAGGGCATCATTGTGAGCCAGATCCAGCACCATTCTCTGGTAGGGCTGGGGTACTAGTAATTGTTCCACAATTTCTCCCCGAATTTCTGATACCCGGTAGAACAGATCATTATTGACCGCAAAGTGAGGAAATCTTTTCTCTGCGTCTGGTGCTTGAGGTACCCCACTGACAACAGTTACCTGTTCACGAGCATTTATCAACATCGGGTCACCCATTTGAGCCCTGCCAAATGCACCTCTGGACACATCTAAGTCAGGGTGTACTGGATAAGAAGAACCCTCCCCCTCATCCACCCCAAGTGTAATATCTACAGGGGATAATTCCTCTTCATCCTCTCCTACCATAACCGGCACGGGAGAGGATTCCCCCTCCTTGGGTGTCAACTCAGGTTGAGGAGCTAGGACACTCACATCAGTTACAACATTCTCATTTTGAACACATTTGAGCAACTCCTCATCAACAGTGTCCACAGTCATGTTTGGTGGGGGTGACCCTGAATTGTTCCCCAGTTCGTTGGGCAGTTCAGTTTTTGCCAAGCACCACAATTCAGCAAACAAGGGGCAGTCCCGTCCCACAATCACATCATGTATCAGAGTACTCACCACCCCAACCTCTTGGGTGACCGAAGTATTCCTGGTGGAAATGGTGACCGGGATCAGCGGATACTCCCGAGTATCCCCATGGATACAGACAACCTGGAGGGTTCTTTGTACTGGACCGAGCCTTCCGACTACCCGGGCATGCACCAGGGTGACCATACTCTGAGTCCAAGAGAGCTTTGGCTGGGCAGTGATTCACCCACACAGTACATTCAAATTGACCCCCCTCTAGGTCAAGGTGGGTAGTGCACGTTGTGAGGGTGTAGAAGGACACTCTCCAAGCGGAACCACACTCCATGGGCTCCTCCTGTAGCGGACACTGCACCCGGGTATGGCCCCAGGCGTGACACCTCCAACACTGTATATCGCCAGCAGTTCGGGTAGCGACAGGCCTCTGCAGAACCGAGGAAGATGATTTTGGGGTGCTGGTTCCCGGGTCCAGTGACGCTTCCCTCCGAGGAACTGAAGCAGGCCTCACAGGCGGTGGCAAGACTGGTCCTCGACGACTGGTTGGTCTGAGCAGGTCCTCCACCACGGTGTATCTCTCCACCATCTCGACTACCAGTGCTGCAGTCTTGGGGTCCCCATGGCTGACCCAGCGCTGTAGATCCTTTGGTAGAGACCTCAGGTAGTGGTCCATCACAACCCTTTCGACCATTTGCTCTCTAGTCAGGGTCTCTGGCTGCAACCACTTTTTAACCAGCTGTCCTAAGTCGTGCATCTGGGACCGAGGTGGCTGGTCAAGGCAGTACTTCCAGCAGTGAACACGTTGAGCCCGGACAGCAACAGTTACCCCAAGGCGGGCCAGAACCTCAGCTTTCAGCCTGTCATAATTCTTTGCATCTTCTATGGGCAGGTCAAAATATACCTTTTGAGGGTCTCCTGTCAGAAACGGGGCAATGAGACCGGCCCATTGGTCTTGTGGCCACCCCTCTCTCTCAGCAGTCCTTTCAAACATGGTGAGAAATGCTTCCACATCATCACTGGGAGACAGCTTTTGGAGGTAATGACTGGCCCTTATGGAGACATGGTTACCAGCAGTGACCACTGCTTGATCACGTCCAGGTGCAAGTTGCTGCATGGCCTCCCGCAGGGCATTGATCTGCGTCTGTGTGGCTACCTGCTGTGCTGCAAGTTGTGCAGCCAGCAAATGGGAGCTTTCTTGTTGGGCAGCAACAGCCTGTGCCAGGGCTTGTTGCTGCTGAGCCATTGCCTCTTCATGGCGAGACTGGGCCTGCACATTGACAAAGACCATCTGCTTAGCCAGCTCCTCCATAGCTGTGGACTTCAGTGCAGCCTTAGCCCAGGACATGCAATCAGAACACTGTCCTTTTTAAAATGTCAGTTTTTTTTTTTTTTTTTCCTTTTCACAAAAATTCCTCTTGCTTGGCGTGTGAGGGGTAGCAGATTGCCCGCATTCGAAACACCAGTTGTGACATTTGGGGGCCCACAGAGCACGTGCACAATGTCTTTCATAAACAAAACAGCTTTATTCACCCTTTCAGGGCAGTCAAAAAGGCAACATAATAAGTACACGCTTGGGTTCAGCGAAATTAAAGCAAAGTCCTGATCTTCAGCACAAATAAACAGAAAAATAATGATGGCTCACCAACGCTTTAAACCGTCCCAAACCTGGGGAATCCTTTCCCCAGTATGTAGAAGCCTCTCCAGCAAGGCACAGCACGTCTCCCGCTTTTGGAACACCAACACACACAGCTTCCACTGATTACTTTCCTTTTTCCTAAAAACTCCCACAATCCTATCTGGGAGTTGCTGGCTTTAAAGATCTTCGTGGATAGGAAGATTAACCCTGTGGTTGCACTTAAAGGGACCACAACCCAAATAGGGGTGAAACATAGTGTCCATCCAGGACCCAGCCCTGCCGACCTCTACAGCGGGTATAGACAGATGACAGGCTGAGATCGCCCACCGACCAGAGTTGTCTAGACGGGACGTGCTTGTGGAGTAACAAAGACATTTAGGGAGGAGTTAAGATATAGAATGATTTGAATGTGAGCGTCAGTATTTTAAACTGTATCCTGAAATGTACAGGAAGCCAATGGAGGGACTGGCAAAGGGAGGGAGGTACAAGAGGTGCGTCTGGTGAGAAAAATAAGCCTGGCACCTACGTTCATTACAGAGTGCAAAGTCGCAATGTGGGAGTTGGGGAGGCAACTAAGGAGCGAGTTGCAGTAATCATGTGTTAAATTACAGTTGTGTTCAAAATTATTCAACCCCCACTGAAATTGAGTGTTTTGGCCAGTTTGACATTGATTTTGATCATTCAGTCATCTTGCTTACAATTAAATCAAAGAGGCACGTGTAGGTCAGACAAATATAACATAACATTTATAATGAAATAACCACAAATGTCTTTTCTGTGCTCACATCATTATCAGTTTTATTCAACCCCCAAGTGACATTCAATCTTAGTACTTAGTACAACATCCTTTTACAGTTATAACAGCTTTTAAACGTGAAGCATAGCTTGACACAAGTGTCTTGCAGCGATCTACGGGTATCTTCGCCCATTCGTCATGGGCAAAAGCCTCCAGTTCAGTCACATTCTTAGGCTTGCGCACTGCAACTGCTTTCTTTAAGTCCCACCAGAGGTTCTCAATCGGATTTAAGTCAGGTGACTGCGATGGCCACTCCAAAATGTTCCAGCCTTTAATATGCAACCATGCTCTAGTGGACTTGGAGGTATGCTTGGGATCATTGTCCTGTTGAAAGGTCCAACGTCTCCCAAGCCTCAGGTTGGTGATGGACTGCATCACATTGTCATCCAATATCTCCTGGTACTGAAGAGAATTCATGGTACCTTGCACACGCTGAAGCTTCCCTGTACCTGCAGAAGCAAAACAGCCCCAAACCATGATTGACCCCCCGCCATGCTTCACAGTAGGCAAGGTGTTCTTTTCTTCACAGGCCTTGTTCTTCCTCCTCCAAACATAGCGTTGATCCATGGGCCCAAACAGTTCTAATTTTGTTTCATCAGTCCACAGAACACTATCCCAGAACTTCTGTGGTTTGTCCACATGACTTTTGGCATACTGCAGTCGACTCTTCTTATTCTTTGGAGACAGCAAGGGGGTGCGCCTGGGAGTTCTGGCATGGAGGCCTTCATTACGCAGTGTGCGCCGTATTGTCTGAGCTGAAACTTCAGTACCCACATCTGACAAATCTTTTCTCAGTTCCTCAGCAGTCACACGGGGACTTTTCTCCACTCGACGCTTCAGGTAGCGCACAGCAGTCGAAGTCAGCATCTTCTTTCTGCCACGACCAGGTAGCGTTTCAACAGTGCCCTTTGCATTGAATTTGCGAATGATGCTTCCTATGGTCTCTCTTGGTATGTTTAACATCTTTGCAATCTTCTTATAGCCATTGCCCTGCCTGTGAAGAGTAATCACCTCTTCTCTTGTCTTCCTGGACCATTCTCTTGACTTCACCATGTTTGTAACCACACCAGTAAATGTCTAGAAGGAGCTGAGTATCACAGTCATTTTAAAGCTGCCTAATTGATGCTTATTATGCTTTATTGCTGCTCCGTGACATCCACAGGTGTTTTCAATACCTGATTGAAAACACTTGAATGAACCTCTGTTCTTCAGAGTGGTAGTCTTTAAGGGGTTGAATAATTGTGTCAATGAAGAATTCACAAGAAACATTTACTACTGTATTACAAAACCAATTGTTGTCATTTTAGTTGCATATGGTTCTTTAAAAAGTCCTTGTAGGATTTCTTTCTGAATACAATTACAAATGTACACTAAATTCCCTAAAACCCTTTACAGCATTGGAGGTTGAATAATTTTGAACACAACTGTATATATGATAAACAAGGCCAGATATTTTGCTTCTGGGGATTTGTAGTGATCATTGAGATTATTAGCAATGATTAAAAAAAATACCACTAGAATATAAACAAATCTAAAAATGTGACATTATAATTACAGTATCTCACTGTATCTGTACTGTGCAGGGGTTTCAGTAATCATAACCCCCTGAATCTTATCTGTTGTATTGGCTGTTGTAATTCAGTAGTAAAGTTTCTTGATCATTTTTGCAGTAATGGTGGCTCTTGCTTCCATGTCTGTTTTTAGCCACACCGAATAACAGGCTTTAAAACAGAATGTCATTGAGGTTGAATCCTCAAAATCCCAAGAACCTTTATCAAGCAATAAAAGCAAGGCAATAAAGACAAGTTTAAATAATGTGACATTAAACTCAATTATATATATAATTGGATAGGAATGTCCAAAGACGCCTAACATTCAATATTTTATTGATTAAAAAAATACTGTATTCTTAAAGGAATACTGTTTAACGTATGACATTTAATGTAATGAATATGATTAAATACATTGTCCGTATGAATACAAGATATGACAAATGCAACATTGCAATTTGTCTACATTTGTATTACAAGTGAGTTCATATCTATTAATAAGTCAAATATTTGGTATAAATAGTTACCCACGCAACCTTTTTAAAGCTAGCAGCAGACTCCTACATACATTTTATCCTGCTGATTTTGAATGATTGTAGAATTTTCATGTACATTTTCTTATTGATTTTTTTTTTTGTGAAAGGATTTTACCAGGAAGGATACGTTGAGATTTCTCTCGTTTTCAAGTATGTCCTGGGTGGCGAGTATGTACCGTTAGGTGTCTTGCCAAGGACACTTACTGGAGAGGTTGCTCGCTGGGATCGAAACCATGACTCCACAGGCTCTCTCCATTCAGAGCGGTGACATTACCTCTACTCCACCCAGCCGGTACGCATTGGTAGAATACAGTTTTGTTTGTTAATATTTATCAGTGTTAGTGAAGGGACTAATGTTGATTTGTGTTTTATATACTTTTTTCGTGTTTCTAGAACAAACAAAACTTTATTTTATTTTTTCAAATAAATGCAATCGCACAGTATAGAACAGCACTCCCATCGTGCAAGATCAGGCAGGTGCTACCATGTAGTGAAAATCTGAGCTTGAGCTCAAGCCAGGAACTAATAGAGAGACTATGTACTCAATTAACATGATAAATTTACTTCCTTGTTCCATGGAGTCACATGCAGATGGAATTTCTACAATCACATAATACTGGCGGTTAGTTAAACAGAGGCTTGGAACTCAAGCCAGAAACCAATAAGGAGATTATGTGTTTAATATGTTAATTGTCAATTTGGGGGGCATATAAACAGGGACAGCAGGACATTTGGGAGAGGAATACCAGCTGAAGAAGCCACTATTTTTGTCAGGCAAAACGCGTTCTGGGGTGTATGTATGTATATATGTATATATATATATATACTTTTTAAACTTCTCCATTTGTTTGCTGTCCGCTGTGAATTTGAAGGTATCTGCATCCTGGAATCCGAGTGATGGGTTTTGGTGGGACACTCATAAAGAGCCCATATGCAAAATGATCAGAGCCAGGAGGGGCTCCAACTCATGGAAGTTGGCATTTGGCAGTTTTTTTTTATCTGTAATTCATACAGTACTGTGCTAGGAGTTTACCCTGTTATTTCTTCATACTTTAAAGGAACGAAGAGAAGCGGTTGAATCCTATGAGAAATCAAGGCGTTTGGGTGCCTGAGAAATTTGAAGAGAGGAGCCTGTTTTCACCTAGAGCCGGTATAGGGCTCTATAAAATGTGAGTGATATAGACTACCCACATATGCCTATATTGTATATAATATACTACACTAGATTATATTTGTCGTCTTTTTCTGGAATACATATGGAACAGACTCTGTACTGATGAATTATCCAATTGAAATGTATGTATAAGGCGATCCTAGTTCCTCTTTTCAATCACTTGGTGATTGGCCCCATACCAAATTTTCACTTCTTGTCTTTTTTTGGTTTTTGGGGAGACCACTGAATGAGGAGTATTGTTTAAGGTTGTGGGCCATTGCCTTGGAGGCGCTACACTGTATCTTTATCAAATTATAAACAGGTGCCACCATGATCCATGGAGCGAACACCTCCAACAGAACAAAAGAAGAACTGGGCCATGTACTCAACACACAGGTTTATTAGATAACACAACAAAGCACCGCAACCTTTCAACACAAAGCCTTTATGAAGCTGATTTTTTTTTTCTACGGCCCGACTTCTAGATATCATAATAGGATACAAGATAAGAGGTACTGAATGTATACACTCTTTCAAAGTCTGAACAGCAAAGACATACACGCAGTTTTATTAGGGTGTTTTTTTTTTACTAAAATTTGGTCACTAGATTTCTACTATAAAATACTTTTTACTTTTTTATTAAATAGTACAAGAGGGGTGGGGTCGCGCCTATTCCCCGATGGGGCGGCTGCAACCACCAAATGCATCCAGCCCAACAACATGTGTGAAACATAACAAAGAAAAAGATGTCATCTGCGCTTATTTCCATTATACCGTGTGAAACTAAACACAATTTAGAGGTTTGGTTTCTTATTAATGGCCATTATAAGACTAAGCTCGCCCGCCAGCGTCAAGGTACCTCCTAATGAGGGTGAGTCCTATCCAAAAATGAAACCACAGGCTGCTGTATAGCAAACCATACCTGCTCATACAGCTTGTATGGGAATAAGCGCAGATGACATCTTTTTCTTTTTTATTAAATAAACCAAGATTTTCTTAATGAAATGCTGCTGCTAAAAATAATGTTCATTCTGAGTTACATAGCAAATACAAGTGTAGCGCTGCTTTAAAAAGACTGTCTTTGCTGCATTTACTTGTTGTGGCCACCAGAGGGAGACAGAGGCAATATGGACTATGCTGGGCAGGACTGAACTACAATTTCCAGCATGCTTTGCGGTGGAGACAGGAAGTGAGAGAGAGAGGAAGGGACGTAAGCAGCCTCGTGCAGAGGAGCGCCAGAGTGAGCGGAGCAGCAAAAGACAGAGGACGCAAGTGAGTCTGTCAGGGATCGAGATCAGGCCAGAGTGGAGACGCTGCCTTGAGGGCGCTGGAGATCGGACAGTAACTTGCGGAGGCATACCCATTTATCGCTGAGAGGTTTCCGCAGAACTTCAGTTCCAGTTGGACCCCCTGTAAGGAGACCGCGATGATCCATAGGGAGTGCAGGCGGTAGGCTGTAGTTTCTTGTGTTGGAGATCGGACAAGCAAGAGAGCGGATCCGGTGGCACAGAATTCCGGAGGATAAGCGGAGAGACATCCTTGATCGGGCAGTGGAACAGATTGTCTAACGGATGGGTGAGAGGCCTTACAGGCCGCAAGTCCGAGTATAACCAAGCACGCTGCATTATTGTTCAAATCTACAGGGCCCCAACGTGACTAGTCGAAGGTTTGCTTATTCCATTCACTGGCCAGTTGAATACGGTACACGAATCAATACACGTACACATTTTTGAGACATTACATTCACGGGACTTACACTCCAGAACTGAGGGGGTTAATCCTTTTCTTTTGCCGCCGCGTGTTTTTTCCCGCATTACGAAATCGTTCATATACCATATTTACATTATATATGCCACTTTATTGGGATCAGTAAAGTATATAATCTATAAAATCCACAACAGTGCTGGTGTATATTTATTCCCTAGTGCGGTGAGACTAACCCGAGGTTAATTCAGCGGCTCCTCCGGGAGTGAGCGCTACACAACATTAATACAGACACAGAGCGTAAAGAAAAAACATTTTCATATATATTTATCTTTGTTGTTAGGGACTATTCTGAGTGTAGGGTTCCCTCTCCAAGCCAACAATAATGGCAGCGATAGAGGAGATTGTTTTATCAGAATGCATAACTTGGGAATGAGATGAATACATTTTATGTACACAGAGAAGACAAATTAGCAGGTATGGTTCACAGAGATCAATAAACCTCAGTTTACAAGACATGTATTTAAGAAAAATCTGACTGACTGTAACAAGGCACTTTACAGTTAATTGCAAATCAAAACACATTTCATGCCTTTAAAGCAAAGATTAAAATGCGTACATGACACCCAAGAGCCTGTTTGTTTATCAAATAAGGCAAAACAGCGAGCCTGTTTGTTTATCAAATAAGGCAAAACAGCATATGTTCAAACCTTACAATTCCGTGTCCCATAATATAGACCTAGATGTCTTGATTTCTTCTGCCATACAGCACATCCTCAGCATGCTTGCTCTTCTGGCACATTTTTTATTCACCATCAGTTTTCCTTTGAAAGCCCCTCTCAAAAACATACGTACATAAAAAAATTGTATATATTACATTGACGTTAATAATATTCAACCATGAGGATTAATTTAATTTCACGGAAATGTACGACCAGGAAACAAACCCGTCAGTAAAGGTATTTAAAGGGCCACTACCACCAAAAATGGAAATGATCTTATTTTATTTATTTTATGATTTTGATGTTACGATCCTCATTTTCCTACAGAGCATCACAAATATGGAATAACCTCCCAGACACCATCAAATCTTCCCCCAGTCTAAAGTCACTTAAGATCTCTATTAACATACCTCGATACAGAATGCACCTGTGAACATATAACATCATAGTGAATATATTTCCTACATTTTTATTTTCTGTGTTAATCAGTATATTTGTGTTTTTTTTAAAATCTTCGCATTTTATTACTTTGTATTTCTGGAACAACTGTAACAATTCAATGTTCTTGAACCCAGGACATACTTGAAAATGAGAGAAATCTCAATGTATCCTTCCTGGTAAAATGCTTTAAATAATAAAATAGGGGGGCGTGGCCAGCTCTGCATGGGAGCAGACGCGTCTCTGTGGAGCTCTCTGGGATTATCCTATAACAAGGTTTTTATGGTGTCTTTTTCTGCGGATTTGCCCATCAGTGAAGACCCTGTCCGGCTGGCCATTGCGGGGATTGCTTTGGGGCCCGTTTTAGCCCCCCTCGCCGAGGCACAGCTGACTTTTCATTTTGTGGAAACCCTCCAGCATCGGACGGCCGTCGGCCATTTTGAGGCCTACCTTTTGAAGCCTGGCAGCCTCGCTCCTCGTCCCTCCTGGGACCTCCAGATCCCTTGATGACTTGTTGCAGTGTCCCCCTGCCATCAGAGGCGCACAATATGGGGCTCCACGCACCCACCAGTGGCATGGAAGCTCTGTTTTTGGCCCTCGAGGCATGTCTTGAACGGTCACCGGGTGGAGAGGAGCATCCGCTCGTTCCTGATTCATGGCGGCGACTGATGGTGATGCTGGGAGTCGGTCGGGTGACTGAGAGCCCAACAGATGAGGTACCGGGGGACACTCAACCTAGCGGTCATCTGGTGAACGGTACTGACAGACGGAGTGCTGGACCAGGAGGCATGGATTGTGGGCTGCGCCTGTCTTCTCCGTGTTTGATGGGAAGCGTGGTCGACAGTCTGGCGCGTGACGACGGAGCTACCCTGACAGAGGAGGTGATGTCTGCGGGGGAGCCTTCCCCCGAAGCCGTGCTGAGGGCGCCGGCAGAGACTGTTGGGCCTGGTGCTGGTGAGAGGCAGCGTTGGCCAAGGTCTGGCAGTGCGGCCGGTGCAGCCGCTGGGAAGGCCCAAGGACTGGTTGCCCTTCTTGTCTGCCACGTGGGCTTGTATGCGGCGCGGATTTCGTTCTCCATATCCGGGTGCACCTATGCTGACCAACCTGGCCTGTATGCTGTGACCTTACCTATGTTAAAGCGAAGACCATTCAGAGACACTGGATGAGAATATTACCCCAGAAGCAGTTTCACCCTTTTTGATGTTATTTTTTCTTTTAAGCATATCTTTTGTGAGGACTTTTCACCTTATTAATTTTTTTTGGGCCCTTTTTGTGATATGTATGTCCCGGCTGGGGACATCCTAGCAGAGTCTTTATTCTCCTTTTACTTTGAGTAATTTTCTCTTTATTATTGCTACCCCCTCATTTTATTTTTGATCGTTTGACACTTTTTTTTTTCTTTTTTCTCTTTCTTTTCTGTGAAGACCCCCCCATATGTGTTTCTTATACCTGTGATATATGGCCCTGCGAGGTCACTCTTGATGGTCGGTCTGTGACCCTTAGAATGCAAAATAAAATCTTAAATTCAATAAAAAAAAAAAAAAAATGTTACTGATATCTAACATGTATTTTGTCTTTGTCGTGTAGGTTTAGTTAAGAAAATATTCTTCTGAATATGTGGCACTGCGCATCCATTTTGTGCTGTAGACTGCCCCCCCTTCTCTTCATAGCACTTGTTCCTCTATGTGTGGCTTTGGGCATAGAATGGAGTGAATGGGTCAGATGTCCAGAAACTGACACATAAGGATTGCATTGTGTGGGATGTATGGAAATGACATCATTGATGGGAAGATTAAAGTGTTGAAAGTTCACTATTCTTTCTCATTCACTTGCCATCTCTTATCTCAGGTACCATGGACATCACAACAAATCCCCTGCTGCTTTGTCAGAACATTCCCTCCTCCATCTCCTTGCCACTTCACTGCTGTTTTATCCCATACCACAGCTGTAAAGTTAAACTTGCTATGAGATTTTGGTATATTTTGCATCATTGGAAAAATATGCTAAATGGAAACAGGAGATAAAAACCTAACTTTCTTTTTCATTCTTACATGCAATTTCTTCCAATAAAGAAAACAAATCTATACCATGTGTTTTATAGGGCATTTGTTTTGTAATGCACAAGGATTTTAGTTACAGCTTATGTTAGAGGTAGTGTTCTTTTATTGAACAGTATTTGCTGGGCTGTAATCTTTTAGTTGTTGTGTCTTTTTTCCTTGATTACCCAGGGGTTTGACGTAAGCAGCAAAATGCCATTTTAATTCCTTCAATTTCATGTTCCTTTTGCTAAACTACAAAAACGTAATTATCATACACATAAAGATCTCCTCTTCCAATGCCACATCTTTTCTGTTCCAAATGATCCATTCAATTAATGGCTCGTAGGGATGAGCCGAACACCCCCCGAGTTCGGTTCGAGCCCGAACCCGAACTTCCCATTTGTTTGGGACCGAACCCGAACTCCCATGCAAGTCAATGGGGCTGAAAAGTTGTTTTTTTAGAGTGCCCTCCAAGAGGGCATATATGCTACAGATTTGCCATAAAAGGTGTATGGGGGTCCGGGTAGTGCCCTGGGGGACAGGAAACAAGGATAAAAAGTTTTAAAAAAAACGTTTTTAAAGGGACAGTGAGTTTTCCATGAAATAAGGGTTAAAAATAAAAACAAAAATTCCTTCAAATATCGTGCCTAGGAGGTCCCCATAACCTGCCCGTGAAGTGGCGGATTTCTAGGATTTATAGAAACACTTAAAAACAAATAAATGACGTTTCATATGACGGTAAATGCTTTTCCTTTAATCTATCCATAAACAACTGCTTGGGGCGGCAGCCTGTATGAAAAGACATTTTAGGACGCGCAGAAAAAGTTTAGTGTTTTTTTTGGGCTAAATTATTGTGAAACTTATGCAGGCTTTGGATGAAAGTAACAATAGGTGCTTTAAAATTGGGCTTTTAGCGGCGGCAACAGTGCCGTCACACCGTAACCCCTCTGAGGATATGAATCTGATACAGGCGTCAATGGCAGTGCACCCAGATATTGTGCCTTTTAATGCCAGGCCAGCAAGTATCATCATACAGTAACCCCTCTGTAGTATTGTGGAAGAGAGCAGGGGTGGACCATGCGGTCCTATATTAAAAAGATATGAATCTGGTAATGGGAGTCAGTGCACCCAGATATTGTGCCTTTGGTGCCAGGCCATCAAGTATCATCATACAGTAACCCCTTTGTGGTATTGTGGAAGAGTGCAGGGTTGGACCCTGCTGTTCAAAAAATTAAAATGATATAAATCTGGCACAGGCATCAGTGCAGCCAAATATTGTGCCTTTCATGGCAGCAAGTGCATTCACACCGTAACCCTTTTGTGGTATTGTGGAAGAGTTCAGTGCTGGAGGTTTTGTGCATGCAGAAGACATACCCGATCTATTCCGTTACTTCGGCATCAGGGGATTGATAACTGCTGATCCAGGACTGAATCATTTTTATAAATGTCAGCCGGTCTACAGAGTCGGTGGACAGACGCACTCTTTTGTCTGTGACAAAACCTCCAGCGGCACTGAACGTCCTTTCGGAAAGCACGCTAGATGAAGAGCAACCTAGTAGCTGCATAGCATATTGTCTAAGTTCTGGCCAGTGATCCAATCTCAACACCCAGTAAGCTAGTGGATCATCTGCTGGAAAGGTATCCAGGTCTGCCCTTGCCCCTAGGTAGTCCTGCACCATATGGTGAAGACGCTGGCAATCGGTGCCTACATTTGACGTCCCTGGGCGTCGAGGACTAAAAAAATTTAAAAATGCATCAGTCAAGCGGCCCTGGCCTTCACCGCTATTCCTATGATCACCTGCAGCCTCAGAAGCACGTGTGTCAGCAGTAGCACTTGGTAATCTAACAGTGCCTGGAAAGGTGTTACACAACTTTCGCTTTAGAGCGTCCTCAAGTTTTGTCATCCTGTGCTCCCTCTCTGCGGGCAGGATGAGCTCTGCAACTTTCCCCTTGTATCGTGGATCAAGAAGGGTTGCCAACCAGTAATGATCCCTCTCCTTGATAGCACGAATCTTGGGGTCCTTTAGCAGGCTTTGCATCATTATGGAGCCCATGCAGCGTAGGTTGGAGGTGGCATTAGCTTCCGAGTCTTCCTGGTCAATGAGGATGACCGTATCGTGCACTTCCTCCTCCCAGCCACGCACAAGCCCTTCTGTTTCTGGGCACACAAAACCCTGCCTTGAGGAATCCCCACCTTCAATGCCCCCACTACTTAGATAGTCCTACTCCTCATCCTCCTCCTGTCTGACCTGAGTAGGACCCGCTGGAATGCTATCTGCGGAAAGACTGGGGCCTTGAGAGCTAGGGAAGGCCTCCTCTTCCTCCTGCTGTTTTGCCTCTAGAGCCACATCTATAATTCCCCGCAGAGTGTGCTCCAGCAGGAACACTAAAGGAATTGTGTCACTGATGCATGCACTGTCCCTGCTCACCATCCTCGATGCCTCCTCAAATGGTGACAGTACAGTGCATGCATCCTTGATCATCAGCCACTGCGGGGGGGGGAACAAGTTGACCTGAACCTGTCCTTGTGCCATACTCACACAGGTACTCGTTGATGGCCCTCTGCTGCTTGTGCAGACGCTGCAGCATTGCTAATGTTGAATTCCACCTGGTGGGCATGTAACAGATCAGACGGTTTGTGGGAAGGTGGAATTCTATTTGAATTTCTGCCAGGCGAACGCTTGCTGGGAATGACCATCTGAAGTGGCTGCAGACTTTTCTGGCCTGGATGAGAAGCTCTGGCAGCCCTGGGTACTTGGTTAGGAAACTCTGTACCACCAGATTTAGGACGTGTGCTAGGCATGGTACATGCGTCAATTTACCCTTGCGTAGGGTGGAGAGAAAGTTGCTGCCATTATCGCAGATGATCATTCCCAGCTCAAGCTGGCGTGGTGTTAACCATCTCTGCACCTGCCCCTGCAGAGCTGACAAAATTTCTGACCCGGTGTGGCTCCTGTCCCCTAAACAAACCAGCTCAAGCACAGTATGGCATATTTTTGCTTGAGCCATTGCGTACACCCTGTCAGGCGTCTGTTTAACTGCCACTTTGCCAGAGACAGAGAAGGAGGAGGAGGAGGAGGAAGAGGTGGTGGTGGTGGAGGAGCAGACAGACCTCATACAAGCAGCTTTCTGGAGGCGTGGTGGATGAACAAGCTCCAGCACAGAGCCCCGTCTTGGATCCCTCCCAGCTGCAATCAGAGTTACCCAGTGTGCCGTGAAGGAAATGTAACGACTCTGTCCATGCTTGCTGGACCACGTGTCTAAAGTGACATGCACCTTGCTGCTGACTGCCTTTCCCAATGACTGGATAACATTGTCTTCCACGTGCTGGTATAGTGCTGGAATGGCCTTGCGTGAAAAGTAATGGCATTTTGGAACCTGCCACAGTGGTACAGCGCATTCAGCAAATTCATGGAAGGGAGCAGAGTCCACCAGCTGGAAAGGCAGCAGCTGCAATGCGAGTAATTTTGCTAAGCTGGCATTTAGACGCTGTGCTTGGGGTGGTTGGGACTATATTTTTTCTTTCGCTGCAGCAGCTGCGGCAACGTAATCTGACTGCGTAAATCTTCAGCTACTGGGATGATGTCACATTGTGAGGAAGGACCTGCTGGTACATCCATTACTGTAGCATCATCCCTGTCAGTGGAGGTTGTAGGCAATTGCATGGCAGGACATACAGTGTGGGTAGAGACAGATGAGGAGGAGGAGGACCTACGCAAAGTTTTGCCCCAACGGGATGTGTGGCACTTGTTCATATGTCGCCTGAAGCACGTGGTACCCAAGTGTCCGGTGTTTATCCCACGCTTCAGCCTCCTCTGACATAGATTACAAATAGCAATGCTGGGGTCTGATGCACAGTTCTTAAAGAACTCCCAGACAGCAGATTTCCTGCATGTGTTCTTTGAGACAACAGCGCTCTGCACCGGAGCAGCTCTGACATGTGATGGCTTGGACTGGCTAGTGCTACGGTTGGTCACAGAGGATGTTGTGCCTCGTGTTTGCTGTGCCTCCTCCTCCCCCTCCTCCTCACTTGATTCCTCAGTTCGATCTGGCACCCAGGTGGAGTCAGTGACCTCATCATCATCAATGTCATCTTCACCCCCTATCTCCTCGTCACTGGAGCCAACTTGGCAGTATGCTGCAGCTGCTGGGGCAACATGAGTGCCAGTTATTTGTGTGTCATCACTGGCACCCCCTTCCTCTAGGTTGATTATACTCCCTTGCTCAACCTCAGAGATTGAATCAGAGCACTGTACTTGCTGCGCATCCTCAAGCAGCATGTCACTCTCATTGTAGTCAAACAATTCAGCTGACTCCTCTGTGTGTGATAGCGAGGCTATGGCAGGAGTAGCTGTGGACATGGAGGCTGCATTAGATGCTTTGGCAACTGAGGTGGACTGTAAAGCACTAGAAGTCTGGCTGGCAGAGGACTCGGAGGATGAGGATGGCCTGGTTAGCCAATCCACCAAGTCCTCTGTATGTTGCTGCTGCTTAAGGCTAGGGTCAGACGAACGCATTTTTCACGTTGTCCGTGAAAAAGTGCGGTCGAACGAACGTACGTATTTTTTCCCGGAATACGCGATAGCGGTCATACGATGCGTTGTTTCGTCCGTGATTTTGTACGGATCGTCAATAAAACACTTTTTGTGTCTGGACGTTATGTTAGCCGTACATTAGCAGCGTCTGACGTCTCCTAATCACACACACACGCCGCTATGCGGACGCAGCGCACTCTGTACGTCAGTACTAGCGGTTTGACATTCTCGAAAAAATACGTTCGTTGGCCACTTGCGTTGCGCGGACGAACTTTCGTGCGGCCGTTCGTCGTATGTTCCCCGGCACTGGACTTCATTTGCTGCTAGTACGGCCGTGATTTTGTGTGGCTAAACGCACGTTAAAACTGCGCTAGTCTGACCCTAGCCTAAGACGGCCAGCACCAGTTAGAAAGGACAAACGTGCCCCTGCAGAGGATGCACCACGTCCACCATGACCAGAGACACAGCCTCCCAACACAGGGGCTGCTTGCCCTCTTATCTGTGGCTGGGAGCGTCTGCCTGTCCTTTTTGTTCTTTCAGACATGGTGAGTGATCTATAGATTAATATATACAGAACTCTGATTCAACTCTGCTATAAAGATTTAAATAACTCTGGTATAACTCAGTGAGACACACTGATAGCTGGCAGCCAGTGACAAGAGACAGATCACCTTAATTCACAAATGTTTTAAAGAAATTAGTGAGCCCCAAAATACAGCGTGGTTCTGTATGTATGACGAGCCACGGATCACCTTAATTCCCAAGTGTTTTAAAGAAATTAGTGAGCCCCAAAAAAAATTGCTGGCTGTGTGACGAGACACAGAAGATCACCTTAATTCCCAAGTGTTTTAAAGAAATTAGTGAGCCCCAAAAAAAATTGCTGGCTGTGTGACGAGACACAGAAGATCACCTTAATTCACAAGTGTTTTAAAGAAATTAGTGAGCCCCAAAAAGATTTGCTGGCACAGTGACAAGACCCAGAAAATCACCTCAATTCACAAATGTTTTAAATAAAGTTGTAAACCCCAAAAAAACTTGCTGGCACAGTGACAAGACACACATCACCTAAATTCCATGATATTTGGTCGACATGAGACCCCCCCAGACCCCCCCAGTAGCGTGGCAGACCGGCAGTAACAACACACACAACTATCTTCTTTGAAATCTCCTCTGAAATGCATGCAGAATCGGTGCGTTGAAACCTTATATAGTGTGCTGCGGGACTTAGCTCTGTGAGCCCATGATTGGGCAAAATTTGCCCAATCAGGACTCTGAGCGGTGTTTGGCATAGTGTTCAACCAGTCTTGTACCAGACCTGTGGTCAGGTGCAAGGCTGTAGCCAATTACGAGCATCAGGCAGTGGGAAAATGCATTGTGGTCCATGGTCGAACATGCGGCGAACACCCGGAAATGTTCGGTGTTCGTGATCCGCCCGAACAGGCTAAATTCGGGTCGAACCCCGAACCGTCCGAACCTGAACAGCTCATCCCTAATGGCTCGAACCTTAAGGCAGGCCGTTCACTGGCACCGTAGTCGGCACCAGGGAATGCAACGCTGAAGCCGGCTCGTGTGGGAAAAAAAACACCTGTTCTTTAAAAAAAAAAAAACCACAGAACCAAAAAGTTTGCCTAGAAAAAATCCTACAATACCGATAAATAAAAAGGCTTTTTGCTGTGGATTAAAAAAAAATAGTGGTTAAATAAAAAATAAACGGATATTTTTTCCATTGAATCCTATGGGCTTCGCGAACGACGTTTTTCCTATACAATCTATTTTTTCACGTTACCCCTGCACACACCGGTTATACTATACAATGTATCTTTTACATGTTTTTTTTCTGTTGTAATTGCATAAAATCGTCTGAAATCGTCAGTCAGATGCAGTGGAAGAGAGTTGATTCACTTGCATGTTGGTGCGATCATCCAATATCGTCTGAAGGCGTCCAACAGATCCTACATCGCACAAATACGGTGCCAGTGGACGGCCAGCCTTAATGTTTTTGGCTGCAAGCATGATATTAACACCTTGAGCACTATTCTGACTGAGTTACATACTTTGTATAGGAGGTGTTCATTTGCAGCTAGCCTGATAGAATGATCGCTTTTCCAACATAGCGTGTTCTTGGTTCAAGCCAGTGTGATTTAAAGTATTCTGGCTCTCAGACCCTGGTGCTATGATTTGCTTTCCAGAAATCCCTCTTTGAACACTTTATAACAATCACATACTTGCTTACCTCTGGTCACAAAGAGCAACGGGTGGCGTATCTGCCACTTCCCCATGTAGCAGAACGCTGAACAAATAGTTCCCAGTGTCCTTCCACTGTTCCGCAAGTTCCTGCAAAGATCACATTTCTCTTATGCCGGGTACACATCTGCACGTTTTTCAAACGTGCGCAATACGAGCATTTTTTACGCGCATTCGCGCACACGAAATAACACGCGAACGCGCATTGCAGCGCGTTCGCGGCTATGTCTATGGCCGCGAACGCGCTGCTGTGCACACCAAAGAAGCTCCCGGACTTCTTTGGCCGCAGGATGTTTTAAAGCGCGTTCCTGCGCGCTTTAAAACGCCCAGGTGTGACCGGGTCCCATAGGAAAACATGGGATTTCCACGTTCATGCGTTTTAAAGCACGCAGGAACGCACTTTAAAATGCATAGGTGTGAACGGGGCCTTAGAGTCCCGTGGACACCAGGAACTGTCTGATATCATCTTCGGCACACATCACCACTTTCAGCATCAATCAGCAGCTGCAAAATATTATCAAACGAGCTGGAATAGAGAATATTAACAAACTGGTAATGGATAATGGCTCGCTCGCAAAATATCCATTAGCGAACTGCTATTAACGATTCCTTCGGAATAGTGCCCCTTGTTTGTGTTTTTCCCTCCACTCCATAAACAAAACACATGTTGGCTTACCCAAAGCATTAACTCACTAACCTCTGCTACGTTTGTCAAATTTTTTTTATGATCTCTTATGATCTTTTCCCATACATCTATCTCGTCAAACTCCTGCCTTACACTAGCACTTTTTACAAACCTTTACCCTAAATTAGTGCATGTATTATTTAGTTGTCACAAAAGAAGGCATATATACCTTTCAGTCAACATAAATCAGCATGCCTTTTACATCTTTACTGATGTGTTTTAGCACAAATATGGAAATTTTATATTTTACTGCTGATTTCTAATGCGACTGGAATTAAAATAAAGCCCGTATTAAGGAAGTCACTAGCTCAATTAGCCTTAAAAAGCATTGGGAGGCCGAATAAAAAGATCTGTTCATTTTCAAAACCCAGAAAGAAGTAGAAAACAAAGCCAAAGTCCACTTCATAGTTCAGTTATAACCCTTGTGTTGCAGGATCATCACACTTGAAGCACTTCAAATCCTTGTACTCTAATTCCATTCTCTGTACATTCTCTAATGATTCTAAATGTACCTTCAACATTCCACTCACTGTTTCTTGTTGTCACAACTCTGTCCTTCCATTAAATAAATAGATAGTCGCTTTTGTAAGTTCATTTATAGATGGTTAACTTATAAAAATAGGGTGTTTAAACTCCTATCTTATCCTTCCGTATTCCACTCGTCTCTACTTAGCTGTTTTTAAAATTATTATTATTGTATTATTGTTATATTACTTTCACATCGTTCTCCTTCATGTCATTTTTCTCAAATCCATCCCCTTGACATTTATTTGATTTACTTTCTCTATTCCTTTCCTCTTGACTCTTGGCCCTCTTAAATCTGGTTTCTATTCTCTGTGTTCTGTTAAAACTGCTGAAAGAGTTCACTACTAAATACAAAGGCCATTACTCCAAATTCATTGTTTTGACCTCTGTGACACTTTTGATGCACTTGACGACACACTCTTTCTGAAAACCTTTCATAATATTGTCCATTGATTGTGATGTTGCCCTTTCAGGCTCTCTCTTATTATCACTTCAGTGTCTTCCTTCCTGGCACCTCTTGTCTGGTTAATCATGACAATATATGTCTCTATCATACATTATAGGTGTATATATACCTCTCCTCTCTCCTGCCTTACAGGAAAATCGACTCCAAAACATGTTAAGAGCCAAGGTTGAGCATCCCTGGTTTATCCCAACATCAAATGTAAAATCCTGATGTTTCTCAGCAAATCTAACCCAAATTATTTCGATACTTTCAGAAATAATCGCTCCTTGCTCGGTTCTTTTCTTCATTCATCTTTGTTCTCTTTTAACACCATCTAATCTCCCATGTGTAGAACCACTTCAGGGGAGTAGTGTTATAGAATTTCCTCCCTTGTCCTATAAAGCTTTCCTAGAGTCCTTAACCCAATCACTACCAAATGAATTTTGTTGAAAGGAATTTATCATAACATTTATTTAAACCATGGGATGAAAAAATAACATTTAAATGTAGCCATTGTATTAGACATAGTAAATGTGATGCAGATACATAATAAAAATGGTGAGATCTCCTGCTTATGTTGATTTGTAGTGATCAAGAAGTGAGATTATTAGCAATGCAGCTGCCAATAAATACTGAAAGAATATAAAAATAATATCTATATGTGTCATAATGCCTGTATATGGAAATTACAGTAACACCTTGTTTCTGTACTGTACAGGGATTTTCAGCAATTATTATAGCCCACTGAATCTTATCCCTGTACAGCAGTGAGTGACCCAGAGCTCTCCCTGTAGTCTGCACTCTCTCTGGCTGTTGTAATGCAGCAGCAAAGTGTTTGAACGGTTTGGTTTTGTACTCCACCATCTGCAGACTGTGTGATATCGTGTGTGAGTAGCTTCCTCTCAATCTCTTGCCTTTGTTCAGTTGAAATGTAATTTATATGTTGATTTGTTTCTTACCCCCATATAGAACATCTCTGCATAATTTGGGCATAGTAAACAAATAATGATAATGTTCTCTTTATACAGAGAACACAAAATGGTTACATTAAAACTCTGAGGATGGAAAATGACATTAGTTGTCTCCCCTACAGGGGATTCCTGCTCAGGTCTCCTACATTTTTTGCTAGATGGTGTCATTCCCAAGGAGACTATATCAGTGCTTCCCAACCATGTCCTCCGTCTGGGACCTCTGACAAGCCAGATTAGCCAGATATTTGACGTACAACACCGGTGATCTCATTCGCACCTCAGTGATTCCAGGATTCAGCCTACATTTTCCCAAAGTAAGCCTTAAAATTTGGCCTGTAAGTGCTCCCTTAGGACAGGGATGAGAAATACTGGAATATACCATATGCAAACTCATCTGTTTCCACCCAGGAAGCTGCCAGAATGGAAATGCTACAGAAATCTCTGCACAAGAAAGATGGCAATCAGTTATACTTGTTTCAACCTTAGTTGGCCTTTTGTCAGAGTGGTGTTTCTGATGACTCTCTAGGCATCACAAGAAAGGGGTTCAGGTCTGGATTACCCTGTCTAAACTCAATGGGCTCTACCTTAACACAGCCATTAACCTAATGAATGGTGCCGCAATACTTTGACTCCAGGTGTTATTGGCTCAAGCCACTATTCAAGACCAAGCCATGTTCAGCAGTAGTTGCTCCTATACTTTGTATAGGAGCCATTAACGTGTCAGCTCAAGAATATCAAGCTGATAGCTCACTATTCTTGGCTGAAGCTGATATTCAGAAATTAATACTGGCTCAGAGACCCTAATGTTATTGATTTTGAAAAATCACTTAACACTGTAAAATAAGCAACTTAAAAAGCCATTAATTATGTCTGCTTCCTCAGTGCAGGTAGTGCCTCCTTTGTCCATATGTGTCCTGAGTCATCTTCTGCGGTCCTAATGTGTCAGGGTCGAGGGAACGGGAAGCAGGAACCAGGTGTCGAAGCTATGACGAGGTACAGAATAGGGAGTATCCAGAAGAAGAGTCGAGACTTTCCAGGTTTGGTACACAATAAGGATGTATTAGAATTCGTTTAGCAGGTATACAACTCCTAAGAGAAGCGACGCTGTGGCAATGATAGTGTGTAAGGACTGGGTATATATAGGCAGCTGGGATGGTCACGCCCCTCTGAACGGTGATGATTCGCCTCCCTATTGGGTCCCATCTGGGAGGTAGGCTCACCCTGGGGGCGATCCCAGCCCCTGCCTGTCAAGGACTCAGCCACGCCCCCCAACCTGTTAAAGGGAGTCTCCTGATCCGCACGCCGGTCTGGGCCACGCCCCCTCAAGCCGCGCGGTGAGGAGCCAGGCGCCGTGGCGTTCTGGGGCTCCAAATCGGCGTCATGACTGGCCCCACCGGCCGCTCGGACCAGGCGTGACCCGCTCAACGCCGGAGGAGGCGATCCCTGCGATCGGGGCAGCGCTACTGCGACCACCGCAGGCGAGGGTCTAGGCCGCGAGGCGGCACCAGATGGGTCCCGAGATCCCGCGTTGGGGCGTGACAGAACCCCCCCCGAAGGAGCACCCCCCGGGAGTGACCAGGGCCCGGTCTGCGCGGGTGCAAGCGATGAAATGCCCGGAGGAGAGCAGGAGCATGCACGTGCTGAACCGGTTCCCAAGACCGCTCCTCAGGGCCATACCCTTTCCAATGCACATAATATTGGAGCCTGCCCTTATGCAGACGGGAGTCAAGAATCCGGCCAATTTCATATTCCAGGGAATCCGACACCACAGAGGGAGGTGGAGGAGCGGGAGAGCGGCCGATGAAAGGATCGGGATGATACGACTTAAAAAGGGAGACATGGAAAACGGGGTGTATCTTGTATGAGTCCGGCAGTTGAAGACGAAAGGCAACAGAGTTAATTTTCTTAAGGATTCGAAACGGACCTACGAACTTAGGACCCAGTTTTTTGGATGGACAGGGCAACTGAAGGTTTTTTGTGGAGAGGAGGACCATGTCTCCGATTTGGAAATCCGGAGCAGGTCGTCGCCGTTTATCCGCAGCTCTTTTGTACGTCTCTTGAGCAGCTCGTAGGGTAATAGCGGCCAGGCGGAATCCCTTCTTGAGGACAAGAAGGCGATTGGTCGCTTCAGGTACAGTGGTAGTTACAGGGATATTCGGAATAGCAGTAGGATGGAATCCGTAGTTTACATAGAACGGAGAGGAGTGTATGGAAGAGTGTTTACGAGAGTTGTATGAGAATTCTGCTGAGGGTAGGAGGTCGAGCCAGTCATCCTGGAGGAAGGAAGTGTAACAACGTAGGTGTTGTTCAAGAATTTGGTTGACCCGTTCTGTTTGTCCGTTTGTTTGTGGGTGGAAGGATGAAGAGAGATTCCGCTGTATTCGTAATAAGGAGCAAAAGGCTTTCCAGAACTTAGACGTGAACTGGGTTCCCCTGTCCGTCGTTATAGTATCGGGAATTCCATGGAAACGGAAGATATGGGTAAAAAATAAGGAAGCTGTTTCTCCGGCAGTCGGTAATTTTTTACTCGGAATGAAGTGTGCCATTTTAGTCAATCTATCGACAACCACCATGATGGTGTTAAAACCTTTGGACGGAGGCAGGTCTACAATGAAGTCCATGGTTAGTTGCGTCCATGGTCTGTTTGGGACTCGTAAGGGGCAGAGTAAATCCGCAGTTTTGGTATGTTGACTTTTGTTCTGAGACATGTAGGGCATGATTGAACGTATTGTTTGACACTGAGCTCCACAGAGGGCCACCAAAACTGTCGCAGAATCAAATCCAAGGTCGCTCGTCTGCCTGGGTGTCCAGCCTGTGGAGAATCATGACATGTATGTAAGACGTCGAAGCGAGCTTCTTCTGGTACGAAGATACGATCCCGGATAATATGAAGACCTTCAGGATTCACGTTTAAAGAAGTGGTTGCGGTTAGGGTGCGAATTTTGTCATATACGGGGTGGATGATGCCGAGGAAACATTTTGAAGGTAGTATTGATGAGGGGATAGAAGGAATGCTACATGAGTGATGGATGCGAGAAAGGGCGTCGGCCTTACCATTTTTCTGACCCGGTCTGTAGGTGACATGATAAACAAAACGAGCAAAAAAGAGAGCCCAGCGGGCTTGTCTTGGTTTGAGGCGTTTGGCAGAACGCAGATACTCGAGGTTTTTATGGTCTGTATAGACAGTGATCGGGTGTGAGGCACCCTCTAGTAGGTGACGCCATTCTTCAAGCCCTCTTTTGATTGCTAACAACTCGCGGTCCCCTATGTCGTAGTTGATCTCAGCCGGACTGAGTTTTTTCGAACAATATGCCACTGGGTGAAGGAGTCCATCGGCAGCACGTTGAGAAAGGATCGCCCCAGTGGCTACTTCGGAGGCGTCCACCTCCAAAAAATAAGGTGTTTGGGGGTTTGGCATGGAGAGGATGGGAGTAGTAGAAAAACGGATACGGAGGTTATCAAATGCCAATTGAGCTTCTGGAGTCCATTTGAAGGGTATCCCGGTCTTGGTAAGGATGGTTAATGGATGTACTATCTTAGAGAAATTTTTTATAAACCTCCGGTAAAAATTGGCAAACCCCAGGAATCGTTGTACTGCCTTGCGGGTATCAGGAACGGGCCAGGACAAGATGGCCTCTACTTTTTTTGGATCCATCTCGATCTGTCCTGGAGAAAGCACAAATCCGAGAAAATCCACCTTCGTTGTCTCAAATATGCATTTCTCGAGTTTGGCATATAGTTTGTTGTCGCGGAGGCGTTGAAGAACAATACGCATGTGGGAGCGGTGGTCTTCGAGGGACGAAGAGAAAACAAGGATGTCGTCGAGATAGGTGACGACAAAACAATCAAGGAGGTCTCTGAAGACATCATTTATGAAATGTTGGAAGGTGGCCGGTGCGTTACACAGTCCGTAGGGCATGACTGTGTATTCAAAGTGGCCGTAACGTGATCGGAATGCAGTTTTCCACTCGTCGTCTTGTTTCATCCTGACGAGATTGTAGGCCCCGCGTAGATCCAGTTTGGAATATATTTTGGCGCTTTTTAATCTCTCTAACAGTTCTGGTATGAGAGGCAAGGGATATCGGTTTTTTACTGTTATCTTATTGAGGTCTCGGTAGTCCACGCATGGCCTTAACCCTCCATCCTTTTTATCCACAAAAAAGATGCCGGCTCCTGCCGGAGAAGTAGAAGGGCGAATGAATCCTTTTTCAAGGTTTTCTTTTATATATTCCTTTAACACAGTTAGCTCCGGTTCTGCTAGGGGGTAGATACGGCCATAGGGAATGGCGGTCCCAGGAAGGAGATCTATGGGACAGTCATAAGGACGTCTTGGTGGTAGTGTCTCGGCTTTTTGTTTATCAAATACATCGTGGAACTCATGATAGGCCTTGGGAAGGCAGATGTTGGTCTGAACCATATCTTTATCGAGTATGGACATCACAGCGTGTGTTCTCTGGAGACATGTTTGTTTACAACGAGGAGACAGAAATGACACTGATGCGGACGACCAGTGTATGTAAGGGTCATGTTGTTTAAGCCATGGAAGGCCGAGTATGACCGGGTATAGGGGTGAGGAGACAATATCAAAGCATAATGTCTCAGAATGCTCAGAACCTATGGTGACTTGTAACGGTATGGTTTCGTGTGTTATGGGTCCAGATTGCAGATGAGAGCCATCAACTAGTTGAACACACACAGGAAAGGCTTTATTGTGAATGGGAATAGACAAATGTGAAGACAATTTTTTATCCAGAAAGCATCCACTAGCTCGTGAGTCCACCATGGCTTGTAGCGGGATCATCTTCTGCTGCCACTGTAATAAGATGGGGAGCAGTAAGAGAGGGGACGGATTCTTTGATGTATGTATGGCATGTATGACATGAGGAATGAGCTTACCCCTTCTTGAACCATTTCTGATAGGACAATTACGAACTAGATGACTGGCTTCAGCACAATAGAGGCATAGGTGGAGTTGGCGACGGCGGTCTACTTCGGCTCTGGGTAGACGTCCGTTGACCAGGCCGATCTGCATGGGTACGACCGAGGAACCTGGGTTAGACACCGGCACCAACGCTGTGGAAGCAGAAGGTTGTTCAGACTGATTAGAGATGGGTCTAGGTATCCAAGGGATTGCAGCTCCCCTTTCCTGACGTCTCTCTCTCATTCTGCGATCCACCAGAATACAAAAATCAATTAGGGCCTCCATATTAGGTGGTATGCCGACTCTAGCCAACTCATCTTTGAGGTGGTCCGCCAATCCTAAGCGGAATTGATCTAATAGTGCCGTGTCATTCCATCCCGTCTGATGGGAAAAGTGGCGAAATTCTGTTATGTACTCTTCGACGGGCCTATGGCCCTGTTTAAGGGGTCGGATGACCGTTTGGGCTGTATCGCGTTGGTGTGGGTCTCTATACATTGATTCCAAAGCACGGGAAAATGAAGCCCAGGTATCTAGAGAAGGATCATTTTGGCGAAGAAGTGTGTGAGCCCATCTTTTCGGTTCCCCACCGAGGAGTGAGATAACTGCTCTGACCCTTATGAATTCTGAGTTATAGGTTCGAGGTTTGAGAGAGAATAAGACATGGCAGTCTAAAACGAAAGTCTCGAACTTGGAACGATCCCCAAAGAAGCGGTCAGGCAGGGGAACTTGAGGTTCTGGGGTGGTCTCAGCGATGGGTTGGGGTGCAACGAGATCGTCACCAGGATCGTAAGGAGGTGGGGGACCCATTGCATGGAATTGGTCTCGCAGTTGCTGTTGCTCCGCATGTAATTCCTGAATGGTTCTGGTGAGACCGGTAACTTGAATAGTTAGGGCTTGTACCGCCTCTGCAACTTCTACGGGTTCCATAGTGTGGCCACAGCGTACTGTCAGGGTCGAGGGAACGGGAAGCAGGAACCAGGTGTAGAAGCTATGACGAGGTACAGAATAGGGAGTATCCAGAAGAAGAGTCGAGACTTTCCAGGTTTGGTACACAATAAGGATGTATTAGAATTCGTTTAGCAGGTATACAACTCCTAAGAGAAGCGACGCTGTGGCAATGATAGTGTGTAAGGACTGGGTATATATAGGCAGCTGGGATGGTCACGCCCCTCTGAACGGTGATGATTCGCCTCCCTATTGGGTCCCATCTGGGAGGTAGGCTCACCCTGGGGGCGATCCCAGCCCCTGCCTCTCAAGGACTCAGCCACGCCCCCCAACCTGTTAAAGGGAGTCTCCTGATCCGCACGCCGGTCTGGGCCACGCCCCCTCAAGCCGTGCGGTGAGGAGCCAGGCGCCGTGGCGTTCTGGGGCTCCAAATCGGCGTCATGACAGGCCCCACCGGCCGCTCGGACCATGCGTGACCCGCTCAACGCCGGAGGAGGCGATCCCTGCGATCGGGGCAGCGCTACTGCGACCACCGCAGGCGAGGGTCTAGGCCGCGAGGCGGCACCAGGTGGGTCCCAAGGTCACCGAGATCCCGCGTTGGGGCGTGACATAATGCGACCACGCTCACAGGAGCTGTTCTTGGTCACTTTTGTCTCCTTGGAGTCCTATGGACTCCAGGAGCCAAAACCAGAGGTGGTACCACAGTCAGTGATGATTAGCGGCTCAATAGCATTACAGCTCGATGTGTGGGAAATTTTGATAAAGGTTGGGAAAGGGTAAAGGCAGTGTTGGAACGATACTAGCCTCTACTAACCTGGGATCCTCAGTTAAAACAGGTACTTCCCCCATATGCATCAATCACTGCATGTAGTTGTCGGGACATTAAGGATACTGTAGTCGAAAGTCATTATACTACACAGAAACTGGTTATTTCAACATGGTTGGCCGATAAACTACAGGGTACATATAAGTGTGGCAGATGTTGCACCTGCAAGTTCATACAACAAAATTCACAAATAATCAAGGATTCTAGTGATCAGAGAGAATTCCCAGTTAAATCTTTTTTTTAATTGTAACTCTAAAGGACTGGTATATATGACCACGTGCAAATGTGGAATGAGGTATTGTGGGGAAAACGTTCAGACCCTTTAAACATAGGATTCAAGAATATATACGTTCAATACGTAATCAATTGGATACTCCAATCGCAAGACATGTACGGTACAAACACAATAATGATCTAAATGCATTGCGATTTTTTTTTATTTTTTTTAATTTTTTTTAGTGGGATTGAAAAAGTCACTAGATTCCCGAGACAGGGAGACTATGATTTATAGTTAAGGAGACGAGAATGCTTTTGGATTTTTCAGCTTAAAACGCTGAGTCCTATTGGTCTAAACAAAGGATTTAGGTTTACTCAGTTTATAGGAACTTAATTCAATATAGTGTCCTCTAAGAATTTAACAATATTACGTGTGAAAACAAACGTATAAATCTAATTTAAGAGAATGGAGCATAATAAGGATTGTTAACAGAGGTTATAATGACCCGGAAAGGGATTTACTAGCCTATCATTGAGTTTGAAGCAACACTATTTTTTGGATATGTCAATTTAAACAAGGTTCGGGAGACGGATGTATACAAGCGATGTAACATTATAGTAATCCTTTAAGTATATGAAAATTTTTAACTCTGATGCTGTTTGAATGGCGCAACGGAAATGAGATGTGTGTGTGTGTGTGTATATATATATATATATATAACTACAAGGGAGCGATTATTAATGATGCATTGTATGGAAAGGGGTGGATCTATCGGATCATTTGGATAGCATGGTGTATACTAATATAATTAATCCGTTATATGAGAGACACATTAATGAGTAGTGAAAAGAATTAATACAAGGATTGTTGCAAAATTTAATGGCTCATTAAAAATGCTCGAATGTGAAATCGAGTTAAGAGACAGCGCAATATATGGGGTCAAAGTGATGGAGCCATACACGGGTTGATAATGAATA
The DNA here is from genome assembly GCA_009667805.1 of Leptobrachium leishanense. Lineage (NCBI taxonomy): Eukaryota > Metazoa > Chordata > Amphibia > Anura > Megophryidae > Leptobrachium > Leptobrachium leishanense. The sequence goes on along the minus strand of CM019071.1, from coordinate 36,641,104 downwards.
TGATGCATCACCATGGAAACTAATCGCATCTTGTCGTTGATGCAATAATAGGGGACGGCTTACCCCGTAGTAGTGGATGTATCATTGTAACTATGGATACGGTCATATATCATACGCTATCACATGGTACCGAGTGACGTGAGTAAAGGGGGAAGATTAATTCCACACTATAAGTGGCACACCGACGTAGCCATTGAAACGAGTTATGGGATACAAGGCAACATCGGGTTGAGATATATTCCACCCCGTGTGATACATAGCATCCCGGCGTAACTATGGATATGAAGTAGGGATGTGCGTTTCGGGTTTCGGAATTTCAGAATTTTCACGAAATTTCCCGATTCGTGTTTTCGGATGCGGCCGAATTTCCAAAAAATTTTAGATCCGAAAATTTCAGATCCGAAATGTTTTCCGAGCCGAAACGAAATATTTTCGGATTTTTCGAATGGACTTGAAATGTGTCAAACGAGGAGAACAGATGTTCCAAAAAACGAAAATTTTCTGAAAAACAAAATTTTTTCGAAAAAACGAAAAGTCGATACAAAAAACGGGCAAAATGACACTAAAAATACAAAAAATGGTCGATATTCCGAAAAATGTGCAATTCCGAAAAACGAAAATTTCCGAAATTACGAAAAGTCGATACAAAAACGAGCACAGTGACACGAAAATACGAAAAATGGTCGAGATTCCGAAAAAAAAATGTACCCAAAAACGGGCCGAACCGAATCGAATCGAAACCGAAATCGGTCGAAACGAGCCGAATCGAAAAGTTTAAAAATCCGAAAAATCGAACCGAATCGAACCGAAAAAAAAATCGGTGCACAAGCCTAATATGAAGCACGTGATGCACGTCGGTTACGTGAAGGGGAGGATGGGTCTCACAGTCTGGCCTGCACGTGATCACAACGATGAACATACCAAAAAAAGAGAGCTTGAAAGACAGTTTTCAAACAAAGCTATTTTATGTTATCTTTTAAACACTGGCCAGAAAGAGAGACGAAAAAAGTTGTACCCAAAAAAATGTAATCCCTAATACAAGACTATTTTGAAAGATTAATCTTCTTTAACAAGAAATGTCTGCTTGGGAGACCATTTCAAAAACATATCAAAATTGTGTCTAAATAAGACGAAACTATCTACTTATGCTTAGTACTTATTTTTTCAGCCAGCATGGGTTATATAAGAAACATGTGGATGAAAAACACAATTTTTAGAAATACAACATGTCTCTACCGAACTTAAAAGATTCTTGTATGCAAATGTATTTCAGGATTTTTTGGAATGTTTGGGTTCAGTAGGAAAAATCCCTTTAGCGCTATTATTTATTTATGTATATTAAAACAATATTTTTCTGAGAAAATGAGCACCGAATGTGCTTAATAAATGTTGCGTGGTGTTTTAATTCCATTGGTGTCAATTGCAATTGATACTTGTCTTTTATTTACAGAATTTTGAAGTCTTACTGAGTTTATTAAATTCTATGTGACAGCATGTACTAAAATCTAAAATCTAAAATTTTTATACCTCGTGGCTGAAAATAATAGAATGGAAAGTACAGAATACTTTCCATTCTATTATTTTCAGCCACGAGGTATAAAAACATGGATATCTACGTGGGTCATTCACAAACCATTGTGTAACTTGAATTAGTGTGTTCATGGGGTTCTGTTGTGATCTCCTGGTCTGGGGTCACATGGCCCAATCACACAGACCCACTCCCTATATATTCCCAGCAGCACAGAGCCTCATTGACTGTTTGTGGAGTTTGATGGTGGTTCTGTCTGGTTCATGTTTCCTGAGTTGCTGCAAAGCATTCCTGTTCAAGTGTTTTCTGGTTCTGACCTCGGCTTTATTTTTGACTATCCCTTCTACTCCCCCCTGGTACCGTATATTTCTGATCTGTTGCCAACCTCTGCCTGATTGACGATTCTTGTATGTTTCATGTTTTATGTACCTTGTCTGTCTTAGTTTAGTATTATATTCAGAGGCCGCTTATAAGGACCTCTTTTAGTATAGTCTGTCTGTTTTGTTTACTGTCCTGCAGCCTGCTCCCTTCACGGATTGTCAAGTGTATCTTTGTGTTTCTGAGTGTCCTAAATTGTCTGTCGGTCTTGAAGCCTTCGGAGCTTAGTGGCAATTCTGTTCTGTTTTTTGGTGCTCCTTGGTTTTGGAGAAATCCGTCTGTCCTTGTGTCCAGTCAGTTACTCACCTGCCTTAAGGGCTTCATCTCATGTTCCAAGCCACCACGATGGCCCAAGCAGGGGCTAACCGTTACAAACTGTAGCTAGAGCATTGAGTGAATGAATTGATATTCGTTCCTAACATATATCAGATGAAAAAAAGGACTCTGGGCACTCAAATTCCAGCAAGGAAACCGCAAGCAATGTTTGGGCTGTTCTACAGCCTTTCTCAAGCTTGATTTGTTGAATGAGTCACATTAAAGCTGGTTTGTTTGCTGGAATTGGAGTGACTAGAGTCCTTCTTTTCTTCATTTGGATATGTGGGATTGGTCTCTTTAGAGCCTGTGAGCACCATGCTGTACATGTTTACTGCCTTAAAGGAATGGTTGTGCATTGAGTTGGTTTCCATCCTAACACTCAGAACATCACATCAGTGCCCACTGATATTAGCTTTCTGGGAGAGGCTTATACCCTGCACTTGGAAGGCTGAATCAGCCCTATCATACCTTCTAAGAGGGACAGGCCCAGACTGGCCATACCGGGTGTTTGCCTAGTAGTCTGCTAGCCTCCCAGGCCAGTTGTCCGCATGCCGGTTGGCCGGTCTACATAGCCAGCTGCCTGGTGAGGCAGTCTAGGCCCATCAGCTTACTAAGGGGTGGGAACAGGGCGGAACGCCCCAGGTGACAGCTGAGAGGGGGTGTATATTTTCAGGTCTCACTCTCAGCGTTGCTCATAGAAACATAGAAACATAGAAAAATGTCAGCAGATAAGAACCTTTCGGCCCATCTAGTCTGCCCAATTACATGGATACTTTACCTGGATTTATCTTTTGTTTAGGATAGCCTTATGCCTATCCCATGCCTGCTTAAATTCAATTACTGTTACTGTTTTGGTTACTGTTACTGCTGATCCATCCAAGCAGACAGCTAGTCCTGCCTTGCTGTCAGGAATCAGTCTCAGACTAAACCTGTGCCCGCACCTAATCCCTGGCAAACCTTTATTTACCTGCATTTGCTTGTCATTCACCTGCTTATGTTTGTATACAGGTTTCAGGATCCTCTCTGGGTGTTCATCTCCTATTGTGGTGCCTCCAGGTGTATGCCATGACTCCTAATGAAGCCTGCTTAAAAGAGGGATCCACCCTTCCATCAGGGCTTCAACATTAACGTTCTGGAAGTGCAAGCAACCAGTCCTGTTCCTGAAGCTCTATGCTATTTGAACCTGAACTCCTCCTGTGAACTTGGCAAATGCACCCTCTCTTTCAACCATCCTCGCTGGCAAGTGCACCCCCTGCTTTCAACCATCCTCGCTGGCAAGTGCACCCCTGCTTTCAACCATCCTCGCCAGCAAGTGCACCCCTGCTTTCAACCATCCTCGCTGGCAAGTGCACCCCTGCTTTCAACCATCCTCACTGGCAAGTGCACCCCTGATTCCAACCATCCTCGCTGGCAAGTGCACCCCACTCTCAAGATTCCTCGCTGGCAAGTTAAACCCTGCTTTCCAGCAAACCCTGGAACCAGCATACAGTCTATTACTTGCTTCATATAGACTCTGGTCCGTTTATTTCCTGTTGTGTTTATGCTTTAAATAAACCTTTTATGCCCGGTAACCTACGTGACTCCTCCAATCACTGCACCATGGGCTCACCTCACCAACCGTCGCACTCCATTCCTGACACTTGCTGAGTGCTTGCTTGCAAGCAGCAGGCTGCCTGCAAGATGAGACGTTCTGGTGGTGTCATGTAGGGGGGCGGTTTTTGTGATGATGTCCCCCCCCCCCTGCTCCACTTCTGGACAAGCTGCCTCTGGGCTACTTCCCCGGCCAGGCCCTCTAGAGTCACTGGGTCTCTAACCTGTCAATTCCCTGATGGTCCAGTGGCAGCTGTTTGCCGTCTGCACCACCGGACTGGTTTCATGTTAAATCACTGTGCAGGTAGCGTCTATTTCCTTACCCTCTAGACTGTAAGTTAGTTTCCACACTTGCAATGGATTTATCCCTCTAGTGAATGGTGTAGCAGCTTTTCCTCCTACATGAAACAGCATTCCCTGTCACCCAGCAGCTCTACCCCCAACACTCTGTCCTCCAGTGAGTCCTTCTACACCTTGAAAAACTCTTACCTGGTCCAAAACAACCACAACACTGGCCAGATAAATGGTACAAAGTCCAGCTCATGAACAGGGAGGTTGTGGTGTTAATTGCATCTGTTTATTGACCAGGTGTAGAGCAGTTACCATGGAAACCAGCAGGATACTGCTCCAGGATTGCTGCACTAAAAGATCTATGATCTTATTCTCTCTGGCTACATGTTATCCCTTTTTTACAGTCTTGACTATTACTAGTACAAGGCAGGTGCTCATCATTGATCATTGAGGTGGATCACTAAACTGCTTTCTTGATTTGGCGGGGGGGGGAAGGGAGTATCTGCCCTGTGTGTCAAATACTCTAACTACACCTCTGCCTAGGCTGACAGTAAGGTGGCAACCAGCCATCCGGCGGGTGCCAATGGCTGGCCAGATCCCTCTGATTAGGTCACAGGGCATGCCTCGTGTCGCCTACTGCCAGGGCATAGGGTGGCAGATGTCACCTGGCATGCCCTATGACCGAATCAGAGGGGCTGGCTGCCATATTGAAGTCCGCCAGGCCACAACTCCACAGTAATGTTCGGTGAGTATGAGAGTATCACAGCGTTCCACAGTAATGTGCAGTAATTATTAGGTCATCACAGAGCTCCACTGTAATGTGCAGTGTTTATGAGGGTGTGACAGAGCTCCACAGCAGGGACATGCGGTCAGGGGCGGCAGGTGAGGCAGAGCCTCACCTGCCATTAAGGGCAGCTGCAGTCAAACTCACCTGCTCCTCGTTCCCCTGCTGTCGGCTCTGTCCGTCCTCTGTGTGCGCCGCACATTCTTCTTTTTTTCCCCTTCAGCAGCCTGAGCCTACGCAATTTGCGTAGCGTGACGCTACGCAAATTGCGTAGGCTGCAAAGAAGTGTGCAGCGTGGCGCATCTGTTCAATGAACAGACGTCCGAGCACTGCCCACTTCCTGAACATTGCTCTCCCAGTGCCTCAGAGGCACTGGGAGAGCAATGGAATAGCTTGGACCAATAGGAAAGCGCTATTGATCCAAGCAATTCAAAAAACACCTGTATGGGAGGCGCATTGATTGGCATGCATTGATTGGCGCGGGACAGTCATGTGACTGCCCTGTTTTGCACAATTAGTGGGTGCAGGGCTGTGTTCGAGGTGTGGCCTCAGTGTCACACTAGGCTGCCTGGAGGAAGACACAGAGATCCTGGGGAGCACTGACAGCAGCCAGATCCTGGGGAGCACTGAAACTGAGTTGTCACCTTTCAGATTGCAATGAATGGTCATAGACTGTGCCTAGAATGTCCCTTTAACTGTTTTCTAGCTTTATTGAGGCATTCAAATTGATATTTACAACTGTTGGCAAGCATCCTGTACTTTATTCAAACACAAGCTAAACTTTGATAAGGAGGACATTTTAAGTTATATAAGAATATTCTAAGCTCTGATATAGGGACATTGTAGATTATATTTTGATTTAAATTGGAATAAGCCTTAGAAGATATTGTTAGCTATTTGTTACCTGCTTCTAACTAGAAGACATGAATGCAAGCCTCATGTGAAAAACTAAATGGGGTTTTAAGGATTTTTATTGTGTTACCTTACAATTCACATAAAGGGCAACTGTCCCCCCGCATATAACCATGTGTTCCAGGTACGACTGATTTATGTAGTGTTTAATTGCACCCTAATTATTTTATATGTATTCCCATAGGCGTGTGTAGCCCATAGAATTAGGGAGTGCCCCTTGAATCATTTATTTACAATTTGTAAATTGTTACAATTCATGTTTTTTATGGTGAGCCTGGTAAGGAAAATCCAAAAATTGTAGATGGGGGGGGGGGCGCTAAAAGATACACAAGCAACATCAATTCATCCAACTGTCATCCTATGTCTAGTCTACTGACAAATTGCATCACGGTTCTCTTAAAATACTTGAAAAGGCTTGCTAAATAATGACTTTTTTCCTTTATATTTGTGTTTTATGTTGTGTTCTCTCTCTGTAGAGATGATCTCAATCCTGTTCCCTGCCTTCTCCACCTCAAAACTGAAAAAATCAGCAGAAATTATTTCCCTGGTATAGACAATGGAGATAAAGGAATTTACAGGTCTATTTAGTAAAGGTGGAACTCAGGAGAAGTGGCAGAAGAGAACAAAGAGAATTTTTCTGGTTTCGCAATTTTTTTTTTTCCTATAAACATATTTTTATTCATCTTGGATCAACATACAGAAAAAAACCCATACAGAGAGACATCTTATTATACAACGTTATCAGGTAGTAAACCAGTACAAATATGTGGCATCCAGCAGTTGACCAAGACGTTACTGTACAACTCCTATTAGAACCAAAGAAGACAATTCTCAAGAGTAGGTGGGTCGGTTAAGTGTGGGCATCTACAGGGTGTGAGGGGGAGGAAGCTAGAAAACGGGTTAAGGAGTGGTCAGGGGTGGTTTTGCTATTTTAACCTAGAATTTTCACTTCTCCAGTCATTCTCCTGAGTTTCACCTTTAGTGACTAGACATGTTAATCTCCAGCAACCTTCAGAAGACTGCCTAACTCATTGTAGACAATAATAATATTATTGTCATTTATAGAGTGTCAACAGTTTCCACTGTGCTTTTCAATTACCAATGGGAATGTCTCAAAATTTAAACAAACATAGGAACAGAAACAAGAGGTGTAGAGAGTCCTGCTCAGATGAGCTTACAGTCTAGAGGAGTTTGGATAGACGAAGACAAGAGGAGTTTTGTTGGTCATCAGAATCACAAGCACTAGTGTTACTGAAATGGTTTTGACAAGGAAAGGGCCTCGATGATGATGTGGGGGTAGATGAGGAGTAGGCTAGATCATCATTAGTAATGTGGTATGCTAATCTGACGTGTGTTTTAAGGGATTTATTAAAGGCCCGAAGATTAGGGAATTGTCTGATAGGTCATTCCAGAGGTCTGGAGCTACCCTTAAAGTTTTGGAGGGGAGAGTTAGCACTGCAGGTGGAGACAGAGGACAGGTGGAGGTCGCCTGCTGACTGAGTGATCTAGAAGGGACGTGCAAGGAGGTGTCGCGTTGTTAAGGGCTTTGAATATGAGTATCAGTATTTTAAATCAGATCCTGAAGGGTACAGGAAGTCAATGAAGGGACCAGCAGAGGAGTGAGGTATATGAGGAGGGATGAGTGAGAAATAGAAGCCTGGCAGCTGTATTCATAACAGGGTGCAAGAGGGCAATGAGGAGAAACTTACAGTAGCAAAGTAGCAAAACAAGAGGACATACAGGGTTATTCAAAGAGATTCGAAAAGTCACCGCACGTTCGGTGACTTTTCGTTCTCTTCAATTCGGTTCCTTTTGCCGATTCCATTTCGGTGACCCTGCGGTGTATTCAGCAAGCACCACAGAGTCCCCGAATTGCAGGGAAAAACTGCCGCAAACCTGACGAAAACTAACCGCAAAACCCACCGAATGCACGCCGAAAACCCCCAAAAACATCTGGATTAACCTACGAAAACCACGGAAAAAGCCCGAGCAGGAGCCGATCGCACTCAGCCGAAGCAACTGAAGCAGCTGAGACGCAGAAGAGGGAGGTGAATAAATTAGCAAAACCGTTTGTATGATTGTGTGAAAAAGAAACACTGTTTGCAAAGAAACTACTGAGCGAAAATGTCTCAAATTTACACAGGAGGTCCAGGGAATGATAATAAAAATGGCTGTTACACGAGGGCGGAGCCTGGACGAGCATGCGGCTGGCTGTGTGAGAGCTGAGCTCCTGGGCCGCGGGTGACCTTTCAAGCGGAACCGTTTACCACTGACCCGACCAGGTTACATTGAGTGAAGGGAGAAGCTCCCCTGCACCCTGCCATGCCGCCGCAAAAACAAAAAAAATCGGCAGACGGCCCGGTTGCGCCGATTTTCGCGGCCCGCCGCACTCAGGAGATAAGACAAGATGGCGGCCGGACCCCGCCGGAAGATGGAGGGGAAGACTCGGCGGGCATCGCCACCTTGATTCCGGCATCTAAACAGGACATAGCGGCGCTCTTCCAAAAAATAACGGAGGTACAGGAGATCTTGGCTGGGGAGATTGTGAGAGGCTCCCAGGTGGTTAAGGCAGAAATCCAGGCCCTGGGTTCCCGCACGTCGGATTTGGAGGCCCGGGTGGAGGAGGTGGTTCAGCAGGCTAACACGTCCGCGGATGTAGTAAATCAGCTCCAGGACCGGGTGGAGGGATTAGAGAAGGCCATGGAAGATGCGTCCAACCGATCCAGACGTAATAACCTCCGATTAAGAGGCCTATCAGAGGAGGTGTCACAGGCTGCGCTGGAAGCCACGGTGGTGGGCCTGTTTCAGCGGTTGTTGCCTGACCTGCCTGCTGAGAGCTTTCTAATGGACCGAGTTCATCGGGCGCTACGGGCCAGGGGCCCCCCCAACTCCCAACCTCGTGATATTATCTTGAGATTGCACTATTATAAAACAAAAGAAAAAATTTTGCGAGCTAATCGCGAGCGGTGCCTGCACTATGAGGATGTGGAGCTTCAACTCTTTCAGGATCTGGCGCCGATCACCTTGGCCAGACGCCGGGACTGGAAGCCAGTGACGGCGTTGCTCCGGGCTCAAGGCCTGAAATACACTTGGGGCTTCCCGTTTCGCTTAATTGTCACCAAAGACTCTCGCACGTTCTCTTGCACGAATGTGAGTGCCCTGCCTGCGTTCATGGATCGCTTGGGTCTACGGATGCCGGATGGAGTTCGCTCCACTCTCCCGCCACAACTACAACGCCTCCCGGCGGAGTGGCAAGAAGTTGCCGATTGATCCGCCCGCAGGGCAAGATTTTTACTCTTCTTCTTCCTTTCCATGGCACGCTCCCAGAGCGGAGAGCGTGAGTAATTGCGACTTGGTCGGGTCGCCTTTTACAGTTCCAGCGACCTTTCCTTACTTTATCTCGTTTAAACCCTTTTTTATTACATGTGACTGACCGAGTGTGTTCAGCCCCCCTGGCCGCAGAGCAATGGACTTTTTTTGGGAAACCCCACTGATTCATCTTTATCGCCACTTGTGCTGTATTCGGCTGTCTTAAATACAGGGGATGGCTGCCCGAAGGTCGAGGGGATAGCTTAGCTCACTACTAAGCATGTATTTGTTGCAACAGTTTATACGTGTTTTGTTTGGGTTGCTGGAAGTTATGTTTGATAGATTTACGGTTCTGCATCGTCACCTGCCGGGTGACTGGTTCTATTTGTGGGATTAGCAGGTGGTCTCCTGATTGCCCTTTGATTCCCCCCCAACGCCTGGTTTTCGGGTTTCTCCCCCAAACCAGGACATGGAATTTGATGTTAAATGTTTGTTGGTCCCCCGCTGTTCCCGTTTGTCTTTTGTGTCCTCCTCTCGCTTTTTCTTGTTCTTCTATCCTCTCTTCTACCCCTTCGGTCTTTATTTCTCTCTTCTCCTCCCACCTTTATGCTGGCTTCCTTCTCTCCCTCCTTCTACTCGGGGGTGGGGCCTGTCACGGAGCCTTTTCCCCACGTTAATGCATTATGATGGCTAAGACCCTTAAGATATGGTCCCTGAATGTTAAGGGACTTAATTCCCCTGGAAAACGGCGTCTGCTCTTTCGAGAGATGCGTCGCCAACAGGTAGACATAGCCTGCCTGCAGGAAACCAGAATTCCACGGTCCGCCTCCTTCCGGCTCTCTGACAGGTGCTACTCCCAGGTGTATTCCTCGTGTGCCTCTACTAAAACTCGGGGGGTGAATATCCTCGTGCGTAACTCCTGTCCTTTCACGCTGGACACGGTAGTGGCGGGTGGGGAGGGCAGGTATTTGGTGGTGAATGGGTGGCTTGCACATAAGAAGTACTCGGTGGTCTCGGTGTATGCACCGAACGTACCGGATGTGTCCTTTTGGTCTGATTTACAAATGTTTATTTCCTCCCATGCATCCGGAGCTCTGATAGTTGCTGGGGACTTTAACGCTGTGCTTTTCCCCACCTTGGACCGGTCTGATGCCTCCCAGCAGGCTGTGCCCCGAGAGCTCAGGACACAGGATAAACAATTTCACCGCTTTGTTAGGGCCCTAGATCTAGTTGATGTCTGGAGATCGCACCATCCCACCACTAGAGATTATACATTTTACTCGCCCCCGCATGCGTCGTACTCAAGGATTGATTATCTGCTGGCGGCGCCCTCCTCCCTTCCGGAGCTCGGGTCACCCGCCATTGGCTCGATCACGTGGTCTGACCACGCTGACGTAAGCATGTATCTTAGGCTGCCGGGACGCCGGACCCCTGGACAGTGGCGCTTGGACCCGACCCTCCTGGATGCGGAGGGGGTGTCTCAGACGGTTAGGCAGGAGCTGGAAGGCTACTTTCAGGTTAACGGCACAGACGAAGTACCCGCTTCAGTGGTATGGGCAGCGCATAAGGCGGTTATAAGAGGGGTGCTCATTAGCCAGGCTTCCTATCGGAAACGGCGCAAAGGTGAAATGTTCGCGCAGCTTCAAGCTAGCTTGCGTAAACTAGAATTTAGACATAAGGCGGAGCCTGGACCGGTGACCTTTGATGCTTTGCAAGAGGCGAGAAGGGCATTGACCCAGCTATCTCTAGATGAAGTCAGCAGATCCATGCTCTGGTCCAAAAGATTTTACTATGAACGCTCAAACAAAATGGACACCCCTATGGCAAGGAGGATAGCGGGCCCCAGCGTCACGGGGGCGTAGGAGCCCTGAGGGACGGGGCAGGAACTGTTCACAGATCCGCTTCTAAAATTAGGGATATATTCACAACATTTTATGAGAAGATCTATAACCACTCCCCGCATGCGACCTCAGATAACCCGACACATGTAGCTAATGTACAGCGGTTTCTGTCCGAGTTGGCCTTGCCGACCCTGACGGAGGCACAGGCTGCAACCCTGGGTGCGCCGATAGATAGCGAGGAGGTGCGGACAGCCATAGGACTCATGCAACCAAACAAGGCCCCGGGTCCGGACGGACTCCCAGGACTTTACTATAAATCGTTTCTGCCCATCTTACTCCCTCACCTTACCACAATGTGTAACTCGGCGAGGTCGGGGACTCCCTTTGCACGGGACTCCTTGACGGCCTCTATTGTTACTATCCTTAAACCTGGGAAGGACCCTTTGGGCCCGGAGAACTACAGACCGATTTCCCTCCTTAATTTTGATATTAAAGTTTTAGCCAAAGTATTGGCTCTCAGATTGAACGAGATCATACCAACTTTGGTTCATGCTGACCAAGTGGGGTTTATCCCAGGCCGCCAAGCATATGATAACACCCGGAGGGCTTGTGACCTGGTCTGGCTTGCGCAGCGTCTGAGGGTACCAGCAGTGTTCCTGTCCCTAGACGCCGAAAAGGCCTTCGACAGGGTGGGCTGGGCTTATCTCTTCCAGGTGCTGACGCACCTGGGGTTCCCACAGGAGTTCACGTCCTCGATAGGAGTAATGTATGACATGCCGGTGGCGCAGGTGGTGGTACCGGGTACGCCCCCTCGTCCTTTTCGCCTCACGAACGGCACTCGACAGGGCTGTCCCCTGTCGCCACGGCTGTTCGCGCTCTCCCTGGAGCCTCTGCTCTCGGCGGTTCGCGCGGACCCGCTGATTGCGGGGGTTGCATACAGGGGGGAAGAATATAAAGTCTCTGCGTATGCCGATGACGTCCTCTTGTCCCTTACCTGCCCTGTTCCCTCGGTGGCGCGGCTGTTGGAGGTGTTGGACCGGTTCTGGGGGTGGCGGGGTACAAGGTTAACATGACTAAGTCTACGGCTCTCCTTGTGGGGGCCTCGGATGGGGACGCCGGGATTATGGAACATCGGCATGGTTTTTGCACAACTACAGAGTCCATATCGTACCTTGGTGTTCGGATCCCGGGGTCCCACTCGGAAATATTTACTCTTAACTATGCTCCATTGATACAATGTATAAAAAGTGATCTTGACCGATGGGCTAAACTGCATATTTCATGGTTGGGGAGGGTGCACTGCATAAAAATGAACGTTCTGCCTCGTCTCCTGTATCTTTTCCAAGCCCTTCCGATAAGTGTGACGCAATCAGATCTAACGTCACTGCAGACGGCTATAGATGCTTTTGTGTGGGATAATAAGAGACATAGGGTGGCGAGGCAGACGTTGTTTAGACCTCGGGCAGCGGGAGGGATGGGGTTACCCTCTCTCCTTTCGTACTATAGAGCAGCACGGTTAGCCCAAATAGTAGCTTGGCACTCCCCAATGGGCGCAAGGAGATGGGTGGATCTGGAGTCTTCCATGATGTCACCGGATCTTCCACAATTCTGGCTCTGGACTTCACCACCTTATCGTCCAACATTACGCACGGAATGCCCGGCCATAGTAGCTGCGGTGAAATTATGGGACTCTGTCGCAGTTAAATGTGACCTTACAAGTTATCCGTCGCCTCTGACTCCGATCTTGCGCAACGAGGAATTCCCCCCGGGCTTGTGCCCGCAGCCTTTTGGCCTGCTGGAAGATGCGGGTCTTCAGCGACTGGTGGATTTCTACCCTAAAGGAGCCCTCCTGCACTATCCGGATCTACAGAGCACACACTCGCTGCCTCCATCTACTTTTTTCCGATTTTTACAAATGAGGGACTTTATCACCAAACCCCACCTTCGAGCCGCAGCACTCACCAAGCCTTCGTGGTTTGAGCGTTTGTGCCTTCAGGAACACTACCCAAAAGGTCTTATCTCCACAATATACTCCTCTATTACCTCGACCCTTGAATGGAAGGAATTGACATACATTAACGCATGGCATAAAGACCTGGGAGAGGAATTGGAAGGCGATGAGTGGTTGGACATCTGGGAGGCAGCTAGGAGGTCCTCTATATGTACTACGCACCAGGAGCAATCTCTGAAAATGATATTCCGCTGGTACACCACCCCGGAGAAACTTGTCAAAATGAAAGTGACTACCACTGATGTGTGTTGGAGACTGTGTGGCGATAAGGGAACCTTCCTGCACATGTGGTGGTCATGCCCCCGCCTTAAACCACTATGGTCGAAACTACATTCTCTTGCCCAAACCGTGCTGGAGAGAGACATACCTTTTGTGCCGAAAGTTTTTCTCCTTGCGTCCCCCTTGGAGGACCTTTCCTTGCGCCAGAACAAACTACTTGCTAAAATGTCGTTGGCAGGGCGTCGTGCCATAGCGGCAGAGTGGAGGGCAATGGAGCCCCCCCGCTTTGGCAGGGTGCTGGCTAATATCAGAGACGTGGCCCTTATGGATGAACTGTCGGCCAGAGTACACCACACTATGGATGCGTTTTCTAGATTGTGGGAGCCTTGGTTGAACCATGATGTTTAGATAATGATCTACCTAATGATTGCAGGGAATGGAGGATTGGGGTTATCGTGTTGTGCCGGCTGGGTCTTGGAGAGAACCTTTCTCCTCCCCTTTCCCTCCTCTCCCCCCCCCTCTCCTTTTTTCTTTTTCTCATTCCTTTTTTCTTCTTCTCTTCCCTCTGCCCTTTAGGCCTTTTCTCTTCCTTCTTTTCCTCTCTACTCTCTACATCCTTTTCCCTTCTTTCTCCTGTTTGTCCTCCCCTGTTTGTCCTTTGAGAAGATGTTGTGACAGGGTGGGGTGTATTATATCTTGCTGATTTGTTCTAGCTATGGTTGTATCCTAGCACCCCCTGGAGTCGTTTATGGCTTGTACATCACTATAAATCACAATAAAATATGTTTTCAAAAATGGCTGTTACAGAAAAAATAAGTAAACGTGAAAAAAAAAATTCTGAAAAATGCTTAAAATATCCTAAAAAATCTATAAATAAAGAGACTTTTTGCTGCAGAATTTTATAAAGAACGGTTTATTAGATATTGAATTAAAACAGGAATATTTTTATCATTGAATCCTATGGGATTCTCTTGAATTAACTTGCCGAATTAAACCACCGAATGGCAGGGCATTAGGGGAACCTTTCACTGCTGGTTTGTGTTCTCTGAATAGCCGAAGCAGTGCTTTTTCATGGGGATTTCACTGCCCTCGAACAGGCACCGAACAGGCACCGTATGTTCAGGCAATTCGCCAGGATTTGGCGTATTGCCTGCTCTCTGGATAGCCGAATGGCCAGGAAAGGTAACCGAACGGTGATTTTCAGCGTTCGGTTACCTTTCTCAAGCAATTCGGATCTCTTTGAATAACCCTGATAGTCTTAGATTAGAGGGGCAAAGGTTTAAAAGTAACATCAGGAAGCATTATTTTACTGAGAGGGTGGTGGATACATGGAACAGCCTTCCAGTTGAAGTGGTAGAGGCCAAAACAGTGATTGAATTTAAGCAAGCATGGGATAGGCATAAGGCTATCCTAAACAAAAGATAAATCCAGGTAAAGTATCCATGTAATTGGGCAGACTAGATGGGCCGAAAGGTTCTTATCTGCCGACATTTTTCTATGTTTCTATGTTTCTAATCAAGTTGTGTGATATGCATAGAAAGATGGGTGGCATGGGGTTCTTCTTGGAAGAAGGAATGGTGAGAATTTCTGTTTTTGCAAGATTGAGTTTAAGGAAGCCGAAAGACATCCAATTAGAGACGGTGGGGAGACATTCAGTGATGTGATCCAGGAAAGGACTACAGAGATCGGGAGGAGAGGTATATTTGGGTGTCATCACCATATGGTGGTTCTGAAATCCAAGGAGCTTATCAGCTTGGGTTGAGAGGCAGTATAGATCGAAAAGAACAGACTGAGTACTGAAGCTTGGGGAACCCCAACGAGACAAGCTACAGGGAGGACGTACTTCCAGAAAAAGAAATTCTGAACCATCTTTGGGACAGATTGAAAGAGAACCATTAAAGAGACTGTTCCACCGTAAACGCCTATATTCGAAAGAGTTTGTAGGAGGAGCGAATGGTTTGTGTAAAAGGTGGCCGAGAGGTCAAGAAGGCTAAGTAGAAAGTAATGTTCATTAGATTTGGCAGTGACAGGGTCATTGGTTAATTTAGTTAGAGCTGTTTCTGTGGAGTGCAGGGAGCGAAAACCAGATTGGGGAGAGTGAGATTTGAGGTAGGTAATCAGTTGAGCATATGCAAGCATAATCGTAATGCATATTAAGTTTCAATTGCTAAATCACTTATTTTATCAGACTGTGTTTATTTTATTACCCATTAAAACTTTATATATCAACTTTATATATCAAATGACAATAAAAGAGGATGATGGCTGACATGATTATTTTTTGATATTTCATATTCATATCTGTATTATCCCGAGTCTGTACTTCAAACATAAAAAAAATGCTCTAAACATATTAAATAAAAAAGAGCAGTCTCAAGAATACTTGTGTTTGAGAGATAATAAATTGGTCCAGATTCTTTATTATGTATGGTTCTAGTTGTCATGACAACTTGAGGAAAGTGCGTGTTATTTTCATACTTGTCCAGGCCAAGGTGCAGATCTTACAGAGGAAGAATGAATAACGCAACAAACATAACGAAGAAAAGTCAGCATCATAGCAAGAGATTTGAGCAAAAATTATTCTAATCTGCAATATAACCAGATACACTTGATATATTTATCACAAGCCCTTATTACAGTTTTAAATAACTTGTGGTCTCAGCCTCAAGTAATGGATAAGCACCATTTTTACACAGCTTGAAGTGGAGGCTAGCAAAATCCATATAGACTTCAGTTACAGACTACAGGATGCCACCTGCAACAATACTGTGTACAAACATACATTAGCAGCACAGTGACTAAAGGTACCTACAATAAGATGTTACTAGAAAGCGCTGCACTCCTCAGGAGCCCACAACAGCAGATCTGCCAAGTCACTGCTGATGGACGCGCTTTCTTCTTGATTTGTACAATAAGATGTCGTCCTACTCTAACGGAACCGTTACTACCTTACTAGTAACATGCTTTTAGATAACTTGTGCACTGGATGTTATCCAATAGTGGCTCTGTTCTGACTGAGCTGCTGTATTAGTGGATTAGTCAGAATATTTGCGATCGCTCATCAATTCTGGTAGTTACGTCATACACCACCACTGGTATCTGCTCTTGGAGTCCATAGGATTGTGCAAGCTCGCATTTGTGGGGTCATGCAGGAGCCGCGGAAGAACAAAAGGAACTATTTGCATAATGACAGAGGATGCAGCTCTTTCTTCTGCCCATGAGAGCAGAGGTACGTTTTAAGATTTTTTGGTAGGTTCATCTTAAGATGTTAAGTGATTTTGGGAAAGCGTAATGGCTCAGTTTGTGTAGGACACATTGATTTTAGCTGATTTTTTTAGAGACTTGTTTTAAAAGTTCTATTTTAGCACAGAAAACATTAGCAGGTAAAATATTACTTTATTCAATTCTCATGATTTTCTAACATTATTATTATAAATCTGTTTAATAGAAACAGAATGCCAGCCAACAACTGCCAATGCTGGAACTGCCAATGCTAAATTCTTGGACTGCTATCCACAGAGATTATAAAAAGCACAATCCGTGACTGTGAAATGAATACTGAATGTAATGATGTATGGACATTAAAATCAGGTCTTTTTTTCCACAAAATAGATAGTGAGCACCATTTTTATCTTGAGTTTATTTTAATTTTATGTTCCGTGGCTCCCTTTTTCTATGTACGTGCATATGAGAACTTTTCAGTTTCACTGGGTTATTTGTATTCATTATATAATTCACAGGGATATCATATTATATTAAAAGGATTCATGTTTGTATTGTGCCAACACATTCCACAGCTCATACAGGGTTAAAAGGTAGGGTAATAGACGTACAGGAGGCAGAGATGGTCCTGCTCTCTAACGAGCATTAATTCTATAGGGAGACAAAAAGAAAGATGTTGTAGCACGTGGTGTGAGGGAAGTGTCTGAGATTTAAGAAAGGATAGCCTATATGGCTCACCATTTGGACACAGTTGGTAAACTTCTTTATACAGGTGGTTTTTACTTGAGGATTTAAAAGGGATACTCTGTTAACAAATAGTTTCCTTTTTTGCCTTTAAATAATTGGGCGCAGGCTGCTGACAGCCTCTGCCCAATAATTCACTTTTTTTTTCTTTTTTTGGGAGAATTTACTCAGCTTTTGTCCCTCACCACCCTGTCCCTCCTATTTGGGTCAGGGACTCCCATCCCAAAAGTCTCTGAAACGTTTCAGCGCAATTTGCGCTCCTATGCAACTTGCATAGCGCAGGAACCATAAATTGCACACCACTACCAGACTTGTGCACTTCACACATGCAAGTTCCGTAGCGCCTGTGCAGAATGTTGGATTAGAGTTGCGCGCATGCACAGATCCGATCTATCGGCTGCCTCTCTGAGACTGCTCTTTACAGCGATTGGTCTCAGAGAGAGTGACATTGGCAAGCTCTCTGCCTGCTGATGTCATTAGTGACCAATCTAGTGTCCAGCAGTCGAGAATTTCAAAAATCCCGGCTGCCGGTGATGCTGGCCCAGCGATTCTGCTAGATTGGGGCAGTAGGGGAGGGGGTAGAGAAGGGGGACACTCACATCCTGACCCCACTTTAAATCTATGAAGTGGTCAGGATGAGTAGAGTGTCCCTTTAAATCTTCAGAAGGTAGGTAACAGTCTGGCAGATCGAGAAGGACCGTTTCACAGTATGGATGCAGATCGCCACTTCAATTATTTTTTTTAGATCATCATAAAGTAAATTTTATTTATTTATTTTATTTATTTATAAAGGATTTTACCAGGAAGGATACATTGAGATTTCTCTCGTTTTCAAGTATGTCCTGGGTTCAAGAACATTGAAGTGTTACAGTTACAGAAATACAAAGTAATACAATGCAAGATATTTAAAAAAAACAACACAAATATACAGATTAACAGAAAATAAATATGTAGGAAATAGTCATTATGTTACATGTTTACAGGTGCATTCTGTATTGAGGTATGTTAGTAAGGAGCTCTTGAGTGACATAAGACTGGAAGATTTGATGGTGTCTGGGAGGTTATTCCATAATTGTGGTGCTCTGTAGGAAAATGAGGATCGAGCCACTGTCTTTTTGTATTGTGGTATTGCAAGTAAGGTGCTGGTCCTGGATCGGAGGTTATAGGATGAGGGAGCTGCTGGGGGAAGCAGCCTATTGAGATAGGGTGGCAGCTTCCCAGAAAAACTCTTAAACACCAGGCTGGAAAGGTGAAGGGTGCGTCTAGATTCCAGCGATGGCCAGTTTAGCTCTTTTAACATGTCACAATGGTGGGTCATGTAGTTACATTGTAATGCAAAGCGGCAGAATGAGTTATACAATGTAGTAAGTTTCTGAAGATGTGTTTGCGGGGCGGCTGCGTACACTACATCTCCATAATCAATAGCCGGCATAAGCATTTGTTGTACAATCTGCTTTCTTACCGCGGGGCTTAGGCAGGATTTGTTTCTGTACAGGGCGCCTAGTTTGGGGTAAAGTTTAGATGAGAGTTTTTCGATGTGAGGGCCAAAGGATAGATTAGGGTCCAACCACATACCTAGATCAAAAGAATATGCAAATTCCAAAACTTGGGCAGAAACATTGCACATTTAGGTAATGGGATTGCTATTTATGACAAGTGAGTAATTTTAGAATGCATTTTTCATTTTAGAAATTCACAAACAGAAGAGATAGAATTTTACAAAGCTTGGCAAGAACATGCAGTTTTGTTAGATTTTAAACCTTGGCTCCATTATTCTTACATGCAACATCTGCATCACTCGTCTAAACACTTTTAAGGATTCTGACATTTTGAGACAGGAAACTTATCATGTACCTGTTACATATACATATACAACGTTTCAGATCTAAAGTAATTTGATTCAAATAGATAGAAACAAATAAAGGACCAAAACAATCAAGTTAAAAAGTGCACAGTTGTAACATTCACCTTCTAAAGCTGGGGTCAGACTAACGCATTTTTAATGTGCGTTTAGGCGCACTTAATCACGGCCGTAGTAGCAGCAAATGATGGTCAATGACGGCTAATATACGAAGTACGGCCGCACGAAAGTTCGGCCGCGCAACGCAAGCGGCAACACATTTTTTCGAGAACGCAGAACCGCTAGTACTGACATACAGAGTGCGCTGAGTCAGCATAGCGGCGTATTTGTGTGATTAGGACGCTGCACATGTGCGGGCTATATAACGTCCAGATGCAAAAAGTGTCCTGTTGTGGCTGTTGGTACCTGGCAGTTGCTGCAGACGATGGCTTGCCCAGAAATTTATGTGGAGCGTCTGATAGCTGCAGTGGCGGAGCATCCCAAGATATGGGACACGGCCTGTGATCTGTACAAGGACAAGATCAAGAAGTCCAGTGCATGGGTTGCAGTGTGGAGGGTGGTGTACCCGGACTTTGATACGTGGTCTGTCAGAGAGCAGAAGCTACAGAGTGAGTACATGATTATATAATTCATAATCACATGTAAATTGCATGTACAATAAAAGTAAATGGCAAACATAATAGGTGCCGCCACATGTTAAATGCTCCCCAGCTGCCAGGGCACCTGTCCTGCATCGCTAGTAAAATAATTAGACAGAGCATCACGAAACCTGTTGCTGTGTCTATTCACAGGTATTATGTAATTGTTTGCATATTCATCCAGACCCATAACTGTGAGGGTATTATCAAAATTAACACCTTCCCTGGCACGAACATAATTATGTAGGATGCAGCAGCATTTCACAATATCCACACAGAAATCAACATTTTCATCAAGCGGCCTATGAAAAATCCTCCACTTGTTGCCAAAGCTACACTCGACATACCGTCTCGCCCGCGACAGCCTGTAATTAAACACCCGCTTCTTCACAGTCAGGTGTGTCCCTGAGTATGGACGTAGGAGATGTGTGGATAGGCCGAATGCCTCGTCACCCACGAAGGCATAGAGGACTGCCACGTCACTGCCAGGCAAATGTGCGGGTCTGGCGATGTGCAGGGTCCCACTCTCTAGCTCATTCCACAGTGTTGAGTTCCTGAACAGTGTAGAGTCTGAGTCTTTGCCGTATGATCTGACATCCACATACACAAAATTATAGTTGGCACCTGCCACCGCCAGTAGGCCAATGGAAAAATAATGTTTATAATTTTGATACAGTGAGCCACTGTGCAGTGGCTTTACTATGCGGACATGTTTGCCATCCACGGCTCCCAGGCAGTTGGGGAAGTTTGTGCTCTCCCAAAATCCTGCTGCAATTGCTACCCATGCCTCGTCCGTGGGTTTTGGCAAACATTGCTCCTTCATGGTTTTCCATATTGTTTGGCAGACCTTGCGGATGATCTCACCAGCTGTTGATCTGCCAATGCGGAAGTTGTAATGCAGATCCTTCAAACTGCATCCACTAGCAAGAAAATATAAAGTAAATGTGTGTTATGATCACATCATATGAACCGAACCTAATGTCACTCTCATTATGTTTTGCAGCACATGAAACCATCAACAAGTGGCGCACTGTCAGGGACAATCACACCCGGGCCCTAAAGAAGGAAGCGGCAGCTGCGCGCTCTGGATCTGGGGCAAAGAAGAAGGTCCACAGCTATCTCTATGTGGAACAACTCTCGTTCCTCAAAAGGACCCAGGAGCCAAGACCAACTGTGAGCAGCATAGGCCAGCCATCCACCTCTGGCTCACAGGAGCAACACTGCTGGCAGGAGGTTCTGGCAGTTGCCAGGAGGGGGTTGACCAGGGTGGCACAGACTCGCAGGTGGAGGGGGAGGTGGAGACTGGACAGGTGGCAGCTACAGCACCGACAGACAGCACCGGACCGGCTCACAAGAGGAGGAGGGGACCGGCTAGCGACTTTGAGCAGGCCATGGTCAGCTTCATGGGGGCGCACCATCCACCTCCTCCACGCTGCACGATCACTGACAGTGAGGATATGTCTTTCTCCGACTCCTGTCAGTCCCTGCTGAACCAGATGACCCCGGTGCAGAAGGTGGAGTACCGCTGCAGATCCCTGGACCTCATCCACGAAATCCTGTCCCGTCCAGAACAGGCAGCAGTGTATCATGGTGCTGTGCCACAAGGTTGGGTCAGAGTCCGTACAGACTTTTAAAAAACGACTGGATGACTTCCTGCAGACACAAAATATTAAGGGTTATAATATTTAATATGTGGGTAAAAGCTTGATCCAAGGAGAAATCTGACTGCCATTCTGTTTTTTTTTCCCAGTATGTTGCATATTGGCAAGCATTCAGACTGGGTTTTTTGCCTTCTTTTGGATCAACAGCAGTAGGTGATGTGGGAGAGGCTGAACTCGATGGACGCATGTCTTTTTTCAGCCTATGTAACTATGTAACCCCATGCCAATTAGAGCTGTAGCTAGCTCCTTTTGCACCCGAGGCAAAAACAGAAAGTTGTGCCCCCCCCACATAATTTTAAAAATCAGAGTCCCCGACCAGTGACGCAGTGCTAAGCTCCTGCATGCTCCCCGTGACCAGAAGCAGTGGATCGGACCACCTTTTGCGCTGTGGGATGAGAGGCAAGTATGTGATTTTGGGGGGGTTCCAGCTGGTGCTGACTGATTCTGCAGAAGCGGCATCAGTTAGCACCAGCGTCTAGCTGTGGGTAACTTTTGTAGCTATGGTGGGATGGTAATTAGCGTTAGGACTTTGCGCTCCCCATGTTAAGTATAGAGAGCGCAAAGTACAGTGACCTCGCGCTGAAAAGCACAATCTCCTGGATTTTTTTAACCTGTTACCATTGGGATTGTAATATGAGGGTCCTGTGCTAGGATGTGATATGGGCAGCATGCAGCAGTGACGTGCGGTGAGGTCAGTGGCTGGTGAGGCACTGGCTAGTATCAGAGCCAGATATACACAGGGTGACGCAGTCGCAATTTACGCACTTGATTATCGTTATATAGGAGAATAGAGTTTCACTATTTATAAAGTTAAGTTCGCAAATTTTTTTTCTCAGTTCTAAGAGCATGCACTTTCAATACTGACTAATAGAGGGCGCTATTACACCTTTTACTTTAAAGTTTGCATATTGCTTTTTAGTTCTAAGAGCATGCACTTAGAATACTGACTAATAGAGGGCGCTATTGCACACATGCTGACTGCTGAGCTCTGCCTGCCCACCCCCCCCCCCATGACTGACTAGGGCAGTCACATGACTGTCCTGTGTCAATCAATCCATGGGAAGCTCTGCCTCCCATGGGGGGCGTTTTTTTTTTAAAAAAAAGAATTGCTTGAGACCAATTGAGCTTTCCCATTGGCTCAAGCTTTCAATTGCTCTCAGTGCCTCTGGAGGCACTGAAGAGCGTAGAACCAGGAAGTCATCTTGAGCTACGCAATTAGCGTAGCATTCAGCTGTGCAAATTGCGTAGGCTATGCTGGCTCAGTGCTTCCCCTGCTGTCTGTGTAGTGAATCACACACACACCAACACACACAGCAGCCAGCAAACTGAAAGTACAGGAGGGAAAAAGCGGAGGTCAGAGAAGCACAGCGAGGGAGCGTGGAGAGGTGAGTATGAGAACTTTTTTCAATGAATAACATTTTACTTACAGATTAAATATACATACATGTCATTACAGCACAATGAGCACATTCATTTACTGGAATGGCAGGGGAGGCCCTGCCTCCCCTGCCACCCATGACTGCACGTCCCTGGCATGCAGTAACCTCATTTAACCTAGCACCAATGCTCACATGTGTCAGTGCTAGCATTAAGGAGGTGATGGGGACCTACATATATAGTGCACACACAGTACATGTACAAATACAGTACACACAGAATACATGCACGTATAGCAAAAGAACATTTAGCATAATATACACCCCCCAGAATAATATATACAATAGCCCCCAGACTATTTTCCCCAGTTCACATGGATATTATTGATCCCAGCTCATATAGATATTATTGACCCCAGCTCATATGGGTATATATTGCCCCAGTTCACATGGATATGACCCACCTCATGGATATGGCCTAGCACATGGATATGCCCCCCAGCTCTCATGGATAATGCCCCCAGGTCTCATGGATAATGCCCCCAGGTCTCATGGATAATGCCCCCAGGTCTCATGGATAGTGCCCCCAGATAGTGCCCCCAGGTCTTATGTATAATGCCCCCAGGTCTCATGGATAGTGCCCCCAGGTCTCATGGATAATGCCCCCAGGTCTCATGGATAGTGCCCCCAGGTCTCATGGATAGTGCCCCCAGATAGTGCCCCCAGGTCTCATGGATAGTGCCCCCAGGTCTCATGGATAGTGCCCCCAGATAGTGCCCCCAGGTCTCATGGATAGTGCCCCAGGTCTCATGGATAGTGCCCCCAGGTCTCATGGATAGTGCCCCAGGTCTCATGGATAGTGCCCCCAGGTAGTGCCCCCAGGTCTCATGGATATTACCCCCAGGTCTCATGATAGTGCCCCCAGATAGTGCCCCCAGGTCTCATGGATAGTGCCCCCAGGTCTCATGGATAGTGCCCCCAGGTCTCATGGATAGTGCCCCCAGGTAGTGCCCCCAGGTCTCATGGATAGTGCCCCCAGGTCTCATGGATAGTGCCCCCAGATAGTCCCCCCAGGTCTCATGGCTAGTGCCCCCAAATAGTGCCCCCAGGTCTCATGGATAGTGCCCCCAGGTCTCATGGATATTACCCCCAGGTCTCATGGATAGTGTCCCCAGATAGTGCCCCCAGGTCTTATGGATAGTGCCCCAGGTCTCATGGATAGTGCCCCCAGGTAGTGCCTCCAGGTCTCATGGATAGTGCCCCCAGGTCTCATGGATATTACCACCAGGTCTCATGGATAGTGCCCCCAGATAGTGCCCCCAGGTCTCATGGCTAGTGCCCCCAGGTCTCATGGATAGTGCCCCCAGGTAGTGGCCCCAGGTCTCATTGATAGTGCCCCCAGGTCTCATGGCTAGTGCCCCCAAATAGTGCCCCCAGGTCTCATGGATAGTGCCCCCAGGTCTCATGGATATTACCCCCAGGTCTCATGGATAGTGTCCCCAGATAGTGCCCCCAGGTCTTATGGATAGTGCCCCAGGTCTCATGGATAGTGCCCCCAGGTAGTGCCTCCAGGTCTCATGGATAGTGCCCCCAGGTCTCATGGATATTACCACCAGGTCTCATGGATAGTGCCCCCAGATAGTGCCCCCAGGTCTCATGGCTAGTGCCCCCAGGTCTCATGGATAGTGCCCCCAGGTAGTGCCCCCAGGTCTCATGGATAGTGCCCCAGGTAGTGGCCCCAGGTCTCATTGATAGTGCCCCCAGGTCTCATGGATAGTGCCCCCAGATAGTGCCCCCAGGTCTCATGGATAGTGCCCCCAGGTCTCATCTCATGGATAGTGCCCCAGGTAGTGCCCCCAGGTCTCATGGATAGTGCCCCCAGCTCACCTCTCAAGGCTGCACTTGAAAAAAGAGTTTCAGCACCAAGGCAGCCCCTGTCCAGCACAGCCAAAGCAGGGGAAAAAAAAAATCCTCGCCGAAGGCTGAAGGGGGGGGGGTGGATTTAACCCCCTGTCCCTGGTGCTGAAATAGGTTTCAGCACCAGGGACAGCAGCCATGGATGCAGCCATGGATGCAGCCGGCTCAAAGGGAAAAAAAAAGATGCGTTCAGCCAGAGAAAAAAAGCCTAGTCTTTTTTTATTATTATTATTATTTTAAAATAAATAATGGAAACAAAAATTTCACCAAAAAAAATCAATAAATAAAAGGTTTTTGCTGCAGATTAAAAAATTAAATGGTTGAATAAAAACTAAAATATTTTTTTTACATTGAATCCTATGGGCTGTCTAACTGAATCACTTCTCTATGGGGCAATATCCCTGCCGCTGCACGGCAGCTTAACTATACAATTCATCTTTTTCATGTAATTTGTATCAGATGGTCGAATAAATTCCATTGAAATGGGAAAGATCACTAGTCTGTTGTAGTTGCATAAAATCGTTTGAAACTGTCCAATGGTGGTCGGATGCAGTGGAAGAGGGCTGATTCACCTGCATGTTGTAGGATCGGTCGGACAACTTCAGAGGATATCAGATGATCGCACAAATACGGACCCAGTGGACAGCCAGCCTAACACCCACGTGTTTTCAACATGCATGTTTTTACGCACCTTGAAAATTCTGCCTTAACAAACTGAACTCCTTACCTGTATAACGTCAACAATTTGATTTATTTAGCTGAACACCGTTGGGTTTGATAATGCCATTTCATGCAATATCAGTTTTCTATCTAATGTAAAACATAATTTTCTGGGAGCACAAAGTCTCTCCAAGCTTTATATTAATGTATGTCACTCTGCCTTCCAGGATTTGGTTGCACAGTAAGACGCTTTTAACGCTTTGTGTCCTACAAGGGAGGGTGTTATACACGTTGTAATTCATCACAATCTATTTTAATCCTTCAGTATTCTGGCACTTAAACCCACCTGGCACTTAAAGTGTGCAGCTCTATGAGGATGGCTCTCTACAGGAGGCATCAACGCATGGCTCTCTATTGATTTTTAGATGCAAACTTGTTAATTATATATTTCCGATAAGGGCATGGTTCCTATTGTTTTGTGTGTTCACACATCACTACCTTCTTTGTTTTTGTTGAAGAATAACAGAAATTGCGATTACAATTGAAGAGCATTTGAATGAATTAAAGAGTTATTATTTTTTTTCTTACATTTATGTTACGTTCTTACAGTGTTGTTGTACATTACATTGCTATAGGTTTTAAAATGCAGCTCATTGCTTACAATTCTACACAAGGAACAAATGACAGAAGATGACGTATTTCTGAAAAATAACGGTTAGATCCTTCGTAAAAAAAATCTGTATTTGAGGGGAAAAAAAAGACCTATTAAATGTGTTCTATGGATATTTTGAATAACATTTCCCAATTTTGTCTTTGGGATATTGGGTATAGAATTAATAATTATATATGCATGTGTATATAGTAGATACATATGTACACACACGTATATATATATGTGTGTGTTTACAAACGTATATACTATTTAGTGTTATTAGGAACATGAATGTATCTTGTTATATTTACACATGGTATATTAATAGTAATATATCAGAACATGAGCTCTTGTCACACTTAAAAACAGGAAGTGTTAAAATATGTTATCAATGTCCAAGAACACAGAAGTGGGATCCCATTCTGTAATGGTGCTTTTAGTGAGGAATTAGCATGTTTATTTACATGACAGTGAGTGGAACATTTCAGAGAGCTCTCCCTTCTTCGGGGGGTGCAGTTGTCTCATCTTCTGGCAAAGCCACTTAGCGCTGACCAATTTTTATGTCCACGAGACAATTCATTTCACTACAGCACATTAAATCAACAGCAGCAAACATTACTATGTATAGTTCAGCACCAACAACTAAGGCCATGTCCTTTATTTTTCCAGACAGATGACACCAGTTAAATGGCTTAACATTTGAAGTCTTTCTACAGCTCCTTGAAAAACCCCAACCATCCTAAAAATATATATATATAAGGATTGATCGATATGGCTATGTCAGAAAAGAATGCTTAGAAGATACACTATATTGCCAAAAGTATTCGCTCACCCATCCAAATAATCAGAATCCGGTGTTCCAATCACTTTCATGGCCACAGGTTTATAAAATCAAGCACCTAGGCATGCAGACTGTTTTTACAAACATTTGTGAAAGAATGGGTCGCTCTCAGGAGCTCAGTGAATTTCAGCGTGGAACTGTGATAGGATGCCACCTGTGCAACAAATCCAGTCGTGAAATTTCCTCGCTCCTAAATATTCCACAGTCACCTGTCAGCTATATTATAAGAACTTGGAAGTGTTTTGGAACGACAGCAGCTCAGCCATGAAGTGGTAGGCCGAAAACTGACGGAGTGGGGATCAGCGGATGCTGAGGCGCATAGTGCGAAGAGGTCGCCAACTTTCTGCAGAGTTAATCGCTACAGACCTCCAAATTTCATGTGGCTTTCAGATTAGCTCAAGAACAGTGTGCAGAGAGCTTCATGGAATGGGTTTCCATGGCCGAGCAGCTGCATCCAAGCCATACATCACCAAGTGCAATGCAAAGCGTCGGATGCAGTGGTGTAAAGCACGCCGCCACTGGAGTCTACAGAAGTGGAGAAGCATTCTCTGGAGTGACGAATCGTGCTTCTCCATCTGGCAATCTGATGGATGAGTCTGGGTTTGGCGGTTGCCAGGAGAACGGTACTTGTCTGACTGCATTGTGCCAAGTGTAAAGTTTGGCGGAGGGTGGATTATGGTGTGGGGTTGTTCTTCAGGAGCTGGGATTGGCCCCTTAGTTCCAGTGAAAGGAACTCTGAATGCTTCAGCATACCAAGACATGTTGGACAATTCCATGCTCCCAACTTTGTGGGAACAGTTTGTAGCTGGCCCCTTCCTCTTTCAACATGACTGTGCACCAGTGCACAAAGCATGGTCCATAAAGACATGGATGACAGAGTCTGGGGTAGATGAACTTGACTGGCCTGCACAGAGTCCTGACCTCAACCCAATAGAACACCTTTGGGATGAATTAGAGCGGAGACTGAGAGCCAGGCCTTCTCGTCCAACATCAGTGTGTGACCTCACAAATGCGCTTCTGGAAGAATGGTCAAAAATTCCCATAAACACACTCCTAAACCTTGTGGACAGCCTTCCCAGAAGAGTTGAAGCTGTTATAGCTGCAAAGGGTGGACCAATGTCATATTGAACCCTATGGATAAGGAATGGGAGGTCACTTAAATTCATATGTGAGTCAAGGCAGGTGAGCGAATACTTTTGGCAATATAGTGTACTTTAATGTAGTTGAAGACTCTACAATAACTGCCTAATATGACACAATTTACACCTTGCTAAGTGATCATGTCATGTAAATAGTTGTTCAAAATATAAAAAATTAAATCAAGTCTTCAATATAGGGATAGGGATAGAAAATCAAATTGAAAGAAGATATTAATAAGGAATCTTTGTTTAGGCATTAAGCTTAATGGGAAAGATACAATTCTGAGGTTTTGAAGGTTACAATGGCACATGAAGGCAATTACCTATATATGGAGATTAAATCCGCTCCTTGGATCGCACAATTTCATTTTCCATTGAGGTCTGTAATACGATCAACCGTTAAAGAACAGAAGGATAGTATTCGTTAGGATTGTAGGTTATTGTCGGAACATATGTCCAAGCATTCTTCTGCAATGATGGGTATTCAGACGATTTATTTTGGTCCCAAAAAATTAAGCCATAGTAGAAAGATGCCACATGAAGCTCTATCTGTAGTCCAAAATACTTTGTGGGGGAAGGGAGGCTTCTGCTTGAAAAAGAAAATAAACAAATATGGGGTAATAGTTCTCCAAAAAAAAGCAAAAAAAAAAGCAGATATATGGAAAAATAAATAAATACTGCCTCTTTACCTTTAGGTATTGAGGCTCACATTACATTTTAGGAGATTAGAAATAATGGTTGCAGCTTAGTAATGAGTCGTACATACAGTATACCAAACACTGGAATGACATATTGTGTCCCAAAGTTCTTTTCCACGTGACACACAGTGAAGTCATCGTTGTGTCCTGTGTGATCGCTGTATACAGCCAATTCTCATTGAGATTAATACAGAAGAGATGGAGATGCACACAAAAAAAGAACCAAAAATAAAAATAGGGTCACTTTATCAATGGAGAGGCATTGGACTGGCTGGACACTTTAGCTATCATCCAGCCACCTGTCATGTCGCTGACAGCTTCAATGTAAAACATGTGGCAAAATGCAGTCTATGAAACAAAATGATAAAACACACTGTTATACAAACCCACAAAGGATTAACCTATAGGTTTACGATAGTTCAGGAAGTCAGCCCAGCAGTAAACTTTGACAAAGGTTCTAGTGCTAACCAAAATGTTGTAATGTACTTCAATAAAATCCGCTCCTTATTTTTCATACCCTGGAGTGACTGGCTTTTCTTCCTTTTAGATGTCAATGAATGAGAAGGTGAGTATGGTAATGGGAGAAAAGGAGAAAAGATGGGGTCAGGATGGCTTAATAATTTAATTCTCGCCTCCGATTCCTTATTAAGATCCAAACTTTCCGTCATAAGGAATAGGAAAATTTGGAAATTGAACCCCTCCATTTCTTATTTCTGTTCCTTTTTAATCTTAGCGTGTCCCTTTAATTATTCACCATCATTTGCAAATATACAGTAACCTGTGATAATGGACAAAGCGGCAAAATCGGGTACAGGCTGAAACATTTTTACTAGATATTTACAACAAATGTGTTTTTTTGCCATTAGTGTCCACATCGTAACCGTACCATCAAAGGAGACAAATGTGTGAATCCATTCTTTGCAAAATTCAGAGAATGCATAACCACTACTTCTGCAATTTGGAAAATGTTAGGTGAACGTTTAAATATGAATGAGACCGTTGTTATAAAGGACGTTGCAGAAAAAGTATAAGGTGTCCTTAAGATTAGCCATCCAGAATGGCCCGGTGGTCACACATTTCAAGGGGAAAATGGACACACTGAGGTTTTCTAATGACATAGATAGCTAATCTATTTTATTCTTTTTGCAATTTTTTTGTCCTGTTTCAAAGAAAGGCCAGAATTTGGATGCACATGCATCACTCCATGCTCATAGGTCATTAAATGAATAAAGCAGATACATATTGTCCATATACCCAAAGCTGTTCTTAATGCATCCCCAATATCCCTTTTTGAACATTGTTCGTTGATATATTCACGCCTGGTTCTGCATACCCCATTTCGAGATCTGTGATACAAGGTGGAATGTAGGGAGCTTAAGATTCCTTAACTGGCTGAAATTAGATTGTAGTCTTTTTTATCTTTATTAAATACTCATCCGCTATAAATGGGTGATGGGATGCAGGACCATCAATCAGCTGAATTCAATAAATACATCTGAACCATTCAGGAGTAAATTCCTGAGTTATTCTTGAGCCTTTTAATGTCATTTTGCATTAATTAGGAAGGACTCCGAATAAGAGCTCATTTTATTTAATACCAAAAAATTTAAAGACTCTTCAGAAAGAAAACACTCTTCAGAAAACCTTAGGACCCCCAATACTTTGCCTCCAGATTGTCTTAATTTCAGAATATTTCTTACTCCAAATAAAGATTTTTCAAATTCAGAATGTAGATTATTATTCTTTTGTTAAATAGAAGAACATTATTTTTGGATATTCAGATCATGAATGGATTAAACCGCTCCATCCTACTTTCTAAACCCATCATATACTACTTCCTTGCAGCACAAAATGTGTTTCTCAGCAAGACACTGTCCTAAGTACTACAATGTTTACAGAAACCCTAATATTTTCCAAAATAAATCCTTCATTTGACAGACTGTGCTGTTTCAGTAAAATATATGTAAGAACAAAACCGCTACTTATTCAGACCAAGCCAAGTCTAGTAAAGCACCCAATCACTGTAGGTGCTTTTTCAGAAAAAAATCAAATTACATTTTACTTGTTATATTTTACCATTTGTTATATTTTATCATTAATAACTAGTTTCACTATTCCCTTGTAAAGTCATAAAAAGTCTAGGTAATCTTTGAAAACATTTCTAGCACTGATTGTATTCCCGCATTAACAGAATACAGAATAAATGTTGAATTCTGTATAGAACAACAAAAAAAAAACAACCTCAAATGGGGGTAGCAGAGAAAGTGCATATTTGATTATAATAATTTTACCATTTAATCTGTGATTTTGAATTTAATACACTAAAATAATATGGCAGGAAAGCATCCTGTGAACATGCAGAACACAATTTATTAGTTTTTCAAGGCTGTTTTACTGCTTATACTCTTTGCTCATAGGTAAGAGGAGTGAATGGAGACAATAGCTTGTAAAGTAGGGGTTGAATCATCTAATTGCTGATTCATTTAAGCATTAGGGCAGTATTTGTTCTCTGTTCATGATCCCGCTGATTATAAGAGACCCCTTTAAGTATCACACATTTTTCATACAAATAGATGAATGAGCTAGAAAGAGAAGAAGAATGTCGTGTAATTTTATACAATGGGATAATTTCATTTTCATTTCTGTCTTTCTGTGCAAGACACATTAGTCTTGTCTGCTCTTATAATTGTATAAATCATGTGTCTGCTTGAAAAAAAAATAATGCCTAAAAAATATTGATTTAACCACTGAGTTCCACTGGAGTTAAAACTAATTGTAACACTGATCATTGTTCAACATTACAGGGACGAATGAGTTAATTCATTGCCTCCATGTTGATACTTTTTATCCATTGACCTGTTTAACATTTTTAATGGTCAGAAAGCTTTTCCAGTGATTTGACAAAATGTATATGCATGATTTGTATTTTATCATAAAATTTCATTTATTAGTGGTGTGTTTTTATTAGTTGATACTCTAAGCTCCATTCAATGAGTGGAGAAGACGTGCCAATAAATGTAACGCAAAGCTCAACTTGTCGAGTTGTAAGTGCCAGCGTTGGTTCAGTATTTTGCATAAGGAAATATCAGCTAATGTTCCTTATTCAGCCACCGTTTCCCTCTATGATTAAGTAAGCTAATAATGACTAATACAACTCACCAATTTTAAGTTGTTGCGCTTACACCTGTCTTGTACTTTGTGAATGGCACCCCAAGGAACCCTTGAATGTCATAGCTGTTTGAATCATGCAGATGTCAACGTCTCTTACATATTTTCATTTACTGCAAAAGATCACCCATTTTTTTGGCATTTCCCCAAATTCTGCTGCAATCATGATTTTACACTCTGTATACCTCCAAGTATAGGCTGACTGAGCTGTGCATCAGATATCTGGAAAAGCTGGCCTGTTAGGGGTACTTGAGGACTGCAGTTGGGAACCACTGATCTACAGTATTTAACAGTCAATGAGGTGGAGGAGGGAATGTTTACTGTGGCAGGAGGTCTATTGTGATGTCCTGGCTACCCGAGATAAGAGATGGCAGATGAATGAGATAAGAAAGGGAATTTAAAAATCTTCTAATCTACTCCCAGGTGATGTCCTTTGTATACACCCCACACAATACAATGATGTGACTGTGCCTGACCCCCTGACCCCATTCTTTGACCAAAGCCACAGTGAGGACCAAGTCATGTAAAGATACTTGGGGGGGAGTTTACAACACAAAAGATTACACAATGGATGCATCCAGTGACACAGAGCAAAATATTTTCTTATAAAAACATACAAGAGAAAAACAATGCACAGGTAAGGCCGGGGGCACACTAGGCGTTTTCTTTAACGCACTAGCGTGCGTTAAAGAAAAAACTAACGCACCGGCCCCCCCTCGACGCTCGCCTGCCCCCCTCCACAAGGCTGCAAAGCGCGATCCTCCTATGGAGGATCGCGCTTTGCAGCCCCATCAACACGCATCCTAGCGCATCGACAGTGATGATCTCTAGGTGCACGCATGCTACGCGCGTGCAAGCATGTGACTGGCTCCGTCCACAGCATCACAACGCTGCGACGGGCGCCGGTAACACGCGCTAGTGCACACAAGAAGATGCCTAGTGTGCCCCCAGCCTTAGATATCATCAACATGAACTAAACAAAATAAGGATATTTCTTTTTTTGGTGGTAGTGGCCCTTCCAGCAGAATTTAGCAGTGGCAGAAGAGGTTTGTCTTTTATTAGCCATCTTATTAGGAAGTTTTATAGTGTA
Source organism: Leptobrachium leishanense (assembly GCA_009667805.1). Classification (NCBI taxonomy): domain Eukaryota; kingdom Metazoa; phylum Chordata; class Amphibia; order Anura; family Megophryidae; genus Leptobrachium; species Leptobrachium leishanense. The sequence continues at coordinate 36,608,259 of CM019071.1, read as the reverse complement.
ACTTATGTACATCGTCTCATAATTAGGGAAATGTAAATATTTGCAGTATCTGTGCATAATTGTTAGCCTTGAAAATGTCTTTGGGTGTAAATTTAAAAGCATATAGGTATGAATTTATAAAATATACACACCAGAAAACTTCCTTAACAAAGTAAAATAAAAATAGTCTAATTTCAACTATTACCAGTGTTACCATTATGGTTGAAATGACTTACTTTCCACCTTAAAACAACTTTGCCGATTAATTTTCTGATTGCAATATAGAAAAAAACATCCACGGTCCTTCATAGCCTCCATACTGTTATTGCAATTTATTCTGATCTTTTACTCTGGACTGTGGTAGAAGGTTTAAAAATCCACAAATCACACATTAACCCCTTCACTACCAGCATCAAGATAACTGGGGACTTCAAAAGGCACCATCAGGCCCCGATATCGATATATCTCGATCTGCAGCTCTGAAGGACAAAAGCAAATGAAATTTGTTTGCTGCAAATAAATTTAGTTTGCTTATGGGCTGCAGAAGGTGCCCCCAAAGTTTTAGACCTGTGGGCATAATGCTCTAGGTGCTAAAACTGTTTAAAATCGTCTGAAGAATGCCTTGACATATCAGGCTTTCAGCAGCCGATGTAGGGAACCACAAGCTGCAGTTCAAACAGCTGTAACTCCATTTGGCCAGTAGATAGCGCCATCTGCTGTCAAATAAGTTACTACAGTAAGAAATACACTGGGAATAATCCCAGATACTTCTTACTGTATAATTAATTACAAATGATTTTTTTTAAAAACATAGTGGTTCCTGACAATGTTTTTTTGGAAAATCTCTTGGTAGTGAAGGGGTTAAGGCCCCTAGCTATTGAAAGGAAAAAATAAACCGCAATTGATTCACTTGCATTTTCACAGAACAGATATTCACAGTTTAAAGGCCAGACAGGATCTACTACGCGTAAAGAAGAGTATTTTTTTACAATAACTACAGTGGAAAGAAAGGAAAACAGTATGGTGAACTACAGCGGCAGTTACTGAATGGAGAATTCACCTGAGTTTGACTGCAATTCATCGTCTGAAGTCAAGCCACCATTTTTTTTTCATTGATACAGTGATGGTTAGAGACTAAGCCCTATAATAATGAGGGATATTTAGAAGGTGCTGGTGTGTGCTGATATTGTGAGCACTGGCGAAGTCGAGCTTTCCTGCTGCTGTTCAGGTTTCTCTTTTGTGAGATGCCAGTGTTTGTCACTATTGCAACCAGTGACAATTTTTGCAGGTGTTTGCAAAATTGGCAAATACTGGCGCTTCCTAGCTAACCCCATAACCTATGCCACAAACACATCCACACCTACCACTTTTTTCTATCGCCGCATATATTTAAACGTGAAAGGTGCACTGGCCATTCCCCATAGAGAGTGGCCAGAAATTGACCACCGTGGAGGACAATTCCATTGGCCAATAAGACAAAAAAGAATGTATATAATACAGCAACAGGAGTGATACCTAGACACATAAATTCAAGATAGTGTAATCCTGTTACACATGTTCTACCATAAATAGTCCCCTACAAGAAGCACTCACTAGATGTTATATATATATGAGCATATCAAATCACAAGGTGTTACCCTCTTCCAGAAACTCATCGATCTGCGGTGTGACTTAAGAATCCGTGCACTTTCTTGTGGGGATTTGTAGATACAGCCAGTTCCTCTGTTTAAAATTGAAGCAGCAGAGTTTCAAATCACCAAGCACTCGAGGATTGCAGTAAAATAAATGAAAATTTATTAGTAAAATAGCGTAGCATTCAACGTGTTTTGTGGTTAGCATACCACTTCATCAGGCCAATAAGAATCTGCTGTTCTCCAAGAGAATTGAGTCGTGACAGACATCTTTCAGATCATGGTCACTATTGTGTGCCTCTTCCTAAAACCCGGGACACTAAGGGGAAAAATTAGCAATTGCTAATTTACCCTTTGCATTCCGGTTTCACCAGCAGATCACGGTGCAGGCGCTGAGTGTAGCTGCCCGAATCACCTCCGATTCGCTATCACCTCTTGTAAGCTAACGTTCACACTAGTGTTAGCTTGCAGGAGGCGTTAGGGCCCCATGACTGCTTTTATGAGCTATGCTTGATGTAATTCTTAAAGTAGGTATATATCCTTTTCTTGTAGGACACATTAAGATGATGGGCACCACCAATCAAATCAGTTTTGAAATATGCGTTGTTTTGATTATGACATTTTGAAACGTGTGCCTACTTTTTATTAAAAAAAGTCCATTTATTTTCACATTATATGAATCTTAATATACGTCAAACCACCACTGTCACATTCATGACACAGATAAATTGTTTCCATTTTAACGTGTTTACTTTGCCTTTTTCCTAACCTAATCCCATTTTCAACATGGCACACAAAAGGTTAGATGTAAAATCATAAACCCTCCCCATGTTATGTTTTTCGTACACTAAACATCTGAATTAAAAATGAGCAATTTTAAACTAATGGTCCTGTAGAAATTTGTAAGGATGACTCGTGAGACCATGGGATAAGTCATACTGTTGCTAGGCAACATACTGTAGTATGACATCTACAAATGCGCTATAAAGTCATTTAAAACTATACAGGCTTTCCATTTAGAAAATGGTTTGTGCAGCTGCATTATGCATATGTGTCAACTGTGCAAAAATTGTATCCATTTTCCTCAATTCTATTTGTATACCTGAAATCTGGAATGGCTTGCGCATAAGTACAAAGACGTCTTCCTTTTCTCCATCACTATTTTTTTTATAACATTTGAAATATTTTGCTTCTATCCAACAACTTAAGAGAACTGGAACTGTGAAAGATTATTTTTCACCTTTTGTTAAATGATAACTAGTTGAAGAGGGGTCATTGGGTTTCCTGGAAATTTTCCACACTTAAATCACATGGTTTCAAAGGTTCTGGGACATGGAACAATTTGCTGGCTTTCAGTACATCGTCACTTTGCATGTATTGTGAAGAAATGAAAATTCTTCTCTGTCGTATATATGTATTGTAGTATTTGGTTCTATCATCCAGGAGAAGAGGTTTGAAAGGAAAATCTACAGAAGGAACTTACTAGAAGAAGAAAAGCTATGAATGTTTTGTATGTTTATTTTACAAGAGCAAATAAACCATGAGAAGAATGGCTGTTTTTATTGTAATTAGGGTTATTTTTTTGAGAAAGGATTTTACCAGGAAGGATACATTGAGATTTCTCTCATTATCAAGTATGTCCTGGGTGACGAGTATGTACTGTTAGGTGTCTTGACAAAGGACACTTACTGGAGAGGTGCTCTTGCCGGGATCGAACCCATGTCTCCACAGGCTCTCTCCACACAGAGCAGTGATGTTACCTCTACTCCACCCAGCTGGTACATGATCTATAAACATAACAGAATATAAGCATATCACAGAACTCTATTAAACACATGCAGTATGAAGCATACTCAGACAATTTGCTTCCAAATTTCAGATTTTCTTTTGCCATGTATGAAGATGATAAAAGTATGGAGCACATCTGCTCTCAGCAGCTTCTTTTGTCTATGGCCAACTGGGCACCTCCTGCTGCCATGTGAAAAACGAAGACCTTAAGCAATACTAGAAAATGGTTCTTAAACGTGACATTAATGTGAAAACACTACATTTTAGGTTTTCTATAATTCAAACTGCATTTGTTCTTACACTTAAAATAACCATCAATCAAAAACATTGAATCGTGTAGTCATTTTTATTATTGGAAAAGTATTAAAGTGGAATCTGTTACAACTTAGGAATGGTTTCAGAAAAGAATACATGTAACATACGCTTAACAATAATTCATTCAGTGCTTGAATAGAAAATTAATTCTGCATGCTATTTTAGCCTTGGTATAAATTCAACATTTGTATGTTATATGGAAAACATGTTTGTTTATAAAGTTTCCCTGGTATATCCTCCTATCGTCATGTAGTTTGTAGATGTATTTAGCATTTATTAGGTGACGGATATTAGGGGTGTGCAGGGCTGAAAAATTTGTTTAGTTTAGTTTTTAAATAATTTTGTTTTGGAAATTTCGTTTCTCATTTCGGAACTAATTTCGCTTCGTATTTTTCGTTTAGTTTAGTTTTGGATCGATTTGAAATTTCGAATTGATTTGAATTTCATATATCAATTCGATAGTTGATATCAATTTGAATTTCGGATCACTAAATATAACCCCAATTAATCAAATTTTGCTGTTAAAAGACAATTTAGGGTTAAATATTAAGCTGTCTCACAGATTTAGTATTTGAGTCAATATAACAGGGACAGGTGCTTGTGAAACGATATTAATTTGTTTCATAAAGTTGTTTGCTGACTGTATTACTTGTATTGTATGTATTTTAATTTAAGATCAATTCGATAGTTGATATATCAATTCGATATCAATTCAATAGTTAATATCGATTCGAATTCCAGAACAAAAAATTTAAATTTTTCTTTTATTTTGATGACACAATGTATAAAGAATGTCATTCATAGCTTGCAGAATTAATTTTCCATTCAAGCACTGAATGAATTATTGTTAAGCGTATGTTACATGTATTCTTTTCTGAAACCGTTCCTAAGTTGTAACAGATTCCACTTTAATATTTTTCCAATAATAAAAATGACTACTTTCATTAGATACCATTTAGTTTTGTTTAGAATTTGGATCTTATCGATTCGTTATTTCGTAAGTACTTCCGAAATACGAATTAACGAATTTCGTTCCGAATTCAGAATTTTTCTGAAACGAATGCACACCTCTAACGGATATATTGTGAATGCAATAGACAAAATTGTCAGCTCACTAAGTTCCAAGTTGCCCTAGTTGCAGTGCTAAGTTTGTTATATATGGCAATATGAGATTTAGAATTTTATATTCAGACTATATTTTTAGAATTATTTCATATATAGAATATATATTTCACAATGAAAAAATAGCAAGCAGTCACAGGTCTCCATTAAAGGTTTCCTGGTTTCACCTATATTTCAAAATCCAATCATAGTGTCAACGTTTCGACTCCACCAAGCCTTTATCAAGACAATATTACTAAGCACCTTAAATCATTTAACTATACAATAAATCATCTAGCTTACCAATAACATGGTCTGACATAACTTGCTTGAACTCAAGCCTCCATGGGTGTTGACTTATAATTCACTTTTTCCAAACTGAGTCCCTATAATTTGTACATGTAAATAGAATATACATTCTATATGCAAGCCATAATTAAAATCTACTTTGCACCATTCGTCCTTTTCCTTACGCCACATTTATCACTCCACCATTCCTGTTGCTGCCCCTTTAATATGTCCCAACTCCTGTTCACCTGAACTTTTCCCCCTAGCCATATGGCCCTAATCATGGCCTTGCTATTACTTTCGAAAAATTGTGAATGTCACTAAAACTCTAACTTGTCAGCAGTGGGTTAACCAGAGTTAAGGGAGTTAAGGTCACCCGAGGCAGAACAAAATTTTGCACCCCCGTCTCTCTGGCTGACTCATTAATTAATGTAATGTTGCTATGCCACTGGTTATGATCCTCCCAGTCATGAATCCCTTCCCAACATTTCCCCTCTCTAGTCATCGCTAACTCCAATCCTGCCACTCACCCTGTGGTGTAGAAGGAGCTTTACATGAAATATTATTAACAATAAATTCGATTTATAATGAATTATTGTCCCCCCTTCTGCTTTCCTTTTGTGCAGGTAGGGGTCCAAATCATTGGTGGTCCAGTGGACAGAGGTGTGAGGAGAAGGGGTCACGTCTCCCTGGTGATCTGGGTGGCAGGTGCCCAGGCTCCTCTCACGCTGGCCTCCCACTGACATTGAGTCCGGACACTGGCACTCTGATACGTCGTCAAAGTGCACCAGGAACCGTGGACTCATTGAACAGTGCAGCTCAGTGTGAATGTGATCTGTGCGCAATCGCAACACAGATCGCATTGCTCTTTGAGGACGTGGCTGGCCTGCCAGCCAGGATGCTGCCTCGCGATGTGCCGACCTTCAGGCTGGCCAGAACATAAGCCTTCAAGTAGCGGGAGGCGTTAGGCCATGGTGTCCCTCGAGGACTGCCATCTAGACTATTGGGCTACTGGGAAAATGCCTGGTATGCCCGATGGCTTGGCTGGGGGCAGTGCTTTTTTCCTAGGAATACAGGTGGAGGTACTCACCATGAAGCATCATGAAGTGGCAGGCTGCAAGCAGCCAAAAAAAAGATGGTATACGGCATATGACCATGTTGGAGTGTAGGGATTTTATCTTTTCTTTAAAGGCCTGTTTTATTTTTCTGAAACCAGTAGAATGATGGGCTTTACCAAAAAGCTGTAATTTTGTTTAGTTTGTCCATAGCACATTCTCCCAAAAGGATTTTGGCTTTGGCTTCCACAGGTAAATTTTAGCAAACTCCAATCTGGCTTTTTGTGGTTTCTGTGTCAGCAGTGGGGTCCTCCTGGGTCTCTTACCATAGCGTCCCTTTTCATTCATAATGCAACGTATAGTGCAATTGATACTGACACAATTGTACCCTGTGCCTAAAGGTCAGCTTGAATTTGTCAAAGTTGATCGTGGTTCTTTATCCACCATTCCAACAATCCCAAATGATTTAAGACAAAGAGCTGGAGTGGCCTGAACTGGCCAGCAGTGAGTCCAGATCTAGATTAGGGATGAGCTGTTCGGTTCGATCAGTTCGGAGTTCGATTCGAACTTTGGCTGTTCGCAAGTTCGCAAACTTCTAACTTTTTGGCGTGCTCGGTTCTAGTTCCCCAAAAAAATTTTTTTTGAAAAAAGTATAAAAAATGCTTAAAAAATACTAAAAAATCTAGAAATAAAGAGACTCTTTACTGCAGAATATTATAAGCAACGGTTTATTAGATATTGAATTAAAAACTAATGTGTACGTGCAAAGATTCTCACCTCTAAATGACCTGTGTTCTCAAACGGTAAACAAGAAGGTGTTTTTAGTCTGGTCTAATGAATTTGATATATTGTATGTATGTAGACTATACTGAGGGTGTGGTGTCTGCTTCTGAGAAGTGTTAATTTCTCTACTAAATCTTCCTCTAATATGCTGCATTTCACTGCTGTGTGCTCAGCTCATTTTTACCGCTTTCGCTCATCATGTTTAAACGCGATTTGAAGCCACATTTTATAAAATGACCCAGACATATTAGATATCGTTCTTTCCAGCAGACTCCGCAGATTCATAATATCTAATTTTTATATGTATACGTCATGTCCTGCCTGTATATTATGACAAAAAATGCAATAAAAATTGAATTTTTAATCATCTGCAGTGTGTAAAGTGTTTTTTTTCCCACATTTTAGCACATGAGCGTTTGCAGTTATGTTTTCTATGGGGTGCGCTTGTACAAAAATTAGAAATGGGGACTTGTTACATTTTGTGGGGGAATTACGTGATTTATAGCAAACGCACCCCATAGAAAAAAATCATTAGTACATTATCGTTCACATTATAATTGAAATGTGAACAATATTGCTGCATTAATAAAAATAACATACAAAAAAAATACATGTTTTTATTTTCTTTTTTTTACTTTATACCTGGTCATGTTGGGTATCATTCGAAAGGCCATGCTCAGGCCTTTCGATTGACACCCTCCATGACCCCCTAGCTGCCTGGAGATATCGGGGTTCAAATGAACCCCCTATCTCCACCAGGGAATTGGCCTGGGCAATATATATACGCATGATGTGGGCTGGCCTGGGCAATATATATACGCATGATGTGAGCTGGCCTGGGCCTGGGCAATATATTTACACATGATGTGAGCTGGCCTGGACCTGGACAATATATATACGCATGATATGAGCTGGCCTGGGCAATATATATACGAATGATGGCGCATCTGTGACTGTCTGTGAGCATGATGTGGGCAGGCCTGGGCAATATAGATATGCATGATGTGGGCTGGCCTGGGCAATATATATATACGCATGATGTGAGCTAGCCTGGGCAATATATATATACGCATGATGTGAGCTGGCCTGGGCAATATATATATACGCATGATGTGGGCTGGCCTGGGCAATATATATATACGCATGATGTGGGCTGGCCTGGGCAATATATATATACGCATGATGTGAGCTGGCTTTGGGCCAATATATATACATGCATGATGTGAGCTGGCCTGGGCAATATATACGCATGAGTGTGGCTGGCCTGGGCAATATATATATACACATGATGTGAGCTGGCCTGAGCAATGTATATATACGCATATGTGAGCTGGCCTGGGCTAATATTTATATACGCATGATGTGAGCTGGCCTGGGCAGTATATATACGCATGATGTGGGCTGGCCTGGGCCAATATATATATACGCATGATGTGAGCTGGCCTGGGCAATATATATATACACATGATGTGAGCTTGGGCAATATATATAATGCATGATGTTGGGCTGGCCTGGGCATTATTATATACGCATGATGTGAGCTGCTGGGCAATATATATTACACATGATGGCACCCATCTGTGACTGTTCTGTGAGCATGATGTGGGCAGGCCTGGGCAATATATATATACGCATGATGTAAGGCTAGCCTGGCCCCAATTATATATATACGCATGATGAGGGCTGCCTGGGAAATATATATATATCCGCATGATGTGGGCTGGCCTGGGCAATAATATATACGCATTGATGTGGGCTGGCCTGGGCAATTATATATACGCATGATGTGATCTGGCCTGGGCAATATATATAATATACGCATGATGTGAGCTGGCCTGGGCAATATATATACACATGATGGCGCATCTGTGACTGTCTGTGAGCATGATGTGGGCAGGCCTGGGCAATATATATATACGCATGATGTAAGCTAGCCTGGCCAATATATATATATATCCGCATGATGAGGGCTGGCCTGGCAATATATATATATATCCGCATGATGTGGGCTGGCCTGGGCAATATATATATACGCATGATGTGGGCTGGCCTGGGCAATATATATATACGCATGATGTGAGCTGGCCTGGGCAATATATACGCATGATGAAAATTTGCAAAGGATAAGGCACGCAAAGTGAAATTTTGATGTGTCTGAAATTGAAATTTACGTGACAACTCTTAGGTTTTCTTTTCCGTTAATTTATATTTGTTCAATACAGTTAATTTTAATTTGTTTAATAGAGTTAATTTAAAATGGTTTAATACAGTTTATTTATATTTATTTTACCTTTACTATTGGTGCTTTTCAAACTTTATTCTTAAATAAAAAGAAATTTAGCAGTTTCATGTTGTGTCGTTTTTTTTTTTTTTGGGGGGGTTCAAGTAGCTGGTCTTGCCTAGGGCGCAAAATAGTCTAGCACCGGCCCTGACCGCATGGTCCACCCCTGCACTCTTCCACAATACCACAGAGGGTTTACTGTATGATGGCACTTGCATGCCTGGCACTAAAGGCCCAATATCTGGGTGCACTGCCACTGACGCCTGTATCAGATTCATATCCTCAGAGGGGTTATGGTGTGAAGGCACTGTTGCCGACGCTAAAAGCCCAATTTTAAAGCACCTATTGTTACTTTCATCCAAAGCCTGCATAACTTTCACCATAATTTAGCCAAAAAATCACTAAACTTCTGCTCGTCCTAAAATGTCTTTTCATACAGGCTGCCGCCCCAAGCAGTTGTTTATGAATAGATTTAAAGGGAAAAGCATTTACTGTCATTTGAACATTCATCATTTTTTTGTTTTTAAATGTTTCTATACATCCTAGAAATCCGCCACTTCACGGGCAGGTTATGGGGACCTCCTAGGCACGATATTTGAAGGAATTTTTCGTTTTTATTTTTAACCCTTATTTCATGGAAAACTCACTGTCCCTTTAAAAACGTTTTTTTTTTTACTTTTTGTCCTTGTTTCCTGTCCCCCAGGGCACTACCCGGACCCTCATACACCTTTTATGGCAAATATCTAGCATATATGCCCTCTTGGAGGGCACTCTAAAAATCTAATTTTGAATCCCATTGACTTGTATTGAGTTCGAGTTTGAGTTCGAGTAAGAATTCGAACATTTGGAAAGTTCGAGTTCGAACCGAACTCGGGGGTGTTCGGCTCATCCCTAATCTAAATCCCATACAGCACCTGTGGAGAGCTCTCAAAACAGCAGTTGGGAAGAGGAACCCTTCCAATCTGAGAGACCTGGAGCAGTTTGCAAAAGAAGAGTGGTCCAAAATTCCAGTGGAGAGGTGTAAGAAACTAACTGGTGAGTAAACGAAGCGATTGATAGTTATTTTTTCCAAGGGTTGCGCCACCAAATATTAACTTGTGGGTGCCAATAATTTTGTCCAGTCCATTTTTGGAGTTTGTGTGGAATGTGTCAGATTTGGGGATTTTTTTTTTTTTTTCTAAATTACTTTTTTCCACTTTTTTTTTTGTCATACCAATACATACAAAAGAAATAAACATGCGAATGCTTGTAATTGCAATTTTTTTGGGCTAAGAGGTAAGAGGTGCATTATCTGACAGTCATGCAGGAGTGCCAATATTTTTGCCATGACTGTATACAGAGAAAAGGGCAAAGGGTCTGATTGAAACACCTGAATTCAATAATTCAGAGACGCGTTCCAATACTATTGTCCATAAAGTGTTTATCTAAAAATTTAAAACCATCTGACTTTTTAAACTGGTTTTAAACTGATGAGGGGTTTGTTTAGGTTGAATGCATGTATGCAGTGTGTGTATGCACATATATATATATCTTAAAGTTAAAGAATGTGATCATAGCTAGATCAGTATTACACAAACTGCATTAATCTAAATCTGTAAACCTTAAATACTGGAACATTACTTAACAATTCAGGCAAAATACTGTGTGTAGTGGAGCTTATTTTGAACACTAATCACATTAATGATTTTATGCCTCATAAATTTGCTAATGCAGACAAAATACAATGGCTTTGGATTCCATCAGATTACAAACCTCTAGATTGGCAACAGAAGGATATAAAAACAGACTGTGCAGTAATTATGAAAAAAACCCAGTGCCAAACAGAAAATACATTTCACAGGAAAGAACTGTGAGCTTAACTACATTTCTTTTCTGAAGGGTTTTACATTATGTAGCTTATTTTGATTGATTCTGACAATTTTTATGTTTCCATATAAAATAATTGAGTTCTGGTTGACTAATCCTGACCTGCAATAGTTATAATAAAATATTACTTTTTTTTTCTTAATTTGCAGCAGAGGTTTTCAGACCTCTTTCAGAAAGTTCTACTGGTTGTTAGTGGTCCACTATTTTCTCTGCTACTATATGCTGGTATAATCCGAGATATTCAGGTATTTTGTTCTGGTACTGGTTTGTGCAGCTGCTCTTTGCTAGTATATTTAATCATGGACGTGATAGATCAAAGGACTAACCCCGGATATGATTTATGACTCAGAGCCATCCTTCATGTCACATCACAGGACAATTCCGAATTTATATCATCATCAATTCACAACACAGTTCTATTCACTCAGTATAGAATTCTAATGGCACTCATGGTAAGACTGTCCATCAGAACATAGGACTGGCTGGGTCAGCTCGGTAAAAAATAGCCAGTTTTTGACCTTGCTGGATTAGCTGCTAATAACACATCATTATTTATTTTTCTTATGTTCAGGTGTGAATCCTTTGTTAATCATGGAATCCGCAATACCTAAATAATGAAGCTCATGGTACACCAAACACAAATGTCTTTTAATTCTTTTAATGGTTAGTGGATAAGGCTGGACGTCCACTGGATCCGTAGTCGTGCAACCGACTTGATCGTCAGACTAGGAGCGATATCGGTTGTGCGACTTGGTCTGACAAGGATCATCCACTGCATCAGACTAGCGATCAGCGACTATGGACAACTATGGACCCAAAAACTGTTTATTCGGGTTTTCTTTTTTTGTTGCATATTGCATTCTGCTTTTGGAAACACTGCAGTCCTTTGTGTGCGAAAATGTATATAGATATGGAGGAGCTGGGTGCGCATGTTTGGTGTGTGAATTTTAATCCCTTTTACGCACCTGAAAAAGGACCTAAAATTCATTCATCATGTCCCCTACCCATACATGGCTAGTCCCACCCATCTCCCATACACAAAATATACATTTAAATATCAAAAAATTTAACAGAATAGCGTTTTTAACTCCTCTAATCAACCTCTCAGCATCCATCTCCTTCGCTGATCGTCTAGCTGTCTGAGTTGCATGTGCGATTATTCCAAAATTTTTGATCTGATCGCTAGTCTGAAGCACACTTCAAAAGTCATTGGAAGTCGCAAGTCACAAGTCTGATGCAATGGTACATTCACAATAGTGTTGTTGGATTGGTCTGACGACACGGACGACTTTGTGTGATGTCGTTGTCGCATGAATACAGATCCAGTGGACGCTCAGCCTAACCCCTTACCATACCATTAAAATACTGAAAAATAATTATAAGTAATAATAAGAATGTAAAACAAAGAGCCAAAATCATATTTAATTGAAAAGAAGTTCAGGAAAAGTAAATTTACCTAAAGAAATTTCAGCACACCATAATATTTTTCTTCCTAGAATACCAAAGTAAGGACTTGCATTTAAAATTTTCCAGAATAATTCAGATTTTTTTTTATTATCACCTTAACTGTTAAGGGACTTTCCAAAAAATACTTTCAGGAACCAGTTTTTTTAAAAACAAAATAGTTTTTAATTATGCAGTAAGAAATATTTTGGAATATTTGCAGTGTATTCCTTACTGTAATAACATATTCGCCATGAGATGGCCAATAAGAAGCTACTGCAGTTCTGGTCTCCATGCAGGATCAGCCGAGGAGGTGTTGGTAAGATACATTACCAGCTGGCTTTAAAGAGTGTTAACACCTCAGGCATCATGGCCATGGTGGTAAAAGTTTAAGTGCATGTTCTGGAGCGTAAATAAAAACAAACTTAGTTTGCAATAAATTATAAATGTCTTTGCATTTCTCCTGTGGAACACCATCAGGTCTATTCACTAAAGGTGAAACTCCGGAGAATTGGCAGGAGAAGTGAAAATTCTAGGTCAGAACCAACCTAGAATAATTCTCAGATTTTTCTCACTTTCCATATCGGCTATTCGGTCTAGATTGTTCTCGTCTCCTGTCAATTCTCCTGAGTACCACCTTTACAGTTACAAGTACCTATACAGTGCCAACAGATTATGTAGCACTGTACAATTGGGGAGCACAAACAGGAGATGTACATGATACAAGAGGAAAGGCAACCCTGCCCGTAGGATAACTGTCCAGGTAATACAGCACTTTAAACCAAGTGCTCAGGCAGATATCCCAAGAGCTTACAATCTAAGGGACAGGGGTATCTGAAACAAACGGGAGCAGAGGGAAAGTGAAGCTGGTGGCCAGAAGAAATATCGTTCGGATTGCATGGAAAGGACCAGAGGTTTGGCCTTAGCCAGAGTAATTAGAACTCTCTTCATCATTGCTAGGGGTGAGCGTTCGGTTCGGATCTGTTCGGAGTTCGAATCGAACATCGGCTGTTTGAAAGTTTGCGAACTTTGAACTTTTTTGGGACGTTCGCCACAAGTTAGAAAAAAAAAATATTTTGAAAAAAGTATTAAAAAGCTTAAAAAATACAAAAAGAATCTAGAAATAAAGAGACTCTTTACTGCAGAATATTATAAGCAACGGTTTATTAGATTTAGCCTATGGGATAAAACATTCTTGTTACTAAAACATCAGGCAGACACGGCCCTCTAATCAGGCACTGTAGAGAGCAGCCTGCCGGGGCCTCCCAAAGATCCCCTTGAGGAGCATGCGGCCGCCGGATTACAGAGCTGCGACTGTGCGGGCTAGCCGCCCGGGTGCATGTGGCAGAGACAGGCGACGCAGGGAGGGAGTCACTGCACCTGCAGCCACGGCAGCCCCCCCCCACAACCAGGATCCAGGGAGCCCCCACTGACCACCAGGCTAAGGTAAGGTGACACATTTCTAAAAATAAAATATAAATCCCAGGACATTTTTAAATGTCCCTGGGAACATAAAATAAAACTTTTTTTTCTTTCTCTACCTTGCTGAATGTATTTAATTATATATATTAGATACATTCAGTCAGGTAGAGGGGGTGGCATGTGGGCTGCGCGGGGTCTCAGGCAATGGTTTGTTTTTTTTGTGTGTATATTTTTAGCAAATTTATAGGGGAAGGTAAGGGCAGGTATGATATATATATAGATAAGATATACATCTAGATTCTTATAAATATATATCCAGACTTGTATTACACACACATTTTGGCAACTAATTGCCCCCCCCCCATTTGGCTGATCCCTCCAGAAGAAATGTTGAACCCCATAGAGCAGAGAATAATATATATATTCTCTGCTCTGTCGGGTTCAACATTTCTTCTGGAAGGATCAGCTAAATGGGGGGGCGCATTTAGTTGAGATTGTCCACATGCCACACACCCCATGTGCATATGTATATATGGTCTGAGGTCTGTGGGTGGGTGTATATATATATCTGCGTGTTGATATATACGTATATATAGGTCTGCGTGTTGATATATACGTATATGTCTGTTTGTGGTATCAATGCATCCCTGCTCTATACAGAGTGCTCCGTGTCCCTATAATATATGAGCAGGGGTTACCATTTTTTTTATATTTTTATACTATTCCTATTAAATTAACAGTAATTTTTGATGTATTTTATTCAGTAGAAACTTTTTTTTGCCTATATAACATGTGCTTTGTGAAAATAAAACGGTTTTGTGTGTACATTTTAATTTAGTTAGTGGACTCCTGTCCAGTGCAGTGAGAAGCAAACATGTAGATACACTGCACAGTGTAGATACGCTGCGAGGCGGAGCGGATTGAAGTCAAGCCTGCAAAATGTTTGCTTCTCTTCGCTTCGCTACTCTGTGCGTCGCTACATGCTCAGTGTGTCTCAGCCTTTATTCCCGCATCGCTAGCTTACAGAATCAGTTTGTATACTTGTTACTGACCCTGCTTGTTCTGAGGACCCGGTCTGTTGCCAACTTTGCCTGCCATTTGACTATTCTCTCTGTGTAGTCCCTGCCTGTTCTGTTTGCTTCCTGTTGCTACTGGTGTGCGCCGATTCTCACCATATACAGTAGCGCAGTATAAGTGCCTAAACATTGCTGACCCGGTTTTGTTATAGCTGCTGATGTAACTGAATAGATCAGGGATCTCTTCTGCATTACAAAAACCTCCACCACTGCACTCTTCCACAATACCTCAGAGGGGTTACGGTGTGAAGGCACTTGCTGCCACCAAAGGCACAATAATTGGGTGCACTGCCACTGACACCTATACCAGATTCATATCATTTTAATATTGGACCGCAGGGTCCACCACTGCACTCTGCCACAATACCACAGAGGGGTTACGGTGTGAAGGCACTTGCTGCCACCAAAGGCAAAATATTTGGGTGCACTGACGCCTGTACCAGATTCATATCATTTTAATATTTGACTGCAGGGTCCAACCCTGCACGCTTCCACAATACCACAGAGGGGTTACGGTGTGACGGCACTGTTGCCGACACTAATGGCCCAATTTTAAAGCACCTATTGTTACTTTCATCCAAAGCCTGCATAAGTTTCACAATAATTTAGCCAAAAAAAATCGCTAAACATGTTCTGTGTGTCCTAAAACGTTTCCTCTTTTCATACAGGCTGCCGTCCCAAGCAGTTGTTTATGAATAGATTAAAGAAAAACCATTTACCGTCGTTTGAAATGTCATGTTTTTGTTTTTAAATGTCTCTATACATCCTACAAATCCGCCACTTCACGAGCAGGTTATGGGGACCTCCTAGGCACGATATTTGAAGGAATTTTTCGTTTTTATTCTTAACCTTTATTTCATGGAAAATGCACAGTTCGTTTAAAAACATTTTTCTTTTTTACTTTTTGTCCCTGTTTCCTGTCCCACAGTATACTACCCGGATCACCATACACCTTTTATGGCAAATATCTAGCATATATGCCCTCTTGGAGGGCACTCTAAAATTTGAACGTTCGGATCCCATTGACTTACATTGAGTTCGGATCGTGTTCGAGTTCGAACTCGAACTTTTGAAATTCTTCGAGTTCAAAGTTGAACCGAACACAGGGGCGTTCGGCTCATCCCTAATCATTGCCACTGATGAAGCCTTAATCGGCAAAACACGTTTGGCTATTTTTTGTATATGTGGGAACACTTTTTATTAATACATTTGACATTTTTTATTTAATTTGCTGGCCTCTTATCAATCCGGTGGAGAGTGCTAAATTTCCCCATTTGGATATTGCAGAATCGATGGAAGGCTTTGCAGGAGCTGGCCTAGATCAACAACCCCGGCGCATACACGTGAGGGTCTCATTATAGACCCAGGAAAGGGTGAGTAGGGTCCATTTGCGCTTACCTATTAATAGAGTTAATATACTGCACCATGAGGTCTGTGTCTCTCTGTTCTTTTTGAAGCTTATACACCGGGAGGAGTGAGGCTCATGGGTGGGCTCATATAACCACCCAGCTGCGAGAACACAAGAGCTTAAGAGCTCCGGATTGTGTGAGTACACCCTTTTAAATTCTGCACAAGGTGGACTATATAAAAGACTCTGTTGCACTATTATTTATGTGTTTTGTTTGAGGTGAAAACACTATCTTAAAGATCAGTGAAGAAATCCGGTGCCTATTATTAGCAGACAGTGTGTGAACATAAATTGAAGGTTAAGTATTTACAAATGTGTGACACTGGGCGCTCGCTGTAAAATTGTTGTTTTGTTGAGAATTGTTTGAGGTGATTGGGGAGCACTTTCTATAACAGCTTGTAGCGAAGGTGATTGATAGTTATCGTATATACAAGGTTTTTTTACTTGCATGATATACACATTCTTTCCTTTGAGCGCCACGAAATCTATAATCTATACTCTAGAGTAATTAGGAAGAGAAGTGGAGACAGCTGGAAAGGAGAGCTGAAATTAGGGACCAGCCCTGGGTGGGCGGGTGGATCGGGAGGGTGGGTTGGGACAGCAGAGGGAGAGAGGGATGGAGGTCAGTCTGTGAGAGTATGCTGTGGAAAGAGAATTTAGTGAATAGACCTGCATATTTACTATACTTGATACTGGGGTACCAGGAGGTGCCTTACAGATCGAGTATAGTTGATCTTGGCAATGAGGGGGCTAAATAAAAAAATTGTATCTGGGAATTTCACACCTACAGGCAAGAGCTGTAAGATAAGAAAATTTGTTTTTATTCTCTCTCATGGCTTAAGTTAAAACAAAAATGGGTATTTCACTTTCATGGGGTAACTTCTCAAACAAAGGCTCTTGAAGACAATTATAATCAACTTGAGCATCAATGCCCATGCATATTAAGGAGAAATCCACCTATTTGGGGTTTTAGCAAAACCAGAATATTCTGGAGACGAGTGTATAATTTAGCATGCGGTTAAATTGTGAATTCAGTTTATCATGATAGTTCATGACTGTGTGTGTGTGTTTAGTCGAATGTCCAGACAAACAGCTGCTAAATCACTTTAAAAAAACAACAAAAATGTACTGTTAAACAGGATAATAATAAAATACCACAAAACTGGATTATAGTAACATCCTCACCAGAAAATCACATTCCAGATAACCTCCACAGTACTTGTAAAGTAATCTGAATCTCATTACGTTGTTATTGCTAACTGCTAATTCTTGAACAACTTGCCCTTTAATTATGAATTGAAATATATATTTGACCAAGATAAAAAAAATGGTAGAATAATTTGATCTTAAATATGGTTTAACATTAACTAATACCTACACACAGCGTGTACATCTTACAACTCAGTGCACTTTCCATTAGTAAAAGTGTCGCCTCTACACTTGTCTGTTGCTGTGGAGATAGGTAGAATATGGAACCTTGGCAGTATGACAAGCAATTAAAATACTGAGATGCTTAGCCATGTATGGGTATTTTCACACAGGCAAACCTCTCAGCCAAGCCTTCCTGCGACATTGTTAGTTATTGAATCAATTACACAAGAAGAGGTTGGCAGGTGTAATTATGTATTTCTTTGGTGATTATGTTCAACCTGTCATAGAAACCAGCAAGTCTTCTACTTTCCTCTCACGGGAGCAGTCACATGTCAAACAGTGTCCCAAAGTACAGAAAATGTATGTATATGCTTGTTGCAAAATAACATTGATTAACCACAGGATTGACTAGCGTTCACAAGCACTAATTACTTTGAAGACATACAAGCATTGGGTAGCTGTGCCTCAAAGTATTTATTCTGATCGCCGCTGCTCATTTTCTGCTCCTGTGACTCTGTACATCATGAAAGCATGGGAAGAAATATAGGCTATTTTTAATCAAATCAGCCCCACATTACCATCCATGTGTTGTGAAATACCAAAAACTCATTCAGAGTCTCAAGTAGAGGCTTTGGATATCTGTTACGACCTAATGAGTTTCAGATGTTTTTTTGTACAAAAGGTACACGGATACATCTTCATTCCTTTCAAGCCTCAAACCGCTAGTAATGTTTTAGTGGGTTTAAACAGCAGAATTGAAAGTCTCAGGGGTTGTCGCTGTTGCAATGGTGGCAAACACCGGCAATTCACAAAATGAAAATAAAAAAAATCACTGAGAAGCTTCGCCTGTGACTGTTTGGACTTTTTTTGTGAATCGCTGCAGTTTGTCACTGCTGCAGCAATGGCAACATTCACTGGTCTTTGCAACTCTGACACTTTCTGAATAAGCCAGTTAATTTTGCTGCAAAACACTGTTAAATTATATTGAATGTTATATGTAGATTATTTTATAAATAGCTAATAAAAAAAAGAACTGGCAATAGTAGTGGTAGTTGTTGGTGGGTTCAAGACCAAAAATCAAACTGCTTTTGCCATAGCAATACATTACCTGCATTGTTTTGCTAAATGATATGCATTGTTCCGTGTTGAATGACGCTTTATAATTAACCCTTTCGCTGCGGTGGACGCGCTCAGCGTGTCCACCCGCATTGCTACTTCGCTGCGGAGGATGCGCTGAGTGCGTCCTCCCTTTGCAGCTGCGATCGGCCGGTATTCCGGCCGATCGCGCGGCCCCCCGGTGCGGGCTGACATCATCGATGTCAGCCCAGCCTCTGGGACCCCGGCGGGCACGATAGGTGTCATCGCGCATGCGCGATGACGTCTATTTCAGGCACCCCCCCGCCATTGCAGGGAAGGTGCCTGAAGGGGAGGGGGGTGAGGTCCTTCGGACCTCTCCCCCTCCCCTTCCCCACGAGCCAGCAATTAAAGGCAGGCACCGCCTGGAAGGGCACAGCCTGCCCTTCCAAGCGGCAGCTGTCTTTAACCCCTAGGGGGCTGGATCGCGATATGGCACTAACATGTGCCGTATCGCGGTCCACTCCCGGAGCTGGCCGACATCTTGGATGTCGGCCAAGCTTCCAGGATATCCCCCTAATGACTGGCGTCATCGCGCAGAGCGCGATGGCGCCAGTTTTGAAATTAACCCCTTGCTGCCACCTATAGTGGAGATAGGGGGTTCCAATGAACCCCCTATCTCCTGATCCGTGAGAGCTAGGGGTTAATGTTTGCTATCATTTGAACGGCCAGAGCGTGGCCTTTCCAATGATACCAAACATGACCATGTAAAATGTAAAAAAAAAAAATTAAAATAAAAATAAAATTAAAAAAATTAAATTAATTTTTTTTTTAAAAAATTAAGAAAATGTTTTTTGTTTTTTTTTCGTTTTATTAGTGCAACAATATTGTTCCCATTTCAATTATAATGTGAACAATGATGCTGCACTAACTATTTTTTCTATGGGGGGCGTTTGCTAAAAAACACGTAATTTTCCCCCAAAAAAGTAACGATTCCTCATTTATAATTTTTTTAACAAGCGCACCCCATAGAAAATATAACCACAAACGCTCGCATGTTAAAATGTGAAAAAAAACACTTTACACATTTAAATTATTGAAAATTCAAATTTTATTGCATTTTTTGTTATAATATACAGACATGACATAACGTATACATATAATAATGACATATTATGAATCTGCACAGTCTGCCGGAAAGAACGATATATAATATGTCTGGGTCATATATTAAAATAAGGCTTAAAAACGCATTTAAACATGATGAGCGAAATCGGTAAAAATTAGCTCAGCACAGAGGTGTGAAAAGGCTCAGCAGCGAAAGGGTTAATATAGTGATTGTATAATGACAATTTGTGTCTCTTTAATAAATAGGAAATACGTAATGTAATACAAGCTTTACATATTTGATATTGTTTTTAATGGTGTTCTACCTTAAGTGTGCTCACATGTAACCATTGATTGTTGTAACCAATTAGTGATGTCACTGATTGGTAATGCTATTTATATGTTGTAAATTGACCTTCACTTCAGACTTGACAAAGACCCGTCAGGGTCGAAACGTCGTTTTCTTATGCTGAGGAATAAAATCCATCATTAATACTGAAGAGTGACAGATTTATTTATTTTTCGCTGGATGTTACTGGATTTGGGAGGGGATCCATCCTGGCACAAAACAAGTGGTGAGCAGTATCCAGAACTATTGCTTGATGAATGACACTTTATGGTATTGTATATCTTCTTTTATTAAAATAGTTTATCATTTTTTAGTGTGCCCAAATAAGTTATTTAATATTATATCAATATAAACAATGGACATCCAAGAAAACATCCTGCCAGCTTTGACTGATGATGAGTAGAACATTTATAATAATAAAAACCCCAACCAAAATAAAACAAGAATACAATAATAAAGTAAGCTGATTGTACAACAAGCTGGAAGAGCACTTTGTGTAAAGTGCTGTAATTACTAGAATGTTATCACGAGGGCAGGGTCCTCTTTTCTTTCTCTTCCTTTATGTCTTTCATTTGAATTTCCTTAATTGTACAGCAGCATGAAAAATTGTTTCCACAATATAATTTTGTAAATAAATAACAAACACATAATGAACTGGGAATAAATAAACTCAACAACTCAACATTTAGAGGCTAGTTCATATGATAATAGTTCCATAACATGACCCTACTCCATTCTAAAACAGCAAGTGACGTGACCAGGGTTTTTATTGACTAGGTTTGTGCAAAAAGTTTAATTATTCTGAGATCTCTTGCAGCTGTATTGCGTTTAGTAATGCATTTCAAGTAATTAAAACAATGTGCAGAAAGGAAAGAAATCAATATCTTTAACTCTTTCCTTACATTTATAATAATGTAATAGACGTATAGACAGCAGGTGGGTAACTCGGTTGACCAGGTTTAGCAATAAGTTGTGTATTTAGAGGTACATATACATTTTTTCATAGCCTTACTTACGGTATAGATCTGCCCTTTGTATCTTTATTGAAAATCTTGGTCACATAGATTAAACGGTATGGGCTATGATGTCATAGTCAAAAAAATATTGTGTCAGGTTCCCTCCTGACCTATTACAGCTCAGAGTAATCGGGCACCTAGAAGCCCTAATTAATAGTCAAGATACAACGAAATAACAAAGGCGCAAATCGGTGCATAAATTCTGTATACCGATATATTGTATACCAATGAAATAATGGGTCCCCAGATACAGTTGGGTCCTCAATTTTTGGTGTTCCACCTTCACTCCAACAATTTTCAAGGCACATACAAAATTCTCCTGATGAAGTGAGACAAAACTCGTCGAGCGGCATCTTTTAGAAAATTGAGCAGTGTGCTGGGAGTGTCACGTTCCCACGTTCCAACCCTGTCTTCCTGCCCTCTGTATTTGTATATTGTGTTTTTTCCATTGTGTTTCTGTTGTTGCCAATTCCTGGGAGGCCTCCCAGGGGTTAATTGGTGTTCTGTGTGCTGCTCACCTGTTGACTCTTGCCTTGATTCCCCTGCCTATATTAGAGCAATGTACCTATAGGACATTGCTGGGTCATTTTTCTTTGCCTGGTCTCCTTGCCACTTGTGTCCTGAGAGCTCCTTGCTGTGTTCCTGATATCCTCCGTTTGTTCATCCTTGTTCAGTTTTTGCCTCTATTATTTCTGTTCCAGTTTATGTCAGTTCCTTCTGTGTATTTAGTTCTGTCTATTGCTGTATTTTGTTTTGCTGTTTATGTTCCATTCAGATTCCCCGGTTACTGATTTTTGGCTTGGCTGACTTCCCTTCTGGTTCCTATTCCTATATGCTGTATGACGTACTCTCTCTGGTTATGACCTTTGGCTTTCCTCTATATGACTACTCTATATAGTATATTCCTTGTCTGTACCGTTTCCAGGAAACCCTGTCATCTGTATACAACAAAAGACTCTGTACGGCTTCAAGGTAATACTTTCCTTTAGATTAGATCCGGCTATCCTAAAGACCGGCCTTTCAGTGCAGGGAATCTTTGGTATTGCCGTACAGAGGTCTTTTGTTAAACCCTGTGTTGCTTTCATCTGTCCTTGCCATTTACAGTGCATCTCTGCCCATAGGGGCTTCTCTCAGGAACCTGGTCCTCACCTTGCTGCGAGTTATATTCTTAGGGATATATATACAGACCGACCACTTCCAAGGATCGGAGGGCAAGGATAGGGTGGTGCGTGCCTGGTGGTACTGCCACCATGACAGGGAGACCCTGAAGTCAGACAGTTACGGAAAATTTGTGACCACTGGTTGGCGGATCATGGACAGTTCTGGACGATAAATTGCAGGAGGTCAGAGTCATTGTGGTACACGTTTATATGCACATTTTGTAAGTGCCTTGAAAATTATTTGAGTAAAGGTAGAACACTGAAAATTGGGGACCCAACTGTATCTGGGGACCCATTATTTCATTGGTATACAATATATATCAGTATACAGAATTTATTCACTGATTTGCACCATTGCTATTTCTTTGTACAATGTATCAAACTACATATCAAACGGAGGCATATCACATTAAATATAAGATTCAGAAAGATAGCTTACAAAAAGCTAACAAAACCTAACGAAAAAAAAGGAACAATTCCGAAAGCTTTCATTGTTTCCCTGAAAGCATTTGGACATTTTCTGAATTTTTTCAAATCATCGAATCATTGGGAAAATCTGAGTGCAACCTCACAAAGCGGTAACAACACTGCTCTATAACTGTGGAGAGAGACTGTGGAGACACAGGTTCGATCCCGGCAAGAGCACATCTCCAGTAAGTGTCCTTGGGCAAGACACCTAACGATACATACTTGCCACACAGGACATACTTGAAAACGAGAGAAATCTCAATGTATCCTTCCTGGTAAAATACTTTCTAAAAAAAAATACAAAAAAAAATAATAAAAAAAATGTATCGAATGAAAACACAACGAAACAAAAAACCCGACTGTGCATATGTCTACTGCATGTGTACATTCTCAGTATCTCCTTGTGTGTTTTTTTTTTCAGTGCATAAATGTAAACATTTTTCCTCTCCTGGGAGCACAAATTTGTTGTATTTGTTATCCACAGCTTCACCTGGGTAATCTGCAGAGCATCCAACCCCGCTTGGGTAACAGTGAATTTTGCTATTATCTATGGATATTATCAACGAAAATGCCAAAAAGACAAACATTAAAATGTATTGCAGATATAATGAATATACAGAGTAACAGGATATGTTCCTTATATGAATATTAAAGAGTTACATGATCTTTATTATGTGTCGTATGTGCTTATATATCATTTATAAAACCTAATAACCATCAGGTTACTCTTTATGTAATATCTTTATCTTCATAAATAAATTTTCAGACAATTAATGCACAGAGTTACATGACGGTTATTTAGTGCGGGTTGTGACTGTGAATACAATTTTATTAAAAATAACTAAACACACAATTTTGTTATCAGTCAGGTAACAGTTTGCAGCTTTATCCGGGTAATCCTCGGAATTCAGTCAACTGTAACCTGCTGAAAACTTGTGAAAAGCGGAGAACCAAGAGGCGTTTGGATACTTTGCAGATTACCCGGATAAAGTCAGATGTTTCGTTGCACATCACACTTTATCCAGCAACACTAGGGAAATGTGCAAATTACCCGGTTAAAACAGAGCAGAAAACCGGAGTACCCAGAGGCCTCTGGGTACTTTGCAGATTACCCGGGTAAAGTCCGAAATTTCATTTCCCTTCAGACTTTTGCTAATGACGCCTTAGTAAAGCTAGGATTAACCGCACTTTGGGCTTTAACCGTAACATATACACACCATAATTTAGTTAAGTCGTTAGTCAACACACGTTAACAGTTTGGGCTAAAGTACTGGGACTCTTTAGTACCTAGTATACCCTTGCCATATTATAGACAAAGATAAATTTTCATTATACCTGTCTGATGGACTGACTAGGATTTAACAAAGGTGTTTGGAATATTAGAAACAATACTCTCAAAGATTTTTCCAAATTAAATTAAAATAAATAACTTTTATTTAAAATATTGGTCAGTTAAACTATTAATCATTGATTCAACAAAATGATAAAGAAACAAAATCTTGAATTAAAAAAATTGGTTAAATTGTCCAAAAGCTGTATATCTAAACACTGAAATATAACAAGGAGAAGGATGTTTAAAAACTAATGCAAACATTGCTAAAAGGTTTAATTCCGGCTCCTACTTTGTTGATACTATACTATTATTATATTTATGGCTTGAAGTGCTGTGAGTAGTTTTTTTCTATGTTCAAACTGTTTATTATGATTAATTCACTACATACAAGCTGTCAATCATCGTAATCTGTTTGCTGTTTGGGAAAAGGATTCTAAAAAAATAGTACACTGCAGCCAATAGCTGCCATGAAATGGATATTTTGTCTGCTACCAGTTATCTCCCTCTGATTCTTCTAGTTAGGTCGTGTGAAGGATGAGAAAGAATTAGACTGTTGCTGACCAATGTGTCGCTTATCACTCTTGGTCAATTTTCAAAATAACCCCATTTCGTAAATAGGAAATAAATAACATAGCTGTAAGAGACAGAGGGAACAGCAAGCAACTTTGAAAATGGAGAGTATATGAGGTACAATAAACCCAAGCTATCGGAAAGCTTACTTTTGAAGTCAAGTGCTAGAAATCCTGCTAAAGCCTCAAAACATGACTGGAAAGCCAAGTAATCAAAGAAAACCTGTAGTGGAATAGGTTCAATTAGTCCAACATCAAAAAGATACATATATCTTTCAGGTATAATGTCACCAATGACTCCCAAATTGCTCAAGGCCTCTGACCTTACCCTCTTCTCTACCAAGATCGAGTAAACTCTATTATCAAAGCACCTCCTGGTATGCCAATATCAGGTACACTTTATGTAGTCTAATTTTAGTGCAAAGCAAATTAATTTAATTGAAAACAAATTGTATTTGCACTTTTTGGCCAGAGGATGGCGCCATCTACCTGTCAAACAGTGAATTCAGTTTGAAAATGTGCTTTTTGATTTTCAGTCACATTTTCACTGTATGGCTACGGCATATTTGTGTACCATAAATTTGTTGGGTCCTGAAAGTGGTTTTATGGAAAACAACTTGGCAGTGAAGGGTTTAAAAGACCTAAGTGCTGCACAGCACATGAAGCGCGAATATTGTAACTGACTTTTTTTTATTGGAAGCAGCACAGTGTTTTTTGTGAATTCGGTACCTGGATTGCTCCGTACTTTAATTTTTTTTTCTGCGGCAGCTGGTGCCGGAGTGATCTGAGTGAAGAGCAAAAAGTGATGATATCACATTATATCCACCATGCCATTTTTCAATCGCTTATAGCATAAGACTTTGATGCTTTTTATGCTTGACGTGATATTTATCCTTGCCAGTTTGCATTTTGCCTTTTAAATATGTTTATTTAATGGTATGCTCGTATTTTGCTTTACATTTGCATTATTGGGGAATTGACATATTTGACATTATTGTTCTAGCTGGCCTTTTTCATTTTTTTTATTAGAAATTTGCCTTTTATTGAAAGAAATTGTGCAGAAATAAGAGAATGGGGTGGAGGTAAGAACTTTCATGTATCAACATGAATAAACAAAGTATACAAAAGTATGTGGGATAACAAAATCAACGCAGGTCTAGTTAAAACAGTTTCAGGTTGGCAACATATCAAAATAATCCGATTTTTTTTTTTTTTTTTATCCAGTTCAAATAAATGAGACCATAAGATGACGTGCAGTGTGTGCGTTAAAATGGGGGAGATAAGGTATAGGATATCACAGTCAATAGACTGCTGTGTATAAACAATAAGAGGAAAACTAGTTGGTCTTGCAAGAGGTTGGTGGAAACAAGGAAAAGAATTAAAAAAGGAGGGCAGGGGGAAGGGAAGAAAGGGCTACGGGGGAAAGATATGGTGATAGCCTCCATGTAGCTTCGGGCTATGGGTACTTCATAGTATCCATGTTCAAGGGGCAGGCTCAAACCTTGTTATTATACAGCGTATGGTTTGCAGGTGGGCCCTTGGACCGTGCAAATGACGTCCGGCCCGCAGTGAACGATAGAGCCCTCCACATCCCTCCAGGAGCTGATTCCCCCCATCTCCCCCATCCAGAAGAGGGGCAGTTCAGCAGATGCACAGAATTTATTCCAATGGTACCAAAAATTCAAAGTAAGCTGTGGTGCTTTTTCAGGTGGTAGAGCTAATTCCTCCATGGACCTAAGGGTCTTGATCTTGCATATTAGATTGCGTACAGATGGGGACTGATCGGATTTCCAGTAGATTGGCATAAGAGTCCAGGGTATTGCGAGCATGCATAACAAGAAAGATTTTTTTTTAAGGGTTTTTCTAGAAAGTTGTAATTGTAAAAGCAGGAAAGTTTGAGCAAGATGGACATCTGTCATTCTGAGTATCAAATGCTGAACTTTCTTCCAAAATGCCGAGATGTATTTGCAATCTCACCAGAGGTGGAGGTATCAGCCTATTTCCATCGAGCATTTCCAGCACATTGGAGAAGCAGTAACGGAGAAGAGGGACAGCAAAAGTGGGGTTCTGTACCAAAATTCTATTAACTTCTAGGACATTTCCTGCAACTTGGTGATTTTTGATACTGTGTGCTGGTGGAAGAGCAAGCTGTTAGAGATTTTCAAAGAAGGAAAGTGGGCAAATCAGTGCTAACTGCTAAACATTCAGGCAGTTTCTTCAGGTAATTTTTAATTTGGTGAAAGTCCTTTTTAATTTTTATGCTATATGATCTCTCATATCTTTACCTTACATTTTTTCCTTATTTGTATTTTCTATCTTTCTATATTCATTTCAGTATTCATCTAGTCGTTCTCTGAAACAGATTTCTTTTTGTCACCTTCAGATTATTTACTTAACAGTAAACTTGTTCATCTTTAAAGACATTAGCACACAAAAAGCAAACAAAACAAAAACATCAAACAAAGCACTTTAACCCTTTCGCTGCGGATGACGTTTGGGGGAGGTCCTCGGATGTGTGCAGAGGATGTCCCCCCACATGTTGTGGGGTCTCCGCAGTGAAAGGGGAGACCCCATCTGCTCAGGACAGAGTCCCGGGGCAGTCTGGCTTCCTTGAAGTCAGACAGTCCCATATGGTTCACCCAGCGCACTGATGTCATTGCGCCCCGGTGGAGCCAGGAGAGTGCCTGAAGGGGAGGAGCCTCTCCCCATCGGTAAGAGTCACATAAAAAAGAGCGGCATCACTGGAAAGGTCACAGTTTGACCTTTCCAGCATAGCCTCTCTTTAACCCCTTAGGTGCCAATCGGCACCGGGATCTCGGATTTCTCCCGGTTGTGGCTGACATCCAAGAGGTCTCCATTGCCTCCACACTGGGCGTGGGCTCGATGACATCAGTTAGGGAATTAACCCCTAGCTGCCCATATGCTGTCTTGGACCCCCGTATCACCCGATTGGTGACAGCTAGAGGGTCATGTTTGGTATCATTAGAAGGGCCAGAGCATTGCCGTTCTAATGATACCAAACATGACTACGTTACATGTAACAATAAATAAAATAAATAAATGTATTTGTTTTCCTTTTTATCATGTATTAATGCAGCACTATTGCTACCTGCAACAGAAGCTTTGAACCCAGAAGAGTGCAAAGGGAAACAGAGGCACGGGGGCAACACATTCTAGTCTTATAGTAGAAGGGGGTACTGGGGTGTCAGTCAGGAGGGGTAAATAAATAAACCCTTTGGTAAATCTCCTGCTCATCATTTGAAACCTAAAGCACTCTATTAATTCTTCCTTCTGCACCTTTTACCTTCCCTCTATATTGTACTGATAAACCCATTTGCTGACCACCAGAATGGAGATTCATACGTGATAAATAAAAGAACGGAATTAAAAACAAGAAAACATAACACTTTGTTTTGCACCATATATATTCCTGATCATTTGATTTGTTTCTAGGACGTTATCGAAATTCCCAAGACCAAAATGTATCCTGTCATATTTTCAGGATCTGACATGTATAGATCCCTAATTAAAAACATATGCTCGGCCATAAGCCTCACAGGAGCTGTAATTTAGTAGGCTGGCATGTAGAGGGGAGACACAATAAAATTTCCAGACGCTTAAAAAGTGATACACCCTCATTCTATGTTCTACGTTTCTTCAAGAAAATAAAAAGAATGAATGACCAGTAATAAACTTATAGACATCAACAAGTCGTCCATCGCTATGGTAGCCAATATCCTCTCAGGAATCCCTACTTATGGCATGCAAGTTAAAACATTTAGAGTGTTTAAAGCAGACTGGTACTTTGGTAATGACAAACTGTTTCTACATAGGTAATCATATAATGTTATTACAGAGCCACCAGGAAAGGTGTTCTGCCAAATGATAATCAGAGGTTGTCTAAGGTTAGGGAGGGATGTCAGGGCTATAGTTAGCAGGATTAGAGTTGTATAGAGTAAGGATGACCCCTGGCTATGCTTAGGGTCATTTAAACATCAAGAGAATATTAACCCTAAGCCTTAGACCCTCTAATCCAGGACATACTTGAAAACGAGAGAAATCTCAATGTATCCTTTCTGGTAAAATACTTTGCAAATAAATAAATAAATAATCCAGTATGTATTGCAAAATCCAGCCGAACCTTTGCATGGCTTTACAGTATTCCATCCCTTACAATTAAAGCATCAGATAGAATGTTGGGTTTTCATTTCTATTTGAAACCCTACTGAAGCACCTACTAAATAATTGATTGATAATACGTAATATTATTATTATTTATTTATAAAGCGCCAGCATATTCCCCAACGCTGAACAATGGGTACAATATAGACAGGGCTACAATACATTGAGACTGAACAACATTTGAGAAACCAGTACAGGAGGAAACGAAGGCCCTATTCCAGTGGGAACTTACAATCTAGAAGGGTTGGGGTGGAAACAGGAGAAGAGGACTGCATTGGTGAGAGTGATGGACTGGCGAGAGTGATGGACTGGCGAGAGCGATGGATATATATTCACATCACTCTCGTTTCCTTTTATGGGTTAAGATGACACGTAACACTATGGCTCACTATGGGAATTAGGGCAAGCACCCCTTGGTTAACCTCTTCAGCGACTGCGATACCAGACACAGCAGCCTGATATTGTGTTAACACAATCTGGGCTGTGCTGTATCTTTACAAATGAAATTTGTTTGCTGCAAACAAATTTCATTTGCTTTTATGTTCCAGAATATGCCCCTGAAGTTTCAGCCTGTGGGCACAATCCCCAAGATGCTAAAACTGTTTAAAATTGTCAAAACAATTTCTTGATGCATCGGGCTTCCCGCAGCCGAAGCACGCAGTCTTGAACTGCAGTTCTAACTGCTGTAACTCCATTTGGCCTGTAGATGGCGACATATAGCTGCCACATAGGCTATTGCAATAAGAAATACATTGGGGATATTCCCAAATATTTATATTTATTGTAGATTTAATTAAAATGATTTTCTAAAAACGCACTGGTTCCTTACAGTGTATTTTTGGAAAACCTCTTGGTAGTGGAGGAGTTAAAGTCATGACTTGCTTAGATGTTCTGCTGTGACACACTGAATGATATTTATTAAGCCAAACATTGATAGTATTCTGGGACAAAATGACAAATAAGGAGCGTAAAGCTGGGGAATCACTTGCTGTTTTGCATTTTAAAAGAACAATTTTCTTCTTTTGTTTCTCTGCATGATGTCTAAAAACCTTTAAGGTTAATTCACGATTTCATGAAATTTATTCAGCACATTTGTGGATAATGTAAAGTTCTCATTTACCCTTTATTGGAGGTGGAAAAAGCTGAATGGATGAAGGAATGTTTCTTATCTATTTCTATTAAAACCAATGCTCAGCTGTACTTGTGTTCTTAAATGTTTTGTAAATATTTACCCTTGCATTTGTATCATTTGCATTAAAGAACCTCTAAGTGTCTGTACACTGGTGTTGGGGTCTGCTCTGACTTTTCTTGGCAAGCTACGCTTTCGCTCTGCCATAGGAGGAAATAAGCACAGGAGGTGCAGCAGCGTGTTTGTTACAGACCTCAATACGATTTGTAGTAATTTTCTTCCATGTTGTGTGGGCTCTGATTTGAACAGATTAGACTAATAAATAGAGATTTGCAGCAGGAATTAAGGTCTTTCAATACGCCTTTATGGATTTGCTCCAGAGTTAGGACTATCAAAGCAAAGTAGTAGAGCCCATAAAACTGAGCAAGGTAATGAAGTATTTTGAAGTCTTATTAGGAGATCTCATGCTTCAGCACTAAGGCCTGCAGATAGGCATAATTGAATTATTTAGGGTTGATGGTCGACATCTGTTTTCAACTAGGAAGAAACGGTATTTGCTCTGGAAATTCAGTTGGATATGAGAATAGCATCAAACTAGATTTGGTAAACTCCATAAGTTTAAGACCAGCTGACGAAACACTCATTTCATAGATTCTGTTTGGTAAAATTGGATGCTTAGGGATTGGAACGTAAATGATCTTAAAAAGGACACCCTAGGGTTAAAATGGCGAGGGAAGAAATTAGTTAAATGTTAACCTTTCCTGACCTCACCTCCTGTTTCAATCCTCCGTTGTCCTTTGTGCTTAACATTTAATCCAGTTTGTGGATAACCTTGGTGCTACTCTGGATCTGCCAGCCGCTGTTTCTTCCTTGAAAAGCGTCATGCCAAAGCAGACAGGGGTTTGGACGCTCATTCAACCATCTAACGAATCCAAGACAAAGGTTTTTTAGAACCAAATGTGCTGTGTATCTCCACTGCACTCACAACTGATACCGGCTAGATGGAGTAGAGGTTCGAATGCCGGCCAGAGCACATCTCCATTAAGTGTCCTTGGGCATGACACCTACCAGTACATACTTGCCTACCACACAATATTGGCTGTGGAGTCCAGTGGTAATGTCTCTACCCTTCGACCGTGGAGGCGCAAGTCAAATCCCTTTCAGCACATCCCTCCAATAAAAACATGGAGAAGCAAGTCTTGACTTTACGAGAAGTGGGTTTAACCTAACCACCAGGTCCCTGATCTACAATCATGGACATACGACTCGATCCCACTTAGAAGATGCCACCAGTGAGTGTCCATGGGCAAGACACCTAATGCTATGGATGTGCCTACTTTACAAAATACTTGTACTTCTCATAGATTGAAGGTTCCCTCGGGAACAGGGTCCCCCTGAATCAGGTCATCATCCATGTGTGGTATTCTAATGTATCAACTCAATACAGTGTTGGTATTGTATAAGTACCTGTAACTGTAGCTGTAGTGAGAGGATCAGACAGAAGTGGAGAAAAAATAAAATGCTGCTATAACTGGTATAGTGGAGAGGGAAATGCATTTTGATGCTGAACTTTGTGGGTCAAATCATGGGTTATAGCCTAAACATTTAGGGCCCTATTACAATGTTGATGTAAAGTTAACCAGAGCCGTTGTAATCTTACCAAAGCCAATATAGTCTATGGAGTTGTTAAGTTTACAACAGCTCTGGGTAAGTTAGCACCAACTTTTATATTGCCCTTAAACTTCCATGAATCCACTCGTGAAATTTGGCGCAATCACATCATGCTGCTTTAGGACTGCGAACTAAGCATAGATTTTTTTTATTGTATAATTAATGTTTCAATCTCCTACTCTTACCTACAGTGCAACGTTAATGTTAAACACCTTAAACCTTTTTTCTTTTCACGAGCCTAAACAGTTAATTTTCTATGAGACGTCATATTCTAAAACACGACTAAGGCTGGGGTCAGACGAACGCAGTGTGAACGCGTGTGCAGCCGCACTTTATCTCGGCCGTAGTAGCAGTAAATGACGGCCAATGACGGGCAATATACGAAGTACGGCCGCATGAAAGTGCGGCTGCGCAACGCAAGCGGCAAACAAATGCATTTTTTTGAGAACGTGATACCGCTAGTACTGACGTACAGAGTGCGCTGCGTCCGCTAGCGGCGTGTGTGCGTGATTAGGAGACGTCAGACGCTGCTAATGTCCGGCCAACATAACGTCCAGATGCAAAAAGAGTTTTATTGATGATCCGTACAAAATCACGGACGAAAATGCGCATCGTATGACCGCTATCGCGTATTCCGTGAAAAAATACGTCCATTCGTTCGAACGCACTTTTTCACATACGACGTGAAAAATGCGTTCGTCTGACCCTAGCCTTACTGAAAGCAGATATTTTAAAAAGGTTAGAGCTATTCATTCGTTAAATTACAGAATGCTTGAGTTTCACTTTAAAAACATATTGCTTGTTCACTTTGTTTGTTCAGCTTTTAAAATTAAATTACAGCAGAATTGAATGTATTTAGTTCAATCTCACAGCTCATATTGAATGTTTTGAAGCTGATACAGTAGCTTGCCGAGACCTCAAGAGATATCTTAAGCCTAAATTGCATCTGTTTCAGAGCTCGCAACATTCATTTCCACCTCATAGTTGATGTTTCATATATATGTGGACAGGATACATCCTGGACGGAGATCAAGCCTCAAGGGAGGGCTGTCCTTTTAATGTATAATAGAAAGAGCATGCAAGTGATCCTTTCCAAATATGCATCATAGGAACTGCCAGAATAGTGTGAACGACATGAAAGACTCACTAAAGCCAATCACAGTATTTCATGATTGGTGTTAAAAGGGATCTGTCATCTGATCAATGTTTATACATGTGTATGTAGGGGACTAAATAACAGAGTAACAAAGAGCTTGTTTGGGATAAAGACTATAAATGTGGGTCAATCACCATGGAAACGAAAGATTTATCAATTTATTGCTCCACAAGAATTATTCAATATATCTAAAAAGATGATGTGTTTACCACCTAATTTGTATTCTTGTAGCAAAACATACATAAAATTAGCAAAACCCATGCATAGGTCCTCCATGTCCTTTATGGGAAATTAATTGTAGAAGTTGATTATTTTGTTTATAATTTTTTTTTTAAAATAGAAATCAAAAGTTGTTACTGGACTTTCAGAATGAAAAAAATATTTGTGATCCTGGTTCATATTTGATAAGTCCATTCATAACCATTCACTGCATAATAAATAAATAAATAAATATATATATATATATATATTATTTTGTGTGTAAATATTAATTTGCACCATAAAAAATTGTAAAGTGTTTATTATTTTTTATGTATTTTAAATGTTACACTTAAAAATGCAATACAAGCAGCTTAAGAAACTAAGCATCTATTTAAAGCATACATTTAAAGTGACCGTTCTTGTTCACAGTCCATAAGACATTGATTTAACAGATAGGATCTTGCTGGCACTGATCATGCTAACATTTATTTTATCCCCTTTAATCTCATTAGATTCAGCATTTGAATGAGTGCATTTTATGGCATCCAATTTAAGCTGCTAATTAAAATTGCTAATTAACAAATTAACTGCTCCTTGTTTGTGCACAAACTCTAAATATTCAGAAGTATTGTTACTTTGACGATAATCATTGATTAACCACTGCTGACTTAAAATTTCAACGTGTAGCCACATTTAGCTTTAAAAATTAACACTTTGCAAGCACTGGATGGAGGCAAACATGTCATTTTTAGCTAGTCACTCCTGTCCTCTGTCTAGGCAAAATAAAAGTTTTGTTTTTGAAGTTTCAAGTGTGCTGTAAGTTTCAAGTATTCATCTAAAATGATGAGCGAGCATGGGCAAAACATTTGATTTGTAATTTTCAGTTTGTCCAAAAATTACGATCCTTTTGGGATGAGTTTACATAGATTTTTTTTGCTGGTACATTAGCAACAAGTTTACCAGCTTTGCATTTGCCAAATCACTTAACACAAGATTAATCACATCAAAATATCTGTACTCATCTCTGTTCCCATGATCCACTGCCTGCACACACTGGTAACAGAAGGACATGGAGAACAGATAGTTCCAAGTGTCCTTCTGCCGGTTTGTGAAATCATGTATATACGTTTTCGCAGAGGACTCTCACTCAATTCTATGAATTCGGCACTGTCATCTGTATCTGTTAGCAGCTTGTTCGCAATAGAGACAGTAATAGGGAGCTGCTAACTGTTAATGGCTTGTGATAATTTTTTCCGCTAGCTGCTCCCTATTACCAGTTTGAGAAGAATAGATCCCTGTGCATTTGACATTAGAATAGATATTGCTACGATTGTATCACATTGTGACGTTTCACCAACTTGTGTGATCAAATGATTTCCAGAAGTAAAGATTAAGAAGTTAAGAAGTTAAGATTTCTTAAAGGAACATGCTACATATCCTAACCACTAATTTCTAATTTACAGTGGTCAGTGTATGAGGTTGTGCCCGCCTTCTCCTCCCCTCAGCCCTGATATGAAGAAAACACTGGGTGATGTGGAGGAGTTTCCTTTGACCCACCCAGCATCACCAGAAGCCAGGATTTTGAATTTCCCAGCTGCTGGTTACAAGATCAGTCACTGGTAATGTGGGCACACAGAGCATGCTGATGTCACCATCTCTGGGACTGTCCACAAGAGTAAGAGTTCTCGGATATGCAGCCAATGAATCGGCTCTGCCCATGTGCACGCAGATCCGATCCATCATTCTGCCCAAGTGCTATTGACCTTGTGTACATAAGTGCTCAAGTTCATAGCGATGCGCAATTTGCGTAACAAAGCTGCAGGCACTTCCAGATTTGTAAACCACTGTGCTGAACAGGATGAGCTGCACATGCCGAAGGACAAAGGTAAGTAAAATCACCCAAAATAAAAAAATATTAAAAAAAATAATTGGGGAGATGCTGTCAGCAGCAGCTGCCCAATTATATAACGGCAAAAAAGGGGTCTCTATTTCTAATGGAATATCCCTTTATTTTGGTCATTTCTAAATTTAAACGGAATTGTTGACATTAACTGCGGAATTTAATATTTTGTCTCAAAGCAACTTTAAATTTAAAGTTTTCTTTGCAGAAATTTAAGGAATATAATATTTTACAGTTATAAACATTGTAAGGCTCGGGATAGAGAATAACGTGGGCATGAAACAAGAAGAATAACACATAGTGTGTCACCCCATCTCCTCTTAGGCCCGTGTCAGACGAACACAGTTATCATGTCCGTGTTGCCGCACAGCTTAACATCCGTGATAGCATAGAACCATGATCAATAGAGACCCACACATGAAGTACGTGCGCACCGAACTGCGCAAGCACAACGCACGTGGCAAACGGATGAAAGTTAGGCAAGAACGTAAAACCGCTACCACGGACGAACAGAATGCGCCACGTCCGCATAAAGTTCTGTGCGAGTGAGGAGATGTCAGACGCAGCGCATTTGCGACGTCCAGCACCTTGACGCAGAAAATGGCTTTTCATATCATTTTCCAATTTTTATAGTTTTTCATATTAATTTTATTTCCCATAGTTCCCTTTTTTTCTACGTCTGTGGAAAAAACGGACCGTGTGGTGTCTGCAGTATCTTCCGTCAGTACGTCTGTCCGTTATGCATGCACGCAGAGTGCGCTCAGACTGCGTTCGTCTGACATTAGCCTTAGATTGTAAGCTCTTGAGCAGGGTCCTCTCTTCTACTGTTCTGTGTTTTGAACCTGTATGTATATTTGTTATTTTGCCTCCCACTGTACAGCTCTACGGAACTTGTTAGCACTTTATAAAAACTTGTAACTGTATGCATTAATTTTGACTGCAATAGTAATATACAAATCATGTGCGCACAGGAAAATGTGTCATGCACTCACTATGCAGTGGTGGGTTGACCTGTGTTAACTTCAGGCAATACAGTGAATGCTAGCTTGTAAATCATTACTGCTACATTACCGGGAGGGGAAATAGTAAAGCAGGAGATGGCAGAGCAGCCCACAAGACGTAACTAGAGATGGTTCTGCTCAATACAATTTAAATTGGTTAGCATATATAGTATGCACAAGCAGGATGGCTATTACTGTACTTCTTTTAGATGCATACAGCTAATAATTAAAGTCCTGAAGAAAGGTACACAAACACAGAGAATGCCATGACTAATGTGGGAAAGTGCCACTTTAGATATTGGGTGAGGTAGGGAACTTTCTCCGTGGGGCAGAGAAAAATCTTCTGGTCATGGATAAAATATATCACACTGATCTGACATTATCCTCTAGCCAATCACTCATCGCTTGCAGGATCTGGTGTCAGGGGATAACCACAGGGATCCATATAGCCCAAGGGTGACTCTCATACCTTCACCAAAAGATATTACAAATAGCTAAAGGGATTAACCTAGTGTGGCAGAAAGTGGGAGGGTGAGACTGATGCATCAATCGCTACTGCTTCTGATTTCCAAGAATGAGAATGGCCTATTTAGATTGTTAAATGAAAGACAGCTGAATTAACTAAGCAGAAGCTTGATTTATTGCCTGGGTTATTTACCGTTATTAGGTAAGGTAAAAAAATAAAACCTCGATAGGGTCACTTGAAAAGACTGGGCCGTTTTCACATCTGTTATAATGGTACACAAACCATATATGCCATATATATACTTTTTAAGTTTTCCTTAATTTTTGGACCAGACGTTAGAAATTACCCTTTGAAGATCTGTTAGAATTTCATTATTAGCGGCCACCTTGGAATTAGAATGCAATTTCAAGTCGTAGTTACTAATAAAGGACACAATGTACATAGATATCAATACAACAAAAAAACTTAAGAAAAAGGCACAGAGGATGCATATCCAGAGGAATGGGAGGAATGGTTTAATACAAAAGTGGATGGACTAGGCACAGCCTCAAGATGATATGGCGCCATCTCCGAGCAGCATACAAAACCAAACAGAAAAGTGAGACCAGTGTTAGAGGCGGTAAAATGTTAGAGATCCTGGGAAAAGTCTACACACAGATATCGTAAAGTTTAAATATAGATGCTGTGTATATCAGAGGCACGAAATCAGTGTGACATGCAACAATCAACAGAATGTAACAGACTCACACAGGTGAGCGCCAACGTTAGCGTTATAAATGTAATGTGTCCCATAGTCTGTATCATCTTACATAGGTAGAAGTCTTATAAAATTAGGCTCGAGATATTCTCGTTGGGTCCAACAACATTAACGAGTTAGAAGAGTAGGGTGACACACAGAGGGGAGTACGAGAAGTAATGTATGCAAGGGGCTGTGTGGGAGATATATCAGAAAAGGTGCAGAGGGGGGGGATTTATGGCGTGAGCTCATAGGCTTCGCTGACCTAACATGTTTTTAGAGACGTCTAAGGCCCCGTTCACAGTGTGCGATTTGAAAATCGCGTGTTTTTCCGTGCGATTTTCATATTCGCAACATTGCGCGACGTCGCGATTTTGCAAAACACCACCAATGGAAATAGCAAAACGCAAATTGCAAAAAAAGGGTCATGTACCAGCAACATGCTACTGCGACGCACGACATGCGTGATCGCGCAACGTCGCGCGGCAAGATGTGAACAGCTCCATTGAAATGCAAGGGAGATGCTACATATCGCGACATCGAGCAGATTTTGCCGCGATTTTGCGGCAAAATCCGCGCGATAAATCGCACAGTTTTAACGGGGCCTTAAAATATTAGAGGGATGGAAGAGTCAAACATGTGAGGTTCCATAAAAGTGTGTTTGATAAAACGGGGCAGCTCAGGAAGAGTCTTGAAGGTGAGAATTGGAAGTACAGGTACAACATTAATATTTTAGTACAAGTTCCCTATTATTAACTGTTTCAATCTGACAACACCATTAAAACTTTGACATAAACAGTCATGACTTCTATTTTAACACAAAGCAGAAAGCCCGAGACTGACTCGCAAAAAATAAAGGCCTTTATTAGGGCTGAGTCAGTAGGGAGAAACGAAGAAAAAAGTCTTGTGCAAGCCATTAGGTTTTAGTGGCTTCCCTCTTACTGGCACAACTATAATCTAGCTGGTTTATTGGCTGCTTGACTCATAATTGCTGGAAGTCACTAATGAATACCTGCAGCAGAATTGTGCACTGCCAAAGGTACTGTCTCTTTTAGGTTTTTGGCCTCCATGGAGACTTGTACAAGACACGTCTGAGATCGTGTGAATGCAATCTCCTGGGATCACGCTTTACTGACAAAGGACACAAGAGAACTGTTTGCTGCAAAATCACTTAACACCAGTTTTTGGGAGCTGAAATTTTTGTTGTTTTGCAGTAGGGAATGCCAATTCTCTATTTTCTCACTCGTGCTCCATTTCTGCTTGGTATACAAAATATAGAAAACCTATATGTATAGTAACTTTCCCAGCAAGCTGAGCTGCAACCCTTCTAGATGACCTGGGGAGAGTGATGATACGCATTTCCAATGATTGCTGTACATTGTGCATATTTGTTTTACTTGTATTTGACAAAATTGTAATACATGACCCACAAGATTGTGAATTGGCTACAAAGTCACATCTTTGTCACAGACTAACAGTTAACAACTAACAAACATACTGTAAAGATCACGCAACACCAGGAATGTTCAGGAGAACTTTATATTCCAGCCAAGTGGACCAAACAATGTTTCGACCAGGGTTGAACTACCAGAGGTGCCATGGTTGCCAGTCATACACACCGCACATTACTGTTAGTTTTATTGCTGTTGAGCTCTGTGATACGCTCATACACACCGTACATTACTGTGAGTTCTATTGCTGTGGAGTACTGTGATACGCTCCTACACATCGCACATTACTGTTTTATTGCTGTGGAGCTCTGTAATACGCTCATACATACCGCACATTACTGTGAGTTTTATTGCTGTGGAGCTCTGTGATACGCTCATACACATCGCACATTACTGTTTTATTGCTGTGGAGCTCTGTGACATGCTCATACACACTGCATATTACTGTGAGTTATATTGCTGTGGAGTCAAAATTTTGGACCTGGAGGTGTCGGATGCATGGTAACGGGGGTGGGGGTATATATTTTTTCTTACAGTGGGGTGGGGCCATCATGGATTCCCGCAATTGGGCCCTGAGGTTTCTAGATACGCCTCTGGTTTTGACTCAATATGAGTCTATATTAAGCCTCAAACCTGAACATTCCTGGTGTTGCTTGATCTTTACAGTTTGTTCTTTATTGGATGGATTGAGGAGTCCTATGATTACGCACCCAGGTTGTACCCAGTATACAGAGTGCTAACAGTTAACACCTAGCTAGATTGAATGTTATTTTTGCTGTTAATCCCAGTACCAGTTATACCTAGAGCAGACTTTATCAGTCGAAATACCTTCTGTTTTTTTTCCCTTTGCAATCCTTTTAAGCTGTTCTTCATTGCTGTTATTTACCATGCTAAACTGTTCTTCAAATAAACATCAAAATGCCATTCGGTCGTTTTACATTTTAGATTTATGAACACATTAATATTTGTTTTATTTTTTGCTTACAAATAGGATGAAGTAGTCCAACTAAATGGATTTGGAGCAAAACGTTTCAACAGCAAAGAGCTGAAACAGCCATTCCTTATGGCAGACATTGTGTTGTGATCACAGCCGCTGACAACAAAATTATCTGACAATTTCCTGTGACAAGATATAAAGCTCCACGGCAGAATGTGAGCTGTCGATACTTTGAGATTTTATTTCCAATCCATTAAATGTGTTCAAGTAAACAATTACGGGAAAAAAAGAACAAGATGAGTTACACTAGAGATACATGTTACACATTTCTGCTGCTTTCCTCTTTTGGTGAATACGTATCCACCCTTTGTTGTATATTATAAAATTTGTATGAAATCTAAATAAAGTAGCTGTGCTTCCTATAATCACTGTAAAAGGTTGCTTTCCTGGTAATTCTAAGGCTGGGGTCAGATGAACGCAGTGCGAACGTGCGTTTAGCCGCACTTTATAACAGCCGTGGTAGCAGCAAATGACATCCAACGCAGGCCCACAC
Source organism: Leptobrachium leishanense (assembly GCA_009667805.1). Lineage (NCBI taxonomy): Eukaryota > Metazoa > Chordata > Amphibia > Anura > Megophryidae > Leptobrachium > Leptobrachium leishanense. The sequence continues at coordinate 36,567,993 of CM019071.1, read as the reverse complement.
ACGAAGTACTGCCGCACGAAAGTTTGGCCGTGCAACGCAAGCGGCAAACGAATGCATTTTTGCAAGAATGTCAAACCGCTAGCACTGACGTACAGAGTGCGCTGCATTGGCATAGCGGCGTGTGTGAGTGATTAGGAGACGTCAGACGCTGCTCATGTACGGCCAACATAACGTCCAGACACCCAAAGTTTCCTGGTTTGGATCCGTATTAAATCACAGCCGAAATTGCGCATCGTATGACCGCTATTGCGTATTCCGTGAAAAAGTGCATCCATGCGTTCGGACGCACTTTTTTACGGACGATGCGAAAAATGCGTTCGTCTGACCCTAGCCTAAAGCAACAAACCAATTAGTTTATCTACCACGTAGTTGGAACTGAAAGAAGTTGTAAGTAGGACAACGTCTATAGGTGTTTTAGAAATATCTTCAGTGTCGCTTTAAAGGAACACTACCACTAAAAAAATGAAATGATCTTATTATGTTTATTTTATGTTGCTGATATCTTACATGTAATTAGTTTTTCTCATGTTTGTTCAGATAAGAAAATATTTCGCTCTATATCTGTCACTGTGTGCATTCGTTTTGTGTTAATTTGGAAATGCCCCGCCCCTCAATATCTTTTTAGCTCTTGTTCCATACTGTGTGGCATTGGGTATAGAATAGAGTCTATCGGTCAGAAGTCCAGAAAACCGGCCTATATTGACTTGTATCGCGTGGGATATATGTAACTAGTATCACCAACGGGGTTTCTAGCTCAGTATCAGATCTCATTCAGCTGCCATCTCTTATCTCAGGTAGCATCGGTGACACAAAAGATCCCCTGCAGCCTGGTCTAAACATTCCATTCACCACATTACTTTTTCACTACTGATTTATCGTATACCACAGCTGTAAAGGGAGATTTGCCAAAGGAGATTGGTAAAGCTTGCATCATGGAAAAATCCACAAAATGAAAACAGGAGATGACAAAATTTCCTTTTCCTTTTTATATGTAGTTAATTCAAACAAAGAAAAAAACAGCAGCATGTGTTTTATAATGTGTTTTTTTGTAATGCACCCGCAATCTGGTTTCCTCTTATATTAGTGGTAGAGTCCCTTTAACTGTATTTCTATGAATTTCTATGTAGTTCTATGAATATTACTTATATAAACTTTGTGAAGAAATTTTTTCAAGACACAAGTTTAAAACTCTTAAATACTTATGTTCATAACCAGAAAAAATATCCCTCCTTTATGTACTTCTTTGATAGTTTTAACTTCTTTTCAATGTGAAAAGCCAATGAATATTTTATGTATAGCACCAGTAAGACGCGTACGATTCGCTTGATTTGTTAAAATGAAAACCTTAACAAGAATTTTCAAATATTTTATTTAATCTGAAAAAATATATTAAAAAAACATGCACATACTGTTGGGTTATTTATCAAAGTCTTTGAAACATAATTGCTGATGAAGCTGCTCTGTACAATACCATTATATGAGACCTATTTTTCTCACAATTGTTGATAGGTGATCATTAGAACACTATAACTATTATGTTGAATTGTTTTCGTAAATACTTTTCTCTCTTCTCTCCTGCTCCATTTGAATTACTTTTACTAACATCCTTGTCAGGCTGGATGTTCTCTGGTTTTCTGGATACATAAAGGGCTCTATTACATTCGTCATGCAAACGTTAACGCGTGCGCAAAAACTCATTAACGCGAGGGGCAAAATCCTTTGCGCTGAACTTCGTATTACAAAGTCAGCGCATCAAATGCGCGCATTCATCTAACGCGGGTGGACCTGAGCGAACCCTTTGCGAGCGTACTGTACTGCGCACGTCCTATACTTAACATTGTGAGCGCAAATGCGTTTGTGTGCTGGTACGCGGATGGTATTACAATCTATGCACAGTTTTTAACGCACAGCGTTTGCGCGCATAATTTTAATGACTCCTAAAAGATGATGTTAATGGCAAATCTGAACGTCCTGGCCGAAACCAAATACACCAGCCCAAAAATAAAAATACAGCAAAGTATAGTTACACATTCAACACATACCCAAACAATAAAATTGAGAAGTTGTGTGTGTTTTTATAATTGCTGCAGCATATATGCACAGATTGATTTTAGCATGCGCATAAACTTAACGGCAGACAATTGTGGTTCTTAATTCTGATTGGCTGAATCACGTGAAAAAAACAGTCCGGCCACCGATTTCTGCATTCAACGTTAATGCGCGTGCGTTTTTGCACGTCCATTTTACACGCGCAATTTTTCGACGGATGAAAAAATGCGCGCGGATAGTAATACCAGCATTAATTTACGTGCATTGACGTTTAACGCTTCACGCACAAATTAACGCGTTTTTGCGCAAAGATTGTAATAGGGCCCATAGTATGCACGCTGGTGGGCAGTGTGTGACAAGAAGCCTGATTCAATTGACAACTTGGTTGTTGGTCTAAATCAGTGGTTCCCAACCGCGGTCCTCAAGTACCCCCAACAGGTCAGGTTTTCCAGTTATCTGAAGCACAGCACAGGCGATATAATTTGCTGCTCAGTGATTGCAGTATTCAGTCTGCATTTAACCAATTTGATCCTTAAAATTTGGCCTGTTAGGAGGACTTAAGGAACGTGATTGGGAACCATTGGTCTAAAAGATAGTTTGGGGCTTCATTACAACTTTTCGTTTCAGTATGAAGATCCAGACTTTGCAAATGCACGTTGCAATCTAAAAAACATGTCAAAGCTTCAAGATAGAGCTACATTTAACCCCTTAAGGACCGCTGACGTACCCTGTACGTCCTTCCCACGGGTCTCCCTTAGACCCGCGGATGTACAGGGTATGTCAGCGGCGCCTAACCCCCCTCCCGCCCGATACTTACCTCCCTCGCTGGATCCCACGCAGATCTGGCAGGGAGGAAGCCTTCCCCCCTCATTTGCATGGGCCGGCGAGCTCGATGATGTCACCACGCTGTGTGGTGACGTCATCAGCAGGCGCCCCAATTGAAATCAATGGAGGGGGGCTCCTTCGGAGCCCTCTATCTCCCCAACCATTGAACCAGAGTCTCCCCTTTTCAGCGGTGTATAGCATTGACTATTTCACTGCCGGATCGAACCTGGAGGGGGGCTGACATCTTGGATGTCAGCCAAGCCTCCAGGTCCCCCCCTACCCACTGACAACCTCAATATGTGTGAGGATGTCAATGGGCCAGTTAACCCTCTAGCTGCCATATAGAGATAGGGGGATCCTTAGGATCCCCTTATCTCCCGATCCGTGGCAGCTAGATGGTCATATTTGACATCATTGGAGAGGCCTGATCATGTCCTTTCCAATGATACCAAACATGACCAGGTTTGGTTAAAAAAAAAAAATATATATATATATTTTTTAAAAAGTTTTTTTTTGTCTGGGGGGGGGGTGTTTAGTTAAATAGGACCTAGGCTGTCATCTCAAAATAATTAGCACAAAATGGTCAGAATGTGCGCAGCGCACATAGGTGAACTGGCTCAGCAGTGAAGGGGTTAAAAAGCAAAAACATGTAAAAATTGGGTATTCCTAGTCACGGGACAAAATTTGGAAACTATTTAGCTGGGGTCTTTTTTGGTGGTTGTAGACTTTTGGGGATTAAATTACAAAAAAGTGTGTTTTTACCATTTTTTTCATCATATTTCATTTTTTTTTATAGTAAATTATTCGATATGATGGAAATAATGGTATTTCTAGAAAGTCCATTTAATGGCGGGAAAAACTGTGTATAATATGTGTGGGTTGAATAAACAAGTAAGAGGAAAATTTGATCTAAACACTAACAGCGCAGAGACGTAAAAACAGCAGCGGTCAGTAAAGGACGGATTTGTGTAAAACCGCCCGATCACTAAGGGGTTAAAATATTTCCTATAATTGAACTTGTATCAGTTAATCCAGAGGAAGCATTGGATGACTCTGCAAGCACAGCTGACTCAGAGATACCTTCTAACTCATCACTGGTAACGCAAAACCAATAGCCAAAACTTTTTAAGATCCCTTGCTTTACAGTTGATATTGAATACCGCCTGCGAAAGGGCAACCTGGCCTAGCTCAAGGAAAACACCTACCTCAAACTGACAAAAGAACTAAAGCATGAAATCTTGGATAAATTAGCAGACACCATGTTCAGCTTCAAAGCCTATCCAACAAATGATGACTATTCACAGGTTGCTGCTGCTCTGGTAAATCAGCATCTCTGTCTTCTGGAAAGTCTACTGGCTGGGGAGGTTGGAAAAACAGTTTAAAAATTTAAAATGGGAAACTTTAGTTCCAAGATGAGAAACCTAGGATATCCTGATATAGCCGTTAATGGAAGAAAGTGAGGTATAAACAACCCTGATAGACTTCCATCAAAGAAAAACATTAAAAAGCCAAAGAAATGTGAAATCAACTTTCTGTCAGACTTTCCAGAAGGACATAATGATGACAGCCTTGGTTGTTTAGAGAGCATTGTAATGTCGCTGACATTTCAGTGCGCTCTCATTCCCTGCACTTTCCTGCACTTCAGGGAATCGAAGTTCTCTACCCTGTGGGGAATTAAGCATTCACCGCAGGGTCCCCGGAGTGCAGGGAAAATCCACCGCAAACCTGCCGCAATCCCGCCGAACACCAACTGAAAACCCACCAAAAACCCGCCAGAACCACCGCAAAAACCCATACATGCTGTAAAAAGCTGACAAGCCGACGATCACAACACAGACCAGCCACCGGAAACAGCCAACAAGCTGATGAAAGGGGAAAAAAAAAATACAAGTGAAAAGTCAAAATTGAAAAGCTGTTGCAAAAAAACTACTGAACAAAAATGCCTGGAATTAACATATAAGATCCTATGAATAATAATAAAAAGGTCTGTTACAGAAAATAGAAAAACCGCTATTAAAAAAAATGAATTTTTTTTGGACAAAAAATCCAAAAAAATGCCTTAAAGATCCTAAAAAATCTATAAATAAAGGGACTTTTTACTGCAGAATAAAATAATAAATGGTTTATTAGATATTGAATTAAAACGGGAATATTTTTAACATTGAAGCCTATGGGATTCGCCTGAATAAACCTGCCGAATTCCGAAATTCCCTGTTTGGTGATACTTCGGGGCCAGATCGTCTCTCGCTGAATAATTCCTAAAGTGTGCAGATAATTAATCCTTTCACTTACACTCTGACTGCACAAATGAAGAACATCACTCCCAAAGTGATGAGCACTAAATCAAACCCACTGTCTCTATAACTATAACTTCTCTCTTGTGCCTTCATTTAATTCTCCAGCTTTTCCACTTGTTAAACACAGAATAGAATCTGCTATGTGTTAGGATTCAATTAGCTGTCAATATAATTTATTCTGTGGTAATGTGTACCTGGTCAGTCTCATCTATTCTTCAACTCTATGACCACCATTATCTCCTTAATGTCAATTTAATATGTTTCTGGGGGCCTCACTCTTCGCTGCAGTTTGTTGTTTTACAGAATTGAATCATACGTGTAAACCTGTTTAAGATTTGATTACAAATTGAATTTGAGAATCTTGGGAATTAAGTGATTTACTCGTTTTTGCTTGTCATGTTTAAACAGACAGGTATATAATTTCATGACATTTTTTCCTGCGAAGCTCTGTATTTCAAGACTGACCAGACAACTCAATTTTCACCTGAGTTTTAAATAAAATAAAGATTGGTGCAAAGACTTTAATGATCATTTCATTTATTATGGCAGATTTGTCATCTCATCTCGCACTATACCAAAATGAAATAGCTGAACTTTGAACTTAATTTAAATGTATCTTTTAGTTCTCTGGAGATCTTTTCCGATGTTCAGTTTTTTATTTCTTGTGTCATGGAGTTCACGTAAAGAATGTAAACCATAAAGAATGTATTAAAAGGAAATAATCCCTCAGTGGAGAATTTACTATCATTGATGCTGTCAATAGATAATTAATGGTTTTGTAAAAAATTCAGCAAATGTTCGATATTGTGGTTTCAAAATTTCTAATGTATCTGTAACATTTAGGGCCATATTACAATGTTGGTGCTAACTTAACCAGAGCTGTTGTAAACTTAAAACCTCCATAGGCTATAATGGCTCTGGTAAGTTTACAACAGCTCTGGTTAAGTTAGCACCAAGTATGTAATATGGCCCTCAATGTTTCATATATAAGAAATATTGCAAAAAGACCAGTAAAATTATATTTTAAAGTGGATGAATCCAATATTGTGAGTTTTGATATCCTACTCTACTGCTTTATAATGTAACAATGATGTAATGGATCAACACATAGTCCTTTGCAACTGCAAGTCAAATATTGATTCACAGCTTTCCTATTCATGTCTAAGAATGCTGCAGAAAACTCAATATTCCAAAATACTTAATATTGAAGAAATCAACAACTGACAGCTGGATTCTACAACGGAAAACCATCGCAACAGGGTTTCTTTTCCTATAAAGAAAGCCATTCCTAATTTTAAAGAAAGAAATTTAGGAAACTCATCATGACAATACTGTCAGTACCCTTGAAATAAAAGTGTGTCACATGTTTCTGGATGCCTGAAATATTCTTTTGTGTGCAGAACTACTGTAAGGATTCACGGCACCCCCTCCGCCGCCGCTGTAAGAAGGCTACATTCTGAATATAGTCCTGCCAGCACTTTTCATACCTGTTATATGCTGCCTTGCTGTTCACCTCTCATGCCTTTTGGTAACAACATCCATCCTGCAGCATATAATTAATTAGAGCTGGCTGACCCTCAATAAAATGATTACACCTACATCCAGCTAGCGCTCTGTCATTGAAGACCTTGCCTTCACAAAGAGAAGACATACTCTAGAGACTTGAAACCAGCCTGTTCAATCACCAGACCCCCCTCAACCTATTCCTCTGCTATTCCTGGTATCTCTACAAGCTCATGGACACATCTACAGCTCATCTACGGTTCTTCCTGATTTATAGACCCTCCTCGCTTTATGGACTCCTGATCTACAGAACCTCCTGGATTTACAAAACCTCCTAATCACCAAGACTCTTCAAGCTTCTCTGTATAATCAAGGTTATTCTCAGTTATTTCTACTTCCCAAGACTCAATATATTTTCCTGCATTTAAGTGACTGTTTATTCTGATATCCCTCATTGCTCATTGACAAACTGGTAATTTTTCATCCGTATACCACCTCCTGTGTTTTCAGTTCAATAATATATTTGCAAGATCCACCTCAACTTTCTGTTTTGTGTGTTTATTTATTGCAATTGGGTTCTTAAATATATTCACCGAACCCCAAACCTTACAACTGCTTTACTTAACTACTCTCTTAATACTCTTATTACACATTATAAAGCACCTACATATTCTGCAACACTGAACAACGGGTACAATGTAGACACTGATAACTTACTTTGAGATGAGGCATCTGACAAACAGATACAGGAGGAGTCAATTCCTTGGGAATTTATAATCTAGATTGGTTGGAGGGGAGAGAAACAGGAGGAGAGGAATGCAAGGGTGGGGATGATGTTAATACAGATTTGGATGATGGCAGTAGTTGGTCAAGTGGAATATATGAGTTAGAGTGTTAGGTAGTAGACTTCTCTAAATAGAAAAGTCTTTAGGGAATATATATTTTTTTTTAAGGAGGTGCACCGGTCCTGGAGGTACTGCAATACCAGGTCAATGCGTGGAGTGGACAGAGCAAGCTCTTCTTCCATCTCTCTGTTCTAAAAATACATTTAATATATGGCCCCCAGATAGGGCGCATCAGATATTAAACTGATAAGAACAGATATTTAGTGACAATTTGCGCTTATTCCCATTATATCTTGTGAAACAAAACACAATTAGAGGCTTTGGTTTCTATTAATGGCCATTAAGAGTGTAAGCTCACCCGCCAGCGTCAAGACACCCCTAATGAGGGTGAGTACTATCCAAAAATGAAGCCACAGGCTGCTGTGTAGCAATCCATAACTGCTCATGCTGCTTTTCAGTCATGAGGTAGACCGGTGGGCTCATATTTATGCCCTCCCAGAAAAAATCCACCTTGGGATCAAAAAACAAAGACACGGAGCGGAACATGCTGCAAAGATGACCTGGCTGGAGGTACAATAAAACATACAGAGTACAAGAGGGGTGGGGTCACGCCTATTCCCCGATGGCGCGGCTGCAACCACCAAATGTATCCAGCCCAGTAACATGTATAAAACATAAAACAAAACTTCCTGTACTATTTAGGGACAATTTGTCAACAATGCCAAACCTCTCGCACAGACTGGATTCTATCAGCGCTGCGGAATATACCGGCGCTTTATAAATAAAGGAAAATAATAATAATCCAGCTATTTTACAAGGAGTATAAGGCTACAGTGACAATTTCCTACATTCCATAATGTAGTTGCACTGTCCGTGTGGCTTGGTGAGAATACATGTATCAAAAGTGCACAGTGAACAATGTTTCCTTCTGTTCTTTCAAGGGGGTGTTAAATCTACAAAGTTGAACCATGAGGCTAGGGTCAGACGAACGCGATTTCTACGGACTGTACGTCCGTGCAGTACGAGTGACATTAGTACGGAAGACGCAGTAGTGGCCACACAGTCCATTTATTCACTGACGTATATTTTGACGGATGTAGCAGGGAAAATAAATTAAAGAGCAAAACCATTTTGTCTGTGAAAAATGCTGGACGTATAAATGCAGTCCGTCTGACCACGTTCCATCACTCACACACAAAGCTATGCAGACGATGCGGATGCAGCGCACTTTGTGTGGCCGTTCTAGGGGTTGTACGTTCTTGCCTGCCTTGCGTCTGTGGGCCGTGGCCGTTGTGCATCCACAGTTCAGTGCGGACGTACTTCGTGTGTCGGGCTCCGATGGGCTTTCTTTCATGCTATCACGGACGTACCTTTAGGCGCCATCACGGACATGAACACTTCGCTCGTCTGACACCAACCTAAAATGTTGTAAATATTATTGCGTGCAACTCACCATGTAGCCGCAAAGCCCTTATTATCAGCAAGAGTAGGTATGTAGAGTTCGAAATGAAGTGTTTCCTTTTGTTCTATCAAGGGTCTGGCACTAAAACTAAATTTGCAGACAGAAAGAGCAGACGGAAAGTCAACCCCTGCTCTATTTATACTGAAGCCAGATTATAGGCTAGCAAGTGGATTTAAAGTGTATCGAACAATTAAAGGAGACATCCAGGTATGAAGATACCCCCACTGGCCTACACAGACATAACTATGAGGGCAATGCAAACCCCTAAAATCACAGTTACCGAACATAACTGCTGATATAAACAATGCCACTAAAATGTAAAGACGCGTTTCACCACTAATAGGTCGGATTTATCAACATAAAGAATGAAGTGAATAATCTTTTAGACAAATTTAATGTACAGAATTCAGATAAACCAACTTGTTGGATGTTTTAAGACACGTTTTATTGCTGTGCACAAGTTTACAAAATGTATGTGTAGGGAAACAGTTAATCTGAGTGTAATATTTCAAATAACCTCTCTCGCTAATACTTCTAATACCACAACGTTTCTGTAGCTATTTTTTAAATCCATTCAAGGAAGTATAAGAAGTGTTAAATTTGTTAAGCACTTGACCTAATGGACCAAAAAATTGGAAGCCGTCCATGGTAAGCAAACATGACTAAACCGTGCAAAATTGTCAGGGACAAATGATCCAGATCTTAGTAATTACGTCCCACCGTATAAATGAAAGCTGTTATTAGTGTTATTCTTATCCCAAGCAATGCAGACAATGATTGGTTGTGTGAACAACAAACACATTTTTTTTTGCGTTAAATACTACCGCTTTCAGCTATATTTGCTGTGATTAGTAATCTGAAAATAAGGCTTGACATCCATAATACAACTCCATGTGTTCCATCGCTCCTTATACTTACAATATCTTAGAATAACCTTTATATAGCTAGCAGACTCTGATGTATATTCTAGAGGTTGGATATTTTTCTTACCCATAAGTCCCATAAACAAACTTTGGTTAAGAGGAAATTGTGCACCAGAGCATTAAAGGAACGCTCTATTAACCCCTTAAGGATGGGAGTAATTTTACAACTTCGGCGCAGTTTCTGAAGTAGAAGTTTGCTGAGCTCATTTTGACCGTTTTTAAGTCACGTATTATTATACCACCCAGACATATTATATATCGTTCTTTCCGGCAGACTCGGCAGATTAATAATATATCATTATTATATGTATATGTCATGCCCTGCCAAAATGCTATAACAAAAAATGTAAAAAAAAGTAAATAAATGTGAATTTTCAATAAAATTTCAATCTTTCACAGTGTGTAAAGTGTTTTTTTTTTAAATTTTATTATCCAAGGCTCTGCGGTCATATGTTGTGGGGTAGATTTGTTAAAAAAATTTGAACGGGGAACCCATTTTTTTTTTTGGGGAGAAATTGTGTGATTTTAGCTAAACCCCCCCAAAAAAAAAATCGTTAGTGAAGCATCATTGTTCACATTATAATTGAAATGTGAACAATAGTGCTGCATTAAAAAAAACAAAAAAAAAACATATTTATTTATACTTATTTTTTTATTATTTAATTTATTATATTTTTATTATTTTTATTTTTACTTTTTTTAAACTTTTATTTTACATATAACATGGTCATGTTTGATATCATTGGAAAGGACATGGCCCCCTAGCTGCCACCGATCAGGAGATAAAGGGGTTCAAAGAGCCCCCCTAAATCCTCTAAGGGATTTCCATAGGAAATCCCTTTGCAGCTAGGGGGTGCCCCGGTTAACTGACATCATCGCCCATGGCGCGATGAGTCAGTTGAGCGGGGGGTGACCCAGAGGTGGGGACTACCATCCAAGATGGCGGCCCCCACCTTGAAATAGGCCGCGATCGGGCACAAATTAGTGCCCGGTCGCGACCTGGCAACTAAGGGGTTAATCCCCCATACATCGCTGGAAAGGTCAGGCTGTGACCCTCCCAGCGATGCTGGCCACAGCCGCCTGGTCCCCGGCGATGGGGAGATAGAGTCATCCAAAGGATCCCCCCCTCCCCTTCAGGCGCTTCCCCTGCTCCGGCAGGGGGGGACGCCTGAAACTGACGTCATCGCGCCCCCGGCGCGATGACGTCAGTGCACCGGAGGAGGAAACCCTACCGATCTGACTCCGTGGGAGTCAGAGCAACGAGGGAGCCGCCGGAGGAGGTGAGTATCTCCCGGGGGGGCTGAAAACGCAGAGGACGTACATTTACGTCCTGCGGCGCCAAAGCCCATCTAATGCAGGGCGTAAATGTACGTCCTGCGGTGTTAAGGGGTTAAGAAGAAAGAGTTCAATTTTTTTGTCCTAAAATAATTGGGAAGCATCTGCCCAATAATTTTTTTAATTTTTTTTAAGGTGATTTTTACTTTTCTTCCTCGCCGCATGCAGCTCCTCCTCTTTTTGGGTCAGAGACTCCCAAACCCAGAAGTCACTGAAGCTTTTCTGCACAATTTACACTCCTGCACAACCTGCATAGCATAGGAACTGCAAATTGCAGAGTGCTACAGGACTTGCGCACTATACGTACGCAAGTTGACTAGTGAATGCGCAGAACGGTGGATCGGAGTTGCACGCAGGTGCAGATCCGATCTATCGGCTGCCTCTCTAAGACTGGTCTCTACAGTGTTTAATCTCAGAGAGGGTGGTGTTGGAACGATCTCTGGGTGCTGATGTCACTAATGACCGACCTGGTGACCAGCAGCCAGAAGATTAAAAAATCCTGGCTGCCGGTGACGCTGGGTGGGATTGAGGAAACTCCTGCACTTCACCCAGCGTTTTTTGCCAGAACTTCTGGGTAGCTGGGGGGTGGGGGGGTTAACAATTGTAAGTCTGCAGATATGAAGCCAAAATAAATAATAATAATATAATTTCAAAAATGTGTGTATAATAATAAATATTTTATATACTGTATATTTGTTTTAATATATAACCCAGGACATACTTGAAAACTAGAGAAATCTCAATGTATCCTTCCTGGTAAAATACTTTGCAAATAAATTATATATATATATATATATATATTGTGTTTACTATTGCAGAAGCCACTTGCACATCAAAGCAAATCTATGAATTTCATCCCAGAGCTCCTGTGCCACATTCCCCATATGCAGCAAGAAATTCTGGGTAGGATATGCATATGACATCTGTCTCAGTTTTATGCATCCTGGGTCTGTTATTACACAGAACCCTAAAATCAATGCTATGCCACACTGTGGCTTTGTAGCAGAGATAAGGTGTTTGCAACTGGTCAAAGCCACTCATAGGACAGAGCTGTTTTGGGTTTGTTGGACCCTCATCAGCTAGGAGCTAGGCATGATGACCAGTTGCAGTGGATGCTTGGGACCCATAGGGCAATCAGTATCTACAAGGGTTGTAGTGGAGGACAAAAAGTGAGATAAAAGGCCTCCACACTAGGGATGAGCCGAACACCCCTGTGTTCGGTTCTCATTCGAACTCGAACAATTTCAAAAGTTCGAGTTCGAACTCGAACCAAACTCAATGCAAGTCAATGGGACTCAAAAGTATGATTTTTAGAGTGCCCTCCAAGAGGGCATATTTGCAAGATATTTGCCATAAAAGATGTATGGGGGTCCGGGTAGTGCCCTGGGGGACAGGAAACAAGGACAAAACCTTTTAAAAAATATGTTTTTAAAGGAACAGTGAGTTTTCCATAAAATATGGGTTAAAAATAAAAACGAAAAATTCCTTCAAATATCGTGCCTAGGAGGTCCCCATAACCTGCCCGTGAAGTGGCGGATTTGTAGGATGTATAGAAACATCGCCATCAGAGACCCACACACGACACCTAGCCACCCTTAAGGGGTTAAAATGCACAGGGACTGGCTACTATCCTGTTAGATGAGGGAATGTATTATATGTATTAAAGCAAGCCCTCGATGACAAATGATGTAACATCTACATCATTAATGATTGGCTTTACAGAGCCCTGGTCCTTAAGGGGTTAAACAGCATATCAGAGGATCATATAGTAGAAATGAACACTTCTTAGAATTCAGAACAAGCACAGTGTTTGTTCATACATGTGCAGGCCACACTCAGTCTGCAGGCAATGTATCAAATATGTATCAAATTCATGAGACCAGACTAATTATTAGAAGCACATGTTATTTCCAAACACTAATTAAACACCTGTTGTTTACGCCGTTTGAGAGCACAGGTCATTTAGAGGTGAGAATCTTTGCATCTAGACATTAGGTAATTTTTAATTCAATATCTATTAAACCGTTGCTTATAATATTCTGCAGTAAAAAATCTCTTTATTTCTAGATTTTTTAGTATTTTTAAAGCCTTTTTTAAAAAAAAAATTCGAACCGAACACGCCAAAAAGTTCGAAGTTTGCGAACTTTCGAACTGCCAATGTTCGAGTCACTAGGGTGAGCTGTTCGGTTCGGACGGTTCGGAGTTCAACCCGAACATAGCCTGTTCGATTAGATCGCGAACACCGAACATTTCCAGGTGTTCGCCGCATGTTCGACCACAATGGACCACAATGCATTTTCCCACTGGCCTGAAGCTTGTAATTGGCTACAGCTTTGCACCTGACCACAGGTCTGGTGCAAGACAGGTTCAACACTATGCCAATCACGGCTCAGAGTCCTGATTGGGCAAATTTTGCCCAATCATGGGCTCACAGAGCTAAGTCCCGCAGCACACTATATAACGTTTCCACGCGCCGATTCTGCACGCATTTCAGAGGAGATTTCAAAGGAGATAGTTGTGTGTTGTTACTGCCGGTCTGCCACACTACTGGGGGGGTCTGGGGGTCTCATTTCTACCAAATATCAGGGAATTTAGGTGATGTGTGTCTTGTCACTGTGCCAGCAAGTTTTTTTGGGGTTTACAACTTTCTTTAAAACATTTGTGAATTGAGGTGATCTTCTGTGTCTTGTCACTGTGCCAGCAAATCTTTTTGGGGCTCACTAATTTCTTTAAAACATTTGTGAATTGAGGTGATCTGTGTCTTGTCACACAACAAGTACCACGCATTATTTTGGGGCTCACTAACTTCTTTAAAACATTTGTGAATTGAGGTGATCTGTCTCTTGTCACACAGCCAGTACCACGCAGTATTTTGGGGCTCACTAATTTCTTTAAAACATTTGTGAATTGAGGTGATCTGTCTCTTGTCAAACAGCCAGTACCACGCAGTACTTTGGGGCTCACTAATTTCTTTAAAACATTTGTGAATTGAGGTGATCTGTGTCTTGTCACACAACCAGTACCACACAGTATTTTGGGGCTCACTAATTTCTTTAAAACATTTGTGAATTGAGGTGATCTGTGTCTTGTCACACAACCAGTACCACGCATTATTTTGGGGCTCACTAATTTCTTTAAAACATTTGTGAATTGAGGTGATCTGTGTCTTGTCACACAACCAGTACCACGCATTATTTTGGGGCTCACTAATTTCTTTAAAACATTTGTGAATTGAGGTGATCTGTCTCTTGTCACTGGCTGACAGCTATCAGTGTGTCTCACTGAGTTATACCAGAGTTCTTTAAATCTTTATACCAGAGTTGAATCAGAGTTCTGTATATATTAATCTATATATCACTCACCATGTCTGAAAGAACAAAGAGGACAGGCAGACACTCCCACACACAGATAAGAGGGCAAGCAGCCCCTGTGTCGGGAGGCTGTGGCTCTGGTCGTGGTGGATGTGGTGCATCCTCTGCAGGGGCACGCTTGTCCTTTCTATCTGGTGCTGGCCGTCTTAAGCAGCAGCAACATACAGAGGACTTGGTGGATGGCTAACCAGGCCATCCTCATCCTCCGAGTCCTCTGCCAGCCAGGCTTCTAGTGCTTTACAGTCCACCTCAGCTGCCAAAGCATCTAATGCAGCCTCCATGTCCACAGCTACTCCTGCCGTAGCCTCCCTATCACACACGGAGGAGTCTGAATGTTGTTTGACATAGGCTGAATTGTTTGACTACAATGAGAGTGACATGCTGCTTGAGGATGCGCAGCAAGTACAGTGCTCTGATTCAATCTCTGAGGTTGAGGAAGGGAGAATAATCAACCTAGAGGAAGGGAGTGCCAGTGATGACACACAAATAACTGGCACTCATGTTGCCCCAGCAGCTGCAGCATACTGCCAAGTTGGCTCCAGTGACGAGGAGATAGGGGTGATGATGACAATGATGATGAGGTCACTGACTCCACCTGGGTGCCTGATGGAACAGAGGAATTAAGTGAGGAAGATGGGGAGGAGTAGGCACAGCAAACATGAGGCACAACATCCTCTGTGACCAACCGTAGCACTAGCCAGTCCAAAGCATCACATGTCAGAGCTGCTCCGGTGCAGAGCGCTGTTGTCTCAAAGAACACACGCAGGAACTCTTTTGTCTGGGAGTTCTTTAAGAAATGTGCAGAAGAGCGCAGCGTTGCTATTTGTAATCTATGTCAGATGAGGCTTAAGCGTGGGAAAGATACCGGACACTTGGGTACCACGTGCTTGAGGCGACATATGAACAACTGCCACACATCCCGTTGGTGCAAAACTTTGCGTAGGTCCTCCTCCTCATCTGTCTCTACCCCCACTGTATGTCCTGCCATGTCATTGCCTACAACCTCCACCGACAGGGATGATGCTACAGTAATGGATGTACCAGCTCCTTCCTCACAATGTGACATCATCCCAGCAGCTGAAGATTTACGCAGTCAGATTACGTTGCCGCAGCTGCTGCAGCGAAAGAAAAACTATAGTCCCAACCATCCCCAAGCACAGCGTCTAAATGCCAACTTAGCAAAATTACTCGCATTGCAGCTGCTGCCTTTCCAGCTGGTGGACTCTGCTCCCTTCCGTGAATTTGCTGAATCTGCTGTACCACAGTGGCAGCTTCCAAAACGCCATTACTTTTCACGCAAGGCCATTCCAGCACTATACCAGCACATGGAAGACAATGTTATCCAGTCATTGGGAAAGGCAGTCAGCAACAAGGTGCATGTGACTTTAGACACGTGGTCCAGCAAGCATGGACAGGGTCGTTACATTTCCTTCACGGCACACTGGGTAACTCTGATCGCAGCTGGGAGGGATCCAAGACGGGGCTCTGTGCTGGAGCTTGTTCATCCACCACGCCTCCAGAAAGCTGCTTGTATGAGGTCTGTCTGCTCCACCACCTCTCCCTCTTCCTCCTCCTCCTCCTTCTCTGTCTCTGGCAAAGTGGCAGTTAAACCGACGCCTGACAGGGTCTACGCAATGGCTCAAGCAAAAAGATGCCATACTGTGCTTGCGCTGGTTTGTTTAGGGGACAGGAGCCACACCGGGCCAGAAATTCTGTCAGCTCTGCAGGGGCAGGTGCAGAGATGGTTAACACCACGCCAGCTTGAGCTGGGATTGATCATCTGCGATAATGGCAGCAACCTTCTCTCCGCCCTATGCAAGGATAAATTGACGCATGTACCATGCCTAGCACACGTCCTAAATCTGGTGGTACAGCGTTTCCTAACCAAGTACCCAGGGCTGCCAGAGCATCTCATCCAGGCCAGAAAAGTCTGCAGTCACTTCAGACGGTCATTCCCAGCAAGCGTTCGCCTGGCAGAAATTCAAAGAGAATTCCACCTTCCCACAAACTGTCTGATCTGTGACATGCCCACCAGGTGGAACTCGACATTAGCAATGCTGCAGCGTCTGCACAAGCAGCAGAGGGCCATCAACGAGTACCTGTGTGAGTATGGCACAAGGACAGGTTCAGGTCAACTTGTTTTTTTTCCCCCCGCAGTGGCTGATGATCAAGGATGCATGCACTGTACTGTCACCATTTGAGGAGGCAACGAGGATGGTGAGCAGGGACAGTGCATGCATCAGTGACACAATTCCTTTAGTGTTCCTGCTGGAGCACACTCCGCGGGGAATTATAGATGTGGCTCTAGAGGCAGAGCAGCGGGAGGAAGAGGAGGCCTTCCCTAGCTCTCAAGGCCACAGTCTTTCCGCAGACAGCATTCCAGCAGGTCCTACTCAGATCAGACAGGAGGAGGATGAGGAGGAGGAGGAGGAGGCAGAATATTTAAGTAGTGGGGGCATTGAAGGTGGGGATTCCTCAAGGGAGGGTTTCGTGTGCCCAGAAACACAAGGGCTAGTGCGTGGCTGGGAGGAGGAAGTGCACGGTACGGTCATCCTCATTGACCAGGAAGACTCGGAAGCTAATGCCACCTCCAACCTATGCTGCATGGGCTCCCTAATGCAAAGCCTGCTAAAGGACCCCAGGATTCGTGCTATCAAGGAGAGGGATCATTACTGGTTGGCAACCCTTCTTGATCCACGATACAAGGGGACGGTTGCAGAGCTCATCCTGCCCGCACAGAGGGAGCACAGGATGAAAAAACTTGAGGACCCTCTAAAGCGACACTTGTGTAACACCTTTCCAGGCACTGGTAGATTACCAAGTGCTGACACACGTGCTTCTGAGGCTGCGGGTGATCAGAGGAATAGTGGTGAAGGCCAGGGCCACTTGACTGATGCATTTTTTTATTTTTTTAGTCCAGGGACGTCAAATGTAGGCACCCATTGCCAGCGTCTTCACCGTATGGTGCAGGACTACCTAGGGGCAAGGGCAGACCTGGATACCTTTCCAGCAGATGATCCACTTGCTTACTGGGTGTTGAGATTGGATCACTGGCCGGAACTTAGCCAATATGCTATGCAGCTGCTAGGTTGCCCTTCATCTAGCGTGCTTTCCGAAAGTACGTTCAGTGCCGATGGAGGTTTTGTCACAGACAAAAGAGTGCGTCTGTCCACCGACTCTGTAGACCGGCTGACATTTATAAAAATGAATCAGTCCTGGATCAGCAGTTATCAATCCCCTGATGCTGACGTAACGGAATAGATCGGGGATGTCTTCTGCATGCACAAAACCTCCAGCACTGAACTCTTCCACAATACCACAAAAGGGTTACGGTGTGAATGCACTTGCTGCCATGAAAGGCACAATATTTGGCTGCACTGATGCCTGTGCCAGATTTATATCATTTTAAGTTTTTTGAACAGCAGGGTCCAACCCTGCACTCTTCCACAATACCACAGAGGGGTTACTGTATGATGATACTTGCTGGCCTGGCACCAAAGGCACAATATCTAGGTGCACTGACGCCTTGACCAGAATCATATCTTTTCAATATAGGACCACATGGTCCACCCCTGCACTCTTCCACAATACCACATAGGGGTTACTGTATGATGATACTTGCGGGCCTGGCACCAAAGGCACAATATCTGGGTGCACTGACGCCCGTTACCAGATAAAAAACTTTTCAATATAGGACCGCAAGGTTCACACCTGCATTCTTCTACAATACCACAGAAGGGTTACTGTATGATGATACTTGCTGGCCTGGCACCAAAGGCACACTATCTGGGTGCACTGACGCCCATTACCAGATAAAAAACTTTTCAATATAGGACCACATGGTCCACCCCTGCACTCTTCCACAATACCACAGAGGGGTTACTGTATGATGATACTTGCTGGCCTGGCACCAAAGGCACAATATCTGGGTGCACTGACGCCTTGACCAGAATCATATCTTTTCAATATAGGACCACATGGTCCACCCCTGCACTCTTCCACAATACCACAGAGGGGTTACTGTATGATGATACTTGCTGGCCTGGCACCAAAGGCACAATATCTGGGTGCACTGACACCTTGACCAGAATCATATCTTTTCAATATAGGACCACATGGTCCACCCCTGCATTCTTCCACAATACCACAGAGGGGTTACTGTATGATAGTACTTTCAGGCCTGGCACCTAAAGCACAATATTTGGGTGCACTGCCACTGACGCCTGTATCAGATTCATATCCTCAGAGGGGTTACGGTGTGACGACACTGTTGGGGACGCTAAAGACCAATTTTGAAGCACCTATTGTTACTTTCATCCAAAGCCTGCATAAATTTCACAATAATTTAGCCAAAAAAATCAGTAAACTTTTCTGCGTGTACGAAAATGTCTCCTCTTTTCATACAGACTGCCGCCCCAAGCAGTTGTTTATGGATAGATTAAAGGAAAAGCATTTACCGTCATTTGAAATGTCATTTTTTTGTTTTTAAATGTTTCTATACATCCTAGAAATCCGCCACTTCACGGGCAGGTTATGGGGACCTCCTAGGCACGATACTTGAAGGAATTTTTCGTTTTTATTCTTAACCCTTATTTCATGAAAAACTCACTGTTCCTTTAAAAACGTTTTTTTTAAAACTTTTTGTCCTTATTTCCTGTCCCCCAGGCACTACCCGGACCCCCATACACCTTTTATGGCAAATACCTAGCATATATGCCATCTTGGAGGGCACTCTAAAAACCGAATTTTCAGCCCCATTGACTTGCATTGATTTCGAGTTCGGGTTCGAGTTCGGAACCGAACATTTGGGAAGTTCGGGTTCGGGCCCGAACCGAACTCGGGGGGTGTTCGGCTCATCCCTACGCCACACTATAATAAGTGTGTTTATTATTGCAGATAAAAGATAGGAGCATACTGGGACATCTACAAAAATATAGGTTTAATAGGTACGCATTAAAAAGGGTAACTGATGTTTTGGCTCCTCAGAGTTTTTACCAAGGTATACTTAACGGATTCTTCATTTTTTGCCCTCAGGACAAGGTGCCTTTTCCACCTTGGTACATGTATATATATATATATTTCTTTATAAAGTATTTTACCAGGAAGGATGCATTGAGACTTCTCTCTTTTTCAAGTATGTCCTGGGTTCAAGAGCATTGAACTTTGTACAGTAAGTACCGAAATACAAAGTAATAAATGCAAGATATTAAAAACAAAACACAAATATACAGATTAACCCAGAGAATAAATATGTAGGAAATATACTCACTATGTTACATGTTTACAGGTGCATTCTGTATCTAGGTATGATAATAGAGATCTTTTAAGTGATACACATAAGACAGAGCATTCACCCAGAAGTGAGTTCAACAGAAAGTTGCAAAGAAAAGGCAAATTTTAAGCCACAAATGGCAAATTTAGTTTAAAACTAGTGTTAAGAAAGGCAAATTCAGTTATTCTGGCCTAAATGTCACAGCTTTCTTCCAATTCTTTACAACTTCCCTAGTTTGTAAATAAATATTATGGTATGTGTAAAGGTTTTAGAACAACTGATATCTTTTCAACCTGGATGTCATGATCAGTATTCCATGTGTCTAACCAATCCCCTTGGAAATAAAACCTTTCCTTTTTCTGTGCAAAGAAAAACTATCACTCAGAGTTAACCAATAAACGTTTGGCTACATTAGAACATTTATATTAAAGACAAAAACATTATTAAGACTTTTATAACTTGCTCTGGCTAAAGGGTAGAGGCTTTACTGAAGAAGAAGCGTTTTACAAAAAAGAAAGTAATGTGCAACATACTTGTTGATGATAATAAGGTTTATTTTCCTTGCAACTTCTCACTTTGTTTGTTAATATTTTGAATTAAACAAACATTTATAGTCTTCATGCATGCCTCAATATCATTTATCAGTTCTGCAAACGTGTTATATGATCCAGAGATGCCAAGCAGACTGGAAGGAATCAGAGACTTGCAGTGAAACCAGTGACATGCAGTTTTTGACAGCTCTGCTCCAGCTGGTTCTTGAGTAATGAGCTGTCAGACATGCAAACAATATTTGATAGAGTGCACAGTGATTTTTTTAGGAAGCAACACAGCAACATATGGTAAGCATGCTTCTCAAAAATAAAATTTGTAGTGTCCAATAGGAAGCTTGACAAATAATTCACCTGAGAAACAAACCTGCACATAAGTCAAATGGGAATGCCGGGCAACAAGATATTAAAACAATGTATCAGTTTACAGGAAAAACAAAGGAAGACGACCTCTAAAATACGGAATAGCTTTTATCAATGGTTAATATGCCATTTTTTCAGAAATCAGTAGCAATCAAATCTGTTGACAACTTTATCCAAATAAAAACCCATGGAATGCATTAAGTGGATTCTGAAAACAAAATAAACATAACTTTAAAAAAAATATATTTATGTGCTCTATAAAGATTACTCAGTGGTGCCACCTGCAGGCATTATGTGATAGTGTATCTGATCCAGCAAATCCACAGGCGAAAACATAATAAAAAAAATAAATAGAATGACGTGGGCATCAGAAAGAAAGAAAGACCTGAAAAGCTGAAATATACCATTTGGATGAAATTACCCAGTTACATCTGTCAGTTATGGTTGGGCTAATCACAAACTTGACTAACAGGGTTATTCAAAGAGAATCTAAAAGTCACCGTACGTTGGGTGACTTTTCGTTCCCAGCACTTCGGGGCGATTCGGCGTTCCTATTTCGCCGACCCTGCAGTGTATTCAGCAAGCACTGCTGAGCCCCCGTAGTGCAGGGAAAACCCGCCGCAAACCCGCAGAACACTCGCCGCAAACCCGCCAAACACTCAGCGAAACCCACAGAAAACAGCTGGAGTAACCCCGCCGAACACGCCAGAGAAACCCGACTAGCCACCGATCACAACACAGAGCAGCCGCTGGAAAAACCTGACACCGCAGACAAACGAGGTGAAAAAAACCAAAACAGTACGCTTGAAAGTTTGAAATTCGAAACGCTGTTTGCAAAAAACTACTGAACGAAAATGTCTGGAATTTACATTTAAGATCCAATGAATGATAATAAAAAGGTCTGTTACAGAAAAATAAAAAAAAAGAGGAAAAAAATCCCAAAAAATGCCTAAAAGATCCTAAAAAAATCAAAAAATAAAGAGACTTTTTACTGCAGAATAAAATAATAAATGGTGGGGGGGCAAAGTTTGGTGGTCTGAGTGAATAGACGTGTTTCGCTGGAGCTCGGTTTGACTGGCTCTAACCGGAGGATTTTGCAGACCCTTACGGCCCTCTGTCGACTCCAATCCGATATCCATAGTGCCTGGGGCTGGCTGACACTCGAACAGTGAGTTTTCTCGGCGCCTGCTGCTCGAATCGAGTGATTTTTTTGCAGACGCCCGAAAATCAGCGGGCATCGTGAGGCCTTGGTGGCTGATCACGCTTGGACACGGGCTGAGGCCCCTGCCTGGGCTGGGAAGCCCGAGCTTCTCCTACCTGGCCTGATTGCTGCAGAGCACTGTTTTCTCCCGGCTGTGATTGGGATCGGTGACAGGACAGCGCAGTGCGGATGTATAACGCACTTTTCAGACCATGGGGAAGAAAACGGGGAAGAAATCCTGTCCACCGGAGGGCCCTCAGCAGCTGGATATCCGCGATACACTGGATGCAGACTGGAGACGGAGGCGCCAAGAGCGAGGTGAGTATCTGATTTGTTGGGGGGGGTTTCAGCTGGTACTGACTGCTGACTGATTCTGCAGAAGTGGGATCAGTTAGCACCAGCTCTAAGCGGTAGCAAACATTTTAAGTTAGCGACAGCTGTTCGTAAGTAGCGTTAGAACTAACAGGGTTATTCAGAGAGTGTGAAAAGCAGGAGAATGACTGGAGAATGTCTGGAGAATGTCTGGAGAATGAAAAATTCTAGGTCAAAATAGCCGATTTGGAAAGTGAGATGAAAGGGAGAATTTTTCTGGTTTGGCTATTTTGACCTAGAATTTTTCATTCTCCAGTCATTCTCCTGCTTTTCACGCTCTCTGAATAACCCTGTATGTGATCCTAAAGTTAGTCACTCTCTGCTTACACTTTGTGCTCCCCATGTTAAGCATAGGAAGTGCAAAATACAGTATGCTGGCGCTAAAAAGCGCTAATACCGATACGCTAATGTTTTTTTTAACCTGTTAGCGATTGAGAGGTGATACAGGCACAGCACTATCACCTAAATTAAGCTAGAGCTAAGTCTCATTTATGTGAATGCTGACGTTAACGAGGTATAGAGGCCATAGAGTTTATTCACTAACCACAATTCTTTAATAGACAGAAAGGTGGACTTAGTTTGGTGAACTTTGAATTACTGTAGATCAAGTACATTGAAACTACAATGAATACACTGTTTAGGGACTTGCCACCATAGTTCTCCATAGTTGTCACCATTCTTTCCACAGTCGTTTCTTTCAAAGTTGTCCAGCACCGTTCTCAGCGTAGTTTTCAATGGAGTCTTTGCTAAACTTTTAATCGAAGTTGTAACGGGGAGCCCCCTATAGGGTGAGGGGGAACCCCCAATCTGCAGAGATGAAGCCTTAAGGACAGGTATACAGTTTCCAGGGAACAAACCAAGATATTAACAGAACTTAGAAAGATCCCTAAGCCCTGACTGAGATCCTTGAAAGATGGTCTCGAAATTCTAACTAGGCTAGGTTTGCAAGATGAATAAAATATAAACCAGACAGACAATAAATGCAGGTATACAGATTCCAGGGAACAAAGCAAGATATAAACAGAAACTAGAAAGATCCCTAAGCCCTGACTGAGATCCTTGAAAGGTGGTCTCGAAATACTAACTAGGCTAGGTTTGCAAGACAAACAAAACATATACCAGACAGACAATAAATGCAGGTATACAGGTTCCAGGGATCAAAGCAAGATATAAACAGAAACTAGAAAGATCCCTAAGCCCTGACTGAGATCCTTGAAAGGTGGTCTCGAAATACTAGCTAGGCTAGGTTTGCAAGACAAACAAAACATAAACCAGACAGACAATAAATGCAAGCATACAAATTCCAAAGCACGGTACAGTACAGGGGACAGACAGAAGAGAGATCCAGATACAAGAGCCAAAGGTCATACACAGAATATCATACTAGAGGGGTCAGGCAAGAGAGGGATCCTAAATACATAAGCCAGAGGTCATACACAGCAAATCAAAGTACACCAGCATACAGGGACTAGGTATGAAAGACTATCCTGATCCAAGGATCAAGGGGAGTCCTGGTCGTACTTATAGGGCAGAACAGGTCACATGACCGCAGGCCAATAAGCCCAACAGATGCCTGCAGGCTGAAAACAAAAATAAACAGGAATCCCTGCTACCACCAGCAGGGGGCAAGGCCGAGACGTGACAGAAGTTCAATGAGGATCGCTACTTTAAAATCGCTAAAGTATAATCAACTTTGTTGCAAACAGCAGTGAAACAATGTAGAATGGAGAATAGCTGCAGTTTACTCACTTTACAGAAAAATAACAGCTGTGGTTCATTGTTGTTTGCAGCAGCTTCAGCTGACATTGATGGATTTTGCCTCTGAAGTTGAATTACTGTTGACCAGGAATGTCCAAACTCCGGTCCCCCAGATGTCCATGAACTACAACTCCCATGCTTCTCCATCCATCTAATATAGTCAGAGATTTCTTGGATTTGTAGTTCAGGAACATCTGGGGGGCCGGAGTTTGGACATCTCTGCTATTGACCATCTCTGAAAGCAATCATTGCACCCAGCAATTCACCTGGACTGTTTGAATGGCTTGAGTCTGAGGCATAATACAGATTTGTGCCACAAAGGTATTTAGCAAGAGATCCTCTAACCTGGTATTAACAATATTAACCTCCCTGGCGGTATACCCGAGTGTGACTCGGGGTTAAATTTCACTACCACGAACGGTAACCCCGAGCCACACTCGGGCTGGATGTTTACTCACCTCCTCCTGGCTCCCTCGCTGTCCCCGCAGTGTGATCGCAGCGAGCTGCTTCCTGGATGGCTCCCTGTGAGTCACATGATGCAGGGGGGCTGGACCGCAGCAAATTTCATTCATTATACTCACTGAATACAAATGGAAAGTTTATGAATGGCCACTAGGTGGCAGTACAGGATAAGAAATAGACCATACATCGTCTCACCCTTGTTCTCAGACAGATTTCAGTGTTTTTTGTTGTATTTTATTGTACATCATTTATTTGCATTATTTTGGATAATTATTTTTGGGATAATAAATTATTATGTCGTGTTTCAAACTTTATCGGACTCAGTGTATTTACTATTTATTTTTTATTTATTTATTAATTTATTTATAAAGGATTTTACCAGTAAGGACTCTTGATTTCATGGATTTCAGTGCGTGATTCCTAATTATTACAGGCTAACTATGTACAAAAACACGTTTCCTTTAAAAAAAAATTGAGACGCTTTTAGACACAAAATTTTGAAAAAATTAGACCGCCAGGGAGGTTAAACCCAACCAACACAGCAATGTTGGAACTGATCAGGAGACTATCCGGTCTATTCAGAGAAAGGTGAAAATCAGGAGAACTGGCAGGAAAAGAGAACAATATAGATCAAATAGCCGATTTGGAAAGTGAGATAAATGGGAGAATTTTTCTGGTATGGCTATTTTGACCTAGAATTTTCACTTCTCCAGTCAATCTTCTTTGTTTCACCTTTCTTTGAATAGACCAGTTAGTGTAAGGAGCTTTTGTTAAGGAGCACTTACTAGTGGCGCTATATACAGTGTGCTAGGTAAAATGCAAGATTATTAAACTCTTCAGAAGCTGTCAGTTTTGTATTTGATTCTTTCCTTTTATAATTAATTAGGGCATAATGAAAGTACTTCACTAGAAACCCAGACATGGAAAAGAAATGGTGGTGTACCCCAATAAAGGTTCCCTAGGTAGGATCTCCATGTGTTTTAAGGGGTGATATAATGAGAACTGTAATCCCCTTACTGAAGGCAATGAAATGGTGTACACTCACATGGAGAGTTAACTTAAAAACTGTAGCAACAAACATGAATCATAAGGCTGATGATACTGGATGCTAATGACCTCACAAAGGATATAGAAATTGGGGGTCAAGTGATTGATAGTGTGGTGTCGAAATGAGTCCACAGTGTACATCTTCTCTAGAACTAACTTTTCAGCGTGTGTCTCATTCGTTGGGGTGGGGCCCTTGGTCTCTGACAAGTATTTAGTTCCTCCAAGAAAAACCCAATACCACCTATCTCTCTACGAGTAAATGGAATGCTCATTAGCCCGACGTCTCAAGCTCGCTTCCTTGGTGTCACTTTCGATTTTGACCTAACGTTCTCTCCCCACATCCAGACAGTGAACAAACCCTGTTACTTTCAACTCAAGAACATCGACCGTGTCAGCCCCTTTCTGACACAAGATACCGCGAAGGTGCTGGTTCAAGCTTATGCCATTTCACGATTTGATTATAGCAACTCGCTCCTTATTTGCCTCCCCAACTCCCGTATAGCACTTTTGCAAGCTGTAATGAATGCAGGTGCCAGGGTTATTTTTCTCAACAGACGCACCGCTCATAACTCCCCCCTCTGCCGGTCCCTCCATTGGCTTCCTGTACGTTCTAGGATACAGTTTAAAATACTGATGCTCACGTTCAAATCGCTCAATAACTCAACTCCTCCCTGCATGTCTTTGTTACACTGCAAGCACATCCTGTCTAGACAACTTTGGTCAGCGAGTGATCTCAGCCTGTCATCTGGCTACACCTGCACAGCCAATTCTCACCTCCAAGATGACTCAAGGGCAGCTCCGGTCCTGTGAAATGACTTGCCTCACCCTATCAAACTCTTTCCTGATCTTTAGGCCTTCAAGAAATCCCTCAAAACCCAGTCTGTTCAGAATAGCATAACACATCACTGATGCAACTCATCCCTCTGCTCACCTACTCACACATGATTCTATGGCCCCACCATTCCTAAACCACTGACACTAATGATCCTGCCATCCAGTAAAATTCCCTTTGTCTTCTTCAACCCCAATTCCTCTAGACTGTAAGCTCCTCTGGGCAGGGCCCTCTGCACCTAGTGTTTCTATCATATGTCCGTTTATCTGTATCTCGTTCCCTTTGGTTATTGTAAAGCGCTGCAGAAACTGTTGGCGCTATATAAATGACAATAATAATAATAAGTCTCTATACGGATTTCTTATTTAAATCCCTACATTCCATTAAATTTTAACGCTTACTGCCACAATTCCACTAGTGAAAAAAAAATACAGACACCAGTAAGTAAGCCACTACACACTCTATATTATCCTTTCAAATCCTGAAGCAACTGGAATCCAGGGAGGCTAACACCGAAGTACAGATCAAAACCAAAAATGGATCCCAGCACTCGTTTTTATGGTTTATGCTATTAATGGATCATCCTGGACAGCAACGTTTCAGCTGTGATGCATCCTTTGTCAAGAAATTCCGCTATTGACACTGCCACTAGCTCTGCTTCCCTGAGCTAAACTGAGGTGTTTAGTCCTTTTAAATAAACTGCAGTGTACGTGTGATCAAAAGTGATCCAAAATTATAATAGTGAATGTACAAATCATAAAAATCATAACAGTCATATAACATATTGTCAAAAACACAACCAGTGCCCTTGTGATAATTCATAAATATGTTTATCAATTCATCTATTAACCCCTACACACCCAAAATCGAGTTATCTCGATTTGTTACTGTAAAGCACTCATTATTATATCAAAAGACCATTTTCACACCTTGTTGCATAACAAATGCAGAGGGAAGTCCTTCAATGAGAGAAACCAGACATGTAAATCCCACAATCAAGGAAAAATGTTGGTGTGCATATGTTCAAAATATAAAAATTGGATATCAACATTTCAGCAGACTCTGTCCTCTGAAATCACCATGTTGCTTCTACTCCTTCCATTTTCACGGTGTGCAGCATAGGAACATCATAGCCAGAAAGCAGATTTTAAAACTAGTAAAATATTCCAAATTTATTATGGTAAAAAACAAATATAAAATGTGCTCAAAGCTCAACGCATTTAGTATAACTCTTTCGTTTTCCTCAGGGGCAAGCATGAGTGATACAGACACGCCACAAATAAAATCAGAAGGAATAAAAGAGGATTAGTGTGTCCCCTTTGGAGAAACAAAATCCTTTGTTTTATGTCTCTCCAAGCACCCTGGATAGACATAAAACCTGCTGTAAATGGCAGCCTTAAACCGCACTGTAGCAAAAACTTAAATTTGATTACTGCTGCATTACAGCAGCCATAGAGAGGACATACATGGAGCGCTCTGGGGTCACTCACTGCTGTACAGGGAAAAAGATTAAGGGGGTTAAAATGACTGAAAATCCCTGTACAGTACAGATACAAGGTGTTACTGTAATCTCCATATACAGGCATTATGTCACATACAGATATTGTTATTATATTCTATTTGTATTTTGTGGAAGCTGCATTGAAAATAATTTCATTATGATCACTAAAAATCCCATAAGTAGGATAACAGGCCATTTTTTAAAACTTATCTTTATCACAGTTACTGCATCTAGCACAAAGGTCTTTCTGCCTGTGTGATAATAATGCAGACCCCATTTAAAATCATGTAAGATAAAGGACACCAACTGGAGCTCATAATCTTACATTTCAACAATATTTCTGTAAAGGATAAATGAATACATGAAAAATCTAAAATGAGAAAATTAACATTATTTAAATTTGTTAACTAGCTCAGAATAACAATTTCTGTACAAAACGTCCACCTTCTATTTCATCCTATATTTACATTTTAACTTCACATCCCATGTTTCAAATAAATATTTTGATAACAGTATTTTCAACAAAAATTGTCTGGTAGTGAAGGGGTTAATAGACGAATTTAAACTTTTTTGGTTGCCATCAGCAAAACAAATTAAAATTTTACAAAAGAACAGAACAAAATACTGACAGGCGTTTTTTTATTTTCGTACCACAGAATTATGATGGCACAAACACAAGATTAGAAAAAGTGACAAGTCTATTCCACATACTCATTTCTTTTCAGTCGTGAAAACTGTGGTTTATTCTGGGGGATTTTTGGGCCTTTTTGAGCATTCAAAGCATCTTGCAATTTGTTTATGATTTTTTTATAGCTAATCTGAGAAAGCAACAGAGTTTCTTTTTCGATGAATGTGCCAAAAGTCGATGATTATTGATCTGTTGATTCTGCAAAATAGAGGAAAGCAGCGCAAGCGAATCGAAAAGGAATAGCAGTTTATTCTCTAACCTATTTTTGATAACAGCTGCAATGATATTCCGAGCTCGCTGCATCCACTAACTGGGTCTATTTGTAGATCGTTGAATAGGAGATAATCATGACATAATTACCTTATGCTCCAAGCTCTGCGCAGGACATGACATGAAAGATTAGCACAAGGCGATAAAGTGTTGGCTTTGCCAATGTATAAACTGCTTGAAATTCTCCTTTATTCAATTTTTAGAGCTGCGCCACATGACTGCACATTTTACAAGCATTCATTGCCAGTTTTAAGGGTGGTGACAGGTGCACGGGAAAAAGAATATTGTTCTATGTGGAAGATCCAAAGGCACGAGAAAATACATCCTTTAATACCCGGAGGCTTCACACCTCTCTGCATCGCAACATTGTTTAAGTGTGTTTTGTTTGTTGGGATGGCTATTTTTATTTTGCTGGATAGGTATTTCAATAATTGATCATGATAACCACGGGACAGTTTTAAATGTATTTTCTTCAGTGAAAAGCTTCCGTAAATATGCATTTGCATGCAGCTTTGTTCTCCAGTTTATATAAAACAAATTTTGTAAAAGCATAGAATACACATACCCAAATTGACAATCACATAATTGTTTTCCATTGAATCCAGGATGCAGTGGCATATTCGCCAATACTAGGGCTTCTTCACAAAGCACTGAACTTGCCATCGGAGGGCCCCAAACGGTAAATGTCACCGTACGGTGCAATTTCATGGCAGTTTGGCTATTCACAAAGCTGTCAAATCTCCAAATACTGGCGAATTGACAGTGAAATACAGTGCAGATCAGCAGTCTTCGGCGGCAGCAAAATTGACCCATAGAGAAATAACGGCTTGTTTCTTCATAGAATGCCGAACTGCACTGACGTGTCCGCAGAATGCCCTTATTTTCAGTGTTTCAGTTCGACAAGTTTAAACAGGCGAATCCCATAGGTTTCAATGTAAAAAAGTGATATGATTTTAAAAAAAAATTTAAAAAAGTTTATTCATTTACTTTCAGCAAAAAGCCTTTTTATTTATTTTTTAGTACACTTATTTCGTATTTTTTTTTAGACAAAATTTTTGTTCCCCTAATTTTTAAAAGTGTTTTTTTTTGCCTACAACAGATCTTTTTATTATTTTTAAAGGACCTTTTCTATCATTTAGACACATTTTAACCCTTTCGCTGCTGAGGCTTTTCCCGCCCCTGTGCTGAGGTCATTTTTACCGGTTTTGCTCATCATGTTTAAACGTGTTTTGAAGGCTTATTTTAGTATATGACCCAGATATATTATATATCGTTTTTTCCGTCAGACTCGGTAGATTCATAATATGTCATTATTATATGTATACGTTATGTCATGTCTGTATATTATAACAAAAAATGCAATAAAATATGTATTTTCAATAATTTACAATGTGTAAAGTGTTTTTTTCACATTTTAACATGCGAGCAATTGCGGTTATATTTTGTATGGGGTGGGCTTGTTAAAAAAATTAGAGATGGGGTCTCGTTACATTTTTTTTTGGGGAAAATTACACTATTTTTAACAAACGCACCGCATACAAAAATTGTTAGTGCAGCATCATTGTTCACATTATTATTGAAATGGGAACCAAAAAAAAGAAAAAAAAGTGTTTATTTTATTTTTTATAATTTTTTTTTTAAGTTTTTTTTATTTTTATTTTTCATTTTTTTTTTTTTTACAAACTTTTTCACTTTCATGTTTGGTATCGTTGGAACGGCCATGCTCTGGCCGATCCAACCATACCAAACATTAACCCCTAACTGCCACGGATCGGGAGATAGGGAGTTCATTGGAACTCCCTATCTCCACAGTTGGTGGCAGTTAGGGGTTAAGTCCAGGACTGGCGTCATCGTGCTACGCACGATGATGCCAGTCCTCAGGGGGAGTTCCCGGAGGCTTGGCCGACATCCAAGATGTCGGCCAGCTCCGGGAAAGGATTGCGAACCGGCGCTTTTCAGCGCCGATTCGCGATCCAGCTCCCCAGGGGTTAATGCCAGGCACCATTTGGAAGGGCAGGCTGTGCCCTTTCAAATGATGCCTGGGTTAACCCCCGCAGAGCCGCCGATCGGGAGGGAGAGAGGTCCGAAGGACCTCCCCCCTCCCTTTCAGGCGCCTCCTCCGCACATGCGGGGGGGGGGCGCCTGAATTAGGTGTCATCGCGCTGCCGCGATGACACCTAATTCCGGCGGCTGCGGTCCCGGATGCGCGGCTGACATCGAGGATGTCAGCCCGCACCGGGGGGGCCAGCGATCGGCCGGAACCCGGCCGAACGCTGACCCCAATGGGAGGACGCGCTCAGCGCGTCCTCCGCATACCAGCGGAATGCTGAGGACGCGCTGAGCGTGTCCTCAGCATTGAAGTGGTTAATGCATGTGTAGCGCTGTGGTAAAATCTTGCTGTGGCAGTACCTATTTTTGGCCACAAGATGGAGACTATCGCGATCAGAGATACTGGACATTGGGACTACAATGCCCGGCATGCTTTGCAAGAAGACAGGAAGTGGGTGGGGACTGGACACTTACATCCTCTGCCTCGTGGAGAAAGTTCCAGAGCGCGCCAGGGAAGGGAAGAGAGCAGACGAATCGAAGAGATCACGAGAGGGCCTAGGCCAGAGACCAACAGAGACCAAGAGAGACCGGTTAGTCCAGAGAGGATCACCCAAGCTGAGGAGAAAAAGACCCGCCGGGATCCAGGCATTGCTGCAGACCGGAGGAATCGAACGGAGAGCAGGCGGTGAGCTGGAAAAGCTGTGTGGAGTCAGACAACGGATCGGGCCGCTAGTATCCCCAGTCAAAATCGGGTGGAGAGACGTCCTGGGTCAGCGGAGCCTAAAGAAATCGTCGGATGGGTGAGAGGCCTCCAAGGCTGTTTTATGATTAAAGGACGCTCTGCTGTTTTCTCTTTAAAGTCCACAGGGCCCCAACTGACTAGTCGAAGACCTTCCTTTAATAAACTCACTGGCCAGTTGAACAGTACCCGGGTACCACACACACACAGATACACTTTTCACATTCTGGGACTTAACCTGTGCAGGACTCATTTCCTTTTGCGAATCGGAACGGGGGTTAAAGACAAAGATACGTTCCGAATACATTTTTCTCTTTTTCCGCTGCGCGTTTGCCGTAATACGAAGGGATTGTATGTTTGGGGTTTTGCTACGTGTCCCTTTTTCTGAACTATCGGGAAATTGCATTGCTTTTATGTTCGGTTGCGAATATTTTATTTTCCGAAATACGAAGCCTCGTGTTTCGTTTCTTTTCCGCTACGCGTTTTACCGGGATACGAAAATACTGTAATAATACTTGTGAATACCGTGTTTCAACATCTGCTCAAATATTTTAGTAAACTATATAAATATAAAAACTCACAACTGTGTTGGAGTATATTTATTCCCTAGTGCGGGGAGACTGACCCGTGGTTCATTTTCAGCAGCTCCTCCGGGAGTGAGCGCTACACATGTTTATTGGTTTAAACAATTATTGGAAGAAATGGAGAGTTCTGTTTAGTTTTGTTTTTGTGCAGTTTGGTGGATTTCGTCAAGGCCAGTTCACCGCTCTTCAGCGACATTCGCCAAATATTTCATAAGTCTTCAGCGACTCCATTTTCCATGTGCTATGGTGATCCTACGGTGAATAGTGAACTCACCGTTGTTTCGGCGTAATGGAATAGTTGAAGTGCGCCGAAGGGAAAAGGGAAATTTCAATGAAATTTCGGTGATTTGTGAATAACCCCTTATGAAATGGAACAAAATAGAGAAGGCTTAAAGCAGTGGTTGCCAACCCTGTCCTCAAGTACTCCTAACAGGCCAGGTTTGCCAGATATCTGAAGCACAGCACAGGTGATATGATTTGCTGCTCAGTGATTGCAGGATTCAGTCTGCATTTCCCCCTGGTAATCATTTAAATCCGACTCTAAGGCTGGGGTCAGACGAACGCAGTGCGAACGCGCGTGCAGCCGCACTTTATTACGGCCGTAGTAGCAGCAAATCACGTCCAATGACGGTCAATATACGAAGTACGGCCGCACGATAGTTCGGCCGCGCAACGCAAGTGGCAAATGAACACATTTTTTCGTGAACGTAGAACCACTAGTACTGATGTACAGAGTGCGTGATTAGGCGGCGTGTGTGCGTGATTAGGAGACGTCAGACGCTGCTAATGTCCGGCCTACATAACGTCCAAATTGATTTGGTTACTCAAATTTCTCATTTTATTGAAGATCCGAAAAAAATCACGCACGAAAATGCGCATCGTATGACCGCTTCCGCGAAAAAATACATGAATGCTTTCGAACACACTTTTCTACGGACGATGCGAAAAAGTGCGTTCGGTTGACCCTAGCCTTAGGGGTACTTGAGGATGAGCTGGGAATCAATGGTTAACCTCTCTGCCGGTATTCCCGTGTGTGACTCGGGGTTAAATTTCACTACCAGGACACGGTAACCCCGAGCCACACTCGGGCTGGATGCATACTCACCTCCTCCTGGCTCCCTCGCTGTCCCTG
Source organism: Leptobrachium leishanense (assembly GCA_009667805.1). NCBI lineage: Eukaryota > Metazoa > Chordata > Amphibia > Anura > Megophryidae > Leptobrachium > Leptobrachium leishanense. The sequence goes on along the minus strand of CM019071.1, from coordinate 36,534,565 downwards.
CAGTGTGATCGCGGTGAGCTGCTTCCAGGATGGCTCCCTGCGAGTCACATGATGCAGGGGGGCTGGATCGCAGCAAACCTCATTCATAATACTCACTGAATACAAATGGCAAAGTTTATGAACGGCCACTAGGTGGCAGTACAGGATAAGAAATAGACCATACCTCGTCTCACCCTTGTTCTCAGACAGATTTCAGTGTTTTTTGTTGTATTTTATTGTACATCATTTATTTGCATTATTTTGGATAATTATTTTTGGGATAATAAATTATTATGTCGTGTTTCAAACTTTATCGGACTCAGTGTATTTACTATTTTTTTTAAATTAATTAATTAATTTATTTATAAAGGATTTTACCAGTAAGAACTCTTGATTTCACGGATTTCAGTGCGTGATTCCTAATTATTACAGGCTAACTATGTACAAAAACACGTTTCCTTTAAAAAAAAAATTGAGACGCTTTTAGACACAAAATTTTTTAAAAAATTAGACCACCGGGGAGGTTAAAGGAATTGTCCTGTATTTTCCTCAATTCTTGTTTTTCATGCCAGTTAATTTTATAATCGAGGTTTAACCCCTTCACTATCGAGTGATTTTCCAAAGACCCATTGTCAGAAACCAATAGTTTTTTTGAAAAATCATTTTAAAGTAAGAAGCATTTGAGCTTATACCTATTGTATTTCTTACTATAAATAACCTATTTTAAGCCAATAGATGGCGCCATCTACTGACAAATTGAGTTAGAGGTTTGAGCGGTTGGCCTACTTTTTTTTATTCCTGCACCGGCTGCTGAAAGCCTGATATTTCAGAGTTTTGAGCAGCTGATCTTACAGGTTTAATTCCTTGGGCATTATGCCCACAGGACTAAAACTTTGGGGGCACCTTCTGCAGCCCAAAAGCTAACGAAATTCATTTGCAGCAAACAAATTTAATTTGCTTATGGACTGCAGATCAGCATACCGAGTTATCTCGATAACGGGGCACCAGATGAAGCACCACATATCTCCGGGGTTAATAAAGATGTATTTCCCTTTGTACTGCCTTTGGTGGTGGGTTGATGTTGCATATTTCCCATGCTTTGTTTGGATACAGAAAACAAGGAGCAAAAGTATTTTTAGAAAGTTCATTACTCGGCTCTAGACAACGATCGACACTCACTACTGATTTGAAGGCAACAACGCAGGTATAAGCTCGACTCCACGTAGACAGAGGATACAGGAAGAAGGTAATGCCTTCTCCTTGATTAAATCAAGTACTTGAATGGTGTGTGTCCTCATGTCAAATTCTGTGAAGAATAGTAAGCAGGGGTCAAGTCCAGAAGGAACACCTGGGAACGCAGTTTCTCCACTACTATTACAGAGGTCAACTGAGTTCCCATTGGTCCCACACACCATAAAGCATGTATTCAGGCGTTTAATCATAACTTTTCCTGTTAAGTCAAAATAAATATCCAGTTTATCATATATTTTTTCTAAAATCCATATATTTTATACATAATTATATCAGATTTGAGTTTGTGTTAATTGTGAGATGATAATTGCAAATTTGGGGCCACAAATCTTGATGAGTTCCCACGCTTCCGTTTTTAGGACTTGACCCCTTAAACTATAAGGTCTAGTTCAGGGGTCAGCAACCTTGGCTCCCTGATGTTTTGAGAACTACATTTCCCATGTGGCTCTGTCACCCATTAGGCTGAATGAGCCACATGGGAAATGTAGTTCCCAAAACATCAGGGAGCCAAGGTTGCTGACCCCAGGTCTAGTCAAAGAGAGGTGAAACTCAGGAGAATGACTGGAGAAGTGAAAATTCTAGGTCAAAATAGCCAAACCAGAAAAATTCTCCCATTTATCTCACTTTCCAAATCAGCTATTTGATCAAGATTGTTCTCTTCTCCAGCCACTTCTCCTAATTTTCACCTTTCACTGAATAACCCTGTAAGCTACTGTTTTTTATATGCCCTATCACACCTACAGCTTTCCAACAAGCAATCAGTATAAAAATACCAATATTTGAGAATTTGTAGCAGATGCAGAGACTTTTAAGCATTTCCTACAAACATATTATATGCTACGAAATCTGGTACTTTTGATCTGAATTCCTCCTATAATGAAAATAAAATGGTGTTGAGAATCATGGTATAATACGCTATGGTTATAGTACATTATATTATGTTTTTAAAAGAAATATGACATTTGTAAATGAGAACATGTTATAATTTTCCCACTACTTTTCTCACATTGTCTTCATTGTGCAGGATTTTGATATTGTGAGCATCAGTGAATTAGATTGGCATTTAAGTTGCAGATTATGTATCCCGTCCGACCAAACTGTATGAGTTTGTACACCAGAATTGTTAATATAATTATTGTTATTGCAAGATCGGTGCACATGTTATGAAGGGTTGTTTATCCAATCTAAAATATTGACAGCATGACAAAGAACTGTATTCCTGTATCGCATCAAGTTTGTTCCACACTGTTAATAAAATCAAAGGCCAAGATTCTGCTCAAAATTAAATCTGTTTCTGATACATAACAAATGGAGCTGCGAGTTTAATAAAGGATGCATTAGATCATAAAAGGTGGTATAGGCCATCTGATTCAGATGTTGGTAATTTGGCAGAAAGGTTTATGAAATCCAATCTTAGTGGAATTTTTTGTTTTATGAGGACAGACATATCTGGCTCGCTTCTTTTAGATATTGTGCAACTCATATTAGTATGCAGTAAAGTGACACTGTATTAACTCTTTATTGCTTAAAATGTAAAAAAAAAACACTTGTTCTTATTGAGTCATAACCTGCCAACCATGGCATTATGTAAGTTGTAATGGTAAAAATGCTATCAGGGTTATTCAGAGAGCGGTGAAAAGCAGGAGAATGACTGGAGAATGGAAAATTCTAGGTTAAATTAGCCAAAACAGAAAAATTCTCCCATTCATCTCACTTTCCAAATTGGCTATTTTGACCTAGAATTTTCCATTCTCCAGTCATTCTCCTGCTTTTCACTGCTCTCTGAATAACCCTGTGCATGTATAGGTTTAGAACATAAGGAATCCATACTGTGACAGATCTCAGTACCTCAAGAGGGTCCTATCTGCCAATGCTGCTTCCTTGCTGGACCCAGCTGCTCTTCCCAGCCAGATTCTGTGTCTTTCTCTAGTCCACAGATGAATCTCAAAAACTGGGACACATAGAGAGCATCCCCCAGAAATAAGACTAAGCTATAGATCTGCGGTCAGGGTCAGAATGGAACTCTTTTAATCAGGGACAGACACACATATTTATACGGTCAACCTGGGTTATTTACATATACAAAACCTCCCCTAGAAACTTGTTTGGAGACATAATTAACTAGGACAAATAATGGAAGAAACATTGCGTAACATTCCTAGAGAGATAGGACAATGGCACTCGTGATTGACAAACAGATTACTGTTTAAAAAAACAGAGAACTGGGCAGTGTTTGCCTTACCAAGAATATTAACACCTACTCAAATATACAGCAGATAAACAGATACACATGGACCTTAACAATAGACAATAACATTATTCATGCATAACTCAGGTTACATGCACAAAAGAGAGGACAAGGAAATGACACAGAACATCCATCCTGCACCTCCCAAATACATCTCCAGGTCCATGCACCCCAAGTCCAAATGACACACGTCACACAATAGACAATGTTTAGTTTGGGCTGCATCTAAATGGTCTTTCCTATGACAAGCTTTGATTAATAACTTATTTCTTGCCAGCCGTCATACTAACCAGTTTGATGCAAGGTTGTAGTCAACCTTTAATTCTTTTCATTTTCAGCAAACTGTCTTTTCATATACAGGTATGTATTTTTTGGAACATCTTTGATGTATTTTTTGTATTTTTTTAGGCTAAATTTTTGATCCAATTTTTTTTTAAAGGTGTTTTTTTTATATTCTGTAACAGACTTTTTTTATAGGACCTTTTTATTATTTCCTCACAATTTCATGCATTTTTATTGGTTTAAAGATCTTTTAGAAGAATAGCAGAATTCGGGGTTTTTTTTCCTTCAGGTTGGCGGCGTTCGGCGGTCTGTTCAGCAGTCTTCAGCGGCTTCACGTTTGGCGCACTTCAGGGACCCTGCGGTGAATAGTGAATTCACCGTAGGGTCGGCGAACTGGAATCGCCTAAGCGCACTGTATTACGCTGAACGAGAAAGCACTGAAATTTCACTCTTCTTGTAAAACGTGGCCACTGTAACTCTGGGTTAAGCAGCAAACATGTAATGAAATTCAAATCCCACGTGCGTATGGTAATAGTATTTTTACTTATTCAGTGCTGTAGGATTCTATTTGAGTCATGTCAGCGGTAACAAAGCCCAAGCATCTATTTTTATGGGTGGCTAGTTACAAATACACATATGTAAACTGGGAGAGGCTCATTTGCGCTGAATAACACCGACAGCATTCTAAAGCTTCCAACAATAATTTTGACAGACACTGGAAAATGAAATTGTGTAAAACAAATTACCAAGAATAGTCCTGATTCAAGTGGACTTTCAGATTCATCTCCCCATCACTATATTTCTTACCTTACTAAATGTTCCACTCTGGAATCGGCAGGAAAATTATAGAAAACATTACCATCCAATTTCATCTGTAACAGCAATATGATATATCATCTTTCTATAGCTGTCTATTTAAATTCACAGGAAGAGAAAGATGCATTAATACATAGGAATGTATCTATCACTCTATACTCTATTGTGCTCATCACTTACAAGCATGAATATATTTACAGAGTAAAATGTGTTCAGTTCCATCTGGAACAAAATTCCAATAATTACAGAAGGTCTAAAGCCAGCCATGCATATTATATTGGTTGATAACAATTTGAGTTGATCAAAATTTGGCTCTTTAGTAATAGAGAGAACATATTCTGGTTTAAATTCTGTTTTAAAAAACCCCCATAGGGCTCTATTCCATACTGAATGCTAACTGTAGCATTGTAATGGGTAAACTACATGCCTCACAGTGTATTAATTTCATGTTTTCCCATGATTAATGGCATTTTTGTGGTTAATGGGTACACTACATGCATCACATTGTATTAATTTCATGTTTTTCCATGATTAATGGCATTTTTGGGGTTAAGGGGTAGGCTACATGCCATAAAACCAGGGAAATACAATACAAATATAAACAGTGTGGCATTTTAGGGGTTATTATGGTAGTTAGAAACGAAAAGGTCTATTCAACTTTAGATCCTTTGCTTTTTGACGCATTTCGCGGAATCCATTTCGCAAAAAATATGGTGAATTCGAGTCGCTGAAGCTGTCATCAGACGTCGGCAAAAACTGCCGAATTGAGTCAAATAAAATATTGAATTTATGTATCAGGTTAGTATAGCAAAAAGGTATCATTGCATCACATTACTCGGGGATTATGGAATCTTATTTATATATACTTAGTTTTTTTCAGTGATATGATTCAGTGGCAAAAATTATTAGTGCCCCCCCCAGTTTTGACTATGGTATCTTATGTGCCCCCCCCATATATTGTTCCTAGAGTCGCCACTGACTGCGACGGATCAGGGAAGTGCTGTCACGCGGACGCACTCAGTGCGCTCGTGTGGCCGCAGCCTAAAGTGTCTAAGTGACAAAAAGTGTCTACTTTTTGATACAATTTGGGAGGAATTTTACCTACTGTTACTGTTTTAGAGCAGCATTTTGTATCGCCATCACATTTATGTGACCACTTTTACATTTGAATATAGATTAATCGAGTGTTTGGGATAGAGCGCTGTCACACATTGCATATTTGTTTTCTGATTCCTGTTTTTGCTTTATTATAAATCTAGGCTCATTTTGGCAATGGATCCTGACAGGTTCCGACTGCAATAGTAAAAAAATGGAAAATCTTGCCTTTTGGAAACTAAAGTAAATTAGACTTTTAAGACAGAATGATGGAGAATGTGTTTCACTTTATACTTTAGTTAAATAGTTATTGGTTTTGGTGCTTTGGTATGGTGAAATGAGTGGGACCTATGGTTTGAATTTGTTTTTCATTGCTTTAGGAATTGATTAGGAGTTTAACATGCATTTCTAGTTGCTGTGATGTATTTGTTTGACTTTGACTTTTTGTTTGACCATGATAATTTGCAGTGGTCGGCACCATTGAGCCTTGAGATTTGTTGCCAAGATGTTGTGTTAAAATTGTGGAACTGCACCATTTATTATAAAAATGTGTTGGACCTAAGGTTTTCCATCCCAAGTTAATTTCATGTTCGTTAATGTGTTATTATGGATTGTGATCACTGCATTGATACTCCCCATGCACTAAGACGTTATTTGGGTATTTTTTTCCTTGAATGACACTGCTATTGACTAGAATTTGATTGTAGTGAACAAAAACAGGCTTATGACAGCACTGACACCAGGCAACAGCCTACGTGGCCTGCCATTTGGTGGGTCCCTGCTCAATTCTCATAAGGTTTTTAGCTCAATGACACCATTACAGAGAAAACATTCATTGACTACAATAAAGACAGCCAGAACTGAAACACCAACAATGTGTCTTCTCTGAACCAGAGATGCAGCAATGTCAATATTCATTTCGGACTACTTTGACCTCTTCAGGATGATACAGCTCATATCTCTCTAGGTACCTTGAGCAAGGGGTCCAGGCCTTGATTACTCTTTAGGCCAGGGTGACACGAGCGCCCTAAGTGTGTCCCTAGTGACTCCTCCTCCCATCTTCCGTCGTATCGTGATGGTGGCTCGACTGGGAGGGCCACATTGTGTACTGTGTATAATAGTATCACATGTTGCAACGGTCATGCAGTTTTCCTCCCCGTTGACCCGCTACAGCGGACGTTGGACAGGTCTACAAAGCGGGTCTACAAAGCATGAGCCTCCATAGGAGGCTCACGCTTTGTAGGGCTGAGCGCATTAATGTGCACGCAGCGAGGTGGTCACACAGACGTTCTCACAGCCGTCCCCTCCACACTTGTGTGACCCCAGCCTTGGACTCAAGCTCCTGCGGAAGCCTGAACACATCAGATGAGACCCGTAGAGCTGTTTTTTCTTTACATAAACATATTTCTTTGCTCACTTTGCTCGATACCATCATCCCCCTGTTTTTAGGAAACTTTTCTACCACAGAAGATATTGAGGTGGTGAAAGATTAATCAGGACGATTTGGTTGAAGATTTTTTGCCTATTCTTTGTGAGTGTGCTTTTATTTTGTTACTTTTTAAAATAAATACTTTACATTGAGATTACGATTCTTTCTTTTGCATATTCAACTTTTGATTGGAAGTTCTATTATGAAGTATGGCATAAGAAAAGTATAAAAACTATGAACGTAAGTCATATATCACTGGTTTACCACTGTTATTTGATTTTTTATTATATGTGCATTATTGGGAACAGGTGTCCTTAGGGTGTTGAATGCATTAAGTGGAAAAGCAAATTATTTGTGTTTTCTATAACCATTTCTTCAGGCTGTGGTGCAAGAACAATTCACAGAGGTAGAAAAGTGGATTGCAGATAACAAACATTTCTTAAATACTGACAAAACTGTAATGATGCTCTTCGGAACAGCACCTAATCTACATAAATTGCAAGCTCCCCATCTATGTTGGTGATGAGCCGAACACCCCCGTGTTCGGTTCGCATTTGAACTCGAACAATTTCAAAAGTTTGAGTTCGAACTCGAACACGAACCGAACTCAATGCAAGTCAATGGGACTCAAAAGTTTGAATTTTAGAGTGCCCTCCAAGAGGGCATATATGCAAGATATTTGCCATAAAAGGTGTATGGGGGTTCGGGTAGTGCCTGGGGGACAGGAAACAAGGACAAAAAGTTTAAAAAAAAACGTTTTTAAAGGAACAGTGAGTTTTCCATGAAATAAAGGTTAAGAATAAAAACGAAAAATTCCTTCAAGTATCGTGCCTAGGAGGTCCCCATAACCTGCACGTTTAGTGGCGGAATGACATTTCAAATGATGGTAAATGGTTTTCCTTTAATCTATTCATAAACAACTGCTTGGGGCGGCAGCCTGTATGAAAAGAGGAGACGGTTTAGGACATGCAGAACAAGTTTAGTGATTTTTTATGGCTAAATTATGGTGAAAATTCTGCAGGCTTTGGATGAAAATAACAATAGGTGCTTTAATATTGGGCCTTTAGTGTCGGCAACAGTGCCATCACACCGTAACCCCTCTGTGGTATTGTGGAAGAGTGCAGGGTTGGACCCTGCGGTCAAATATTAAAATGATATGAATCTGGTACAGGCGTCAGTGCACCCAAATATTTTGCCTTTGGTGGCAGCAAGTGCCTTCACACAGTAAGTAACCACTCTGTGGTATTGTGGCAGAGTGCAGTGGTGGAGGTTTTGGTAATGCAGAAGAGATCCCCGATCTATTCAGTTACATCAGCAGCTATAACAAAACCGGGTCAGCAATGTTTAGGCACTTGTACTGCGCTACTGTATATGGTGAGAATCGGCGCACACCAGTAGCAACAGGAAGCAAACAGAACAGGCAGGGAATACACAGAGAGAATAGTCAAATGGCAGGCAAAGTCGGCAACAGATCTGGTCCTCAGAACAAGCAGGGTCGGTAACAAATATACAAACTGATTCGGTAAGCTAGCGATGCGGGAATAAAGGCTGAGACACACTGAGCGTGTAGCGACGCACAGCGTAGTGAAGAGAAGCAAACATTTTGCAGGCTTGACTTCACTCCACTCCGCTCCGCCTCGCAGCGTGTCTACACTACATTACGTTTGCTTCTCACCGCACTGGACAGGAATCCACTAACTAAATTAAAATGTACACACAAAACCATTTTATTTTCACAAAGCAAATGTTATATAGGCAAAAAAAAGTTTCTACTGAATAAAATACATCAAAAATTACTGTTAATTTAATAGGAATAGTATAAAAATATAAAAAAAGGTAACCCCTGATCACATATATTATATATGCATTGATACCACACACAGACATATACGTATAGATCAACACGCAGACCTATATATACGTATATATCAACACGCAGATATATATATACACCCACCCACAGACCTCAGACCATATATACAAATGCATATGGGGGTGTGTGGCATGTGGACAATGTCAACTAAATGCGCCCCCCATTTAGCTGATCCTTCCAGAAGAAATGTTGAACCCGACAGAGCAGAGAATATATATATTATTCTCTGCTCTATGGGGTTCAACATTTCTTCTGGAGGGATCAGCCAAATTGGGGGGGGGGCAATTAGTTGCCAAAATGTGTGTGTAATACAAGTCTGGATATACAGTATATATTTATAAGAATATAGATATATATATAACATATATATCATACCTGCCCTTACCTTCCCCTATAAATTTGCTAAAAATATACACACAAAAAAACAAACCACTGCCTGAGACCCCGTGCAGCCCACATGCCACCTCCCTCTACCTGGCTGAATGTATCTAATATATATAATTAAATACATTCAGCCAGGTAGAGAAAGAAAAAAAAGGTTTTATTTTATGTTCCCGGGGACATTTAAAAAATGTCGCCTTACCTTAACCTGGTGGTCAGTGGGGGCTCCCTGGATCTTGGTTGTGGGGAGGGGGGTCTGCCATGGCCGCAGGTGCAGTGGCTGCCTCCCTGCGCTGCCTGTCTCTGCCACATGCCCCCCGGGCGGCTAGCCTGCACAGTCGCAACTCTGTCATCCAGCGGCTGCATGCTTCTCAAGGGGATCCTTGGGAGGCCGCGGCAGGCTGCCCTCTATAGTGCCTGATTAGAGGGCCGTGTCTGCCTGATGTTTTAGTAACAAGAATGTTTTATCCCATAGGCTTCAATGTTAAAAATATTCCCGTTTTAATACAATATCTAATAAACCGTTGCTTATAATATTCTGCAGTAAAGAGTTTCTTTATTTTCTAGATTTTTTAGTATTTTTTAAGCATTTTTTATACTTTTTAAAAAAAAAGGTTTCGAACTTTTGGCGAATGTCCCAAAAAGTTTGAAGTTCGCGAACTGTCGAACGGCCAATGTTCGATGCGAACTCCGAACAGATCAAACCAAATAGCTCATCCCTAATCTATGTGTCAGGACAAAATCAAATGGTACGCTGACCACAGTCACTTCTCTCAAATATCTAGGTATGTGGTTAGACCCAAATCTATCTTTTGGTCCCCACATCGAAAAACTCTCATCTAAACTTTACCCCAAACTAGGTGCCCTGTACAGAAACAAATCCTGCCTGAGCCCCGTGGTAAGCAAGCAGATTGTGCAACAAATGCATATGCCGGCTATTGAATATGGAGATGTAGTGTATGCAGCCGCCCCGCAAACGCACCTCCAGAAACTTACTACATTGTATAACTCATTCTGCTGCTTTGTGCTACAATGTAACTACATGACCCACCATTGTGATATGTTAAAAGAACTAAACTGGCCGTCGCTGGAATCTAGACGCACCCTTCACCTTTCCAACCTGGCGTTTAAGAGCTTTTTGGGAAGCTACCACCCTACCTGAATAGGCTGCTTCCCCCAGCAGTTCCCTCATCCTATAACCTCCGATCCAGGACCAGCACCTTACTTACAATACCACAATACAAAAAGAAAGTGGCTCGATCCTCATTTCCTACAGAGCACCGCAATTATGGAATAGCCTCCCAGATGCCATCAAATCTTCCCCAGACTAAAGTCACTTAAGAGCTCCCTATTACCATACCTCGATACAGAATGCACCTGTGAACATGTTACATAGTGACTATATTTCCTACATTTATTTTCTGTGTTAATCTGTATATTTGTGTATTTTTTTAATATCTTGCATTTATTACTTTGTATTTCTGTAACAACTGTAAAATTTCAATGTTCTTGAACCCAGGACATACAGTTGTGTTCAAAATTATTCAACCCCCACTGAAATTGAGTCTTTTGGCCAGTTTGACATTGATTTTGATCATTCAGTCATCTTGCTTACAATTAAATCAAAGAGGCACGTGTAGGTCAGACAAATATAACATAACATTTATAATGAAATAACCACAAATGTCTTTTCTGTGCTCACATCATTATCAGTTTTATTCAACCCCCAAGTGACATTCAATCTTAGTACTTAGTACAACATCCTTTTACAGTTATAACAGCTTTTAAACGTGAAGCATAGCTTGACACAAGTGTCTTGCAGCGATCTACGGGTATCTTCGCCCATTCGTTATGGGCAAAAGCCTCCAGTTCAGTCACATTCTTATGCTTGCGCACTGCAACTGCTTTCTTTAAGTCCCACCAGAGGTTCTCAATCGGATTTAAGTCAGGTGACTGCGATGGCCACTCCAAAATGTTCCAGCCTTTAATCTGCAACCATGCTCTAGTGGACTTGGAGGTATGCTTGGGATCATTGTCCTGTTGAAAGGTCCAACGTCTCCCAAGCCTCAGGTTTGTGACGGACTGCATCACATTGTCATCCAATATCTCCTGGTACTGAAGAGAATTCATGGTACCTTGCACACGCTGAAGCTTCCCTGTACCTGCAGAAGCAAAACAGCCCCAAAGCATGATTGACCCCCCGCCATGCTTCACAGTAGGCAAGGTGTTCTTTTCTTCATAGGCCTTGTTCTTCCTCCTCCAAACATAGCGTTGATCCATGGGCCCAAACAGTTCTAATTTTGTTTCATCAGTCCACAGAACACTATCCCAAAACTTCTGTGGTTTGTCCACATGACTTTTGGCATACTGCAGTCGACTCTTCTTATTCTTTGGAGACATCAAAGGGGTGCGCCTGGGAGTTCTGGCATGGAGGCCTTCATTACGCAGTGTGTGCCGTATTGTCTGAGCTGAAACTTCAGTACCCACATCTGACAAATCTTTTCTCAGTTCCTCAGCAGTCACACGAGGACTTTTCTCCACTCTACGCTTCAGGTAGCGCACAGCAGTCGAAGTCAGCATCTTCTTTCTGCCACGACCAGGTAGCGTTTCAACAGTGCCCTTTGCCTTGAATTTGCGAATGATGCTTCCTATGGTATCTCTTGGTATGTTTAACATCTTTGCAATCTTCTTATAGCCATTGCCCTTCCTGTGAAGAGTAATCCCTCTTCTCTTGTCTTCCTGGACCATTCTCTTGACTTCACCATGTTTGTAACCACACCAGTAAATGTCTAGAAGGAGCTGAGTATCACAGTCATTTTAAAGCTGCCTAATTGGTGCTTATTATGCTTTATTGCTGCTCCGTGACATCCACAGGTGTTTTCAATACCTGATTGAAAACACTTGAATGAACCTCTGCTCGTCAGAGTGGTAGTCTTTAAGGGGTTGAATAATTGTGTCAATGAATAATTCACAAAAGAAACATTTACTACTGTATTACAAAACCAATTGATGTCATTTTAGTTGCATATGGTTCTTTAAAACGTCCTTGTAGGATTTCATTCTGAATACAATTACAAATGTACACTAAATTCCCTTAAACCCTTTACAGCATTGGGGGTTGAATATTTTTGAACACAACTGTACTTGAAAACAATAGAAATCTCAATGTATCCTTCCTGGTAAAATACTTTGGAAATAAATAAATTTAAGATCCCTGTGGTTTTGTTAATCTTCATTCTAGATGTTAATTGATGCTACTATTAAATAGGTATATCAAGCTATATTATGTACAAGTTGATAGAGGGCCAGTAAGATGGAAAAATGGCGCGAGACTTTAAGGGCCACATTACATACTTGGTGTTAACGTTTGCACTCACCTGAATGAGCGTTAATGTTAGCCCAAGTATTTAAATTACAATCCAAACGCTAACGGGTTAAGTAACTGTTAGCGTTTGGTATCTTGCGCTTTTCAGCGCGAGTTTACTGTACTTTGAACTCCCTATACTTAACATGGGGAGCGCAAAGTGTTAATCAGCGTTAGTCCTAACGCTGATTAACGTCCGGCTGCGGTTAACAAAAAGTTAACCAGAGCCAGGACTTGTTGTTAATGGATTCCGCTTCTGCAGAATCTGTTAACACCAGCCAAAAAAATAAAAAAAATAATCTTATACTCACCTCCTGTCCCACGGCGAGGACCGCGGCTCTGTCCGCCTCCTCAGTCTGGCGGGAGCAGGGAAAGACTGGGGTAAAAAGTCCCCCCAGTCTCCCCCTGCGTATCACTATGCTGACCGACCAGATCTCGCAAGGAGTCCTATGGATTCCATTGAGAGGATGCACGCTGCCGCGCATCCCAGGGGTTAACGCGCGGTAACAATGCAGGCAGCACTTTTTGCGCCTGCATTGTAATCTAGCGTTAAAACGCAGGTGCTAAGGGGAAAACTGAGGGCGCAGTTATTCCTCCCTAGCGCCTGCGTTTTAACACTAGGAATGTAATTTAGCCCTAAGTCTTTGCGGCTCCCTGTTACAGGCTCATTAACAAGCCAGCTGCCGTTATCAGCTCGTAATTTCAGGGAACCACTAATAGATACCGGCTGCTCCATAGAACTCCATGGATGAGATGGTTACTGACTCAAGCATGGGAACATGCTATTCTAACTTAAAATAATGCCCGCACACGAGACCTTGACAGTGCTCGTTTTTTCCAGCTGCCTTAAGATTAATGATGCCTATGAAAAGTATAGGAAGCGTTAATGTACAGTGATCTGCTGTAACAGACAAGTGACGAGAGATCTTGGGCGTCAAAGGCACCATTCGATATCGAAATATCTCGATCTGCAGATCTGCAGCCCAGAAGCAAATTAAATTTGTATGCTGCAACAAATTTTGTTTGCTTTTGGGCTGCAGAAGGAGCCCCCAAAGTTTTAGCCTTGTGGGCATAATGCCCAAAGAGCTAAAACTGTGTAAAATCAGCTGATGAATGTCCTGACATCGTGCATTCTGCAGGTGATGCGGGGAAGAAAAATGGAGTTGTAGCTGTAACGGCTGTAACTCAATTTGGCAGTGGATGGCACCATCTACTGGCCAAATAGGTTATTTACAGTAAGAAATACAATGGGAATATGCCCATATATTTCTTACTGTATAATTAATTTAAAATGATTTTACAAAAAAACACTGGTTTCTCCCTCTGTTTTTTTGGAAAATCACTTGGTAGTGAAGCGCTTAATGGCTCACTCATTAATTCTAATGTCTCAAGTGTAATAGGGCCCTTTTTTATTATTATGTCATTTTTATTTATGTAATTACTCTGTGCAGTACAAATAGATGAAATGCCAAACATCCATTATGTTTACAAGCAGAGATATTGGGGGGGGGGATCCTGAGATTAATTTAGCCTGAGCATTGTAATAATAATAATAATAATAATATTGCAATTACAAAAGATTAGCTATTGAAAAATAGTAAATAAACCCGTGCAAGAAAAAACCTGATACCAAAGCAGACTTTTCATAATCCATTTCCAACAGGAAACCTTGCCTACAAGCCACAAAAAATAGCATGGTACATACATTGGGAATCATGTCCTTATAGAAATTCTGAGAAATGGAGGCAGACGTGTGCAGTGCAACAGCAGGTGCTCCCATTAACTGGAAGATTTCTATGGGAACACAGCACACATGCATGGAATTGAACATTTTTTTCTATCAGAAATAGATTCCAAAAGGTCAGCAGGGCTATTCCTTTTTCTTTTCTATTTTTTTTTTTGTCTGTTAAATTTGTCTTTCTACAACCTGGACAAATTTGAACTTGAAAAACAGAAAGACGTCCAGGTGTTCAGAGTGGCAATTTAAGTTAAGATAATAATATTTCCCTTGGGAAAAAAGGGAAGAAAATAAAAAAATAAATAAAAGTAGCAGAGAAAAAGGAGATTTTTTTTTAACTGCCAACAACTTTTTGTAAAATTTAAATATATATATATTTTTCTTGGACTCTTTGCTATGTACAGGATAACATATTTTCCCTTATGCAATTTTCTGATTTAGACGTTCATTTCTTTCTGTGTGTTTTTTTTTAATGGAAATTGCTCTGTAATTGAAATCTTAAAATATCAATACCAATTGCTTGATATTTGCTTGCAATCAATATTAAAATATCATCAATATAAATTTATAACACACTATATACAGTGGCAAGAAAAACCCTTTGGGATTACGTGGAGTTTTGCATGAATTGGTCATAAAATGTGCTCTGATCTTCATCTAAGTCACAACAATTTGAAAAACACAGTCTGCTTAAAATAATACAACACAAACATTATATGTTTTCATGTGTTTATTGAACATAACATGTAAACATTCACAGTGCAGGGTGGAAAAAGTATGTGAACCCCTAGCCTAATGACTTCTCCAAGAGCTAATTGGAGCCAGGAGTGAGCCAACCTTGAGTCCAATCAGCGTGATATTATTGGATGTGTTGCTGAAAGCTGTCCTGCCCTTTAAAAACACACACCAGTTTTGGGTTTACTGGTTTCAAGAAGCACTGCCTGATGTGAACCATGCCTCGCAGAAAAGAGCTCTCAGAAGACTTACGATCAAGAATTGTTGACTTGCATGAAGCTGGAAAGGGTTACAAAAGTATCTCGAAAGCCTTGATGTTCATGTGTCCACGGTAAGACAGACTGTCTACAAATGGAGAAAGTTTAGCACTGCTGCTACTCTCCCTAGGCGTGGTCGTCCTGTAACGATGACTGCAAGAGCACAGTGCAGAATGCTTAATGAGGTAAAGAAGAATCCTAGAGTGTCAGCTAAAGACTTACAGAAATATCTGGCACATGCTAACATTTTTGTTGACACATCTACAATAAGGAAAACATTAAACAAGAATGGAGTACATGGGAGGACACCACGGAGGAAGCCATTGCTGTCCAAAAAGAATATTGCAGCACGTTTGAAGTTTGCAAAAGAGCACCTGGATGTTCCACAGCACTACTGGCAAAATATTCTGTGGACAGATGAAACCAAAATTGAGTTGTTTGAAAAAAACACGCAACACTATGTGTGGAGAAAAAAAGGCACAGTACACCAACATCAAAACCTCACCCCCACTGTAAAACATGGCGGAGGGAGCATCATGGTTTGGGGCTGCTTTGCTGCCTCAGGGCCTGGACGGATTGTTGTCATTGATGGAAAAATGAATTCCAGAGTTTATCAAGACATTTTGCAGGAAAACGTAAGACCATCTGTCCGCCAACTGAAGCTCCGCAGAGGATGGGTGATGCAACAGGACAATGACCCAAAGCATACAAGTAATTCAACAAAAGAATGGCTTCTACAAAACAAAATACGCCTTCTGGAGTGGCCCAGTCAGAGTCTTGACCTCAACCCGATTGAAATGCTGTGGCATAACCTTAAGAGAGCGATTCACACCAGACATCCCAAGAATATTGCTACACTGAAACAGTTTTGTGAAGAGGAATATTCCAAAATTACTCCAGATCGTTGTGCAGGTCTGATCTGCAACTACAGGAAAGGTTTGGTTGAGGTTATTGCTGCCAACGGAGGGTCAACCAGTTATTAAGTCCAAGGTTCACATACTTTTTCCACCCTGCACTGTGAATGTTTACATGTTCTGTTCAATAAAAACATGAAAACATATAATGTTTGTGTTGTATTATTTTAAGCAGACTGTGTTTTTCAAATTGTTGTGACTTAGATGAATATCAGAGCACATTTTATGACCAATTCATGCAAAACTCCACGTAATCCCAAAGGGTTCACATACTTATTCTTGCCACTGTATATATATATCCATTGTATTTGTAAGAGATTATAGGTCATCGTAAAAATTTGAAAACCATTTAAACCTGTGTGCAAATCAGAGACTTATTTACCTTTCCATGCACTTCCCAAAATGCAGCAGGGAATTCTGGGTGGAACATGCAAAGGAACCCAACACAATCTCTCCCTTCTATGCATCGAAAAGTGTGTATTTTTACTAATTAACTAATTAAATAATTCACGTTTAACCTGGAAATTATTACTGCTGTTGATTAATATTTTAAGTTTATTATTTTCTAAAATAAAAAATATATTATGAGGTATGCGAAAATACTTGCATGTTTCCCCTGGGAAATTATGAAAAAAAAAAATCTAAAATATTTTTTGCAATAATAAGCACGTGTATAACATTTTTTAAATGTCTTTTTTTATTCCTACTTTAACTTACATCAACCTCTTTAAGTTTATTTTTCCCAAGCTGTGCTTACTGGGGACATATACTGTACCATGCTTATATATATATTTATTCATATGCCTCCACTCTAATAGCATATTTAATGCGAGACAATGTTTTTACAGCAAATCTGAAATAGTAATTGGAGAAAAACAATGGGTTTGTTGATTACCAGCATCTGTAATTTCTTCAGATTCATAAACAAATGATTAAATAATTTAAAACAGTTGACATTAAATACAATGCTTTTATTTTGGTTTTTTTATACTGCGTTACGTGTTTATTCATCCTCTCGCACAGATGTTATGTGTCCATCTCCTATTTAGAGACATTGACGGGATGCACTTTTCTGCTGAGCTGTCCTATTTAGATGTACACAGTTGCAATTCTGTTGGAGTAATCAAAATTTAACCCTTGATTTCCGCTTCTGGTTTCCATAGCACCAAAGAAGCTGATCAAAAGACCAAAAGTAATGAATAAAATACCAAATCAGAGGCTCTTTCCCCCCTTGACCTTGTGGAAGGCTTTCAAACCTTCATCTAATCTCACTCCTTTATGGAGATTGGTTCTCTTGCTACGGCCTGCAGCCCTCTCAGTGGTTGTTCTCTTTTTGATCTTCTAGCGCGCCGAGACAGAGCCTCCGCTGCAAAAGTCCAAATATCACCACGGAGGCCAGATTCCACCAATTATTTTTATTTTTTATTTTCTGAAGGTTTATTGAGTTTTACTGATCACCGTGTTTTTGCGACACTGACCTAGGATGTTTGATAAAGATACGATTAGATGTTACAATAAAAAAGTGAGGACGCAAACAAATCAAAAGCCTTTGCAAACGAAAAATGGCTGCTCTTCCGGTGAAGTGTATTCGATTTCGCAACACGAGTATCTTAGAGTGCCATTTTGAATAGGGAGCTGCTTCTTTATGATTTACTGTTTAACTATGAACGGTCTGTCTATTTATGTATCTAGTAACCTCGAATCTAATGTAGAGGTTTTGCACCAAGTATGGATGAGACACTAAAAATAAATATTAATAATTGTACAATAAATGGTATTTTATTACAGCATAAAAACTTGAATAAAGTACTGTAATGCCAGGACATTTATCCTCTGGGTAGTGCCCTCTGTTCCTTATGTTTCATTACATCTCTTGTGTTTCCCAGTTGCATGTAGCAGTCATGAAGTTTGAATCTCAGAAACATTTAGAGCCCTATTACAATCTTCGCGCAAACGTCAGCGTGTGCACAAAAAAGCATTAACGCGAGGGGCAAAACCCTTTGCGCTGAACGTCGTATTACAATGTCAGCGCAAGAAAACGCGCGTACACGTCTACCGTGGGTGAACCTGCACGAACACTGCGTGAGCTTACTGTACTGCGCGCATCCTATACTTAACATTATAAGCGCAAATGCGTTTGTGCGCTGGTACTTGGATGGTATTACAATCTATGCGCAGTTTGTAACGCACAGCCTTTGAGCGCATAATTTTAGCAACTCCTAAAAGCTGGTGTTAATGGGAAATTCTATCAACCTGGCCGAAAGCACATACACCAGCCCAAAAAAAATATGCAGCACAGTATAGTTACACATTCTACACATACCCAAACAATAAATTTGAGAAGTTGTGCGTTTTTTTTGATACAGCATATATGCGCAGATTGACTTTGACAGGCGCAAAAATTTAACGTGAGACAATTAAGGTTCTTAATTCTGATTGGCTGAATCGCGTGAAAAAAAGTCCGCACACTGATTTCTACACTCAACGTTACTGCGCGCGCGTTTTTGCGCGTCCGTTTTACTCGCGTTATTTTTTGACAGATGAAAAAATGTGCAAGGATTGTAATACCAGCGTTGATTTACACGCGTTAACGTTTGACGCTTCGCGTAAAAATTCACGCGTTTTTGCGTGAAGAATGTAATAGGGCCCTACATCTCTTGTGTTTCCCAGTTGCATATAGCAGTTATGAAGGGTTAAATCCCAGAAACATTTACTGTCACAGTTGCATAATAAAAAAGTTACACTAGTGTGTCCTGTTATACCAAGAGCTTGTGCCTATTCTTCTTGCATGGGTATATACTTTGTGGTTGGGGCCGCGGTTTAAGGGCACTTACAGCAGCTGGTTGGCAATTAAATCAGTGTTTGCAATTACTTATGGACCGTCCAGTCCCTCCACAGCACGTTTGCCTATCTAAAACGCCGAATAACGAAAAGCACCCGTCCTCTAACCCTGCATTTCCCTTTATAGTGGCCGTCGGCCTTCCCATACAAACACATACACGTATCCGTTGAAATACTGGATCGATACGATTCTCCTGCATATGTATGAAGCTTCTTATAAGAGCTCTTCACATCTGGCCTGGATTAAAACTGGACCTGACATTCTGTATCGTACTATATTGCTCCATCAGGAGATACTGCAGTTGCATTTACAAGTATTTATAAAGCGCCAACAAGTCCTTAGCGCTGTACAATGGGAGAGACAGAATAACAAATATACATACACATTGCACACATGGAACAGAAGGAGGGAGGACCCTGCTCGAGAGTTTACAATCTAAGAGATCACCCGTCCAAAATCGACAAAACCGTAATTTACTCCATTACAAAGCCAGATTCTTTATTTATACTATAGTTTAGAATATTCTATCGGTCCTTTCCGACAGATACAGTAAATTGCATTTTTTTCATGCATTTGTTTATTCCTTTCGGAATTGCTATACTGTACATTGATATCGCAGAAAAGCCACAGTTTGACGACATTTCCTGCTTTCTCGTAACCTTGGTTTGTTTACTCCGAGTTTAAGATGATCTTTTATATTATTTTTTTATTTTCTTAAAGCGTGTTTATGAAAAGGAAGGCTATGTGAGGCTTTTACATCATTGTATAATCCTTTATCCCTGTGGTGTCCATGTTCATTTGAGAGATCCGCTAGCAGCAGATGGCTGTAACATGAGAGGGTAACTCAGCAGTATAGAGACTTCTGGATACATCAACTGTGACACTCCCCGTTGTGGGATTATAAACAGTTAATGAAGGAGAACTGAAATGCACGGAACATACAGAGGTTCCCACATAATTCAGGAGATTTGCCAAGTTTGCTGCAGTTTGCTAGCGTTGTTATCAAAGAATAGATATCAGGTGGCGGAGGACCTTAGTCGGGTAGTTGATAATAACAAACACAGATTAAAAATTAGCTAGATTATCTCATCCTATCCTTCTTATTTTCTTCGTCTTTCAGTTTGTTTTGAAAACTAATTCCTGAAGGCTCCGTGTAAACGTTCTACACTTTCTACGTGTAACAGTATCAATATTGAAAGCTCCTGCTGTGATAACCCATCACAAAGAATCTTTTCTATTTTTTTTTTTAAAAGAAGATTTCTGGGATCACTAATGATTAATTAGTGTGTATCATAATGTGAAGCAAATGTCACCCAAGCTACCTGGGGTTCCTGCCATTTGAGAATGATAGAACTCCCACTGGAATACCGGTTGGAAATTGAAAAAAAGAAACAAAAAACAAACATATATAGATGGAGGCAAAGAGAGCGATATCATAGACTGCCATCTTGTGGCAACTTTCTGATGCTTCTGTCCATTAAATAGTCCAAGTACCCAAAATTTAAGGTGCAAAAAAAAATAATAAAAAATAAGTAAAATAAGTATATAAGAAACAAGGAACCTCAACAGATGTAATTTGCAATCAGTGACCATTACTGGAAGAAGGACCGTCTGAATACGTTTGAGCATTGTGTTTCAGTTAATAACTTATTGTCACATTAATTTAATTTTTAAGCAGTATTTAATTATTCACCATTTTTCTTATTTTTCCACTAAATTGTATCTATCTGCTAAAAGCTCTAGGGATCAGTCTTTTTAATGGAAAAAAAGGTGGGAAGCAGACTAATGGCTAATGAAATATATAAACTGGGTTTTAAGTGTTCGATGTGTCTCTAAATGGTCACTTGACAGCTCGTTGACAGAGATGACTTTACAAGTCCCCTTATTCACATTTGTCTTGCGGAAGGGCCACCTCTCGGGTTAAGAGAGTGGTTTATTTCTTATGCATTATAAATCCACGGCTCCTGCACTGACACTGCCTACCAGGGATCCAATTAGCTTTTATTGTGATAGTTATGGTTGTGGTGTGGACATCTGTCCTCTGGAGCCTGCCTCGTACTTTATCTCCCTTCACGTGAACAATTAAAAGGGCATCAGATGGAAATGAATATGGTCACCGCTAATTTGATTTTACGTAAAAAAGATCGATTTCTGTGGTTCCATGAGTCAAATTATTAAGGTATATTATCAATGCCCGTCTTATTTCTGAAAAGGGATTTTAAGACATCTCTTAAAAGTATATGCATGTAGAGGTAAAGTCTCTAGATCTCTTGATTTGATGCATCTATATTTCTTGTTACTCAATCAGTGGTTACAATCAACATTTTACATAAGGCCCTATTACATTCTTCACGCAAAAACGCACGCGCAACGTGTGAATTTGTGCGCCCAGCATTAAACGTTAACGCGCGTAAATAAATGCTGGAATTACAACCCTTACGCATTTTTTCATCCATTGAGTAATAACGCATGTAAAACGGATGCGCAAAAATGCGCACGCAACAACGTTGCATGTAGAAATCAGTGTGCGGACTGTTTTTTTCACGCGATTCAGCCAATCAGAATTAAGAACCACAATTGTCTCACGTTAAGTTTTTGCACCTGTCAAAGTCAATCTGCGCATATATGCTGTATCAAAAAAAATGAACGCACAACTTCTCAAATTTATGGGTTTGGTATGTGTAGAATGTGTAACTATACTTTGCTGCATATTTTTTTTTGGCTGGTGTATTTGGTTTCTGCCAGGTTGATAGAATTTGCCATTAACACCAGCTTTCAGGAGTTGCTAAAATTATGCGCGCAAAGGCTGTGCGTTACAAACTGCGCATAGATTGTAATACCATCTCCGTACCAGCGCACAAACGCATTTGCGCTCACGATGTTAAGTATAAGATGCGTGCAGTACAGTAAGCTCGCGTAGCGTTCGCGCAGGTTCACCCGTGGTAGACGTATACACGCGTTTGTTGCTCTGACATTGTAATACAACGTTCAGCGCAAAGGGTTTTGCCCCTCGCGTTAATGCTTTTTTGCGCGGGCGCAAACGTATGCGCGAAGATTATAATAGGGTCTGTAATGTATAAAACAAACAAACAAAAACTGTTTTTTTTCACCAATAAGAAAAGTCTGGTGTCCAGAGATATCAACAAATCAAGAAAGCGTTAGTGTATCTGTATTATTTATGGATGCAGGAACAATAATAGTATGAGTGTGTCGATGATAAAGATGTATAATAAAAATATATACTTTCTGGTAAAATGATCTAGCAAAATTAAATAAAAAGTTCTTTCTATACATGTTACAAATATTGTAAATCGATAAATGAATCCATTGTTTATCATAAAGCAGACGTCAAGAGATACAAATCAAGAAGAAAACAAAAACAGTTTTGAGTCTCTTATTGTAACAGATTCGCTCTGTGTCCCCCAAGGCGATACTTCACGTCACCAAAAAATAGGCAATACAACAAGAGAAAGAGGGGAGAGCGCTTCTCATAAAAGGCACTCATATCAACATGTGGAATGTGTGGAATGTGTAAAGTGTATGTATGTATATTTGTTATTCTGTCTCTCCCATTGTACAGAGCTATGGAACTTGTTTGCGCTCTATAAATGCTTGTAACTGTAACCCAGTAGACTAAGATTATTAACGAATAGGGTCTTCCCAGTATCACTCCTCATAGGCTTCACTCGTGGTGGCTAGTAGATTCAGATTAGAGGCGAATAGGGTCTTCCCAGTATCACTCCCCATAAGCTTATTATGTAAGTTTGTACTTTTTTCAGAGGAGAAAAAGAGAAAATATATTCCATCCGGGAGGATTGAGGCAGACAGGTCGGCCCTTTAACTGCCTGTAACGTGCACATATGAGAGCTTGCAGCTCTAGAAGAGTGTGAGTTTATAGCACTTCTTGCCTTTTTTTCCATCCATTTTAAAGGGCTGAAGCACCTTAGGCGTAGGGCCCTTAAGTTGCCTCTGATGACAGGATGCAGGGAGGATTTTTCTTGAACTGTTACAGCACGTGTGGAGGTTTGAGCGAGAGAGGTGTGGGAGGAGTTACCAGAAGGGTACTTAAGGCGCGTTTGGGGAGGCTCTGCGTGCCTTTTTTTCTCTTGAGGTAGAGCTGGAAAAATCTTGAGCTGCGTCAGAGAGCAGTGTTTTCGGCTTTTCTGCTGTAATTTGTCTTTAAGTATGGCGGAAGGGGGAGAGCTGGATTCACTGTTGGAGGAAGTGCAGGAGGTGGCTCGGCATCGTGGTGTGGAGTGGGCGAGAAGAAGTTTGACGGAGGTGCTGGCGGCGGAGTCGGAAGTGGGAGCTCGGCCTCTGGAGCAGTTCAGTCTGGGAGGAGAATCCAGCGATGGATCAGCGTCTGAGAGGTTGAGGTTGGAGGCAGTGAGAGGCTGAGGACGGTTGGTCCAGCGGATGTTGGCTGGAGGTGACGCAGTTGGGACTGAGACTGGTGGGAGCGTTTCCAGAAGTGTGGAAGGTAGGCGCTCGAGGCCGGTATCAGGGGCTAAGGATTCTTCGGTTTCTGGTCGGAGGGGTGGTGTGGTGAGTGCTACCAGGAGAGAAGGAGTGCGGAGGTCGAGGAGTTCCTTGGGTAGAAGAAGAGTTCGGTTGTCCGCCAGGGGTCCCAGAGGTGGAGCAAGGTCTGTCTCGGGGACGGATGTTTCGGAGGTAAGGCATTTGGTGGATGGGGGTGTGGACCAGGGACGTGCAGTCAGGGGTGGAGCCTCCCCTGCCATTCCAGTAAATTAATGTGCTCATTGTGCTGTAATAACATGTGATGTGTGTGTGTGTGTATTTAAACTGTAAATAAAATGTTATTTATTGAAAAAAGTTCTCATACTGCCCTCTCCACGCTCCCTCGATGTGCTTGCTTCTTCTCTCTGTCCTTTTTTTTCCCCCTGCGCTTTCACTTCAGTTTGCCGGCTGCTGTGTGTGTGTGTTATTCACTACACAGACAGCAGGGGCAGCACTGAGCCAGCCTAGGCTACGCAATTTGCGCAGCTGAACGCTACGCTAATTGTGAAGCTCAAGCTGGTGGCACGCTCGTCAGTGCCTCCAGAGGCAATGACAGCAAATGAAAGCTTGAGCCAATGGGAAAGCTCCATTGGCTCAAGCTATTTATTATTTTTTTTTTTAAAAAAACCGCCCACCATGGGAGGCAGAGCTCCCCATGGTTTGATTGACGCAGGACAGTCATGTGACTGTCCTTGTCAGTCGTGGGGGGCTCAGCCTGTGCTGAGCGCGCACTGGCTCCAGCTCCTCCTCCTAACGTGACACAGCGCGCCGGCGCCAGAGTCACGCGGGAAGCAGCTGGACGAGGTGAGGTGCTCGCGAAGGACCACATCAGCTCAACCCTTGGCTCCCCTGCCATTCCAGTAAAGTAATGTGCTCATTGTGCTGTAAAGACATGTGATGTGTGTGTGTGTATATATACAGTAATCCCCTGGTCAGTCTCGGTTCCGCGTCCGCGGACTCAGTGGTTCGCGGATTTTTGTCGCTTACCACGTGGTAGTAGCATCCCGGTGTGTCATCTATGGTTCCTTATCAAATACTGTTCCAAGGAGCCCTCGGCAAAGAGCGGACCTCCACCTCCCTAGGCTCTAACACATCAGCGCCTCCCAAACACACGCCTTTGTGCAGCCCCCTGATGTGTTGGAGCCTGGGGAGGTGGAGTTCCGATCTTTGCCGAGGGCTCCTTGGAACAGTATTCGATAAGGAACCATATATGACACAACACCCCGGCAGAGAAGCTGCTCCTGTGTGTCTCCAGGCGCACGATTGTGGCCAGGGCATTCCCTTCTCTCGGCATCATTACGAGAGAGGAGATGCCGAGGCTCCTGGATCCCCGGACCATGCTTGCGGGGTGCACAGGAGTCTCGGCATCTCCTCTCTCTGAACGATGCCGAGAGAGGAGAATGCCCTGGACACGATCTTGAGTCTGGAGATGCACAGGAGCAGCCATTCTGCCAGGAGGACAGCGGCTCCTGGGTCCTAATGCCGCATGGCTGTGCTTTTTTTAGCACAGCCACAATTCGTGGTTTTTCAAAATTTGCGGGGGTTGTTGGAAGTAACCCCCGCGAATTTCGGGGGATTACTGTATTTAAACTGTAAATAAATGGTTATTAATTGAATAAAGTTCTCATACTCCGGCTCCACGCTCCCTCGCTGTGCTTGCTTCTTCTCTCTGTCCTCCGCTTTCACTTCAGTTTGCCAGCTGCTGTGTGTGTGTGTGATTCACTACACAGACAGCAGGGGCAGCACTGAGCCAGCCTAGGCTACGCAATTTGCGCAGCTGAACGCTACGCTAATTGCAAAGCTCAAGCTGGTTCTACACTCTTTTGTGCCTCCAGGCACTGAGAGCAAATAAAAGCTTGAGCCAATGTGAAAGCATCATTGTCTCAAGCATTTTTTTTTTAAAAAAAAACGCCCACCATGGGAGGCAGAGCTCCCCATGGTTTGATTGACGCAGGACAGTCATGTAACTGTCCTCGCCAGTCGTGGGGGGCGGGCAGGCAGAGCTCGCCTGGCTGGTGGATAGAACCCACCCAGGCATGCGGCAGAACTTTATGCTGGCGGCCTCTAGCTCATAGGAGGAAAAGCACCTGGCCGCCGCAAGACTCGGAGCACTGGAGCAGGGGCCTGGAAGAGCAGAGAGCAGCAGAGGAGAGGTGAGCTGGGGCAATAAATCCATGAGAGCTGGGGCAATATATGCATGAGAGTTGGGGCAATATATGCATGAGAGCTGGGGCAATATATCCATATGAGCTGGGGCAATATATCCATGAGAGCTGGGGCAATATATCCATGAGAGCTGGGGCAATATATCCATATGAGCTGGGGCAATATATCCATACGAGCTGGGGCAATATATCCATGAGAGCTGGGGCAATAAATCCCTGAGAGCTGGGGCAATATATCCATATGAGCAGTGCATAACCCTGTGTATATCTGGCTCTGATACTAGCCAGTGCCTCACCAGCCGCTGACCTCACCGCGCGTCACTGGTGTGGACGGTGGTGTGGCACAGTAGGTGTTGTGCGGGATGAGGTTACTCAGGAGCCCGGAGTAAATTGGTGTTCACATGGTGAAGGTGAAGTGGCTCCGGATTTTGGTGTGGTGGAGCGGGATAATGGTTATGGTACTTCGGGTTCTGAGGCTCATTGCACGAATGTTTTTTCGTCCACAGTTCCTATGTTATGGGAGTGGAGTCCGCAGCCGGTTGGTGGTTTCCAGGCTGGTGGAGTTTGAGTGATTGGTACGGAGAGTGTGGCGCAGGAGGTTCCAGGAAGTTCATCTGGGCCTAGTGTGGCGACAGGTAATGGAAGTAGAGGTGATTTGAGTTCTTTCATGTCTTTTTTACAGGGTACCTTTGAAGCTTGGTCGGGTTCAAAAGGGGGTGTGAGCCAGGGGATTGATTTGGCTCAAGTGTGGAGGGGTGCAGGTGGGCCAGTTGGGAGAGCTGGTGGAGCTCTTGGTGGTGAAGCACTGGCTTCAAAAGTGCCGAGTGGTGTGTCGGGTGGTGTGACTCGGTGAGTCCTCAGGGGTGGCGGATGTGGCCAGGAGGAATGCATACGTGTCATTTTCTGGTCCTTTGGGGTTACATTTGAAGCAAGAGGTTAAGGAAGGTATCTGGCGGGGTGAGTATGTGGAGCTCTTTTCCCTGCTTCCTTTGGATGAGGTGGCAGGGGTTAAGGACGATTCGTCTAAGGAAGGTTTAAAGGAGGAAGAGGAAAAGAAAAAGAGGTATTGGAGGATTTCTCGTTTGGGAATTGGCTTTTTGAATTTTGGCGAGTGTGGTTGGGGAGAAGAACCCATAGCGCTGTTTGGCTCTTTTTTATTATGTGGATGGGATTTGGGAGGCTTATCGGATTTATGGTAGTTGGGCATGGTGGAAATACGTTGAGCAGTTTAGGCAACGTTTGGCGGCTCACCCAGGGTTGGGGTGGGATCAGATGGACATTATGTTGTGGTTGCGTCTAATGGGGGCTCAGAAGGCTTTGCCCTTTCCAGGGGGCGCTGTGGGGGAGGGGTCAGTTCTCCACCAGCAGGTGTTAAAAAGGGATCTTGCTGGCAGTTTAACGAGCGTCAGTGCAAGTTTGGTAATGGGTGCAGGTTTGAACACGAATGTTCAAATTGTGGAGGATTGCATTCATTGTCCAGATGTTTTGCCTTTTGGAGGGTCTGGAGATGGGGGCTTCCCCAGTGAAATTTGACGCAATGTTACCGTGGCTAAAGCTTTACGGAAGACGTAGGGATGCAGAGTTTCTGAGGGATGGTTTTGGTGATGGTTTTCGGATTCCTTTTGTTGTAAGGCCAGGGGGTGGCAAGTTGAGGAATTTAAAGTGGGCTAGAGTTTATCCGGAGGTAGTTCGGGAGAAGGTGTGCAAGGAGATCGGGGCTGGTAGGATGGCAGGTCCATCCTCGTCTCCGCCAGTGCAGGATTTGAGGATATCCCCTTTGGGGGTGGTGCCGAAGTGGAAGGCTGGGGAGTTTCGCTTAATTCATCATTTATCCTATCTGCGGGGAGGATCGGTGAATGATGATCTTGGTGAGGAGTTGGCCTCGGTGTCATATGTGTCATTTGATTCCGTGGTTAGTTTGGTTCGGGATGCAGGAAAGGGGGCTTTGATGGTGGATATTGAGTCGGCTTTTCGGCTCAAACCTATTCATCCTTCGTGTCATCATCTTCTGGGGTTTTGGTTTGATGGTGAATTTTATGTGGATCTATGTTTGCCTATGGGTTGTTCCATTTCCTGTTCCTTTTTTGAGTGTTTTAGTACATTTTTGGAATGGGTGGGTTGTGAGGTGGCAGAGTCGGCTTAGTTGACACATTATTTGGATGATTTTCTGGGAAGTGAGTGGGTAGGGAAGGGACAGGAGTGTGTCTGCATATTCTTCGGTGTTTTCAGTGGGTGGCACACTGATTTGGTGTTCCCTTGGCTTCTGATAAAACGGAAGGTCCGGCGTCAGTCACATTCTTGGGGATTGAGATTGATTCGGTTAAGGGTGAGTGTCATCTACCTTTGGGGAAAGTGGCGGAAGCTTTGAGGCAAGTGGAAGGGGCCCTGTCGGTTAGGAAATTGCAGTTGAGAGAGCTGCAATCACTGATTGGTCGTTTGAATTTTGCGTGCAGGGTCATTCCGGTGGGAAGAGTCTTTTTGCGAGGATTGGCTTTGGCGACACGGGGTATTCAGGAAGGTCATCATTTTGTTAGAATATCTCGTGCCATGAAGGAAGATTTGGAAGTGTGGAGATCCTTTTTGGTTTTGTTTAATGGGGTGGCCATATTCCCTTCGAAAGACGTTTTGCCGAGGGAACTGGAATTTTTCACGGACGCCTCGAGAGGTGTTGGTTTTGGGGTGTACTTTGGGGGCGTTGTGCTTCTCGTTGGCCTGATCGTTGGTTAGCATCTGCATTGGTGCGGAATTTAGCATTTTTGGAGTTGTTTCCATTAGTGGTGGCCTTGGAGCTGTGGGGAGGTGTTCTGGAGGGTAAAAGGATTCTGTTTCGTTCTGACAACATGGCGGTGGTGTCGGCGGTTAATTCTTTGTCAGCTTCATCATTGCCAGTCATTAGATTGCTTAAGAGGTTTGCGTTGCTTTGTCTTAAATTTAATGTTTTATGCAGGGCAAGGCATGTTCCGGGTCGCCTTAACTCAGTGGCGGATGCTTTGTCTCGTTTACAGTGGGACAGGTTTCGTTCCCTGGCTCCGTTGGCGGAGGAGGTGGGCAGGCCTTGTCCAGAGGGCCTTTGGCAGCTAGGCTCGGAATTTTGGAGGATGGGCGAGAGGTCCTTTGTCCGAGTCCACTTGGAAGGCCTACTCGCGAGTTTGGAGGGATTGGGACGCATTGGCTGAACGTTTCAGGTACGTTTCGGTTGGTGGATTGGATGAGGAGAGTTTGCTTAGGGCGTACCTCATCCGGTTATTCGAATCAGGGGCATCTCCTGGGGTGGTACGGCAGTCATTGGCCGCCTTGGCTTTCCTTTTCCAGGTATCGGGGAAAAGAGATGTCACCAAGGATTTTGTTATCAGATGTGCAGTTCGGGGTTATGTGAGGGGGAGGTGTAGGGTGGACGCTCGGTGTCCAGTTTTAAAGCAGTTATTGGAAGGTCTATGGGATTTTGTCGGGAATTTTTGTTCCTCACCTTATGAGGTTCTGCTTATGAGGGCGGCTTTTTTTGTTTGTTTTTTTTGGGGCATTTCGAGTGGGTGAGCTGGTGTGCAATTCTAGGAGAGGTGGTGGTGGTTTGGGAGCTGATGCGGTTTGGTTGGGACTTGGGAGTTGAGGAAATTGTTATTTGGGTTTCTAACTCCAAGACTGATCAGTTGGGTAGGGGGCGTAGAGTTGGTTTATCAAGAGTGGATAACTGCGTTGTTTGTCCAGTTAAGAACATTAAGGAATTTTTGGAGGTACGGGTGGAGTTTGGAGTGGCCTTTTTATGTCACGCGGACGGATCGGCTTTATCGAGGTATCAGTTTGTTACTATTTTTAAGAAGGGTTTGTTGAGTTTAGGGAGAAATCCAGATGAATTTGGTTCTCACTCCTTTCGTATTGGGGCAGCAACAGAAGCTTCGAGGTTGGGTTTGTCGGCAGCGGAAATTCAAGAATTGGGAAGATGGAATTTGAGAGCTTTTCAGTCCTACGTGCGGCCAGGTTTGGTGGTATGAATTTTGGAAACACTTGTTAATGCTGGGAGGTTATGTGGAGAAAAGTTTGCTGTATGATCTGTTCTGTTATGTTTTTCACTTTTAAAAAAAGAAATATCAAACTTATACATGGAATATGAATTTATACTTTTTATATGGAATATATATATTTATTCTATTTTATATTTTGTATATTTGTTTGTTGTTTGTGGAGGAATGTGGGGGTTGGAGGATTTGGAGGCGATGGGTATGGTCATTGTTTATGTTATGTTTTCTTTGCAGGTATGAACATCGTTTATTTGGTGGGGTGTGTGGTTGGAGTTTTTTCTTTTGTAGTAATTTTGTGTGGTGGAGATGTTGGTAATTTGTTTTTGTTTTTTGCAGATCCTTCGAGAGTTGTATGGATCGTTAGAGATTCGTTGGTTTTTTGGGTGAGGAGAAGGGCGTTGGTGCGAACATCTGGAGTACAGATGGGTTTGCATGGGTCAGCAACACGGGTACGGTGGTTCGGAATCCGTGGGCTCCTATGGGAGTAGTTTAAGCCGACGGTTTTGGGTGCCCTTAGGCACGGTGAAGTTCCCCATGTGCTGGTGGTACACATGGGAGGGAACGATTTGGGTGTGGTCCCTCCTTGTATGCTGCTGGAGCAGATGCAGGCGGATTCTGTGGCAGTTGAGGGAGTGGTCACCATGGACAGTGGTGGTGTGGTCCGAGGTGTTGCCAAGGATGGTTTGGAGGCAGGTGGAGAATGAGGAGGCGGGGCGGCTTTGCCGGATCAAGGTGAATCGCTGTATGGGAAGGTTTGTGAGGCGGATGGATGGTGTGGTGGTGCGGCATCTACCCTTTGAGGAGAAGGATGTGGCATGTTATTTTATGGAGGATGGCGTTCACCTGAATGATGTGTGCAAGGATCTGTTCATCCTGGGACTCAAGGAGGGGATTGAACAAACCCTGTTTTTTCCTTGGTGGGGAGCTCTCCCATAAGGGGGTTATGTGAGGAGCTTTTGGCGGGGGTTTGTAGGCAGTGCTGGGTAGGGGTTCCTTTTATTTAGGCTAATTTTGGTCAGATGGTTGGGAGTTGGGAGGTTTTTGTGGTTGGTTGGTTTTGAGGTGTGTGGTGGTGGTGTGGAGTCCTCTTTCAGCACTGGGTTATTGTATTATTTTGTTATGGGACTTTTTATCTCATGGTGGTTGGTATATTGTGTGGAGTTTTTAGCTGTGGCCTGTATATATAATAAATATATATATTATTCCACAGTTATGTGTCGTGTATTTTTTGAGTATTTATTGTCTCCCTGCGTACGACTCGGTCATCAGTCGGCGACTTAATGATATATATAGTGTGCTATGTACGGAAAGTTTAACTTCACTACAAGGTAACTTCCCAAAAAAATGCCTGCGGGCTAAAACTGCTGGCTAAAACTTTGGGGGACATTTTGGAGCCTAAGAGCATTTGAAATTTGATTCAACACAGTCCCAGATCGTGTTAACACAATGTCAGGCTTCTGTATCTGCTGTTGCTGATTGTGTATACATGAGTAATGGGCTTAAGGACAGGTTAGAATTGAATATTTTAAGATTAGGCCTGGGGGCTTGTTTAGGGACACAGTAAAATAAAAATTTTAACACCTCCTAAATGCTGGTGTTAAATGATTCTGCAAATGCAAAATGATTTAACAAGCTCTAAAAAAAAAATTGAATCCCATACTCACCTCTCATCCTTTGGAGAAAGGGGTGGCCCAATCCGCTGCTTCTTCTCCCCGGGAGCAGAGTTTGACCAGGAACAAATAGTTCCTAGTCTCTCTCCATGATCACTACATGGTGCTGAGCGATCCCAAGAGAGTGAGTTTTTGCAGAGCTCACAGCCCTGAAGCTCAAGCCTCCAAGGAGTCCTATGAACGCCAGGATCTAAAACGCGGGGTGGCGAGGAGCAGCACATGCGGGTATCAGGGAGGTTAGCGCTGCATTCTGAGGCGAGGTGCTGTGAGATAACATGGAGACGGCAACGGAAAGATTTTCTTGCTTACCATGTTAGCATCAACTAGGGAATGTAGCCCATGGGCTCTTATTCCAGTTCAGCTGGTATGAAGCAGCCTGAAAAAGATTTTTCCATTTATTGGAAGAGAAGAAGGTATATGTTTGAAAAATCATGTAACACTAGCTTTGGGGTGCTTGCTTTTTTTATTTATTTTGACTGCACACACGAATAACAATGAATTTTGTAACTATTGGGGTTATTCAGAGACCACCAACATTTCAGTGCTCTCTTGTTCAGCGCACTTTGGCGACTTCAACTCACCGACCCTAAGGTGAATTTAGCATTCACCGCAGGGACATCAAAATCTGCCGAACGCCTCCACTCAACCTGCCGAACACAGCCGATGATCCACCGAACAGACCATTGGTTGCAGCCGCAAACTGTCGAATGCAGCCAACGATCTGCCGAATGCCATTGAACACCGCCGAAAAAAGACAATCAGTCACCAACAGGGGTTAGAAAAATGAAACGCAAAACAACCTGCAATTTTTAAAAAACTATTAAAACCCAAAAAAATGCAGGAAAATGCATGGAAACAATATAAAAAGCTCCTATGAATAATAATAAAATGGTCTGTTACAGAATTTTAAAAAAACGCCATTT
Source organism: Leptobrachium leishanense (assembly GCA_009667805.1). Classification (NCBI taxonomy): domain Eukaryota; kingdom Metazoa; phylum Chordata; class Amphibia; order Anura; family Megophryidae; genus Leptobrachium; species Leptobrachium leishanense. Next base: position 36,502,069 of record CM019071.1, on the reverse strand, counting down.
AAATAAAAATCAGAATCAAACATTTCGCTGAAAAAAATCCAGAACAATGCCTAACAAATTCTAAAAAAATCATTTAATAAAAATACTTTTTGCTGCAAAGGAAAATAATAAACGGATGAATAAAAAGATGAATTTTTTTATTTTTTTCCATTGAAACCTATGAGATTTGCCTGTTTAAACCTGTCGAACGAAAGCACAAAAATCTGGGCATTTCACTGACTTTTCAGTGCAGTTCGATGTTCTCTGAATAGATTAACCGTTACTTCTCTATTGGACAATTTTACTGCTGCTGAAGGTCGCCGAATTGCACTACATTTCACTGGCAATTCGTCAATAGTTGTTGAATTGCCAGCTTTCTAAATTGACATGAAATTTCACCATACGGTGAAATGCGTTGGCAAATTCGGCACTCTTTGAATAACCCCTTATGTTGCAGAATCTGGAGAATATGCAATGCATAGTTACATAGGAAACTTCCTTTATCCTTTTTATGTAGAGTAGTGTAAAAGCGAAAGCGTAACTGTACAATATGTAGCCATGTAGGAAGTCAAAGAGAAGATACATTACAGTTAACAGGTCACTCGCAAATATCAGTGACTTCAATGAAATTGGGCTCAGTGTTGGGGGTGTGCTCTTCTGCACACTCCACCCATTAATCCTGCATTAACAGCAGTATAACAGCACTATACATACAGTATGCACTCTGCTATCTGTACATTTACGACACACAAAGGACCACAAACAAAAAAAACACTAAGTGGAAGAAATTATTAACAGGTCGATCAGAAAACAGAAATTGCACTCTGAACCTAATGCCCTTCATATTCTGTCTTGCCCATTACAGTAAAAACTAATGTCTACGACAGCCACAGTAAACCTAGTGCCATTACATTCTATCATGTCCATCATAGTAAACCTAAAACCCATTAAAAATCTGTCCTGCTCATCACACTAAGTCTGTCAGTTCCATCAAAGTAAACTGAATGACCACCAGTTTGTCAAACACATCACAATAATCTTAAAGCATACTAAGTCTATGTAATGCCCACCAGTCTGTCATGACCATCACCGTAAACCTTATGCCCACCAAAGTCTGTTATGTCCATCACAGTAATGCTTATGCCCTCTACAGTCTGTTTTCTTTGTTTTGTTTTCAGTAGGTAAATGTAATACTCATCAGAATGCCCTGCACATCCCCAGGGCTGCCATGAGAAACGTGTGGCCCCTTACTAAATCACTGGTCAGGGCCCTCTTCTGTCAGCTGCCCATTTGAATAAGCTAATTAAAAATATAACATTTTGCCTCTTTCTGCAAACCTTATTTTAGTGGGAATGGGCTAAATCCCTGGTGGTCCAGCAAGGGGATAAAAAGAGATCTTACTAATCGATCCTTCCGTTATGAGCCAGAGTGCTCTGACCGGCCCCTAGATTCTGTGACCCACTGGGAAAATTGATGGTATCTTGGTTGACCAGTCCTGAGTGACATGGAGTGGCCCTTATTTATTTGCCACTTAAAGTGTACATAGGGTTTGGCCAGGGCCCCCTGGAAAAACTGGGCCTCTGAACATGTCATGGGCTGTCACCCCGTAATGGGTGCCCCGCACATCCCAATACACGTAATATCTATTATGTCTCTCATGCCCATCATTGCAAATCATGGGCCCTATTCCAGACCTTGGCGTAAACTTACCCAACGCTGTTGTAAACTTTCCAGAGCCATTGACGTTTATGAAGTTGCTAGGTTTATAACAGCTCTGTTTAAGATTACACCAAAGTTGGAAGAGAGCCCCTACTGTCCACCACTGTTTTGGTAGGTCCAAATAACATATCACATAATATTATACACAAACACTCATAGAATAATATGCATTCAGGTAAATACACACTCAAACTCTGAGTGACAGACCCACTTTGAGATAAGTTCTACAAGTGAATGGGTTTTCTTTTGTCTGTTTGAAACCTGTACGAGCAGCAAATGTGATTCCTGGCACTGGACACGTACAGAAAATAGGTTTAATGTAGTGATGATGATGTTTAGCAAATAGCTAAAGCATGTATGGGCAAAAGGATTTAAGCTGGCAGCACCTAACTCTGGTCTGGTCGTCCTAAAGTAGAGAGGTATTAGTGAGAGGAATACATTATATATATATATATACAGTCAGGTCCAGAAATATTGGGACAGCGATACAATTCTGACATCTTTGGCTCTATACACCACCACAATGGAGTTGGAATGAAACAAACACAATGTGCTTTAGGCTTGTGCACCGATTTTTTTTCGGTTCGATTCGGTTCGATTTTTCGGATTTTTAAAATTTTCGATTCGGCTCGTTTCGACCTATTTATGTTTCGATTCGGCTCGGTTCGACTCGTTTTTCGGGTCCTTTTTTTTTCGGAATATCGACAATTTTTCGTATTTTCGTGTCACTTTACTCGTTTTTTTGTATCGACTTTTCGTGATTTCGGAAATTTTCGTTTTTTCGGAACGTCTGTTCTCGTTTCAAAGCTGTCTAACTCTATTCGTTTTGATGTAAACTACTATGGTTTACTTTTTTATACTTTATATATTTTTTTATAATAAATTTTTGGTTTGTTTTTCGGATCCGATAATTTATTCTGTCGATACGATAATTCTGGCGATCCTATCGTGTTTTTTTTTAATTAACCCTTTCGCTGCTGAGGCTTTTCCCGCCCCTGTGCTGAGGTCATTTTTATTTTTTACCGGTTTTGCTCATCTTGTTTAAATGCGTTTTGAAGGCTTATTTTAGTATATGAGCCAGACATATTATATATCGTACTTTCCGTCAGACTCGGCAGATTCATAATATGTCATTATTATATGTATACGTCATGTCCTGTCTGTATATTATAACAAAAAATGCAATAAAATATGATTTTTCAATAATTTACAATGTGTAAAGTGTTTTTTTTTCACATTTTAACATGCGAGCAATTGCGGTTGTATTTTGTATGGGGTGCGCTTGTTAAAAAAATTAGAGATGGGGTCTCGTTACATTTTTTTTTTTTGGAAAATTACACGATTTTTAACAAACGCACCGCATACAAAAATTGTTAGTGCAGCATCATTGTTCACATTATAATTGAAATGGAAACAACATTGCTGCCTTAACAAAACAAAAAAAAAGAAAAAAATCTTGTTTATTTTTTTTTTTATAATTTTTTTTAAATATTTTTTTATTTTTAATTTTTTTACAAACGTTTTTCACATTCGTGTTTGGTATCGTTGGAACGGCCATGCTCTGGCCGATCCAACAATATCAAACTTTAACCCCTAGCTGCCACGGATCGGGAGATAGGGGGTTCCAATGAACCCCCTATCTCCACCATTGGTGGCAGCTAGGGGTTAACTCCAGGACTGGCGTCATCGTGCTATGCACGATGACGCCAGTCCTCAGGGGGAGTTCCCGGAAGCTTGGCCGACATCTGACATCCAACATCCTCATGGATATGCCCCAGCTCCTCATGGACATGCCCCAGCTCCTCGTGGATATGCCCCAGCACCTCATGGATATGCCCCAGCTCCTAATGGACATGCCCCAGCTCCTCGTGGACATGCCCCAGCTCCTCGTGGACATGCCCCAGCTCCTCCTGGATATTGCCCCAGCACCTCATGGATATGCCCCAGCTCCTTGTGGATATGCCCCAGTTCCTCGTGGACATGCCCCAGCTCCTCGTGGATATGCCCCAGCACATGGAATGCCCCAGCTCCTCATGGATAATATGCCCCAGCTCACACATGGATATGCCCCAGCTCCTCATGGATATGCCCCAGCTCACACATGGATTTGCCCCAGCTCCTCATGGATATGCCCCAGCTCCTCATGGATATGCCCCAGCTCCTCGTGGACATGCCCCAGCTCCTCGTGGACATGCCCCAGCTCCTCCTGGATATTGCCCCAGCACCTCGTGGATATGCCCCAGCTCCTCATGGATATGCCCCAGCACATGGAATGCCCCAGCTCCTCATGGATATGCCCCAGCTGACACATGGATATGCCCCAGCTGACACATGGATATGCCCCAGCTCACACATGGATTTGCCCCAGCTCCTCGTGGATATGCTCCAGCTCCTCGTGGATATGCCCCAGCTCCTCGTGGACATGCCCCAGCTCCTCGTGGATATGCCCCAGCTCCTCATGGATATGCCCCAGCACCTCGTGGATATGCCCCAGCTCCTCGTGGATATGCCCCAGCTCCTCTCATGGATATGCCCCAGCTCCTCGTGGATATGCCCCAGCTCCTCGTGGATATGCCCCAGCACCTCGTGGATATGCCCCAGCTCCTCATGGATATGCCCCAGCTCCTCTCATGGATATGCCCCAGCTCCTCGTGGATATGCCCCAGCTCATCGTGGATATGCCCCAAATCCTCGTGTATATGCCCCAGCACCTCGTGGATATGCCCCAGCTCCTCGTGGATAATATATGCCCCAGCTCCTCGTGGATATGCCCCAGCTCCTCTTGGATATGCCCAGCACCTCGTGGATAATGCCCCAGCTCCTCGTGGATATGCCCCAGCTCCTTGTGGATATGCCCCAGCACTCGTGGATATGCCCCAGCTCCTCGTGGATATGCCCCAGCTCCTCTCATGGATATGCCCCAGCTCCTCGTGGATATGCCCCAGCACCTCGTGGATAATGCCCCAGCTCCTCGTGGATATGCCCCAGCTCCTCGTGGATATGCCCCAGCACCTCGTGGATATGCTCCAGCTCCTCGTGGATATGCCCCAGCTCCTCTTGGATATGCCCAGCACCTCGTGGATAATGCCCCAGCTCCTCGTGGATATGCCCCAGCTCCTCGTGGATATGCCCCAGCACCTCGTGGATATGCCCCAGCTCCTCGTGGATATGCCCCAGCTCCTCTCATGGATATGCCCCAGCTCCTCGTGGATCTGCCCCAGCACCTCGTGGATATGCCCCAGCTCCTCGTGGATATGCCCCAGCTCCTCGTGGATATGCCCCAGCACCTCGTGGATATGCCCCAGCTCCTCGTGGATATGCCCCAGCTCCTCTCATGGATATGCCCCAGCTCCTCGTGGACATGCCCCAGCTCCTCGTGGACATGCCCCAGCTCCTCGTGGATATTGCCCCAGCACCTCATGGATATGCCCCAGCTCCTCGTGGACATGCCCCAGCTCCTCATGGACATGCCCCAGCTCCTCATGGATATTGCCCCAGCACCTCGTGGATATGCCCCAGCTCCTCCTGGATATGCCCCAGCTCCTCGTGGACATGCCCCAGCTCCTCGTGGATATGCCCCAGCTCTTCATGGATATGCCCCAGCACATGGAATGCCCCAGCTCCTCATGGATATGCCCCAGCTGACACATGGATATGCCCCGGCTGACACATGGATATGCCCCAGCTCACACATGGATTTGCCCCAGCTCCTCGTGGATATGCCCCAGCTCCTCGTGGATATGCCCCAGCTCCTCGTGGACATGCCCCAGCTCCTCGTGGATATGCCCCAGCTCCTCTTGGATATGCCCCAGCACCTCGTGGATATGCCCCAGCTCCTCGTGGATATGCCCCAGCTCCTCTCATGGATATGCCCCAGCTCCTCGTGGATATGCCCCAGCTCCTCGTGGATATGCCCCAGCACCTTGTGGATATGCCCCAGCTCCTCGTGGATATGCCCCAGCTCCTCTCATGGATATGCCCCAGCTCCTCGTGGATATGCCCCAGCTCCTCGTGGATATGCCCCAGCTCATCGTGGATATGCCCCAGCTCCTCGTGGATATGCCCCAGCACCTCGTGGATATGCACCAGCTCCTCGTGGATAATATATGCCCCAGCTCCTCGTGGATATGCCCCAGCTCCTCTTGGATATGCCCCAGCACCTCGTGGATAATGCCCCAGCTCCTCATGGATATGCCCCAGCACATGGAATGCCCCAGCTCCTCATGGATATGCCCCAGCTCACACATGGATATGCCCCAGCTCCTCATGGATATGCCCCAGCTCACACATGGATTTGCCCCAGCTCCTCAAGGATATGCCCCAGCTCCTCATGGATTTGCCCCAGCACATGGAATGCCCCAGCACCTCATGATAATGGCCCCAGCTCACCTCCGCCGCCTTTTTCGCTCCCTCAGAGCGTCCGGCGGCGCGCAGCTTGGGCGCTCGCCAGGGGGAACCACATGACCAGCCGCGATTGGCTGGTGACGTGTTTCCTCCAGGCGAGCGCCGAAGATGCATGCTTCGGACGCTCGCAGGGAGCGAAAAACGCGGTGGAGGGTTGTTGTGACATCGCCTAAGCTTAAAAAAACCAGGCCACGTCGGTAATCAAATCTCAAGGCAGTACAACAAGGTTGTGTTAGTGTGTGACATTTTTTGGCCAGGCAGGAAGTGTAGAATGTGCACAGTCACATTCATGGCCACAAATATGTTGACAAATTTATGACAAAGGGTCCATAGAAATGCCAATAAATTTATTTACATATAATTTTAACAGTGTGGAAACCAAGCAATACATATTAACTTATTAAGTAAGGAAAAGCAACGCACACAAACAGGAAAATATAGAAAAAATAGAAAATTTATTTACAACATTGGGAAGGGAACATGCCAAGGATGGCAAACTGCCCAACAGGGGCACAAACAACACAAACAAACATAGACTGGAAGATGGCCGCCATTGTAAGCCAGGCGAACATCTTGTTCAGAATATTGGTTCACTTTTAGAATTACTGGCATTTGAGGAGATGTTGGAGCTGGTCCGCATCTTTGATTACAAAGATTATGACTGCCGTAAGGGCCCTTACGGCAGGAAGAATAATTCTAGAAAGGATCGTATCGTTGACAAGCTACGCACCACCATCCTGGAGCTGTTTGGGAAAGACCGGGCGAAGGTCTCTCTCCTGAGGCTCCGACTCCTCCTCCGACTCCTCCCCCACCACCACCGTCAGCGTATCCAGTGCTATATCTAAGAAATTAAAGAAATAAAAAATACAGTAAACAACAAAACTGATTTATTTTTGAACAAAAGTTGATGCAAAATACAACAGTAAAAAAAAAAAACCTGGACTGGCGGCCTCCTGCTGTTCCGGCTCCCTCTCTTCATCGCCCACCTCCTGCTCCTCCTCTTCCTCCTCCTGCTCCTCTTGTGCTATACATAAAAAAAAAAATTAAAATACAGTAAACAAAAAATGTTTCTGTTTTTGACCAAAAGTCGTTGCAAAATAAAACAGTATATACCAGCGCTGGTGGATGTCCGTGGCTCCTCCTCCTCCTCCACTGGGGCACTGGTGCCCGCCGGGGCAGATGCTGCTGCCTTCTTCCTGTCTTCTGCCAAATCCAAAAAATAACACGTAAATAATGCAGACTGGAAAAAATGGTATATCTATACACTATATTGCCGAAAGTATTGCGACACCCCCTCCACTACCCCACTACCAGAGGCCTGTTCAATACCTCAGCAGCTGCTGAATTGCTGCAGCGCAGCAATTCAGTTTGCTGCAGCAGTGTCGTTGAACCTTTGGATGCGAATTTTGAATCCAAAATGGCAAATGATTTCTTAATGAAAAATTCAGATTGTTTTTCGGATCACTCGGACAAAATATAATAAAGAGAAGCAGTCAGCACAATTCCGTTTTGTATGCACACACCACAAATGATAGTTTTTAATGAATAAACGTTATGTTTACTTCTGAAACAATATATAAATTGAACTGTAATATATGTCTATGTGCAGGGGGAAATAATAAATAAATATTTTGTGCTTTGGTGAACAGAAACCGCAAAATTAACATTGCTGTATGGAATTATTACCTACTTCGAGGCGGTGGCCATCTTGCTGTACGGCATTGTTACTGCTTCATGGCGGCGGCCATCTTTAAAACGTCACACTCAGCATCTCCTCGGGTCGCTGCAAGTGCTAGGTTAGCATTGCTGAGCGCTGAGCGGTTGAACGGCGTTCAATGACAAGTTGCTAACTTAGCACTTGCAGCGGCTGAGGTATTGAACAGGCCTCAGCTTGACCCACCACTACTCCCATCTCATAGTTCTAAAGTCACAAAATATTTATTTATTTCCTCTGCACATAGACATATATTACCGTTCAATTATATATATTTTTAGAAGTAAACATTACGTTTATTCAATAAAAACTATTATTTGTGTTGTGTGCGTACAAAACGCATTGTGCGACTGCTTTTAGTTATTTTATAGATGCCTCAGCCTCAGCTTCACTTTCAGTTTCTGCTAATAAAACTGGATATTGCAGAAACAACAGAAATCGGCCATTTGTTTTTGAAATTTGCATCTAAAGCGTTCAATAATGATACTGCTGCAGCAAACTGAATTGCTGCGCTGCAACAATTCAGCAGCTGCTGAGGATGTATTGAACGTGGCTCTGTTTGGATGCACTTTCAAAAGAACTACATGTCCCATCCTACCACTTAGCAAAGACGCAGAGATTTTTATTGATGCGCAGGTGGGAGCCAATATTGGGCAAGCTGCGGGTCATCTCGTATGCATCACTCAATCACAACAACCTCCCCCCAGCACACTACAGACTACACACAGTGCCAAAAGAAATCCAGCATTGTAACTTCATCTACATACATCAAATGTCACAATTTTCACGAATACGTAAAATCACAAAAAGGAAGAGCTATGGCAAAACTGCATGTATGACGAGTTGTGAAAAGTTGAAAACGCAAAGCTATACACAATCACATTGCATGAAAAAAGGACTAGATAAATCAACATATTTCTGTGCACATTAGCACATGCAAGCACATTATTATTATTATACAGGATTTATATAGCGTCAACATTTTGCGCAGCGCTTTACAATATAACATGACACTTACGTTTCGCTATGACGCAACGGATGTGTCTCAGCTGCTCCTCCTCGCGTACCTTCAGAACAGACCAGCGTTTCCGGAGCTTCCCGAACAACTCCAAAATGGTGGTGCGTAGCTTATCGAGGATACGATTCTTTCTAGCGTTCTTCTTCCTGCCGTAAGGGCCCTTACAGCAATCGTAATCCTTCAGAACAAAGATCCGGACCAGCTCGAGCATCTCCTCAAACGACATATTGCTGGCCCGCTTCTTTCTCGGTGGTGGTGGTTCATTGAGAGACGATGAGGAGGTGTCAGAATGGCACTGGTCTCTTGCAGCCATGGTGAATAATAATAACAATATTTTGTCCAAAAAAAGTTGTCAAAAAAACTGGCTCAATAAAGTTACGACATCCGCGCGCGCGCGCATGCGCGACCCGCGGACGAATCGGATCCGACCCGATTACGAATTATCGTATCGATCGGATAAATGGAAACAAAAAAAACAAGTGATAAGCATTTACAAATACAAAATTTACAGAATCAGCGATATAACCGATAATAGTTAAATATACGATGTCCAGAATTACCGAAATGGAACCGAAATCACGAATGGAACCGAAATCATGAATAGAGCAAAAATAAATTTTGATTTGACACATTTCAAGTCCATTCGAAATTTCCGAAAATATTTCGTTTCAGCTCGGAAAACTTTTCGATTCGGACATTTTCGGATCTAAAAAATTTCGGAAAATCGGCCGCATCCGAAAACATGAATCGGGAAATTTCGTGAAAAATCCGAAATTCCGAAACCCGAAACGCACATCCCTACTGTGCTTTAACTGCAGACTGTCAGCTTTAATTTGAGTCCAAAAGTTGCAGGGTTCAACCAGACTAGACAAGAAGAAATATCTAGCAACATCTGAACAAGAAAGAGATCCTTGAGGTGGTCTCTATAAACCAGAACAATGAGCTGCTGCACTAGATACACACAACATAAACCAGAAAAACAGACTCAACATAAATAATGTCAGCAGCAGCAGGGCAGGACTCACATACAACTTAAGGTTATTGTCACAGTCCACCCAGGGTACCCATATTGCTCAGCCTGGTCCCGACTGCCTTTTGTCCTGGAATGCTTCTGTATTGGGCTCCAATCCGGGGTTTACTTCAGCCCAGTGCCATGTCCTGGCTCCTGGAGATCCAGCCTGGGTTTTCCTGTCAAGCCTAGGAATTACAGCTGAGGCCCATCTGCTATCAAGCCTCCTTAAATAGCAGAGAGACCCAACTAGCAGTGTGTCTGCATTATTGTTATCCTTGACTGAAGTCATCTGGAAGTGTGCTTACCTGCTCCAGCTTATCCTGTGTATCCAGTGTCCATCCATCTGCCCTGTTATTCCTGGATACATCTGTCTGTGCAAGGGACTCTCAGCGATCTCTACCTGTGGATCATCAGTTAATCTCTGTCTCTGACCAAGGTACCGCTGTCCAGACTTCTCCTTGGTGGGCCCTGTCTGCAGTCTGGGACTGCATAGCCCACAAACCTCAGACCCTCCAGTCTAGAACTCTCCCAGGACTTTATATATTTCCTTTGTTCGTTCAAGTACCTGCAGTTAAGGACTATTTATGTTTCATTAAAGTATCTTCATTGTATGATTCCTGTCTGGCCTCCCCTCTGTGTCGCCGCCTGCTAGGCTCATACCAGAACCGCACACGCCTCGTGACAGTTATGCTGCGACCAACACAAACAACTGGATACTAGGGATGAGCATAACACTCCCCGAGTTCGGTTCGAGCCCGAACCCGAATTTCCCATTTGTTCGGGACCGAACCCGAACCCAAACCCCCATGCAAGTCAATGGGGCTGAAAATTCGTTTTTTTAGAGTGCCCTCCAAGAGGGCATATATGCTACATATTTGCTATAAAAGGTGTATGGGGGTCCGGGTAGTGCCCTGGGGGACAGGAAACAAGGACAAAAAGTTTTAAAAAAAACGTTTTTAAAGGGACAGTGAGTTTTCCATGAAATAAGGGTTAAAAATAAAAACGAAAAATTCCTTCAAATATCGTGCCTAGGAGGTCCCCATAACCTGCCCGTGAAGTGGCGGATTTCTAGGATGTATAGCAACACTTAAAAACAAATAAATGACGTTTCATATGACTGTAAATGCTTTTCCTTTAGTCTATCCATAAACAACTGCTTGGGGCGGCAGCCTGTATGAAAAGACATTTTAGGACGCGCAGAAAAAGTTTAGTGTTTTTTTGGGCTTGCACCAGACCTGTGGTCAGGTGCAAGGCTGCAGCCAATTACGAGCTTCAGGCAGTGGGAAAATGCATTGTGGTCCATTGTGGTAGAACATGCGGCGAACACCCGGAAATGTTCGGGGTTCGCGATCTGCTCGAACAGGCTAAGTTCAGGTCGAACCCCGAACCGTCCGAACCCGAACAGCTCATCCCTACTGGATACCTAGCAAATAGGTCTCACACCAGAATAAGAAAACATGAGCATGAAAATCAAGGAAACATGAACATGAAAACCTAGAAAACACGAACATGAAAACCAAAACTGCTCAGACAACACACAATGGACATAAGCAAGAGATTAGTCAGAATACAAAGCCAGAAGTCAAAAACCAGGAAGTCAATAAGCAATATACAGAATTCATGAGCTCAGCAAGCAAGCTCTATACTGGATCAGGGAACAAGTGCACTGATGGCCATTAAATAGGGTAGCGCAGGTCACGTGACCACAGGTCCGGTCAGATGCCGAGACTCTAGGGGCAGAGAGCTAAACAGACTAACCCTAAAAATCAAAAGGGCTGAGAAGAACTCTCAGCACCAGTGGGCCTGGCTGGTGGAAGGTAACAGTATCCCCTGTCAAAAGGGTGATCCCTGGCACCCACAAACAACAAAAAACAAGCCCCCCCAGATTCCCCACATGCTCAATCGGAGTCAGAATCCTCCTCCAGCCTCCTCCAGATATTGGGGTGTCTCTGGAGCACAGCCAAGTGTGCCTCACGAACCAAGACCCCAGAAGGCATTCGTGCATATCCCTTGGGCACAGGGCTCGATAGGGGAAGCTTAGTACTGGTCATACTACCTGAATCCTGGATCTCCTCATAAAGGGAACGAAGTATGGTCTCATGGGGCAAAGAACAGAGTGTGACAACCTCAGACCCAGCTGGACTAGAGCTGGCCGCTTTTTTACGTCTCCTCTTAGACCGAGACTTGGTAGCTATGACCATACCGCATGACATGGCACTGGTGGAGGCACTACCAGATTCTTCCATATGTGCCTTACTACTAGGTTTGACTTCAGTGGAACCCACTGTGGGACATGGGCACATCGGTCCTGAGACTAGAAACTGTGGGTACAGCTGTCTTGCAGCTCGACCTCGAAGGCAACTTAACAGGAGATCACTGCGCCAGGTTCGGGCACCACTGGCACTGCGCCAGGTTCGGGCATCACACCAGGATTGGACATTGCTGGCACTGCTGACAAATAGCTTGACTGGGTTACCACTGACACACAGCTTGACTGGGATACCGCTGACACACAGCTTGATTTGGTTACCGCTGACATACAGCTTGATTCGGTTACTGCTGACACACAGCTTGACTTGGTTACGGCTGACAGCATGCCAACCTCGGGCGTCATGGGTGGCACAGTGCCAGCATCGGGCATCATGGGTGGCACTTTGCCAGCATCAAATGTCACTGATATATCGCCAGGACCAGACTAAACACACTAACCCTAAAAACCAAAAGGGCTGAGAAGAGCTCTCAGCACCAGTGGGCCTGGCTGGGGGGAACGTAACAGGTGGCAACTAGGGGATCATGTAGGATGTCATTTGAAAGGCCTGAGTATGGCCTTTAGAATAATAGCAAACATGACCAGGTTATAAGTAAAGCACAAAAAATTTAAATAAAAATATTTAAAAAAAAATTGTTTTTTGTGTGTTATTTTTATTAATGCATCAATATTGTTCCCATTTCAATTATAATGTGAACAATGATGCTGCACTAATGATTTTTTTCTATGGGGTGTGTTTGCTAAAAATCACGTAATTCCCCCCAAAAAAATGTAACGAGTCCCCATTTGTAATTTTTTTAACAAGCATACCCAATAGAAAATATAAGAGCAAAGGCTCGGATGATAAAATGTGAAAAAAACCACTTTACACGTTGTAGATGATTAAAAAATCTAATTTTATTGCTTTTTTGGTATAATATACAGACAGGACATGACGTATACAAATAAATATTATATATTATGAATCTGTGGAGTCTGCCGGAAAGAACGATATATAATATGTCTGAGTCATATAATATAAAATAATAAAACGTGGCTTCAAATCGCGTTTAAACATGATGAGCAAAAGCGGTAAAAATGAGCTCAGCACACAGGCGTGAAATCGCTCAGCAGTGAAGGGGTTAACATAACCCATAGAAAGATTTTATTTTCTGTGTTAATCTGGATATTTGTGTTGCGTTTTTAATATCTTGCATTTTATTACTTTGTATTTCTGTAACGACTGTAAAATTTCAATGTTCTTGAACCCAGGACATACTTGAAAACGAGAGAAATCTCAATGTATCCTTCCTGGTAAAATACTTTATAAATAAATAAATAAATAAATAAGTCGAGGGGAGTGATATCTGGTGAAGGGAATTGGGCCACCCTTTCCAATCCATCGGTCTGGTAATGTTTAGTTTAGGAACCCACAAACATGCAGTTCCCAATGTGGTGGTGCACCATCTTGCTGGAAAATGATGGTTGGTTGAAGGTCATGTAGCGGTGGTGCCACAAATTCAGTCAAAAGGTCAAGGTAAACATTTGCAGTAATTGATGTCTCACCGAAGATAACCCCATAGAAAGAAGTTGTTTATCTTCGACGAGACATCATTTACTGCAAATGTTTACCTTGACCTTTTGACTGAATACGTGGCACCACAACTGCATGACCTTCAACCAACCATCATTTTCCAGCAAGATGGTGCACCACCACATTGGGGACTGCATGTTCGCTCAGGTAGGGAATAGTGCGCAAAACAGCTTTTTGTGCATATTTGTATATTTTAACGTATTCCCTGCAAGGTCAGTTTTTGCTGCTGTCCTTTTCCGTGTTTTCTTTTTCAACCCCAAAGTGGGAATGTTGTGGGAATGTTGGAGGGACATTAGGAAAAAAAAATGCATTTCCAATCCAATCTGGTGTCCTACAAAAAGGCCTTGTGAACCTATGCAAGAGGACACCACTAGATGTAACAACAATATGTGTCCATATTTCTTAATAGCCGAAAGAAATGAAAGGGCTGTCTATGAGTGATGTACAGTTGTGTTCAAATTTATTCAACCCCCAATGCTGTAAAGGGTTTTAGGGAATTTAGTGTACATTTGTAATTGTATTCAGAATGAAATCCTACAAGGACTTTTTAAAGAACCATATGCAACTAAAATGACATCAATTGGTTTTGAAATACAGTAGTAAATGTTTATTTTGTGAATTCTTCATTGACACAATTATTCAACCCCTTAAAGACTACCACTCTGAAGAACAGAGGTTCATTCAAGTTTTTTCAATCAGGTATTGAAAACACCTGTGGATGTCACGGAGCAGCAATAAAGCATAATAAGCACCAATTAGGCAGCTTTAAAATGACTGTGATACTCAGCTCCTTCTAGACATTTACTGGTGTGGTTACAAACATGGTGAAGTCAAGAGAATGGTCCAGGAAGACAAGAGAAGAGGTGATTACTCTTTACAGGAAGGGCAATGGCTATAAGAAGATTGCAAAGATGTTAAACATACCAAGAGAGACCATAGGAAGCATCATTCGCAAATTCAAGGCAAAGGGCACTGTTGAAACGCTACCTGGTCGTGGCAGAAAGAAGATGCTGACTTCGACTGCTGTGCGCTACCTGAAGCGTAGAGTGGAGAAAAGTCCCCGTGTGACTGCTGAGGAACTGAGAAAAGATTCAGATGTGGGTACTGAAGTTTCAGCTCAGACAATACGGCGCACACTGCGTAATGAAGGCCTCCATGCCAGAACTCCCAGGCGCACCCAATTGCTGTCTCCAAAGAATAAGAAGAGTCGACTGCAGTATGCCAAAAGTCATGTGGACAAACCACAGAAGTTTTGGGATAGTGTTCTGTGGACTGATGAAACAAAATTAGAACTGTTTGGGCCCATGGATCAACGCTATGTTTGGAGGAGGAAGAACAAGGCCAATGAAGAAAAGAACACCTTGCCTACTGTGAAGCATGGCGGGGGGTCAATCATGCTTTGGGGATGTTTTGCTTCTGCAGGTACAGGGAAGCTTCAGCGTGTGCAAGGTACCATGAATTCTCTTCAGTACCAGGAGATATTGGATGACAATGTGATGCAGTCTGTCACAAACCTGAGGCTTGGGAGACGTTGGACCTTTCAACAGGACAATGATCCCAAGCATACCTCCAAGTCCACTAGAGCATGGTTGCAGAGTAAAGGCTGGAACATTTTGGAGTGGCCATCGCAGTCACCTGACTTAAATCCGATTGAGAACCTCTGGTGGGACTTAAAGAAAGCAGTTGCAGTGCGCAAGCCTAAGAATGTGACTGAACTGGAGGCTTTTGCCCATGACGAATGGGCGAAGATACCCGTAGATCACTGCAAGACACTTGTGTCAAGCTATGCTTCACGTTTAAAAGCTGTTATAACTGTAAAAGGATGTTGTACTAAGTACTAAGATTGAATGTCACTTGGGGGTTGAATAAAACTGATAATGATGTGAGCACAGAAAAGACATTTGTGGTTATTTCATTATAAATGTTATGTTATATTTGTCTGACCTACACGTGCCTCTTTGATTTAATTGTAAGCAAGATGACTGAATGATCAAAATCAATGTCAAACTGGCCAAAACACTCAATTTCAGTGGGGGTTGAATAATTTTGAACACAACTGTATTTAATCTGCTGAATTTCAAAATATATATTTTATGAACATCCATAATTAAAGGGACAGTACGGTCCCCTAAGCCATTTTTGATGAGTTGCAAGTGTAGCGTATAGAATATAACACACATCCTCATTAAAAATAATAAAAATTGATTTTCTAAAGGATTATTCCAGGGTAGTGTTTAATGTAAATGTCTGCCTTTCATGTCTGTTGACAGTGAAAGAGTTAAACAGTGAATGGCAAGTGGATGCTCTAACTACTTTTGAGAATAAATGAATGGAATTGAAGTTAAAGCTACAGGGAATCTATTGAGAGAGCAGATGCAAGGGCCGTCTTTACTCTAAGCTCAGTTCAAAGTGGGGCAAAGCTGTTTGGGTAATTGGCTATGAAATAACTAAGGTACGGTAGTAAATGTGTATTTACACTTTAATTGTCCCAGATCAGACTGACATGTGAACACCAGGTTGATTGGGTACCTCACCTTTACTTGCTAACCCTGAGTGGGTATACATTGAACATAATGTATATATTATATATGTGGACTGACGCATATAAACCACATCCAATTGTTCAACAAAACATCTCGACAGTCGACACATGTAACTTGTAAATCAGAGCATCTCAAAATTATGAGCCAGTTCCAAATATTTCTTGTAGTGAAATATGTAGAATATACATTATTATTTATTTATTAAGCACCAACATATTCCACAGCGCTGTACAAAAGATGCAATGGGTAAAGACAGGACAATTCTACAATAGATACAGGAGGCAGGTCAGTATTCCTGCCAGCAGATACAGGAGGACATTTAGGGTCCTATTCCCGTGGGAATTTACAATCTAGATGGGTGAGGGGATTAGAAACATACTAGACCTTCCACAACTACTGGCAAAATAAATTAAAAAAAATATAAAGGATGCGAACAGCAAAATATATATATATATATATTTTTTTTTGAGAAAGTATTTTACCAGGAAGGATACATTCAGATTTCTCTCGTTTTCAAGTTTGACCTGAGTGGCGAGTATGTACAGTTAGGTGTCTTGCCCAAGGACACTTACTGGATAGGTGCTCTTGCCGGGATTGAACCTGTGTCTTCACGGTCTCCACGGTTATAGAGCAGGGATTGACCCAGCCAATATGATAATACATGTGATCCAAGAGCAATCTTAACGTTCCGATAATTCCAACTTATTTAATTTTGATACTATAAATTTACGCAAAATAAAAATATGTAATAAAGATTTATTGCTTTACAAACGTTCATTTTTTAAATCAAAGTGAGCCTGTCTTTTCCAACACACGTCAGGCTTATTGACAGAGATCATTCCCTATCAGAGATGTGCGGTGAGGTCACTGATTGGGGACGCAGTGGCTTTGAGATGGGCAGTGGAGCGGAGCTACTGCACTGATTTTTCACACACAGGAAAGGTCTCATACCACCTCCATTTGATTGTATGCTCCCCATTTCACTCTGGGATGAGCAGCTTTTGTGTTTTGTGACAAGTGAGGCACTGCCTCCACTGCCTATACTGACTGCACGCCCCTGCGCTACATACAGTTTCTGACAGGTTGCTCATGCCAAGGAGAGGCTGACCTTGAGGATGAGATTTTGCCAGTCTCTGTGTATTTTTTGCAGCAGAGCATCATGGTAGTTGTGACAGAAAAGGTTCTTCCTCCCCTGCCTCATCTGACTGATCCTCACAGCAAGGGACCTATCACCTCCATAACGCTAGCGCTCACATAAGTGAGCATTAGCGCTAGGTTAAGTGAGGTGATAGCTTGACGCACAGATCACATCCCAATCGCTAAGGGGTTAAAAAACACGTTAGCACATCTGTATTAGCGCTTTTTAGTGTCAGTTTACTATACTTTGCTCTCCATATACTTAACATGGGGAGCGCAAAGTCTAAGCAAAAAGTAATTAGCGTTAGGATCACATAGTTCTAACACTAATTACGAACCACTGTGGCTAACGGAAACGTTTTTTACAGCTTAGAGCTGTAGCAAGCTGATTCCGCTTCTGCAGACTCACTTAACAGCAGCTGGAACCCCCCAAACAAATCACAGACTTACCTCTCATCCTGCGGCGAGAACGGCAGCCCGAACCTACGCTTCTGGCCCCTGGGCGCAGAGTGAGACTGGAGAAAAAAGTCCCCACACTCCCTCCGCGATCACTCTGTGGATCTGCAGGATCTCACAAGAGGCGAGAATCTGCCGGTCATGTGATCCGGCAGCACAAGACTCCAGGAGGGGATGCTCGGGACAGCGCGATAGCCCTGTAATCCCCTTGTATAGCGAGTGCAAATGTTTCCCCTTAGAGTCCCCGTTTTAGCTTAGGGCAGATGATAGTGCCTCAAGTGTTTTTTAATATTATAATGATGCTGAAGGAGATGAAAGCCATTCTCAGGTGATGATGGTGTCCTACAAGAACAACTATTTCGTAGATATTAAGATCATTAGAAAATCAAAGAGTTACCACTTAATGTGAGACTTACTGGAGTGACAGTTACTGAAGAACAAGGGAATCCATAACTGTATAGTGGGTGGCATTTCTTATAGAAACATATATGGAGCTTCCCCATACACATAGGTATGCCCAGGCACATTCTAATGTTGGGTGAATGTCCTACATTGACCTTTTAGATGTCCCTTATCTGGTTCATGATGAATAGCATACCAACTGACTGTATCTCTGATTACATGCTTGTTATTTCTAATGAAAAGTAAGATTTTGGGCAAAATCTTCTAAACATACAGTAAGTTTTTATTTAATAAAAGCTCCATGGATGCACACCCTAATGTAACAGGCTGTGCGTGCTAGTGCAATCTGCATTTGCATATTAAAAAATATTCATTTTTTTAAAAATTGATTGGGCTGATTTGCCCTTTTTAGGGCCATATTACATACTTGGTGCTAACTTAACCAGAGCTGTTGTAAACTTCCCAGAGACATTATAGCCTATGGAGGTTTTAAGTTTTTCAACAGCTTTGGTTAAATTAGCCCCAACATTGTAATATGGCCCTTATTGTTTAGTACATTTGAGATTACCTGACTAGGCTTATGTGATTGGTGACTGTTGGGGAACCTGTTACAGGAGGAATATACTTAGAAATTTAGGTGGTACATGATTATTACTAAGTCAGGATGAACTTCTACACCAAATGTATGCCTATCTTTTTAGATAATTGCTCCAAAGACGTCTTGACATCATAACAGTATGCTGAGTGTGCTTATGTCTTACTGTCTTATGTAGCTTCAGTAAAGTCCCCTATAGGTATCATTGCTGACTTGCACATACAATGGCAAGAAAACGTATGTGAACCCTTTGGGATTAAGTGGAGTTTTGCATGAATTGGTCATAAAATGTGCTCTGATCTTCATCTAAGTCACAACAAATTGAAAAACACAGTCTGCTTAAAATAATACAACACAAACATATGTTTTCATGTTTTTATTGAACAGAACATGTAAACATTCACAGTGCATGGTGGAAAAAGTATGTGAACCTTTGGACTTAATAACTGGTTGACCCTCCTTTGGCAGCTATAACCACAACCAAACCATATTCAGATTTAAATAGATACACGAAGGTAAAAGTGGGGAATGGGGTGTGATATGTTAAATCGCAATGTCTTCTGACCCCCATATATGCACCAACAAAACAAAATATGCCTTCTGGAGTGGCCCAGTCAGAGTCCTGACTTCAACCCGATTGAAATGCTGCGGCATGAACTTAAGAGAGCGATTCACACCAGACATCCCAAGAATATTGCTAAACTGAGACAGTTTGGTGAAGAGGAGTGGTCCAAAATTACTCCAGATCGTTGTGCAGGTCTGATCTGCAACTACAGGAAACATTTGGTTGAGGTTATTGCTGCCAAAGGAAGGTCAACCAGTTATTAAGTCCAAAGGTTCACATACTTTATCCACCCTGCACTGTGAATGTTTACATGTTCAATAAAAACATGAAAACATATAATGTTTGTGTTGTATTATTTTAAGCAGACTGTGTTTTTCAAATTGTTGTGACTTAGATGAAGATCAGAGCACATTTTATGACCAATTCATGCAAAACTCCACGTAATCCCAAAGGGTTCACATACTTTTTCTTGCCACTGTAGAATGTGAAATAATGGTTAGCATGTGAAGAGCTATCCAGTTGAGCACACGATGGGAATGAGTGAATACGGCAAAGGCAAGGTCAAATTATAACTTGATATGCACGACAGAGTCCATATTCAGATTTAAATAGATACACTAAGGTAAAAGTGGGGAATGGGGTGTGATATGTTAAATCGCAATGTCTTCTGACCCCCATATATGCACCTCTCCCCTATTCTTACCTAAATGTTTCATTTAAAAAGTTTACTTTTAATTCAGTACCACTGTCTTCCTCGGCGTTGTTCCATTCTGACAGCCTCTGCTTGTATTGATGCAGGACTGTTGTGGTTGGATACTCACTTAAGTGAAGTCCCAGAAGGGAAGTGCAGAATAAACAGTCATGGTGGTTAGAGTGTCCCTTTAAATTGCATAAAAAAAGACCCATTGGCAGGACTAGCATTGATTGTTAAGATGTAGAGTCATCATTAAACCCATTGTCTTCCTGCAAGAACTGGTGTCATACGATTATATATAATGGGTGTATTGCTCCATCAAGCCATGTCTCCCTTCAGTCAAGCTTTGGTGGACGTCAATGCAAAAATGCCAGATTTGTTTAAACTAGTCTCCCAGGCTTGATGTTTGTTGTCCTTTGTAATCATTATGCCTATGTTCTTACACTTTTGTAAGTTTTGGATTTAGTTAACAAGCTGTAATGAAATATCCGTGAGTGATAACAAATGTTTCATGGCAGATCGTTCTAAAGCAAAGTTAATCTTTTGAAAGAGCCTCAGACCAGCACTTGAAATTCTCTGTCACTGAATGATCGGGGCAATCAATAGGACACTTCTATTCATTGTTGCCGAAGGCCATGGTGAAGGATGTTGACTGAGGAAGATGACAAAACCTAGTAAGCCTAGTGGAAATAATAATCTACATGGCAGGTGAAAAAAAAAAGCAGAAGCAATTACTTAGACTTGTTGGGAATCTGAGCAAATGTTATTGTATAAGCAATGGAAGGGTCCTCAAAACAAAAGCCTATAATTATTCTCAAAGCCTTCCTCATACACAGATTTCAAGAGCTCCTTCTTTAATTTTGTTTCTGACCTCAGAAAACTCTAGCTTGATATAAAAGAATTTGAAACTCTTCTAACAGTAAAGGAAAGAAAAGAAAAGATGCAACATAAAATCTGTTAAGTATTATAAGCTTACTATAATTATTATTATAATTATATATTATAAATTACTATAAACTGTTATTGAAAAACTGTTGTTATTTACATGAAATGTTCCATAGGCAACAATATTATTTAAATATTTTACTACCATACATAAACTAATTCAACAGTTTTTCATCATGGGGTGGCCCCACATGCATCAAATATAATAAAAAACGACAAATAACTCTTCCTATAGACCTCTGACTTTGAATAATGTCTTTAACCCCTTCACATCACTACCGATATTGAGATATCTCAGGCTTCAAAGTACCGGCTGGGTGGAGTAGAGGTAACATCACTGCTCTGCATGGAGAGAGCCTGTGGAGTCATGGGTTCAATCCCAGCGAGCAAACTCTCCAGTAAGTGTCCTTGGGCAAGACACCTAACGGTACATATTCACCACCCAGGACATACTTGAAAACGAGAGAAATCTCAATCTATCCTTCCTGGTAAAATCCTGTCACAAAAAAGGCACCATCTGGTGCCCCGGTATCGAGATATCTCGGTATGCTGCTCTGCAGCCCAGAAGCAAATGAAATTTGTTTGCTGCAAGCAAATTTTGTTTGCTTTTGGGGTGCAGAAGGTGCCCCCAAAGTTTTAGCCCTGAGGGCATAATGCCCAAAGAGCTAAACTGTAAAATCAGCAGCTGAAAGCTCTGAAATATCGAACTTTTGGCAGCCGTGCAGGGAAAAAAAGCCAAGAAAATAGACCAGTCGTTCAAAACATTAGCTCAATTTGGCGGTAGATGGGGCCATCTACTGGCCAAAAATAGGTTATTTACAGTAAAAAATACAATTGGTATAGACTCAAATATTTCTTACTTTATAATTTAGTTAAAAATTATTTTACAAAAAAAAACACTGGTTTCTGACAATGTTTTTTGAAAAATCACTTGGTAGTGAAGGGTTTAAATGTTCCTAAAACATAAAGTATACTGCTTAGCATAATACTGTATTCTAAATGTATAAAAAATAGTCTTTAAGCAAATAGTATCCCACTCACAAAGATAGAGCCTACATGGGGTTTCACCAATTTCCAGAGCAATTTAATAGGTCACCCATCAACCAACCTTCCGATGTTCGGACAACCGTAGTTCAGATCCTCAAAGTAACGCAAAATAAAACATAATGTTCACTATCGAAGAATGAATAGAAAGCTTGGGAGTTCCTTTTCACCTGTAGATAAGCCAATATATCAGCTCAAATTCTCAGTGTAGAAGTTGTTTGACGCTTGGTACAACTTCAAAGAAAGCCTCTTGCATTTGATTGGTGGAGCTCCATTTATGCTCTCTCTTTGTGAGTGGGGATTGGTGGAGCTCTATATATGCTCTCTCTTTGCGAGTGGGGATTGGTGCCCCATATATGCTCTCTCTTTGTGAGTGGGGGTTGGTGGAGCGCGCTCTCTCTCTCTCTCTCCATAATATATATATATTATATAATATATATATATTATTATGCTATGCAGAATACTTTGATTTATGAAAATTTAAAGACATTCTGCGGTCAGAGATCTGGAAGTTATTTGTCCTTTTTTATTACATTTAATGCTCGTGGCCTCCCACCATAGTGAAAACTTTTGAATTTATTGTGGTATTAATTGAATTGCTTGGTGTTAAATACGATGCGTGGTTTGCTAGGAACTAATTTAAGAGGTTTGCTTTGACTCGGCAGGTGGACTTAGGAGTTTAAAACCCTTTCAGGCCCATGAAATGGAAATTTGAAAATAGAAAAGCAATTTTTATGTAACTCTATATCTAAAGAACATGAAACACTCTAGTATAATTTGGAAATCTATAGTGGTTTCAATCTGAAAGTGTGGTTTCAGATTGAAAACATGGGGTTAACGACCAAGCAAGCTAATAAACCCTGTTTTTGCTTAGTATGGATAAATGGGAGTCAAAGCAAAGCACAGATAATCATTTTTGATATGTATTTCCGCTAGACAATTTGGAGGCAGAAAATAATTTAATTCCACGTTTTTGAAGCACAGTGAGAAATTTATTCTACAGAACGGTGTTTATAGACTTTTTTGTGTCAGTAAGATGGCTTTAACGTTAAAGATAAAAGGTAACGGTTCAGCACCAATAAAATCAAACTCTTATTTTTATTTAACAGAATGAAAACTTTAATAATGTCTTACTTTGCTGGCGTTTAGGGTGACC
The DNA here is from genome assembly GCA_009667805.1 of Leptobrachium leishanense. NCBI lineage: Eukaryota > Metazoa > Chordata > Amphibia > Anura > Megophryidae > Leptobrachium > Leptobrachium leishanense. Next base: position 36,478,844 of record CM019071.1, on the reverse strand, counting down.
TGCCTGCGTGCTCCTTAAGACGAAAATAGAATTATTCTCTATCGCTCTGTCTTTTTCTTAATAGAAATTAAAGATTAGAACAGAATTACATTAGATGCTCTATTTCTGCGCTCCCTCTCCGATTTATATACTGTTAGAAGTACAGGCGCATCTCATGTAGAATATGAACCAATTACTTCAGAACACTGTTTCTTCCACGCTGCAGTATCTTGTTTCCAGCGAAAACACTCTTTTTCCTCAGTCTAGCAATTAACTGCTTGAACAGTATAATAAGTATAATAAGGAAGCAATTAGGAGGTGGCAGAGAAAAATTAACACCCCATTTCACATTAAAGGTCAAGTGAGTATCCTTGCTATTGTGAGTAAAATGTGTCTTTGAAAACCTGTAGTTTGTATGTATTTTTTTCTCCTTTTGAATAAAAGCAAGCTCCATGCTTTTTTTTGTCTAGCATCCCAATTTGAAAATGGATGATAACTAATTGGATGCTGTCTGCTTAAACAGGCTGTATTAATTGCAGTTTGTTCTCCAGTAAGTGTCAAGGACAACAAAATCTGTGTAATGTGTAGGCACAATGTAAGCAACCCAATTTAAATATGCGGGCTGTGTACTATAGCAAGTAAAACAAAGTACTGGATGTGTGGTTACCATGGTAGACCCTATTTGCATAATAAATAACAGCTATCATGAGACTTTCTTTTTAAAATAATGCTATACAATGTTGTCAGCTGTTGGCATTTTCAAGAAAACCTCAATATTGATGGAATAAGAGTACGTTTTGTTTTCACCCACCTTACTTGTACGGTTTAAGGGACAGCAGCAGTCTATTTTGGTTGTTTTGCAGTCAACACGAGAAGGCGTCAAGACAAATGTATAAATTACAAAAGTGGGATTGTAATATCTAATTAATGTGAACAAAATACAGTCATAACCATGATGGACACAAGCAAAAAAGAAAAAAGGCAAATATAAAGTAGGAATGAAGTGATACGTTTCCTCGCAGAACAATTTTGTAATTTTGGAATTCAATACAAGCTATAGTTTAATCAATTAGTATTCCCAGTAAGGCTGGTGACAGACGAGCGGTAGAAAGAGCGGAACGAACGTCTGTGAGAGTGGACGTTCCTTCCACTCTACGTCCGTCTGACCAACTCGCTGTGCGCAGTTAGTGTGCTCAGCACTGCAAGGCTCGATCCTCCTATGAAAGATCGCCTTTTGCAGCCCCGTCAACGTGAGTCCTAGAGCTTTGACGGGGAGGCTTGCTGCATGGATGCAGCATGGTCGCTGTCACGCGTGTGGCTTACCCCGTGGCAGCATCACACAGCTAAAAACGGACGCCAGAATGCACATCGGTACGGGCGCACATTGTTCGCTTGTTTGACCCCAGCCTAAAGCTTTTCGATTGGCTGTCAATTATTGTTTCGATGATAGCCTGTTTATAAATGGTTGTTGTGAATGAGAATCCAGGCTGCAGATTAAGTGTTGTGGAAAATAAAATAAAAAACGCACATGAAGAAAAAAATCAACTGGAACATTAAGCCATTGAAGGCTAACCAGTTTCCCTTAAGTAACAATATACACTGCCCGGCTGGAAAAAAGTCACACGCTCTAATATTTTGTTGCACCGCCTTTTGCTGTGATTACGGCATGCTTTTGCCATGGCATCATTTAAATAAGCTTATGCAATGTCACATGATTTATTTCTGTCTGGAGTTGCATTCATTTGTGGCCAAGATCTTGTACTGATAATGGGAGCGTAACGTCCTCCCCAGTACATGCCAAAGATTCTCAATGGGGTTAAGGTCTGGACTGTGTGGAGGCCAATTTATGTGTGAAAATTATGTCACATGGTCCCTGAACCACTCTTGCACAATTTGAGCTCGATGAATCCCGGCATTGCCATCTTGGAATATGCCCACTGTGCCATCAGGGTAGAAAAAATACATTGAATGAAAAACCTGCTCATTCCGTATATTCAGGGAGTCACATAACCTCATTTTATGCCAGCTGAAACATAATCGTTAATTAATATTATCATCCTGTGACGGTAGTCACTTGAGACTTGGGGTACATGAAAAGAAGCATTTGGGTGAAGTGGGCTTGATGTGTTATATTGTTCTCCAGCCCCCTCTTATGTTAAAGTCACCCATTCCAATTCTAGGTACAGGTGTTTGTGTTTTCTGTGCCCCATTCCCTGAAGTCTGTGTTATATTATTATTGCCCGATGTATTTATTGTAGTGTCATTTTGTATACACTGTAAGCAATTGATTCCTTTGTTTCCTTGTCCTTTCATCCAAACCCCCAGGATCTGGATTAAACCACATCTCTCTGCCCCTTCCCCAACAATGGACTATTACACCAGGCATGTGTGTGGGAGGGGGGAGGCTAATCAGTATAGAAATGCCGTGGTATGTTATAACATCATATTCTACTTATCTCCCTCTCTGTTTGTAGTTGTAAACTCTAACTAAAATAATTCCAAGTTTTATTTCCACAGTACAAGGAGCTCCAGCTATTGATTGTGTGTGGGTTTGGGTCTGGGTCAGAATCAGTACTCCTTCGGGATGCTGACGGCAAGAGGGAGCCTGTATATACTTGTACTGAACCCCACTTGACATATCCAATGGAGGTTTTATACCGATTTGCGGTAAATCCAGGTGATGACTTTTTTTTTATCAGGCAGTGTATAAAGACTCTATAAAAACCATCAGATTTAGCTAAGGCAGAAATTTAACTACTACACATGGTGAAAAAAAATCGCTTGAAATGACCCTCCATAAATTACTGAAATAACACATATGCATAATATCCTATGTACACCATCCCCTTTATTTGTAAAAAAAAAGTTTCATATCTTCAATATGTAGAAGTTTCAAAGGAATTCGAATTATTTTGACAATTTGGGGTGACAATTTAATTTATACAAAATATATGTGTAGCTTTGCTTATGGTGTGCAAAAACATGCATCCTATCTGATGAAAAATCCCACCAGCTGGATATTTATAGGTTCTTTGAGGTTTTTTATGTGATGGAACATCAAAAACATATTATGAAGGTTAGAGTTGAGGAAGCCATCATCGTGCAGATCAAAAGTCTATGGTATGACGTGTGTGTGGTGGACATCATTATCTTAAATACATTTACTGCACTCAAACTCTGGTCCAAACAGAATCTAATGAACCCGTTAATTACATAGGTAAGTCCAATTTGTAAAGTTGTACTTTTATGGATAGGTCGCCCGTGTGACCTTTTCTTTGCACTATATGAAATAAGTACCTTAATTACCTCAACCAAGCGTAATGGTAACCAGCTAATATATCTTGATTTATAATAGCAATAAATAATGAAAAATGTGTATATACTCAGAACTAAAAATGGAAAATAGCATGGCAAATAGCAGCCACCTAATACCACAAGACCCTGTATCCAAATTACATACAATATGTCATTAAGATGGGTACTTGTGAGGTGCTTGTCCTGACCAGTTTCTGGGGAAAAGTCCAGTCTTTGGCCAAATTGTCCCAGCTGAGCCACGTCCAGATTGATCTATGGACATACATTTTTGCCAGATTGTGCTCACATGGCACATATGCAGTCACATATGCAGTGTTGATTCCCCCATGGTGCAAAGTATTAAGGTTGATTGAATTATTATTAAGCGCCAACACATTCCACGGTGCTCTACAAGAGGTATAATGGGTAAAGTCAATACAATTCTACAATATACTAAACAGGCAAATCTATATTGCAATAAACAGATACAGGAGGAATTGTGGGAATTGACCAAAGAGAATCAGATGGAGCCATTAATAGAAGAGACAGTAGTGAAGAGAATTGAACATAAAAAGAACTGTGATCTGCTTGAAAAGCATGGAGAGACCAGGCTCAAATGTATAGTGAAATAATTTCTGTCATGTATGTTATTACGTGATTAACCCTCTATATCTACTGCCATCTACAGCATGATTCACTTCCAAGCTTTTGAAACAGAGTTCTAGACAAGTACGTATTTTTATATTGGTAATCAAGTAACAGTCGGTGATGCTTGTTTGCTTTGCTATCTCTCTTCCTCTATCCACCTGTATTCTGATCTCAACCCCCTTCTTCCTTAGACTGGGGTCTGACGACTGTTTTTAAGAGCGGAAGGAATGTCCGTGAGAGTGGACGTTCCTTCCACTCTGACGCCCATCTGACCACCTCGTTGAGCACAGTTAGTGCGCTCAGTTGTCACAATGTCACATTCCAGCCAGGCCCCCTAGTGATGAGAGCAGAGCTCATCAGCTCTGGTGGGGTTTTGGGCTAAGCCACTGCAGACGATCTTCCCTGTGGCTGGTAGTCTGTGGTCACATGGCTGGCCCTGCCCTATATATATGGCAAGCAGTAGATCAGATCCTTGCTTCAGGATAAGTCTTCTTACTGTGCCTACCTTGTGATCTGCTTTTGTATATATATTCCTGTGTATGACCTCCGGAGTATTCTCTGGACCTCTCTCTTGTCAGCTCCCTGTACCCTGTATCGTGTATCCTGATATACCTGTGTATGACTATTGGCGTGATTTCTGGACCATTCTCTTATCTGCTCCCTGTATCCTATATGTCTTATTTCTTTGTATGTGTTGTATTTATCCAGCAGTATGGTGTAGGTTGTGACATAGGCCAACTATTAAGGACCTCATTCATAGTCTAGGGTTCTGTGTTGCTGCTTGGCATATTGGTTGTGACTTCTTGCAAACTCCTGTTGTTTATTGTAGTGTTTACCCCCAGCCCTGTAATCTGTATTAGATTAGAAGGCTTCCTCAAAGACTTTTCTCACAGTTTTTCGGGCTCCCTCTTGTGTCTGTATCCATTCCTATCTTATCTTGTTCAGTTCTGTGTATTCTGTGCGCTGGGTTCTGCATCATGCAAGCAACAAACCTGCCTAAAGGGCTTAACAGCACTCAGTACAAAGGGCCCTCCTTGGCATCTGCCTGGGACACTCATGACATCAGTGCTGCAAGGCTCGAGCCTCCTATGGCGGATTGCGCGTTGAACCCCCGTCGAGCGCGCTTCATAGCATTTCGACGGGGAGGCTTGCAGCATGGCCACAGTCACGTGTGCAATTCCTGCGCATGCAACAGCGTGTGGTCGGCCCCGTCGCATCATCGCAACGCTGTGACGAATGCTGGGAGGCACGTCAGTACGGGAGCACATAGTGCGCTTGTCTGACACCAGCCTTAGCATTAATCAAAATGACACCCTGTCCTTAGCCATGATATAGAGCATACAGTGGATGACCACATACCAATGAAGGCAGTTGGAGAAATAGTATTAACTCCTTAAAAAGGTAGAAAATTAATTAGCATTTTAAATTATTATTTATTATGCGTCGACACATTCCGCAGAGCTGTACAAAGATACAATGGATAAAGACAATTCTACATTACATAAAAAAAGGCAAGTCAATATTTCACCAACAGATGCAGGAGGGAATAAGGGCCCTATTCCTGTGGGAATTTACAATCCAGATGGGTGAAGGGGTGAGAAACAGGAGGGGAGGACTGTAGTGATGAGATGTTAATTCAGAGAGAGATGAGGACGGTTATTAGGTCGGTTAGATGTTAGGTTACAGAGTTAGGTGGTTGGCTTCCATAAACAGAATTGTCTTTAGGAAGCGTTTAAATGAAGCCAGATTCAGGGGCAGTCTGATAGGGCGAGGAAGTGCGTTCCATAGGGTTGGCACCGCAGGAGAAAAGTCCTGCAGGGACTGAAGAGACTGATGTGAATGAAGAGGTGTTAATCGAGGATGCCAGGAGCCGGTCATTGTTGGATCTCAGGGAGCAGGCTGGGGGTGTTTTTGGTGATTACTGAGCACAGGTAGTGAGGGGCAGCGTTAGTGAGGGCATTTAGGTCAGGATGAGTAATATGAATTTAATTCTGCAATGGATGGGGAGCCAGTGCAAAAATTTGAAGAGAGGAGCAGCAGAGACAGTGACTGTGACTCGGCTGAAATAGGAGCAGTTATGATTGAGTGGGGCTGTTATTTATAGTGATTTATAAAGTGCCAACATATTCTGCAATCTGCAGCGCTTCACTAACAGTAGGACAAAACAAATGTAAATTAACAAATAAAGGTAAAAAACGAAACCATACGGCGCATTCAAATCAATTAATAAGTTAATAACAGTAATGCTAGAAAAGAGTAAAAGTGCTTAATATCGTTAAAAATGTCTATTAAAACATCATTTAAAGTGCATGAGGTAAAGTCCAGAAACAAAGTCCAATGTGCGAAAAAAGTGCTCAAATGTATAATAGTTCAATACTCAAAATAATGATGAGGGAGGATGTGTTGATCTTCTCTAAAGTGCTGGTGTCGAATTCTTTTATTCGTCAGTGTCCCTCAAAAAAAACACATCATAGAAGAATAATAGTGCAGATAGTCATTACAAAGTTGGTCAAATTGTTAAAACCAAAGTCTAGACCACTCACATTTGTGGGAGCCTACAAGATCCCGGCTCAAGGAAGAAAAGCCTGCTGCCAAATACAGGGTGACACTTCCCTTCTTTTTGTCCGTAGTGAATACTAGATAAAACAGAAAGAATCGGGAGACAGCACTCCCATAGCATAAAACTGTGTATGTATGGAATAAAGAAAGGAAGAGTAGATCGCACTCACCGATTCTGGAGCCTCACGGTGTTAGGCTCAATGGGTATAGCTTTGGGCCCTCTTAGAGGTGGAGACCCAGACCGCTTTATCTCAGCGACAGTTGATCCATATATCCAAGGAAAAAATCGGAGAAAAGTGGCGAATGTGGAATTACAAACCAATATATTTATTTTAAATCAAGTAATAAAAAATAGGACAAAGGTCTACCGAGACGCGTTTCGGCTTAAAAAAGCCTTCCTCAGTCGGTGTAAAAACTCAATAATGTCCATAGAAAAACAATGTGGAAATGAAAGTAAAAGCGTCCTCTCTTATAGTGCATCATGGTAATGTCTCTTCCGGCCACGCTGGCAGAGTGTCCACTTCCTACTTCCGGTCACTCAACTTCCGGTCAATCGGTTTTACCCAATAGTGCTTAGCGGTTAATATGAACTTTCAACGAAAAAATTACGGCAGATCGCCGATCGCGGTGGCTGCGGGCTCTTTAGGTCGATTTAATATCCGAAAACGAACAATGAACGAAAGTATAACATACATAAAATTCGAAGATAGAAAATCAGGCGGCATTTTGCTTCGTGCAGTTTGGCTGTTGATGAACCGGAAGTAAGCAAGAAGATTTACCCAGTAAAGCCTTGCGGCAAGTTTCGGTTTCGATTTTATCCATACATATAGCACAGCCAAACATTGGTCCCAATTTCCCCAGAAGCACGGCCTTTTTACCTATGGTTCATTAGATCGATTAATATCCGAACGAATAAAAACGGACAATGAACGGAAATACAATGTATACAAAATTTGGAAATAAAAATCAGACGACATTTATGCTTCGTGTAGTCTGGCCATAAGTGAACACAAAGTAAACAAAAAGATTTTACCCAGTAAAGTCTTGCGGCATGTTTCAGTGGTATAGCTAAACATTGGTCTCAATTTCATTAAAAGCATGGTCTTTCTATACTCGGCCTGTTAGATCGATTAATATCCGAACGAGTAAAAAACGAACACTAAACGAAAATATGATATACATAAAAAATTCGGAGATAAAAATCGAGCAGCATTTGTGCTTCGTGTAGTCTGACGGTTAATGAACAAAAAATAAACAAAAACATTTTTAAACAAAAAATTTTTTTTTAAAAAAAATTTCTTGTGTTTTTTACCCAGTGAAGCCTTGCTGCAGATTTCGGTTTCGATTTCATCTATATATATGGTATGACTAAAAATTGATCTCAATTTCATTAAAAGCAACAGCGATGGGAAACGGGATAACCGTGTTAGGAGGCTCTTAAAATCAATATCAGAATACAGGAGTCTATTAAAATGGTCCAGCAAATAGTAAAATAAAATAAAATATATGACAAGAATAAAACGAAAATATGGACGAGAAGGCTGAAACAGTAGTAATATATACCATAAGCTAAAACAGGGAAACGAATGGAGGACCATTTAGGATCTAGTATAAGATTAACAAGCTAAAAAAGGGGAGATTTAAAAAACCGTAAAGGAATGACAGCCTGGTGTTAAAAAGGGGGATATAGCTAAAAATTAAAAATTCTAATCATTGAGGAAATGGCACAACTCAAAATCTGCGTTTAGTACGTGAGGCTGAAGTGTGTTCATTAAAAAGATCCACCTCATTTCTTCTTTTCCTAGTCGTGTCTCCAGACTACCACCTCTCCAGAAAGGTTCTAATTTTTGAACTGCCATGAACAAGAGACCCTCTGGATTCTGACTATGTTTTAATTTGAAGTGTAGTGATACACTATGCTTATCGAACCCTTTTTTAATGTTTCGTACATGTTCCTGTATACGTATATTAAGAGGTCGTGTGGTACGTCCCACATATTTAAGTCCGCAAGGGCAGGTCAGAACATATATAACGTTCTTAGAAAAACATGTCATTACTCCTTTAAGTTTAATTTTCTCACCATTCCTTTCAATTTCTGTTATTATTTGTTTTTTACCTTTAGTATTTCTACAATTTAAGCAATTTCCACATTGGTGAAAACCCGCTTGTATCCCAAAGTGGTTAGTTGTTTTCTTTTTGCCCACTCTATGTGTGAGTTCCATCTTCAGGTTCCTCACCCCCTACATATAATATGTGGTATCGTTGGGAGAATACCTCCCAACATGGGCTCCCTTTGCAAGATCGGCCAATGTTTCTTAATGCTCTTTCTAATCTCCTTATTAAGGGGATTATATGAAAATATAAATGGTACGTCCTCCATGGTTCTTGATGTTAAATTCTCTTTCTTCTTCTTCAATAGATCCAGTCTCTCCATTTGTCTAACCTCCATTCTAGTGTCTTCCAAGGTTTGCGTATTATACCCTTTCTCAACGAAATCTGAGTGTAGTTTTGTTGACTGGGTGTGAGATATTCGTGCAATTCCTTTTCATCCGTAGAAATTGTCCTTTCGGAACGGCATTCAGCCATTGAGGTAGGTGGCAGCTCCTACGCTCAATGAAGCTGTTGCAATCAACCTCTTTGAAGTGAGTCTTGGTCTTAATCGTGTCATTCTCGACAAATATTTTTAAATCTAAGAAGATAACTTCACTTTTGCTCCAACTAGAGGTCAGAATGATGCCTCTATCATTGGTAGCTAGAAAATCCAAAAACAATCGTAGATCTTCTTCTTCTCCTCTCCATATAAAGAATATATCGTCGATGTAACGACGATAAAGGACTAAGTTTGTTCTCCAATTGGATAAAAAAGAATTTTCCCAGTATGCCATAAAAAGATTGGCGAAACTAGGGGCAAATCTTGTCCCCATTGTTGTCCCGGATATTTGTAGATAAAACTCCTCCAGAAACCAAAAATAGTTATGTTCAAGTATCAATTGTATGCCATTGAGAATGAAATCCACTTGTTCAGGCTGAAGCTTATTACCTTTCTCTAGAAAAAACTTGGCAGCTTCTATCCCCTTGTCATGTGGGATGATAGTGTAAAGTGACTGAACATCACTGGTAACCAATATATCGCCATCCTTCCAATCCATGTCAGCCAGAATGTTGATTATCTCAATGGTATCCTTCAAGTGGGTTTCAGTAGTTATAACATAAGGTTGTAGCTGTTTATCAAGGTATTCTGAGAGCCTACTAGAAATGGATCCTATACCAGAGATGATCGGCCTGCCTGGTGGTTTCTCCAAATTCTTGTGTATCTTGGGCAAAAAATAGAAAGTGGGGATCTTTGGATGGTCAATTTTTAAATATTTAAGTTCATTATTATTCAAAATACCAAGTAAATGACCCTGGTCCAAATATTCATGGAATATATGTTTGAAATCCACCGAGGGATCCTTCTTTAGATGCCTATAAGTGGTTCCATCTCCCAAGATGCGCATGGCTTCATCTTTGTAGTAATCAGCCGTCATAATGACTATTCCTCCACCCTTGTCTGCGGGCTTGATTACGATATCGTCATCCTGCATAAGTTCACGCAATGCTTTTCGTTCCTGGTATGTCAAATTATCTTTACTTTTTTTATATTCCATTTTTTCCAAATCTGATAAGACCATTTGTTCGAAAGTAGTGATATCTGAGGAGATCATAGACTTTGGAAAAAAGGTAGATTTCTCCTTCAGATTGGTATGTGTATATAAATGAATGGTCTCATTCCTTTCGATCGGATTTTTTAAAAAATATTTTTTCAAACATAAGTTTTTTTTAAACTTCTGTAAATCGATAAACATACTAAATTTGTCTAATTTATTCGTAGGAGCAAACTTCATGCCCTTTTGAAGAATTTGGTTCTGGTGGGTAGAGAGGACTTTATTGGTTAGGTTGTATACCCCTCCATTCGACCGTACTTTCTCCTTCCGTTTAGTTCTCCGTCTTCCAGCTCTACATCCTCTTCTTCCAGGAAATCTTCCGCCCCTGGTGACCACCCTCTTTTTAAAGAGAGGTTTTTCCTTTGTAGTCGATAATTGGATGACTGAAAAACCTCCTCTTTTTTATTATCCTGAACTAGGGGTTGAAACCGATTGTAGGAATAGATATCCTGGTTCCCATAATGGGATGTAGGATCTCCCCTTCTTGTGTTCCTACTTCCATTATACTGGGACTTCCTATAAGGGACTGTGGCATATTCATGAGAAGGATGATAGTCCCTATGATGGAATTGTCTAGTCCCTTGTTGGGGTCTAGGTCTGGAGCCTCTTCCATTTTCAAAGGGGCCTCGTCTGGGTCTGGGGTACCTAGAATTCAAGGACTAATGTCCCACTGGGTCTTTCCAAGTGGGGTTCATCGAATGAGCTGATTCTATATTTGATCTCCGTGGAGTCAATGGGGTATCTTCTCCTGATCTGAATGACGATCTTTGTCTTCTTCAGAGATCGTTTCTCAACTGCATATGGCGAGTAGTAGTTTTATATTGAGATAGTGAATCTCTAGTATCAAAATATACTGAGGGTGGATCTTGTTTCCCTATTTGCCAAACGTTTCCACGCTGATAGTCTGTCAGGTCTCTGTGATATTTTTTCTTTTTCCGTTCTTTTATCTCATTATCTAGTAAGCCCAAATCTATCTCTAATGTATCAAAAAAAGGTTTCATTTCTTGTTCGGTCAAGGTTGTATTTAGTTCAGCATAAGTGCTTTCAATATTCTGATTTAGTTCTTTCAAACGTTCATTTCTTCTATCAACGATTAGCCGCATACTATGCAAAGAGAAGCCCTCAAGCATAGTAGCCCATCTTTCAAGGAAGACTACGTCATCCTTATCGCAAGCTGGGTTCTTGTTGAATCTTAAACCCCTGGGGACCATTTTATCTTTTATATACTTCTCTAGAGAGATAACCTCCCATTTATCTCTAATCTCTTTCCTCAAATCTTTCTCTAATTGCCGCATCATTTGGACTTTATCCATAGGTATATTATTATTGATAGAATTACTATCCTCGAAAGTATTACCATCATCTATACAAAATTTCTTACGGAATTCCATCCTGAATGGGCTGCCCGGAGACACTGAAGGTTTATTTTAACAGAAAGGTAAATTAGGGAGTGTGTATATATATACACTATACAGTGTGGGCGCCTATTAACCACTTGAATGCTAAGGACGCGCTCAGCGCGTCCTCAGCATTCCCGCTGGTATGCGGAGGACGCGCTGAGCGCGTCCTCGCATTGGGGTCAGCGTTCGGCCGGGTTCCGGCCGATCGCTGGCCCCTCCGGTGCGGGCTGACATCCTGGATGTCAGCCCGGCATCCGGAGCAGTGGCCGCCATTATTAGGTGTCATCGCGCCCCCGCGATGACACCTAATTCAGGCGCCCCCCCCGCATGTGCGGAGGAGGCGCCTGAAAGGGAGGGGGGGGAGGTCCTTCGGACCTCTCTCCCTCCCGATCGGCGGCTCACAGGGGCTTAACCCAGGCATCATTTGGAAGGGCACAGCCTGCCCTTCCAAATGATGCCTGGCATTAACCCCTGGGGAGCTGGATCGCAAATCGGCGCTGAAAAGCGCCGATTTGCGATCCTTCCCGGGAGCTGGCCGACATCTTGGATGTCGGCCAAGCTTCCGGGAACTCCCCCAGAGGACTGGCGTCATCGTGCGCAGCACGATGACGCCAGTCCTAGCATTAACCCCTAACTGCCACGAACTGTGGAGATAGGGAGTTCCAATGAACTCCCTATCTCCCGATCCGTGGCAGTTAGGGGTTAAATTTTGATATCGTTGGATCGGCCAGAGCATGGCCGTTCCAACGATATCAAACATGAAAGTAAAAAAAATTGTAAAAAAAAAAAAAAAGAAAAATAAAAATAAAAAAAAATTAAAAAAAAAAATTAAAAATAAATAAATAAACACTTTTTTTTTATTTTTTTTGGTTTGTTAATGCAGCAATATTGTTCCCATTTCAATTATAATGTGAACAATGATGCTGCATTAACGATTTTTGTATGCGGTGCGTTTGTTAAAAATGGTGTCATTTTCCCCAAAAAAAAATGTAACGAGACCCCATCTCTAATTTTTTTAACAAGCGCACCCCATACAAAATATAACCGCAATTGCTCGCATGTTAAAATGTGGAAAAAAACACTTTACACGCTGTAAATTATTGAAAATACATATTTTATTGCATTTTTTGTTATAATATACAAACATGACATAACGTATACATATAATAATGACATATTATGAATCTACCGAGTCTGACGGAAAGAACGATATATAATATGTCGATGTCATATACTAAAATAAGCCTTCAAAACACGTTTAAACATGATGCGCAAAACAGTTAAAAAATGACCTCAGCACAGGGGCGGGAAAAGCCTCAGCAGCGAAAGGGTTAATTTAATGTTCGGTTAAAGTGCTAAGTGAGGTGCTAATAAATAGTCAAATGCTGCCTATAGCATGGTAAAACACATATAAAACAACCAAAATATGTGTCAAAAAGGACAAAGGTAAAAAACGAAACCATACGGCGCATTCAAATCAATTAATAAGTTAATAACAGTAATGCTAGAAAAGAGTAAAAGTGCTTAATATCGTTAAAAATGTCAATTAAAACATCATTTAAAGTGCATGAGGTAAAGTCCAGAAACAAAGTCCAATGTGCGAAAAAAGTGCTCAAATGTATAATAGTTCAATACTCAAAATAATGATGAGGGAGGATGTGTTGATCTTCTCTAAAGTGCTGGTGTCGAATTCTTTTATTCGTCAGTGTCCCTCAAAAAAAACACATCATAGAAGAATAATAATGCAGATAGTCATTACAAAGTTGGTCAAATTGTTAAAACCAAAGTCTAGACCACTCACATTTGTGGGAGCCTACAAGATCCCGGCTCAAGGAAGAAAAGCCTGCGGCCATTGAGCCTAACACCGTGAGGCTCCAGAATCGGTGAGTGCGATCTACTCTTCCTTTCTTTATTCCATACATACACAGTTTTATGCTATGGGAGTGCCGTCTCCCGATTCTTTCTGTTTTATCTAGTATTCACTACGGACAAAAAGAAGGGAAGTGTCACCCTGTATTTGGCCGCAGGCTTTTCTTCCTTGAGCCGGGATCTTGTAGGGACACTGACGAATAAAAGAATTCGACACCAGCACTTTAGAGAAGATCAACACATCCTCCCTCATCATTATTTTGAGTATTGAACTATTATACATTTGAGCACTTTTTTCACACATTGGACTTTGTTTCTGGACTTTACCTCATGCACTTTAAATGATGTTTTAATAGACATTTTTAACGATATTAAGCACTTATACTCTTTTCTAGCACTACTGTTATTAACTTATTAATTGATTTGAATGTGCCGTGTGGTTTCGTTTTTTACCTTTGTCCTTTTTGACACATATTTTGGTTGTTTTATATGTGTTTTACCATGCTATAGGCAGCATTTGACTATTTATTAGCACCTCACTTAGCACTTTAACCGAACATTAAATTAATAGGCGCCCACACTGTATAGTGTATATATATACACACTCCCTAAATTAACAAATAAGCCTGACATATGGGAAAAGGAAGACCCTCCCCAAGCGAGCTTGCAATCTAAGAGGAGTGGGGTGACACACAGGAGATTTTATACTTAAATTTCACTTTTTGATCATAACAGCTCACTTGGAATAGGGCCCTTAGTTTTGCATTGCACCTAGCACTCAACAACTGAGCGTATCCAATATATGCACTTGCATTTAATATCAAATGGCAGCACCTGCTTTGCAGTTCTGATGTATGCAAAATAATTCTGTTTAACAGAAAAAAATAATAAGAAGGAAAAAAATATATATTCACTGCAAAAAAATCATTAGGCCTCTACATTAATGTATTGTGCTATATTTTATTATGTTTTACTATTATGTAGAATAAGTTATAAATATGTTTTCATTCCATTCCGCAGTGCTTTACATATGATAACCATCAGGGTTATTCAAAGAGATTTGAAAAGTCACCGCACGTTCGGTGACTTTTCGTTCTCTTCAATTCGGTTCCTTTTGCCGATCCCATTTCGGTGACCCTGCGGTGTATTCAGCAAGCACCACTGGGTCCCCGAATTGCAGGGAAAAGCTACCGCAAACCCGACGAAAACGAACCGCAAAACCCGGCGAATGCATGCCGAAAACCCTCAAAAACATCTGGATTAACCTGCCGAAAACCACGGAAAAACCCGAGCAGGAGCCGATCACCAGCAGCGAAGGTGCCGGAAAAAGCCGAGAAAGCCGAGACCGCAGACAGAGTGAAGTGAATAAATTAGGAAAACAGTTTGCTTGAATGTTTGAAAAGTGAAAAGCTGTTTGCAAAGAAACTACTGAGCGAAAATGTCTGAAATTTACATATGAGGTCCAGGGAATGATAATAAAGAGGGCTGTTACAGAAAAAATAAGTAAACTTAAAAAAAAAATCGGACTTTAAAAAAAAACAAATTCAGAAAAATGCTTAAAATATCCTAAAAAATCTATAAATAAAGAGACTCTTTACTGCCGAATTTTATAATGAACGGTTTATTAGATATTGAATTAAAACGGGAATATTTTTAATATTGAAGCCTATGGGATTCTCCTGAATAAACTTGCCGAATTAAACCACCGAATGGCAGGGCATTTCGGGAACCTTTCACTGCTGGTTTGTGTTCTCTGAATAGACGAAGCAGTGCTTTTTTATGGGGATTTCACTGCCCTCGAACAGGCACCGAACAGGAACCGTATGTTCACGCAATTCGCCAGGATTTGGGGAATTGCCTGCTCTCTGGATAGCCGAATGGCCAAGAATGGTAACAGAACGCTGGTTTTCAGCGTTTGGTTACCTTTCTCAAGCATTTCGGATCTCTTTGAATAACCCTGCATGTATTTAGTGGCTGTAGGGTTGCAGAGCATTTCTTCCAAGGATTCTTACCACTTGGTTTCCTGAAGAGCAGAATCTTTCTCATTTGAGCGTGTGTCCTGGATGATTTCAGTGAAAGTACACCAGTGACCACTAGTGGTTACTACATTCAACTCATTCAATGTAACATTATAGACAATGGAATTCCATGCACTATAATAAGAAAATGAAATTTCAATGTATAAAGAGAATACTATGTATTGTGTTTCATTAAATATTTTGTTTTTAAGAATCTCTTCAACTTCCCAGAAAATACTACTAAAAAAAGTTTGCCAAACATCACTGTTGTAATAATGTTGCTGGGATTGATTTTAGGATGGGAGATACCTTGGAGGAGATTTAGCAGTCAGCACATGCCTTTGCAGAGCACTGTATTATAGCCTGAGGGAGTAGAGAGGATAGCCTGGTTGTTAACAAACTTTTTTTTATAAATGCAATGGGCATAATATATATAGAACATTTTCATAAATTGTTTAAAATACACTTTTAGGCTAGGGTCAAACGAACGCATTATTCGCAGCGATCGTCAAAAAGTGCGTCCGAACGCATTGATGTATTTTTTCACGGAATGCGTGAAAACGGTCATACGATGCGCATTTTCGTGCGTGATTTTTTTATGGATCCAAACCAGGAAACTTTGGGTGTCTGGACGTTATGTTGGCCAGACATGAGCAGCGTCTGATGTCTCCTAATCACGCACACACACCGCTATGCTGACGCTGCGGACGCAGCGCACTCTGTACGTCAGTACTAGCGGTTTTGCGTTCTCAAAAAATGCGTTTGTTTGCCGCTTGCTTTGTGCGGCTGGACATTCGTGCGGCCGTACTTTGTATATTGGCCGTCATTGCCAGTCATTTTCTGCTACTGCGGCCGTGATTAAGTGCGCCTAAACGCACGTTAAAAATGCGTTAGTCTGACCCCAGCCTAAATCAGACAGAAAGCCAAGTCAGATGCTCCCTTCAAAATTTGCAATTTTACACTGATCATTTTATGTAAAAGTCTATTAACAATTCTACAATAAGAAATACTATTCTAATATGTCTAATAATATATTATAAATATGGAAGAGAAAGACACGTCTGCCTACTAGTTGAGAGAAATCCATAGGCCTGAGATGTAGCCATGTTGTACTTTTTGCCATTTTGGTCGTCCGATCTGCAGATACTGTGTGTTAGAAAGGAGCAAGGATTGGCTCAGGCAGGTCTCTGCCCCTTCTGCAGTCTCTAACATGCTGACATTTGCCAGGACAGGGGAGTGGGCGGTGCCTGCTGCACCAATCACATTAGATGGAAAGGTAGCAGAAGAGCGTGAATGATACTCATTGGTGGGCGCATTAAGCCGGAGATACATTGACTGCAATGCGACACAGTGCAAAGCGTTTGCTTCGCGCCTCATCGTCTCATAGCGGCCATTACTTTCCTACGACCCGCCTCGCAGCCAGTCTACACTATGGTCTATTGTCTACAGTCTATTGGCAGGCTTCTTCCTTCGCGTCTTGGCGCATGGTTCGATTCGTATGTGCTCATTGGTGGAAGTTGAAATTTTTCATCTACTGCTGCTCATCAATAGGGATGAGCCGAACACCCCCGAGTTCGGTTCGCATTCGAACTCAAACTTTTCAGATGTTCGAATTCGAACTCGAACAAGTCAATGGGACTCAAAATTCGATTTTTAGAGTGCCCTCCAAGAGGGTATATATGCTAGATATTTTCCATGAAAAGGTGTATGGGGTCTGGGTAGTGCCCTGTGGGGACAGGAAACAAGGACAAAAAGTAAAAAAAAAACGTTTTTAAAGGGACAGTGAGTTTTCCATGAAATAAGGGTTAAAAATAAAAACAAAAAATTCCTTCAAATATCGTGCCTAGGAAATCCCCATAACCTGCCCGCGAAGTGGTGGATTTCTAGGATGTATAGAAACATTTAAAAACAATGTCCGGGTCCGGGTAGTGCCCTGGGGGACAGGAAACAAGGACAAAAAGTTTTTTAAAAAAACCTTTTTAACCCCTTCACTGCTGACAACGTGTGGGCTCAGTTACTCCCGCTGTATGCCGGGAGATCACCTGGAAGGGAGGGGGGGATCTGTTCGGATCCCTCTCCCTCCCGATCGGGAGGTCCCACAAAAAAAAGCCAGGCACCGCTTAAAAGGAGAGAGTCTCCCCTTTTAAGCAGTGCCTGGCTTTAACCCCTTAGGCACCGGGTCGCACTTCGGCACCTTGCGGCACCGAAGTGCGGCCTAGCTCCAGTGGGGGCCACCATCTTGGATGGCGGCTCCACCCCCGGGTCCCCCCTCACTGCCTGACGTCCTCACGCATAGCGTGATGACATCAGATAGCCGGGGAACCCCTAGCTGCCCGGAATCCCCTGGTGGAGATAGGGGGTTCATTTGAACCCCAATATCTCCAGGCAGCTAGGAGGTCATGGAGGGGGTCAATCAAAAGGCCTGAGCATGGCCTTTCGAATGATACCCAACATGACCAGGTATAAAGTAAAAAAAATAAAAACCTGTATTTTCTTTGTGTGTTATTTTTATTAATGCAGCAATATTGTTCACATTTCAATTATAATGTGAACAATGATGCTGCACTAATGATTTTTTTCTATGGGGTGTGTTTGCTATAAATCACGTAATTCCCCCCACAAAATGTAACAAGTCCCCATTTCTAATTTTTGTACAAGCGCACCCCATAGAAAACATAACCGCAAACGCTCATGTGCTAAAATGTGAAAAAAAACACTTTACACACTGCAGATGATTAAAAATTAAATTTTTATTGCATTTTTTGTCATAATATACAGGCAGGATATGACGTATACATATAAAAATGATATATTATGAATCTGCGGAGTCTGCCGGAAAGAACGATATCTAATATGTCTGGGTTATTTAATAAAATGTGGCTTCAAATCGCGTTTAAACATGATGAGCGAAAGCGGTAAAAATTAGCTGAGCACACAGCAGTGAAATGCAGCATATTAGAGGAAGATTTAGTAGAGAAATTAACACTTCTCAGAAGCAGACACCACACCCTCCGTATAGTCTACATACATACATATCAAATTCATTAGACCAGACTAAAAACACCTTCTTGTTTACCGTTTGAGAACACAGGTCATTTAGAGGTGAGAATCTTTGCACGTACACATTAGTTTTTAATTCAATATCTAATACACCGTTGCTTATCATATTCTGCAGTAAATTGTCTCTTTATTTCTAGATTTTTTTGTATTTTTTAAGCATTTTTTATACTTTTTTCAAAATTATTTTGTTTTTTGCGAACTCGAACTGAACACGCCAAAAAGTTCGAAGTTCGCGAACTTGCGAACGGCCAAAGTTCGAATTGAACTCCGAACTGATCGAACCGAACAGCTCATCCCTACTCATCAACGCAACGTAACACCATCTGAGAGAGGTGGTGGATACGCTGAGCGTGCACGGCCACGCGGCGCCGCCTCCTTTTAGTATTAACTGAAACAAATCTCCGTTGCAATCTACATTGTATCAAAACATTTCAAATGTCATAAAATGAGCAAAAACCCTTACACTATTGTGGGAACATTAAAATCCACAAGACAACCACTGTCATCTGGCAGAAACCATCTTCAAATCAGAGTCTCTGGGATTCTTTAATACTGTGTGGAATTTTTTTCCTTCTCTACATCCTATGAAAGAACATGCGTGGGAATATAGAAGTATCTCTGGTGCCAACCTAAATAGCTTTTTCCTGTTTCTTTTACGTTATCTATTTTGACACATTCTTATCTAGGTGCACTATATAAAATGTGAGTTATAAATAATCATATGAAAAAGAATCCCTGTGCCACCATTCATTTTCACAAATGCTGTCAATACACCTGGAAGACGCTGCCAACATTAATGCTGCTCAAAAGACTAGATTTTATTTTTCTGAGTATTTCACAATGACATCTATAAAAAAGTAAAACACTGAAACTAATTAACATGGCAAACAATCCAAAGATAACATTATACCATTTATAAACCAGCTAAAATAATGAGGTACTATTGTAAATGTATATGTAAATGTAAAATGTGAATGTAAAAATATATATTTATAATAAAATCTGTTCTTACATCGATTCCTCTTTTTTTGGGTGTGGGGAAAATTGTAAATGTAAAGACAAACGGCAAAAGGACAGTATTTTTTCACCGAAGAAACAAAATACGCCACGGAAAATAGTAATTTTAAAAGGTTTACATATTCTGAAGCCATAAATGGAAAAATGCAGAGCAAGCAGTTATCCTTTTTTTTTAGTAAGTATTTTACCAGGATGGATACATTGAGATTTCTCTAATTTTCAAGTATGTCCTGGGTGGCGGGTATGTACCAATGGGTGTCTTGCCCAAGGGCACTTACTGGAGAGGTGCTCCTGCTGGGATTCGAACCCGTGTCTTCAACGTTATAAAGCAGTGATGTTACCGCTACTCCATAGCAGATTCAAAATCATAAGTGAACTTCTATATTAGAATCTCAACTCCTGTACAGGAGTCCCGAACACATAGAACTCCATGGAGGCCAGAGAGAACTCTGCACAAGATCTCATGTACTGTATGAGGAGGACTGGAGGAAGGACAATGGGAACTATTTTTTTCCTATTTCTGTTCTGCCATTGCTAAGGGGAGGCGAAGGATTGGGCCATCCTCAGACCTGAGGAGAGTATTTGGTAATTTTATTTCATCTTTATTTAATTTTTAAAGTTTTTCCATTTACAAAATCACTTAACACCAAGTTCTGAAAGTCAGGTATTTGTTTTTTTAATACATCTCAAAACGAGTGGCCTTGGAATACCTTTCTATTCTCTGGCTTCCTTCTCATTAATGATTCTTCTACTTCAGCCTTAGTATTACATTAGAAACGTAGGTTCTTATGATCACGAATGTTTAAATTTTTATATATGTACATATACCTTGTAATATACTCTAGAGATCGGCTTTTGATTCAAGGATTTAGGACCGTGAAGAGCTGAGATATTGAAGTTTCTGTAAACATCTATATAACCAAAATTTGTTCCGTGTCATGACACAAAGATGGCCGATGTAGTTAACCCAAGCAAAATAAAAATTAAAAAACGCTGGTTTTGCAATACCACCACATAGATGTACTCATTAAAAAAAAAACATTTATGAAAATTAAAAATGGTCAAGCATTGCTGACGATTTGAGGAAACATAGTACCAGCTAGAGGGAGTAGGGGTAGCATCACTGCTCTATAACTGTGGAGACCCAGGTTCGAATCCCTGCCAGAGCACCTCTCCAGTAAGTGTCCTTGGGCAAGACGCCTAATGGTGCATACTTGCCTAGCACACAATATCAGCTGTGGTGTCCAGTGGTAAAATCTCTACTCTTTGACTGTGGAGAAGCAAGTCAAAATACCATTCAGCACATCCCTCCAATACAACTGTGGATGAGTCAACACTCGACTTTATGAGAAGCAGGTACAACCTAACCACCATGTCATTGCTCTACAATCATGGAAAGATGACTCGATCCCACTGTCAGGGTCGGGTATAGGTAAAGCTGGAACCAGGAGCAGAGGGTTAGAAGCGCGGTACAGTTCAGGGAAATCCGTTTTCAGAATCAATAAGCAAGCCGGGTCGAGGTATGAAGCAGGCAACGAAGTTGGGAGACGTTCCAGGACTGGTACACGATAGAACAATTAGATTCAGGGTTGTATGTTCATCCACCAAGGAACGACGCTGTGGCAATGATGGACGGGCTGAGGAGCATTTTATGGGCTGTGAGGTGGTCACGCCCCCTCTTATCGGTGATGTCCTGTCCTCCTATTAGATCCTGTCTGTGTTGGGAGTCCACCCTCCTGAGGATCCCCAGCTGACGCCCGACTAGAAGTCCGCCACACCCCCTGCTCTTTAAAAGGGGTCCCCAACCACGGGCGCCGTCTTTGGCCACTCCCTCCAAGCGGTTCGAGACAGAGCCGCACGCCTCGACCTCCTGAATCCAGGAGACGCTGCGAAACGACTGCCTCTTGCTTCCGCTCGATTGGAGGTGACCCTTCCAGCGCCGGAGAAGGGAATCCCCCAAACAGGTAGCGCCACAGAAACCATCGCAGACGTCAGTCGGGAACGTGGGGTGACCCCAGGCAAGTTCCGAGGATGGCGGCAGTCAGCGGTGGGGCGTGACAGAACCCCTCTGAAGGAGCACCCCCTGGGTGCGACCAGGACCCGGTTTGTCCAGATACAACCGATGGAACGCCCGGAGGCGAGCAGGCACATGCACGTGCGAAACAGGTTCCCACGATCGCTCCTCGGGACCGTACCCCTTCCAATGCACGAAGTACTGAAGACGTCCCCTGCGGAGACGAGAGTCAAGGATCTGATCCACTTCATATTCCAGATCGCCATGTATCACAGAGGGAGGAGGGGGAGCAGGAGAGTGGCCCACGAAAGAATCAGGAACATGAGGCTTTAGGAGGGATACATGGAAAACCGGATCTATCCTGTAGGAGTCTGGCAGCTGAAGACGGAAGGTGACAGCATTGATCTTTCCGGTGATATGAAAAGGACCTATGAACCGGGGTCCCAATTTCTTTGAAGGACATTGTAGCCGGAGATTCTTGGTGGAAAGAAGGACCATATCATCCACCTGGTACTGTGGTTCCGTTTTCCTACGATTGTCAGCCATCTTTTTATATGAGTCTTGTGCTGCCTGTAGGGTAGCAGCAAGTCGGAATTCATTATTAAGGGCTGCCAGTTGGTTATTAGCTTCAGGAACCGGGGAGACGTGCGGGAAATCAGGGATACTCACGGGATGGTACCCATAGTTCATCAGAAAAGGAGAAGCATGAGTTGAAGCTTGGGTGCGTGAGTTGTAGGAGAATTTGGCTGAAGGGTGGAGATCGAACCAGTCCTCCTGTAGATGAGAGGTATAACAATGAAGGATACTGTTCCAGCGTTTGATTCACTCGCTCCGTCTGACCGTTGGATTGCGGATGGAAAGCGGAGGATAGATTTCGGCATATTTGTAATAAGGAACAAAAGGCTTTCCAAAATTTAAATGTAAATTGGGATCCTCTGTCAGTGATCAACGAGTCAGGTATGCCATATAGACGAAAAATATTTACAAAAAATAAGGAGGCGGTTTCGCTGACTGTAGGAAGTATCTTGTAGGGGATAAAAAAATGTGCCATTTTTGTCAAACTATCGACCACAGCCATGATGGTGTTGTGACCTTTCGAAGGTGGTAGATCTACAATGAAATCTGTCGAGATCTGTGCCCATGGGCGATCGGGAACAGGCAAAGGACGTAGTAGACCTACGGGTTTCGTGTGGTCAGTCTTGGCTCTAAGACATATAGGGCAGGATTGAACATATTGCATGACGAGTTTTTTCACGGAGGCCACCAGAAGTAGTGGAGAACTAAATCAAGAGTCTTTGTTATGCCCGGATGTCCGGCTTGTGGTGAATCGTGACATGTTTTTAGGATGTCCAAATGGGCCTCTTCTGGTACAAAGATGTGGTCTTGAACGATATGTACCCCTTCTGGGTTGACAGGTAACGATGTAGCTGCAGTAAGGGTCCGGAAATTGTCCACAAGTGAACTTATAGTTCCTAGGAAGCAGCTTGCAGGTAATATGGAAGTAGGTGTCGAGAGAACGTTAGATGGTTGATGAATGTGGGACAGAGCATCCGCCTTGTCGTTCCTTGACCCTGGTCGATACGTGACGTGGAATGTGAACCTGGCAAAGAATCGGGTCCACCTGGCTTGTCGTGGTTTTAGTCTTTTGGCTCCGTACAAATACTCCAGATTTTTATGATCAGTAAACACGGTGACTGGGTATAAAGCACCCTCCAGTAGGTGGCGCCACTCCTCAAACGCTCTCTTTATGGCCAACAATTCACGATCACCAATATCGTAGTTGGTTTCTGCTGGGCTAAGTCTTTTGGAGCAATAGGCCACTGGATGCAAGAGACCATCCATGTCGCGTTGAGAAAGAGCAGCCCCTGTGGCCGCTTCGGATGCATCTACCTCCAAAAAATAGGGTGTTTGTGGATTGGGTAAAGAAAGGATGGGTGTGGTAGAAAAGTGAGTACGGAGGTCTTCAAACGCCCTTTGTGCCTCAAGGTTCCATTTGAAGGGTAGCCTGGTTTTGGTGAGGATAGTCAGAGGGTACACCACTTTGGAGAAATTCTTCACGAATCTGCAGTAGAAATTGGCGAAGCCTATGACTCTCTGGACTGCCTTATGGTCTTGGGGAATGGGCCAAGAGAGAACAGCCTCTACTTTTTTAGGATCCATTTCAACTTGACCGGGAGATTACACAAATCCAAGGAAGTCTATTTTAGGGACTTCAAAGACACATTTGTCTAATTTAGCATAGAGATTATGTTTGAAAAGTCTTTGAAGTACAGTACGCATGTGAGAACGATGTTCCTCTAAAGATGACGAAACGATGAGTATATCATCATGATAGGCCACTATGTAATGGTCAAGAAGATCTTTGAGGATATCATTTACGAAGTGCTGAAAAGTGGCCGGGCATTGCACAGTCTATAGGGCATCACTGTGTACTCATAATGCCCGTAACTAACGAGATCTGAACGCAGTTTTCCACTCGTGATCTTGTTTTATCCTAACAAGATTATATGCCCCTTGTAAATCAAGTTTAGAGTATATTCGGGCGGATTTCAACCTCTCCAACAATTCTGGAATGAGAGGCAATGGATATCTGTTTTTTACAGTGATGTTGTTCAGATCACGGTAATCTACACACGGTCTTAGTCCACCGTCTTTTTTACTAATGAAAAAGATTCCTGCACCAGCAGGGGATGTGGAAGGGCGTATGAAACCCTTTTCAAGATTCTCACGGATGTACTCTTTTAATACAGCCAATTCCGGTTCGGATAGGGGATAGATGCGACCGTATGGTATGGTGGAACCGGGTAAAAGGTCTTTGGGGCAGTCGTAGGGTCGTCTGGGTGGTAGGGCATCGGCTTTCTTTGGGTCGAAGACATCCAGGAACTCATGATACACTTTAGGAAGTTGGATATTGGTGTGTTTCATATCCTTGTCTAATATAGACATGAGAACATGTGGGTATTTAAGACAGGATTCAACACAGTGTGGAGAGGTGAAGAACATGGAACCAGAGGACCAATTGGATGGACGGGTCATGGGTTTTTAGCCACGGAAGACCTAGGATGACCGGATATATTGGTGAGGACACAATATCAAAACATATTTTTTCAGTGTGACGAGTACCTATCGTCATTTTTAGGGGTATGGGCTCATGTTTTACCAGACCAGAACGTAAATGAGAACTATCGACAAGTTGAATGTTAATAGGAATAGCTTTATTGCGTGTTGGTATAGATAAACAATTCGCTACGGTCTTGTCGAGGAAACAACCGCTAGCTCCGGAGTCTACCATAGCTTGAAGCAGGATCGCTTTCTGCTGCCACTGGAAAGCAATAGACAGAAGTAAGAGAGGTGCTGGGGTTGGATTTTTGTGAACAGTATGGATAAAAGACGGAACAGTCTTACCCCTTCTAGCACTAGGTCTGACTTGGCAATCTCTGGTTATATGGTCTCCTCCGCAGTATAGGCATAAACGAAGTCAACGTCGGCGTTTGAGCTCAGCCGGTGGCAGACGTCCGTCTACCAAACCTGCATAGGTTCCAGAAGCGGCTACTGGGACCAAAGCGGTAGAGTTAGATGGGTTCTCAGGTAGTTGAGGACGCAGCCGATAAGGCCAAAGTTGAGGTAGAGTGATGGCTCTCTCCTGGCATTACTCTCTCATTCTCCGATCCACTTGAATGCAGAACTTGGTTAACACCTCCATGGTGGGTGGTATTCCCACCCTAGCTAACTCATCTTTAAGTTGGTCAGATAGGCCCAAACGGAACTGATCTAGCAGCGCCAAGTCGTTCCAGCCGGTCTCGTGGGCATAGTGGCGAAAATCGTTTAATTGTTTAATTGCTCTAATGGCAGCTTGGGCTGTATTTCTTTGGTGAGGATCCTTATACATGATTTCAAGGATTTGAGAGCAGGAAGCCCAGGTCTCCAGAGCCGGATCCATTATACGCAAAAGTTATGTGCCCATCTCTTTGGTTCTCTTCCAAGAAGCGATATGGCCGTGCGGACACTTATATAATCAGAGTAGTAAGTGCGAGGCTTTAACTGAAAAAGAAGATGGCAATCAAGAAGAAATTAATCAAATTTTGAACGATCCCCAAAAAAGCGTTCGGGCATTGGAATGTGGGGTTTTGGGGCTCCGTCCATAGGCATTTGTGGAGGTGCGTGATCAGCGCCAGGGACATACAGAGGGGGGCCCGTGGCATAGATGCGATCACGGATTCGATTTTGTTCCGCTTGAAGGTCTTGAAACAATCTGGCGAGACCAGCGACCTGTTGGTTAAGGTCTTGAAAAGCCTCTGTGACCTCTGCGGGTTCCATAATTGGCCACAGCGTAATGTCAGGGTGGGTATAGCGAAAGTTGAAACCAGGTGCAGAGGGTTAGAAGCACGATACAGTTCAGGGAAATCCATTTTCAGAATCAATATGCAAGCCGAGTCGAGGTATGAAGCAGGCAACGAAGTTGGGAGACGTTCCAGGACTGGTATACGATAGAACAATTAGATTCAGGGTTGTATGTTCATCCACCAAGGAACGACGCTGTGGCAATGATGGATGGGCTGAGGAGCATTTTATGGGCTGTGAGGTGGTCACGCCCCCTCTTACCGGTGATGTCCTGCCCTCCTATTAGATCCTGTTTGTGTTGGGAGTCCACCCTCCTGAGGATCCCCAGCTGATACCCGACTAGGCGTCCGCCACAACACCACCTGCTCATTAAAAGGGGTCCCCAGGGGGCGGAGCTAGCAGCAGCAGCGAGCGGCTGCGGTTTGGACCGGCTCCGAGGTAACTTGGGCTATATTACAGATCTCGCCTCTCACTTGCCCACATACGGCTCCCAGCTGCCTTCGAAGGGTCTTGGGAGACCCATGGGACCTGACTACCTCCTTTCCAGGAGTTCGGAGGTGAATTTTCTGCCCCCGGAGGAGATTCGGGCCTGGAAGCGGCGGCCATTTTGGAGGCCCTTGTGTATGCCGGCGGAGTCTCGATCTTTGGGACATCATCCTTGCCTACCGAGCGATTACAAATCGCTTGTCCAAGGAGGTACTGAGGCGGGAGTCTACTAGACCCGCGCCTGTTTTGCCCTGCGGGGACACAGCTCTTCTCTGACCCCAAACCGAGGCCTACTAAAGTGGCCAGAGGAGGCGGTGCTGCGTGGGCCAGAGTGAGTGCTGCTTTTCCCCCGGTTCCCTGCGGAGCTGATAGGCGTGCGCCGGGGGTCCTGCTGATTTCCTCGCGCTGGACGAGGGGCGCCGGGGATTCGGACCTTCCCGGCGGCGCCTGGTGATGTGCTGACGGGTGAGTGGGGACCATTTCCGGCGGTTGCTCTCCTCGTCTCCGCCGTCCTCGAGGGGCTACAAAGCAAATTAGATGTGAGCAGTGACTCTTCCGCCCAGCGAGGCATTCTGCTAATCTGAGCAGGAGAGTGCCCAGCAATTTAAACAATCATCTGCAGCATTATCTGATTCCCAGATTTTTTTTATGATCATACTACACTGTGTGCATGTGGTAATTTTTCTGGACTGCCCGCGTGGATGGTCCACATATATACATTTTTGCTAAACATCCTACACAGACTGTCTGCGTAATATAATTTTTTCTACACAATCTGCACAGAATGTCTGTGTACTATAATTTTTTCTACACAATCTGCACTGACTGCGTAATATAATTTTTCGCTGGACACTCTGCACTGACTGTCTGCGTAATATAATTTTTTCTACACAATCTGCACAGACTGCGTACTATAATTTTTTCTACACAATCTGCACTGACTGTCTGCGTAATATAATTTTTCTCTGGACACTCTGCACTGACTGTCTGCGTAATATAATTTTTCTCTGGACATTCTGCATTGACTGTCTGCGTAATATAATTTTTCTCTGGACACTCTGCACTGACTGTCTGCGTAATATAATTTTTCTCTGGACATTCTGCATTGACTGTCTGCGTAATATAATTTTTCTCTGGACGCTCTACATTGACAGAGTAGCCTCAGACCTGCTTCCCACTGCTGACAACACAGACCTCTCGACGTTCACATTGAAGATGGCAATGTTCAAAGATCTATCGTCTGCACTGACCTCCCGCCTTGACGCAGTTTCAGCCGACATACGGAAAGAGATCCGAGATATAGGAGACAGAACATCCCATTTGGAGACCAAAACGGATGAACTTGCTACGGCTCACAATTGCATGGCGACCACCGTGGAGACGCTGGAAGAACAGATACGTAAATGTGAATCTAAACTAGCGGATCTTGAGGATCGCTCCCGACGTCACAACCTAAAGATAAGGGGCATCCTTGAAACGGTC
Source organism: Leptobrachium leishanense (assembly GCA_009667805.1). Lineage (NCBI taxonomy): Eukaryota > Metazoa > Chordata > Amphibia > Anura > Megophryidae > Leptobrachium > Leptobrachium leishanense. Next base: position 36,450,973 of record CM019071.1, on the reverse strand, counting down.
TCTCCAAAGGAATTGTCCTCATACGTCTCAGAATTCTTTACTCATTTACTACCAATCATAGACCCGGAATCCCTGTTGATGGATCGCATACACCGAGTACCAAAACCACCATCCGCACCACTAAAGGCACCTAGAGATGTTATATTGAGACTTCATTACTATCGTCCCAAGGAAGACATTCTGAATGCTCTACGCAGCCCAACTACCCTTGGGGAGGAATATGCCCACCTAGCAGTCTTTCCGGATCTCTCACAAGGTACACTCCAACTTCGACGTTCGTATCGCCCTATTACCTCTGCACTACGGGAGGCTGATGTGAAGTATCGATGGGGCTACCCTACAAAGTTGATAGTGACCCGGGATGTTTCCACATCAGTGTTCGGATCACCCGCTGAGGGCCGTGAAGCCCTGGAGGCCTGGGGGCTGAAAATACCCGAAGTGCCAGGAGCACACTCCAAAACGACCAAACGAGTTCGCGCAGAATGGCATAACCGCTGAGTAATAGTAACGACACTGATATTCAACACCCACTTACGTTTAAGGGTAACCGTGCCTCTTTCTCAGGTTTACTCGTTAGTTATAAAAAATAAGGAATTGGTAAGGCGCAACAGTTGTAATAATTGTGCGGGGTAGAGCCTATAACACGATCGCCACTGCACCCATGTGTGTCGTCCCTAAGAGACAAATAAGGCAATAGAAGAAAAAAAGGTGCGGCGCTTCCCAGTGTGTAGAAAAAAGGGTAATAAATATTAATTACCCAATAAAGAGTGACAAGCGTCTTCAGTTGATGGAGGATCAATACCTCAAAAAGAAGACAAACATAGTACAATATTGCTTGTATACATGGATAATTTAGGAGATATAGCAGCTCTCACTCACGCTAAAGAGAGCCTCACCCGGCTCTAGCAGTATTCGCCCGTGGGTAGAATTTAAATGGGCCCTCCCACTGGCCACTTCAGTAGATGGTGATTTCCGAGAGATATATACAGATGTTAACTTCCAACGGATATAAAAGAAAGGGGGAAGATGGCAACATAGGGTGATTCTGTATATTCATGCAGTTTTAATTATAGAAAATCAGACCACTCACATGTTCAGGAGCCACCAGGGCTCAGATGGAAAGGCCCAAAGGTTGTTTCAAGTGGGCACAACTCTTGATAAAAGCCCCAATGGATCCGTGTAGCAGCATGTAATGGAAGTCAAATTGTAGTGGAAGCCAAATTGATAGGCACAAAAATAATGAATTAGGTTAAAATAAATAGAAGTAAAAATAAAGTAATAAAAGTATATTTAATACAATAAAAATTGCTGAACGCGTTTCGCCTAAGTCTATATAGACTGTACAGCTTCCTCAGCAGCAGCAGTAAAAAACAATAAAATCCCTAATTCATTTATAAACAATATGATCTAATTGACCCTCCAATCAGAAGGGTCTGAAAGTGCGGGAAAAACAAGGATCATTGACCTCCCCTGGTTTGGGTCACTTTTTCGGCATCATCATCCTGCAACATTAACGCTCCGTCGGAGTTCCGGAACGCAAACCGGAAGTGGTAGGACCTCCACCTTTACGTCTGCGCGCCGACGTCGAAAACGAAACCGGAAGCCTTGCGCTCACATCCTGTATAAACATACATCGAAAACGAAAGTCCGAAACGGCTCTGTGTCTTCTCGGATCGCGTCCATCATCTTCTCATAGCGCTGTCACTCCGTCACAAAAAGAAACAGAAGTCTAAAATAACGTCCAATTGGCAATAAAATTGCACCTCTACACTGGAAATTCTTGCATTGAATTCACTCCCCATGATAGAAAGGATAATAGCCACATAAAAGGAAAAACAAAAAACATAATTAGCTAATAATAGGGTCCCTAACATGGCATAATGCAAATTTATATGTCCAATACAATTTGAACAAATAAGGGAGGAGGACTAAATCCCCACCCACCTTAGTTTTGGAGATCCCCAATCAGGATATTCAAATAATAAACCCCAAATGCCTCAAGGGAAAGGACTATAATAATTATAAAAAATGGGATAGCTCGAAATCTAAATTTAAACCTCCCGGCTGGAGAGTACCAAGATTATAGACCCACCGCATTTCCTCTCTGTTGATCTTTTTATTGAAATCCTCTCCCCTCCAATTCTTACAAACTAATTGAATTCCCACAAATGTGGAGCCAATTGCGCAACAGCTGTGGGTCTGCTTAAAGTGACAAGGGACGGAATGGTGTTCAACACCTTTTCCTATGTTATAAATATGCTCCCTAATACGTATAAATAGAGAACGTGTAGTGTGACCAATATAGTGAAGCCCACAAGGGCATGTGAATCTATAGATAACATTTTTAGTTCTACAGGTGATAACACTTCGGATTTTAATTTCCTTTCCGTCTCCCTCTCTCTTATGAAAGATAGGGACAAAGGCTCTAGAGAGATGCAGATTTTTGCAAGCAGGACATGTTCCGCATCGATAAAACCCTGGTTGTAAACCAAAACAGTCCTTCCTTTTAATCGGGTCCACATGACTTTGAACTAGATGATCTTTAAGATTCCTGGCCCCTCTATTTATAACAGTTGGGTTAACATCTAGAATTTTGTTGAGAAGAGGGTCCTGTTGTAAAATAGACCAATGTTTTTTTATAATATTTTTGATTTTGCCTGCTTGTGTATTATAATTAAATACAAAGGTCACTCCCTCGTTGTTTTGCTTTTCTTCCTTATATTTGAGAAGTTGTTTCCTCTCAACCTGTTCCACTTCTAATATGGTTGCATCAAGTGTTCCTCCTTCATAACCTTTTTCTAGAAAGTCATTTTTTATTTTTTCGGCCTGTATATGAAACTGGGATAACTCCGAACAATTCCTCCTCATTCTCTGGAATTGACCCTTAGGAACTGCCCCAAGCCAATGTGATGCATGACAACTAGATTGATGAATAAAACTATTGGAATCGACCTGTTTGAAGAACATTTTGGTTTTAATAAGGCCGTCTCTATATAGATATTAAGATCTAAAAACTCAATTGATTTCGAGTGGTACTTGGTGTCCAGTTTTATACCCCATTCATTATCCACTAGATGGGCAAAAAACTCATGCAGGCTAGCCTCTCCTCCTTTCCAAATGAATAGAATGTCATCTATATAGTGGCCATAGAGGACTAGGTGGCGCGCCCAGTCATGCCAACCATAGACGAAACTGGATTCCCAGTCCGCCATAAATAGGTTGGCGTAACAGGGCGCAAACCGGGTCCCCATGGCCGTCCCTGACTTCTGCAGATAAAAAGTGTTGTCAAAAAATAAATAATTATGTTGTAATATAAATTTGATAGACTCAATAATAAAGTCAACCTGAACTTTAGGTAGAAGTGGGTCCATAGTGAGTATTTTCTCCACTGCCCTACAGCCTAATTGATGAGGTATAATCGTATATAACGAACTCACGTCACACGTCACAAGTAAGAAGTCATCCTCCCAACAGACTCCCTCTAATGACTGCATAACATTGATGCTATCCCTAAAGTGTGACGGAGATTGTTGCACATATGGCTGGAGTTGTTTATCAATATATTGGGACAGTAAAACATGTTAAAGAGTTAACACCTGAAATAATAGGTCGACCAGGAGGATTAGAAATATCCTTATGGATCTTCGGAAGCCAGTAAAAGACCGGCGTTTGAGGATATTGGATTCGTAAATAATTATATTCCTTTTCATTCAGGATTTCTTCTGATTTACCGTAACTGAGCAGGTCATCAAGCTGTTTTGTAAACTCCTGTGTGGGATCTGTTTTTAAAGGTTCGTAAGTTATCCTATCAGATAGGATTCTTAGCGCTTCCTTTTTGTACTGGTCTTTCGATAGAATGACCAGACCTCCGCCTTTATCGGCTGGTTTAATTACGATATCCCTATTCTCAGTAAGTTGTTTTAATGCCTCCCTCTCTTGTCGGGTTAAATTCTGAGTAGAGTTCCTACACGATAGTTTCTCTACATCAGTTAATACAGACAACTCGAACAATTTCATCTGATCCGAGACCATGAATTTGGGATAAAATGTGGATTTAGGCTTCAATTGAGTATGTCTATATGGGCCATTCTCCTCTGTTACGGCTCTCTCAATAGGGTTCTTAGCAAAGAATTTTTTAAACATAACTTTCTTTTAAATTTTTGTAAATCTATATATGGATCAAATTTATTTGCATATATATTAGGGGCAAACTTTAATCCCTTGTTCAGAAGTTGAATTTCTTTCGTTTCTAAAACCTGACCACTTAGATTAAAAATGCCTTCCGTGTTCAGTACCGCTCTCTTTTCTCCTTTCTGGTATATTCTTCCTCCTCTATTTCCTCGTCGTATTCTTCTAACTGTCTTTTCTTTATTGGACGTTGGGTAATATGGATATGTGGTTCTATTGGAACATGTCCCCGTCCATCGGGTTGGGTATGGGGACAATGTTCCTCCCGAAAAACCTGCTTTTGTGAGCAGTGCTCGAGAGGACGAGGTTCGTAATTGCTCTCCAGGGCTTGATTTCTTTTTTTTTTCTTCTATTACTCGTTAGTTATGTAATGTTATGTGTGGTTTTCTGATTATAAAAATGTTTTTTCTATGTTATATACGCAGAACCATGGCGCTGTTTGCCGCAGTGTATGCTCCACCTCTCTCCCCCTTCACTGGAAGGGATCAGGCTTCCTTCTAGGGAACCCTGGATGGAGATATTTTTGTTATTTCATGTACCGTATATACTCGGGTATAAGCTGACCCGTGTATAAGCCGACCCCCCTACTTTTTCCCAAAAAACCTGTGAAAACTTATTGACTCGCGTATAAGCCTAAGTGGGTATTGCCCCAGCTCACACATGGATATTGCCCCAGCTCTCACATGGATATTGCCCCAGCTCACACATGGATATTGCCCCAGCTCTGACATGGATATTGCCCCAGCTCACACATGGATATTGCCCCAGCTCATGGATATTGCCCCAGCTCACACATGGATATGCCCCAGCTCACACATGGATTTTCCCCAGCTCATGGATATGCCCCAGCTCACACATGGATATGCCCCAGCTCATGGATATGCCCCAGCTCACACATGGATATGCCCCAGCTCACACATGGATATGCCCCAGCTCATGGATTTGCCCCAGCTCATGGATATGCCCCAGCTCACACATGGATTTGCCCCAGCTCATGGATATGCCCCAGCTCACACATGGATATGCCCCAGCTCATGGATTTGCCCTAGCTCTCACCTGGATATTGCCCCAGCGGCAGCCAGCTCTCACATGGATACTTGCCCCAGCTCCGGATCCAGCAGGGGTTGAGGGGGCCCAGATGCCAGGCAGCGGGAGTGCCTGCCCAGTCCTGAACAGCATGAGTCCATCCGTGTTGAAGGGGATGCGGCTGCGTGCGTGCGCAGGTCACGCGGTCTGGCCAGTCAGGTGGTACAGAGACTCAGTACCACCTGATTAGCCGGACCACGTGACCGGCTGCGCCTGCACGCAGCCGCATCCCCTTCAACATTTCAACATGTTGCCGATTGCTGCGCTCCTTGACTCGGGTATAAGCCGAATCGCGTTTTTTTGACTCAAAATCGGAGTCCAAAAACTCGGCTTATACCCGAGTATATACGGTATATAGTTGTACAGTGCACCAGCACTGGTTTCTTTATTTTTTCTATTTCTTTTTCCTTCCCCCTCTTTTCTTAAGGGCTACTGATGCAGTCGACACCTATCCCGACTGGAGACATAGGGACAGACGTATGCAAATGTTAATACCTGGAGTTGCGCAAGCTTCACAATTCGCAGCCACTATATTAAAACCATTTTATGAAGATACTCACTTATAACGTGAAAGGCCTTAACCAGTCTGTAAAACGACATAGAGATCTGCGCACTCACGACGCAGATATAGTATGCTTGCAGGAGACCCATTTCCGCAGGTTGGACCACCCTAAACTCTTTGCTCCCCAATACACCAGACAATACCACTCAACGTATCGAGCTAAGTCACGAGGAGTCTCTATCTTAATCCATAATAGGGTAGCGTTCGAAACCCATCGGATAATTAAAGATCCGGGGGGCAGGTTTGTGATTTTAGTTTGTACGATGAACTCTAAGTTATACACTCTGGTAGCAGCTTATGCCCCGAATTTGTCGCAGACACGGTTTCTGACTCAATTACTTGACAAAGTTTTGGACGTTCTCTCGGGGGATCTGCTGCTCTGTGGCGATTTAAACGCCTGTATGGATCCCTCTAGGGACTGCTCCGCCTCACAGATATCCTCTTCCGTTAACTCCTCTTCGAATAAACTCAGGTCCCTATTACAACAGTACCAATTGTATGATGCCTGGCGTCTCCTTCATCCCTTTGAACGAGACTACACTTTCAGGTCCATGGCGCACAATAGCTATACCAGATTAGATTACTTTTTGATATCAAACAAGCTCCTCCCTCGAGTGATCGACTGTGTTATTCTTCCCTTTACATGGTCAGATCATTCTCCTGTGCTTCTAACGCTGTCAGATGATTATAAATATTACACGAGACCGCCATGGCGACTTCCAGCACACGTGCTCAAACACGACCAGGCCACTCCAGCGTTGACGAACACATTGAAAGATTACTTCACGGAAAACGACATCGCAGACGTAAATCCTTTCACTTTATGGCAAGCACATAATGCGGTGTTTCGTGGGGAATGCATAAAATGGGCAGCCAAGTTGCGAAAAGACTATGTCTCCGCACGATTAGAGCTTCTAGCCTCTATACAAATATTAGATACTCAGAATAAATTGTCTCCCTCACCTGCTTTGGCCGAGGAATTGGACGGGGCTATATGCTCTCTACGAACCCTGGAAGCAGATAGATATTTTGGTTCTATGGCCAAGCAAAAAGCTAAGTTTTATGCATTCCAGAATAAACCTGGACGCTTATTAGCTCGCAAGCTTAAACCCTCTAGGGCTCCCACTAAGGTTGCCGCAATTCAAACGGCGCAGGGTCTGATTCATAACCCTATAGCCATTGCAAACGAATTTGCAACTTACTATGAGTCTCTGTATAATCTGGCTATAGCCGACTCAACGCCCAACCCGACCGCAGACGACATTAATGCATATCTAGCGAACTTAAATTTACCGTTGCTGACAACCACACAAGCAGAATCTCTGTCAGCTCCTATATCACAAGAGGAACTCTCCGGCGCCATTAAGGCCCTCCCGAAACATAAAGCACCAGGCCCAGACGGATTGACTGATCAATATTATACCTCTTTCTCCACCATACTGATACCACACTTATTGACAGTATTTGCACGGGCAAGAGAGACGAGTTCGTTCCCAGTGGATATGTTAAGGGCACATATTATCACATTGCCGAAACCAGGGAAGATCCCAGACGCTTGTAAAAACCTGAGACCTATATCGCTTCTAAACGTGGACCTGAAACTGTACAGTAAGATTTTAGCAACGAGACTTCAAACATTCCTCCCAAAACTGACTGGCCCTGATCAAGTGGGCTTTATTTCCGGATGTCAAGACCCTGACAGTACTAAAAAACTGATTAACCTCATGGAGGCGCAGCGACGCTCGGGTCAACCCAGTCTCTTACTTTCATTGGATGCCGAGAAGGCATTCGACAGAGTGAACTGGTTATTTATGGAACTGGTTATGACTAAATTTAACATTCCCACCGAGTTTCGAGCCGCGATACAAGCAATATACGATTCTCCCTCCGCGAGAGTGCTCATTTCGGGCTTCTTGTCGGAAGAATTCGTGATCACGAATGGAACCAGACAGGGATGTCCGTTATCCCCTCTTTTATATGCGCTGCTTTTGGAACCCTTGGCACAAGCCATAAGACAAAATGATGAGGTTAGGGGATTACAGGCAGGCCCGGCTATATATAAACTCCATCTTTATGCTGACGATATCTTAGTCACTCTGACAGATCCTCACTCTTCCATTCCTGCCCTACAAGACGAACTAACTGCTTACAGCAAACTTACCTATCATCTGGTCAACGTCTCCAAAACGCAAGCTCTACCTCATAATATCCCCCAGACACAACTGAACGCACTACGTCGTCTATTCACATTTGACTGGAGATCCCACTATCTCACATATTTAGGTCTGCGTATAACATGGGACCCGGGGGGACTGATTAAACATAACTATGATAGAATATCGACCGAAGTGAAATCCTTGTTGTCTCAATGGAGATCCCGGGAGGTGTCGTGGCTGGGCAGAATGGCGGCTGTAAAAATGAGCATTCTTCCAAAAATTCTATACATTTTTCGCACCCTACCACTTACGCTACCAAGACTCTATTTGGACACGTTACAATCTACCCTGATGACTTTTGTTTGGAACCATAAACGTCCTAGAGTTTCTAGATGCCTCTTATACTATAGACAAACAAAGGGTGGCTTACACATGGTAAATATCCACAAATACTATAGAGCCTCCTGTTTGGCGTCATTATCCGAAATCTTTCATAAAGAACCATGGCCACAATGGCTTGTAGTTGAAGCCTCTTGTTTGGAAGGTCACAATTTAGCCAACCTGCTCTGGGTGCCTTCGTCTTTTAGACCTAAGTTGCAGGCCCTTATGCCATCCACGGCCCTTCACCTCAGAATCTGGGACCGCCATTTAGCCGTGCTCACGAGCCACCACCCATTATCCATGGCTGCTCCTCTGCCTTCCCTGTCATACCTCTTGCCTCAGATACTTTTTGACCCTTGGCTCAGATGTGGGGTCTATAACCTACATCATCTTTTCACACCGACTGCCATGCTCTCCTTTGATGCTGTCCGTTGTAAATATTCGATCTCAGACTCAATGTTTTTGTCATATATGCAAATATATTCTTATCTAAAAGCAAATAAGGTTCTAACTGGACTCGAGACGCCCAAAACGCTTTTGTCACAGGTGGAGTTGTTCTGCCTGGACTCATTGTCTTCCAGTAAGCCGATATCACTATTTTATCGTATATTAAATACACCGGCCACCAAAGAGTGTTGGGCTTTCCAGAAGGGATGGGAGAGAGATTTATCTCAGTCCTTCTCAACTTCCCAATGGAATAAGGCATACAAATTTTCAACGGGAGCAACCAAATGTGCAACTTTGATAGAGACACACAGAAAAGTCTTGTACAGATGGTACTTCACACCGGACAAACTGAAACGATACTCGCCCCAAGCATCCGATCTATGCTGGAGATGCGCTTCCGCAGTTGGCACGATGGGACACATTTGGTGGCATTGCCCTGGAGTAGCCGAGCTTTGGAGAGACATTTCGGCACTGGCCACGGAAGTACTGGGAGTGCCGATACCTCATGCTCCAGAAACACTTTTATTAGGAATGATAGATCTCCCACGCCCACATATACAGATGTTATTTATCTTGGTTTCTACTACTGCCTTGTTGATAGCTAGGAATTGGAGGACTGTCCACCTACCCACCCGGAAACAATTGATAGATTTACTGGACCAACACCGCCACTTTGACACCAAAGCTAATACGATATATGGCTTTAGACCAGCCAAAAAAGATCCTTGGCAACTGTGGGATATTCAAAAAATTTATGAGACATGCAGGACTGGTCGTCCGGACGCTCAGGCTACTTATGGTTAATTGTTATTACTTCTGAAGTACGGGATTGATTGCATAAAAGCAGATATTACTGTAGGTCCTTCCTGTCACATTCCCACGTTCCAACCCTGTCTCCCTGCCCTCTGTATTCCTTATGTCTGTGTTTCCCTGTGCTGCTTTCCCTGACATGCAGCTCAGGGGTTAAGTTTATTGCTCGTTGAGCTTCTGCTGGTGATATGGGCTGATTACTCCGATATTTAAAGCCATGGGCCCATATCACCATGCTCTTGCATCCTGGTTCACTTCAGCTACAGATTTGTTCCTGAGAGCTCCCTGTTATTCTATCCTAGTTCTTTCTCAGTGTTTCCCCCTTGTCTGAGTTCTAGGTTTCTGATTGACTTCCTGGTATTGACCCTCTGGCCTGGCTGACGGATTTTCTCTGGTGCTATATCCCCGCTTTGGCTCAAGGTATATGTTTTGGTTTTGACCCCTGGCTTATTTATTTATTAACGACTCTTCTGGACATCCCTAGCTGTTCTGTGCATATTGTATTATATGTTGTGTATCCCTGTAGACCACGGCTTTTGTATATTGAAGTCCTTCCCTGCAAGTTGTTGAGTATAACTCCTTCAGGTGTCTGTGTTTTCCCCAGGACTCTGCACGGCTACAAGGTAACCTTTTTCTATTAGTGCAGATTCGGCCACTCTAAGGACCGATCTATCAGTATAGGGCTCCTTCGGTATTAGCCGTGCAGAGGTCCCCAGTGTCTACTGTGGTTTATTTCCTTATCCTGATTGTTGTGTCACGCATCTCTGCATATAGCAGCTTTTCCGCTTACCTGGGCCCTACTTGGCGCATGCCGGGTACCTTCCCCCCCTCTAACTCCCCCTTTTTTTTTTTCTTCTTTTTTTTTTCTTTTCCCTCTTCCTTTCTTCTCTTCTGTTACTGTATATTTAATATACTTGGCAAGTACAATTTTATGTAACATGTAAAATACCAATAAAAATATATGTAAATACTAAAAGGGGTCCCCAACCGCGGGCGCCGTCTTTGGCCACTCCCTCCAAGCGGTTCGAGAGAGAGCCGCACGCCTCGACCTCCTGAATCCAGGAGATGCTGCGAAACGACCGCCTCTCCCTTCCGCTCGAACGGAGGTGACCCTTCAAGCGCCGGAGAAGGGAATCCCTCCGAACAGGTAGCACCACAGACGCCATCGCAGACGTCAGTCGGGAACGTGGGTTCCGAGGATGGCGGCGGTCAGCGGTGGGAGCCACCCACTCAGAAGACACCCAGCATGACACCCACTCAGAAGACACCTCTAGCGAGTGTTCTTGGGGAAGACATCTAATGATATGGATGCGCCAACCTCACAAAATACTTGCACATCTCATAGATTACAAATTCCCTTGGGAACAGGGTCTCTTGGAATTAGGTCATATCATCCATGTGTGGTATTCCAATGTATCAACTCCTTGTACACTGATCTTTTTTTTTTATAATTCTTTATTTTCCATTTTTCAAATACAAAAAAGGGCATCTTATCACAAAACCACAATGTTAGAGATTGCTACTGGTTAGCCCTGAGGAGCCCCTGCCAAAGGACCGCAGGGGGTAGACCCCGAGGAGGGGGTAAAAGAAGAAATTAGAAAAAGATCAAAGAAACACAAACATGGAGGAAAAAGAGAGAGGAAGAGACCTCATAGGGAGGGGAGGAGGGGGAAGGGAATAGGGCCGTGGAGTACATAACCCAGGTATCATAATCCGCCAGAAAAACAAGCAGTCCAGCTCTTAACCCACATCAAACTCCAGCCAGGGGTCCCAAATCTTACTATGTTGGGGCATGGTGTCATGTACAAGAGCCGATAAACGATCCATGTCCATATTATCTCTGATCCGAAGATACACCTGCGCCATTAGTCAGACACTCTCCACTTCTCTTCTAGCCGCCAAGACCATTTATGCACCAGCTTATTCTCCGGTCTCGATAGGGCGTCCTGGGTGCGGTGAAGAAGGAATGTCCATGGGTCGAAAGCCACTCCACACTGTAGGACCTCTTGAATGAGAGCATGAATTTGAAGCCAGAAGCGTCGGATCAGGGGGCATGTCCACCACATGTGGTACGAGCCTTAGTGCCGCAACCTCTCCAACATAAGTCAGAGGAAGACCCGTCCATGTGAGAAAGTTGTGAGGGGTAACAAACCATCGAAACAGCATCTTGTAAGCCTGTTCCTGATGGGCCACATTGATGGAGCAGTGTGCCACATTGTCCCAAATATCCTCCCATTCTTCACTGGGCAGGGCATCCCCCACATCTCGCTCCCAGCGTGCAACATAAGTTGGGTCCCCCCAGATTGGAGAGCCTGAACAGAGGGAGACGTAAAGCGAGGATATCATTGATTTCGTGATGCGAGCGTCATTACAGCGAGCTTCAAACGCCGTCAAGGAAGACGTGGCAGCCGTACGGACTTCAGGCGTCCGCGCATAGTCCATGACCTGCAGGTAGCGAAAGAAGTCCGCTGGTCCTACCGGACCTCTCTGTCGGATGTTCTCAAACTGAAGTGGCCCCCGCTGAGTAAAGGTGGTGGAGCCTCTGAAGGCCCAAGTCCTCCAGAGTTGCAAAAAGGGCATAAGCCCGGTGGAAACTGTCGGTTGCGGAGAAAAGGCATCATAGCTGAGTGTTCTTTGGCTAAAGTGAAGCGACGGTTCACAGTGTCCCAAATGTGGAGAGAGTTAATGGTGGCAGTGCAAGTGGAGCGAAGGATAGGACGATAGGTTTTGGGAAGCCAAAAATAGAATTGCGGCAAGTCCGGAGCAAAGAGATGCGACTCTAAGTCCGCCCAACGGTGCGTACCAGGTGGTGCATGAAAGGTAACAAACTGTGCTAGTTGGGCAGCATGATAATATTGTAACAAACTCGGAACTCCCAAGCCTCCCACCACCCTCGGTCTATGTAACACTCTTCTAGCCACCCTATGTCGTTTATTATGCCAGATGAACCGGTCCACATGGGACTGTAGATGCGCCAACGAGGCTGGAGGGACAGGCACCGGAGGGTTTGGAACAAGTACAGGATTCGGGGAAGTAGATTCATTTTACGCTAGCAATGCGACCCACCCAGGAGACATTAAAGGCATCCCAAGTGTCCATATCAGCTATAAGACGTTGGATCAGTACATCGTAGTTAGCTCTAATCATTGCTTTGGGATCACTAGTCAGCTTCACTCCCAGATACGTGAGAGAGGAGGTGGAGAAGTGAAATCCCGTGAGGATACGCAACCGGTCGACCTCCGTTTCGGTATGCCTATCGGCATCGCGCGAGATTTATCTATATTTATCTTAAACCCGGAAATATCCGAGAAATCCCGAAGAAGGGAGAGCAAATGGGGTACAGAATGAGCCGGGTCCGTGATGGTCAGGAGAAGGTCGTCCGCATATGCTGACACCAGGAATTCCTCCCCCCCAATCTGTAAACCCGTGATAGACGTGGAGGACCGTAATTTATCCAGCAGGGGCTCAAGGGCTAGAGCGAAAAGCATGGGTGACAGGGGGCAACCCTGTCGCGTTCCATTACCTATGGGGAAAGATTCCGGGGAGGCCCCCGTGGTGATTATTTTCGTAAGGGGGGAATTATACAGGACCCGGATAGCAGCGCAAAAACCAGGTGGAAATCCCCAGTGCTCCAGTAGGTGAAATAAGTAAGGCCAGCCCACCCTATCGAACGCCTTCTCCGCATCCAAGGAGAGGAGCAGAGAAGGCGTCCCCGTTGCGCGAGCTCTCTCGATCAGGACCACATTTCTCCTTGTATTTTCGTATGCCTGTCTCGTGGGAATGAACCCGACCTGGTCCGGATGAATGATGGAGGGGAGGAGTGCTCCTAGTCTGTTGGCCAGGATTTTCGTAAATATCTTATAGTCAACATTCAGTAAAGAGAACGGTCTATTATTGTGGGGGAAGGAAGGATCCTTGCCCTCTTTAGGAATCAAAATCACATCGGATCGGAGGAAATCCGGAGGCACCGGTCGTCCCTCCAGGATTCCATTATATAGTTTAACTAGATATTTGCTCAAGTGAGGAGAGAATTTTTTATAATAAAAGGCCGTAAACCCGTCCGGGCCCGGGGCCTTATGGGGTTTCATTTGTTTAATCACTGAAGCCACCTCGGCTTCTGATACTTCTGACCCAACCCCTCCAGCAAGAGGGGAGGGAGCTCCGGGCCTTTCCACGTGGCCAGGAATTCCTGCACCTCCCGCACATGTTCCGGATTGCGGAGGGAGTGATCCGGGGAGTGGTTATATAATTTCTCAAAGTACGCAGTAAAAATCTGGTTTACCTCGCTGGGGATAGTAGTGATCGAACCCTGGGACGTATGGGCCGAGGTCACCAATTTAGATCTAGTTTGGTTCCTCAATTTGCGCGCTAACATAGTATGCGCCTTGTTAGAATATTCATAAAAGGTCCGCCTGGTCCAGGCTAAGGACCGGGCCACATCCGTCAGTAAGGCTGACCGGAGCTCCCGACGTACAGTTGTCAGGGCATCAAAATCAACCTGAGAGTGAGAGGATTTGTGCGCTGCTTCCCGATCCGCTAGCCTCTCCTGAAGTTCCACCAGCAGACTCATCCTCTCCCTCTTCAGCCTGCTACCAATCTGAATCAGGTGACCTCGTATGACCGCCTTATGGGCCAGCCACAAGGAGTCAGGACCGATATCGTCTAGGTCATTCTCCTCAAAATACCTGTTCAGGTGGGCAGACACTTCTTCCAGCACTGCAGCCGATTGTAAGATGGAAGAGTTGAGGCGCCAGGACCAACCCGATCGAGTACCCGGCAATGTCATACAGACACGGGCGCATGGTCAGACCAACTAATGGAGCCTATCGCCGAGCGGGTAGTTAATGGGATCGTTCTGGTTGGCAATAAGAACAGGTCTATCCTTGAGTATGAGGAGTGGGGATGAGAATAAAAGGAGAAATCGTGGTCTCCTGGGTGATGGAGTCGCCAAATGTCGAGGAGCTGCGCGTCATGTATGAACCGAGCTAGCATCGTATCCTGAGGAGACGCCGTAAGTCTGGCACCTAACGCCCCTGATTTCCTGTCAATTGCTGGGGCTGGGGCCGCGTTAAAGTCCCCCCCCATGACCAGAAAGGAGCCTTCCGTCAACTGCAGGAGCGTCGTAAGATGGGCCCAGAAAGAATCTTCCGGGGTGTTGGGGGCATAAACATTCAACAAAGAGATAGCCACATTATTAATTGTCCCCCGGATTAGGATATACCTGCCCTCATCATCTCTATCCACATGTTGAACCGTCATCTGGCATGCTTTATGTAATAAAATCGCAACCCCCCCGGCGTTTCCCGGTGCTGGAAGCGAAAAAGGAGCGTGGGAAGGTGCGGTCTGTAAGACTGAACTGGCGTGCCCGGGCAAAATGCGTTTCCTGCAGGAATGCTATCTGACATTGTGCGCGTTTTAATTCTCGGAGGACCAGTCTCCTCTTCGTAGGGGAATTTAGTCCCTTAACATTCTGGGACAAAATATGGCATTCCGGAATCATGGGCGGAGTGGAGGGGAACGCCACGGGCAGGCCAGATCAGGTACACAGGACAGGGCGGCACCCCTGAGGACCCCAATGGGGGGAAAGGAGACAGAGGGACCAAGGGGGTAAAGGACTGGGAGGTGAGGAAAAGATGAGAGAGGAAAAGAAGACACATAAAGGAAAAAGAAAAAAGGAAAGAAAAAACTTCCGGACTTATCCATTGCCAGAACGACCATGGGGATGGTCAGAAAGGAGACGCGACCCTGGTTGAAGACCAGTAGGATCGCAGAACGGACGTCACCGAGCCAGTAACGGAGCATGAAAAAACTATCTAAAAACAGCATTACAATACTTTACAAACACGACAGTATTCCCACCATTATCATGATCATTAACAGCCGAACACTACAGGGTTGTATATCACTTGGGGAACATTTACAACTCAGCTAATGCAACCACCTGATACCGTGTGGGCAAGTAAACAAAAAGAGAAAAAACAATATCACCACCGAGGTTTCCCCTTCATCTCAGCCGGGATCCCTGTCTCCCTCCTCTCGAATCCGGGAGGGCACCTTCTCCCAGCGCGGTGTAAGCTGAGGTGCCGGGGAGGGGGACGAGAGCAGGTTACCCGCGTCCGGTAAAGGGGGGCAATCCAGGCGGGTGAAGAATTGCTGCGGGTCTGACTGTAGGGTGAGGGTAGAGGTTTTACCACCTGCGAAGGCCAAGAGTTTGAACGGGAAGCCCCAGGCATAGCGGATGTTATGACGGCCCAGGTGGGCTGTGATGGGGCGCCAGGCCCTACGGCGCTGCAAGGTCTCCGGTGCCAGATCTTGAAACAGAGCGAGCTTCACATCTTCATACACCAGATCCACGTCTCTGCTTTTACGCATGACTTCCTCCTTAACTGTGTAATAATGAAGGCGGAATATGACATCTCGAGGCTGTTGGGAGTCCGCCCGGGGAGCTCTCAGGGCTCTGTGAATCCTGTCCATGAGTAACTTCGCCGGGGGCACCTCTGGTACCAAGCGTTTGAGAAGGCCCAGCACAGTCTCGTGTAGCTCCCGTGTTTTACAGATTCGGGCAATCCCCGCAGGCGGATGTTGTTGCGGCGGGATCTATTGGCGACATCCTCTAGAGCAAGTTCCATACGGTCCATGCGGTGAGATAACGTGTCAGTAGTGCGCGCCAGCGCATTGTGAGCCGCCACGAGGTCCCCCGTGCCTTCCTCCAATTCTCCAATGCGTAGGCCCAAAGCCCCCACTTCAGCACGTACCTCTGTGGCTATTTTAGCAATGTCCATCGCCAGACTCGTTTGCATGTCCCCCATCCTGGCCAGAATCTGCGATATATCAGCTCTAGACGCTGGTTGGGACCCTCCCGGGACCGAGTCTATCCCTGTGTCCTCGCCCCGGATCCGGCCGCCATCTTGGCTGTCATCCAGGCCGCGGCGCTGGAAAATTGGCGCCACTACAGGGGTCGGTGGATCCGGTTTTTTGCCCCCTCGGGTGGTTCCCGGCATGTTCCCGGTAAGGGGGAATCGAGATGGTGGGTCAAATTGATCTGTGTGCTGCTGCTATGCTCCGTTTTGACGGCTAGGTGCAGGAGCTCCTACACCATGCGTCCGGCTCGGTCGGCGTCCAGACTCCGCCCCCCCTTGTACACTGATCTTGTAAACTGCTGTGGAATTTGTGGCACTATATAAATAAAGGATAATGATAACATATGACTGAAAAGTAATAAAAGCTTTTCAAAATGGCACGCTGTTTCCCCCGAAAAAATAGTGGAGGAACTGCATTCCCAAGCGATCCTGCTTGACTTGACCCCTGCTTCTCAACCATATCATCCATTACAGCATTCTTGGCTTGAAGACAAGTTTTAAATAATATTTTAGATGATGTTTACCCAGTGTCACTGGTGGGTCACCATTCAGTGACCTGGGTCCCAGACAGCGATCAAGCCCTGCAATGGCAGGTAAGTATAAATATAATACATGCAAGTAGCTGCCCTTAGAATAGCCATGGATGATTTCTGATTTTGTGAATTATATGTAATATGATGTATATAATTTCTGCATTCTACTCCAATCCTGTTTACATTGTGGAGGTTTGCTAATACTCGGAATAGGTTTCCTGTTAATGTTATTGCGTTTCATGTGTAATCACGTCTCCTAATTCTGTTTCTATGTTTACATTATGTCCAGTGCCAATCAGAATACATGCGATTTAAGTAAATTCTGTGAATGCAATAGTACTCTCACACAACTATGCCAAATGTATGTTACTACCCAATTCTCATTCCCCACTAATAATGTAAGCCCTCTACTATGTCTTCACCTAAAAGCTGCATCCATGGCATCAGGTCTCGTACCTCCTCACCTGGTGTCCTGCCATAGCCTACATCATGTACACTATATGAAAAAAATATATTGGGCACACCTCTAAATTATGAAATTCAGGTGTTTCAATCAGACCCATTGCCACAGGTGTATAAAATCAAGCTTCTAGCCATTTAGTCTGCATTTACGAGCATTTCTGAAAAACATAGGTGGTTCTGAAGAGCTCAGTGAAATCACATGTGGTACTGTGATAGGATGCCACCATAAGTCAGCTTGTGAAATTTCATCCCTGCTAGATATTCCACAGTCAACTGTAAGGGGTATTATTGGAAAGTGGACGTGTTTAGGAATAGAAGCGACTCTATGAAGCGAAACCACCACGTAAAGTCAGCGAGCAGGGTCAGCGAGTGAGGCACTTGGTGAGTAAAAGTCCCCAACACTCTGCTGATTCCATAGCTGTAGCGTTCTAAACTTCCACTGGCATCATTACTTTGCACAAAAATGTTGCAGTGGGAGCTTCATGGAATGGGTTTCCATGGCCGAGCAGGTGCATGCTAGCCAAACGTCACTAATTACAATGCCGTGGATGCATGGAGTAGTGTATAGCACACCGCCACTGAACACGTGTTCACTTTCCACGAGTCAAGTGGAGTGATGAATCATGCTCTCTGGCTTCTGGCTGGCGGTCTGGTGTGCAAGTCTGGGTTTGGCGGATGCCAGGAGATTGTCACTTGCTGATGGCATGGTGCCAACTGTTTCGTTAGACCCCCTACTTCCAGTGATGGGAAATCTTTTCTAAATCATGCCAAGACATTTTGGACAGTGCTATTCTTCCTGCTTTCTGGAAGAGTTTGGAGAAAGTTCTTTTGTATCCCAGCATGACTCTGCCCCAGTGAAAAGTCCATAAAGATGTTATAAAGGTCTCTGTTGGTGTAATTGTCTGGTGTCCAAATACGTTTGTCCATGTATATTCAAACATGATAAGAATGCATTTGGCTATGTTTTGGATTTAGTGAGTGATATTTCTCACCTCGGCTGTTTCCAGTTTAAGACTTCAGGAGGTGTAGCTGATTCTTTTGGAAAACAGCAGGTTTAATACACAAGCAAATAACTCTACCCAAGTAAGTCGCTCATCTTGTTTCATAGAGTCAACACAATCCATAGTCAGGACTATCATTGCTGAGGTTTTATGGCCAGTGTAGCACTGCTTATTAGTATAGGATGAAAAGTCGGTCAGAAATAAATTGTTATTTATGGGTTGTATTGATGAACATGATGGCATTGAAAGCTTGTTAGAAACTACTGATGGATTCTGAAGTGTGAATCGCATCATTCCTACTAATATGTACTATTATTGTGATTCTCATACGGTCTATTCAAACATGATGCCACCCCCTCATAAACATACTCCTCCTGTCTAGAGATATACAGGGTTATTCAAAGAGATCCGAATTGCTTGTGAAAGGTAACCAAACGCTGAAATTCAGAGTACGCTTACCTTTCCTGGCCATTCGGCTATTCAGAGAGTAGGCAGTTCGCCAAATGTTGGCGAATTGCCTGCACATACGGTGCCTGTTCGTTGCCTGTTCGAGGGCAGTGAAATCCCCATAGAGAAGCAATGCTTCGTCTATTCAGAGAGCAAAACCCAGCAGTGAAAGGTTGCCGAAATGCCCTGCCATTCGGTGGTTTAATTCGGCAAGTTTATTCAGGCGAATCCCATAGGCTTCAATGTTAAAAATATTCCCGTTTTAATTCAATATCTAATAAACCGTTGATGATAATATTCTGCAGTAAAAAGTTTTTTTTCTCTTAGATTTTTTAGGATCTTTTAGGCATTTTTCGGGATTTTTTCGCAAATTTTTTAAAAATCTTTTTTCTTTTTTCTGTAACATAGAAACATAGAAACATAGAAAAATGTCGGCAGATAAGAACCTTTCGGCCCATCTAGTCTGCACAATTACATGGATACTTTACCTGGATTTATCTTTTGTTTAGGATAGCCTTATGCCTATCCCATGCCTGCTTAAATTCAATTACTGTTTTGGCCTCTACCACTTCTACTGGAAGACTGTTCCATGTATCCACCACCCTCTCAGTAAAATAATGCTTCCTGATGTTACTTTTAAACCTTTGCCCCTCTAATCTAAGAATATGTCCTCTTGTTTTGCTATTTTGTTTCCTTTTAAATATACTCCCTTCCTCTACCTAACAGACCTTTTTATTATCATTCATTGGATCTTATATGTAAATTTCAGACATTTTCGTTCTGTAGATTCTTTGCAAACAGCGTTTCACTTTTCAAACAATCAAGCAAACAGTTTTTTTTTTCCACCTCCTTCGTCTGCGGTGTTGGGTTTTTCCAGCGGCTGCTCTGCACTGTGATTGGCGGCTGCTCGGGTTTCTCCGGCGTGTTCGCCGGGGTTAATCCAGATGTTTTTGCAGGTTTCGGTGTGCGTTTGGCGGGATTTGCAGTGAGTTTTCGGTGGGTTTGCGGTGGCTTTTCCCTGCATTACGATGGCCCTGTGGTGCTTGCTGAATACACCGCAGGGTCACCGAAATGGGATCGCCAAATCGCACCGAATTGAAGAGAACAAAAAGTCACCGAACGTGCTGTGACTTTTTGATTCTCTTTGAATAACCCTGATAGTTTTGGTGCAGGGGAGATCACAAGAATAGTGGAGCCCAATGGCAAGTAGAGGCTGGAAGGCATATCACAGAAGGCAAGTCCTTAAACAAGCTGGAGAACTGTAATCAGGAACCAGCATCAGGTACAAAGCTGAGGTCGCCAGAAGATCAGACAAAAAAACTGGAATCAGAGTCAGGTTCAAAGCAGAGGTTGGTTGCCAGGAGGTCAGACACAATACTATCCAACATTCTGGTGTACTTGTGACTACCCACATGTCCAAGTGGCCACCATCTTAATGTACAGTAATTCTCATTCTACGCTGCCAAAGTAACCTTATGATATGCCTGTGTCTTCCCACCAAACTATATATGCAGAATGATGCCACCAATGCTACATAATGACGTGCCTGCATCAGATTGGGCTCCACTGATGCCCAGATTCCATTCATTCCTGCTGGACATTGAAGTAGGAGGACCAACAATCAGGGGAGAATCTCAAAAGTCAGCCCTCTCTATAAATACCAAGTTGCCCATTCCTGCAGTGCTCTGTTATTCAGTTGTCTCAGTGACCTGTGAATCAACGTTCCAATGATATCCTACCCGTCTTGTTTTCCTATGGATTCCCTGACCATCTGACCTCAGCTTCGCTTCTGACTTTGGCTCCCGTCTGTTGTGTCTGACCTCCTGGCAACCAACCTCAACGTTGAACCTGACGGATTCCAGTTTTTTGTCTGGCGACAGTTTTTTGTTCATCTTCTGGCGACCTCAGCTTTGTACCTGATGCCAGTTCTTGGATACAGTTCTCCTGCTTGTTTAAAGACTTACCTTCTGGGATACGCCATCCATCCTCTACTTGCCATTGAGTTCCACTATCCGTCCTATCGCCCATCCATCCGGCCGTATCACATGAGCAGGCAATTCTCGATAAAACAATTTTTCACAAAAAGCCTTGATGATTGGTTTACATTGAAATTATCGTGAATAGTCAGATATGCCTAATTGTATATTTTTTGATAATTAACTGATACACAGCAATGCCAAAATGATGCTTAGTGAATACAGACCGTTACATCAGCTGGTATCTTTCCAAGAGTAAATATTTTTGTTTTAATTCACACTCCAAAACAATTGGATCCCAGAATATGTAATGAATGTAAGCAAAAAGCATAGGAATTAGTTGTTTAGGGTCAATACCCTCTTGTGGAAAGAGTAAGACTGTAGGATGTATGCATTTTCTAGGTAGCCAAAACGGTTTCTTTTCAGATAGCGAATGTGGGAGTGTGAAAGGTGGATTTGTATCAAAAACCAATAAATCAGCTGTGAAGGATCTCAGTTTATATTTGGTAGCGGAAACAGCAATGTGCGAATGACATAATATTATTAACCAAGTACTCCAGCACAAACAACAGCGATAAAATTGGGCATCTTTGTAGCAGGCTTTCTCTTTGGGTGGGGCGAGCCCTGGGCCTCGCCTTTGGGGCACGCACCACTGCTGACACCCTCCATGTGATAGAGGTGTTGCAGTCGCTGACACTGTTTATGTGGCGGAGAGAGCATATCTGTCTCTGGAGAGGTGTTTATATGGGAATGAGATGGGTGAAGAGTGTCTATCTCGGGGAGGTGGGAAGATTGCAATGGGTCAATGTGTTTATCTGTTTTTGGGAAAAAAGATGGAGTATAAGGGAGGTGCGGTTTTGAAAACATGGTGATGGGGCCCCTAAGGATTTTTATGCCTAGGCCACTTAAATGCTAGTGGTGACCCTGCTGTGCAGCATGCCATGATGGCACGTGAAGGATGTGAAACTGTATTATTAGGAGTCACTGTCTTATAATCACCAAGCTGCAGAGGCAAAGCCACCAGAGAGTACCCATTAAAAAAAAAAATGCCAGTCCACTTTTTTAAAAATTTCTTACATGCTCACTAATACCTTGCAGTCATGTAAAAAACAAACAAAAAACCCCAAAGAAATGTAAATTTATGACTGTGAAACCACTGATGAATGCATCTGTCAAGTCAAACTGCAGAGGTACAAAATGGTCAGCTAAGGTACAAGCAAGCGGGATAATAAAATGACTGTAATTCAGTTTAGTTAATTGAAATCTGCAAAGGTCTGTGAGAACTACTAGTCCCTGCATGCAATTCAGCTCCATTTAGGGTCAGCCAATCAGAGCAAAGGTCAGGCTTCCCAGCAGCTTCAAGGAGATCTGTGGTGAAGGGAGGGGCCATCTTAGAGTTCCATGCCATGCAGCAGGCAACCTGGACTTAAGAAAGTGCAAAGACATTTACAAATATCTTCAGATCCTGGAGTGGCAGCCATTGAGCAAAAGGATTTGTTTCACATTCATGTGCAGGAAAGGAATTGAGCCAGTTTAGTGATACATGCAGTCAATTAACTTGTAGATCTATTTCATTCTCAATGTGATGAGATTCCACATGCAATTCTTTATATTAATTAATTTCATGTCTGTTTTAAGTTAAAATATATTTTGGCAGTAATGATATTCTAGAAGTGTGTGTTAGTGAAAATATGAAGCTGACACAGAAGTTAATGATTAACCCCTTCACTGCTGAGGCATTTCACCGCTGTGTGCTAAGCTCATTTTTACCGCTTTCGCTCATCATGTTTAAACGCGATTTGAAGCCACATTTTAATAAATGACCCAGACATATTATATATCGTTCTTTCCAGCAGACTCCGCAGATTCATAATATATCATTTTTATATGTATACGTCATGTCCTAATAAATTACACAAAAAAATGGGTAGCGCTCCTTCGTGTATAAAATAAAAAAAAAAAAAAAAAAAAAGGAGAGAAGGAGAAAAGGGGGAATTTTCTTACACAGCAAAAAAGTGGTAATCTTTTCTTCAGAGCATCCCCAAACTTCTTTCAACAAAGAGATACGTATGTATGTCTTGCATATACCTCAAAGGAAGGGGAGAGGTTACATAGCGTAATAAGCTAAATAAGTGACTAGGAGGATTTAAAGCCGCCAAATCAACACTCACAGTTTATGAGAGCTTCCAGCTCTCATATGATCGCCTTTTCAGGTGTTAAGTAGGCCACCTTAATTGCCCGTGTCTCCAGGTAGACGATTTCCCTGGTACTGGTCGTCTCCCGATATATTGGGTACTTTGGGGAAACCCAAAAAAGTAAACGAAAACTTTTTTTCTTTTTGGAATCAAAGAAGATTTTTATTGCTCAGTAAAAAAATAAATGAACATAATAATATTTTATTATGTTCATTTATTTTTTTACCCATAATATTTTATTATGTTCATTTATTTTTTTACTGAGCAATAAAAATCTTCTTTGATTCCAAAAAGAAAAAAAGTTTTCGTTTACTTTTTTGGGTTTCCCCAAAGTACCCAATATATCGGGAGACGACCAGTACCAGGGAAATCGTCTACCTGGAGACACGGGCAATTAAGGTGGCCTACTTAACACCTGAAAAGGCGATCATATGAGAGCTGGAAGCTCTCATAAACTGTGAGTGTTGATTTGGCGGCTTTAAATCCTCCTAGTCACTTATTTAGCTTATTACGCTATGTAACCTCTCCCCTTCCTTTGAGGTATATGCAAGACATACATACGTATCTCTTTGTTGAAAGAAGTTTGGGGATGCTCTGAAGAAAAGATTACCACTTTTTTGCTGTGTAAGAAAATTCCCCCTTTTCTCCTTCTCTCCTCTTTTTTTTTTTTTTTTTTTTTTTATTTTATACACGAAGGAGCGCTACCCATTTTTTTGTGTAATTTATTATGATTTTGAGGTATTGGGGAGAATACCCCAACTTTTGGGTTGTATACAGCGATCCTTCCCTTTTGGGGTGTAAGCGCACCACTAAAACCCGTTGTCTCATACGTCATGTCCTGTCTGTATATTATAACAAAAAATACAATAAAAATTGAATTTTTAATCATCTGCAGTGTGTAAAGTGTTTTTTTTCACATTTTATCACATGAGCGTTTGCGGTTATGTTTTCTATGGGGTGCGCTTGTGCAAAAATTTGAAATGGGGACTTGTTACATTTTGTGGGGGGAATTACTTGATTTTTAGCAAACGCACCCCATAGAAAAAAAATCATTAGTGCAGCATCATTGTTCACATTATAATTGAAATGTGAACAATATTGCTGCATTAATAAAAACAACACACAAAAAAAAACATTTTTTTTTTTGTTTTTTTTAAAAATGTATTAATTTTTATTATTTTTTTTATTATTATTTTTAATTTGTACCTAGTCATGTTGGGTATCATTCGAAAGGCCATGCTCAGGCCTTTCAAATGACACCCTCCATGACCCCCTAGCTGCCACGGTTCTGGAGATATAGGGGTTCCCCGGCTATCTGACGTCATCACGCTATGCATGATGACATCAGGCAGCGAGGGGAGACCCGGGGGTGGAGCCGCCATCCAAGATGGCGGCCCCCACCAGAGCTAGGCTGCACTTCAGCGCCGCAAGGCGCTGAAGTGCAACCCGGCGCTTGAGGGGTTAAAGCCAGGCACCGCTTAAAAGGGGAGACTCTCCCCTTTTAAGCGGTGCCGGGCTTTTGGCGCTGCTCCTTTCTGATCAGGAGGGAGAGGGATCTGAACGGATCCCCCCCTCCCTTCCAGGCTATCTCCCGGCAATGGGTACTGGAAATGACGTCGGGGGTCGCCTGGAAATGACGTCATCGCGCCAAGCACGATGACGTCATTTACGCCGGGAGGAGCTTGACTTCAGCATCTGAGGACGCTGAAGTCAGAACGCCGCGGGACCCCGGACAGAGAGGTGAGTATCTCCATTGGGGGTCCCGCACAGCTGATGACATGTGGGGCACGTCCTTAGCATGTAACGTGCATCAACAAGGACGTGCCCCACACGTCTTCAGCAGTGAAAGGGTTAACAAACTTTATTTGCAATGCATTTATACAATTTCTGTATTTCTTTCTGTTAAAGGTTTTTCACCTAATCATCTAATCACTTAATCATATATTCAACTAGTCAGCTATTCAACTATTCATCTAATCACTTAATCATCCTATTCATCTATTCACCTAATCAACTATTCAGTTTACTACTCAATCTACAGCTACTTAATTTACTACCCAATTTACTGAAATTAAACTTAAATGCAAGTGAATGAAGAGTGGAATCCAGTTATTATTTCCGGCGATGATGTTTGAAGTTCCTTTTCAAGATGGGAAATTGTGCACAAATCATAAAGCTTGACAGCATCAAAGCACTCTGCTGCAGGGATGGAATTTATGTAATATGAAACAATGGTGTTGAGCCCCAGAAATGCTACTAGAGCACACCAGCCATTGGTAGGGTTTAATAATTTGTAATTTTTATAGCAGCAACTGGAAACTTTATTTTATTTAGATTCTTTATTATTCATGGCAATGAAGCAGTCATGCATTTAACCCTTTCACTACCAAAGCCAAGTTAATTACATTTTTGCATTGAAATACATTGAGAAGTAATTATTAGCATATCAAACTCTATTTACATACGTTTTAAGGATTAGTGTGCCCCCAGTGGAGAAAAGAAATTCACTGTGAATATTCACTCTTGTCCCTCTGTAATACTGTAAAAAAACTGCAAACAGCAGCTCCAAATGTCACTGTAACAAAAATTCTAAACCATTGCTGCTATAATACAATAACCAGGGAAAGGGCAGAATACAGGGAGAGCTCTGGGGTCTCTCGCTACTGTACAGGGATAAGATTCAGGAGGTTATAATTGGTGAAAATCACTGTACAGTGCAGATACAAGGTGTTACTGTAATTTCCATATACAGGTATTATGACACATACAGATAATATTTTTGTATCGATATTTTTAGCAGCTGCATTGCTAATAATTGCATTATGATCATTACAAATCCATATACAGTCATGGACGAAATTGTTGGCACCCCAGAAATTTTTCCAGAAAATCAAGTATTTCTCACAGAAACGTATTGCAGTAACACATGTTTGCTATACACATGTTTATTCCCTTTGTGTGTATTGGAACAAAACAAAAAAAGGGAGGAAAAAAGCAAATTGGACATAACGTCACACAAAACTCCAAAAATTGGTTGGACAAAATAACTGTATTCAATACAATGAAAAGTATAAATTGCAATGTATAAAACCAGTGGTTCTTTTGGCATGCAGTACCTAAAACTGAACACAGGGTGGCAGTAAGACAAGTAGCATGGTTTTCACTACATTGTGAAATGTAGAAAAATTAAAAACTAGAAAAATTCTCCCATTTATCTCAATTTCCAAATCAGCTATTTGGTCTAGCTTGTTCTCTTCTCCTGCCAGTTCTCCTAGTTTTCACCTTTCTCTGAATAACCCTGATAGCTGTAGGAAAGGTTTGTGTATAATTGCCAAGCCATCAGCATGGAAGAGCTCAGAAGAGATGTAAAGGAAAAGGAATGTAAGTTGGAAATGATAGGTGAGCAGACACTTTTTATCTTCTTGAGGATAAAGCTTATGGGTATTTCTAGTATTAAATTCAATTTGTTTTAAATTTAGTCTATTACGAGTGGATTTCTTTCTACAGGACAAACATGACATGGAAACTAACTGGATTATAGGTTTATGGTCTTGAAACAACATTAACCCCATCGTGACCAGGCGGTGTTACCATTGTCTGTCCGAAAATATCCACTGCTGTTTTTACATTTCTGCGCTGTTTGTGTTTAAGTGTAATTTTCCTCTTACTCGTTTATGGAACCCACACATATTACATACCGTTTTTCTCACCATTAAATGGACTTTCTAAAGATACCATTATTTTCATCATATTATATCATTTACTATAAAAATATTATGAGCCCCTTCACTGCTGAGCTCATTTTGGCAATTTTATGATCATCATGTTTAACCCCTTCACTGCTGAGGCATTTCACCGCTGTGTGCGGAGCTCATTTTTACCGCTTTCGCTCATCATGTTTAAACGCGATTTGAAGCCACATTTTATTATATCACCCAGACATATTATATATCGTTCTTTCCGGCAGACTAGGCAGATTCATAATATATAACTTTTATATGTATATGTCATGTCCTGCCTGTATATTATAACAAAAAATGCACTAAAATTAGAATTTTTAATCATCTGCAGCATGTAAAGTGTTTTTTTTCACATTTTATCCCATGAGCATTTGCGGTTATATTTTCTATGGGGTGCGCTTGTACAAAAATTAGAAATGGGGACTTGTTACATTTTTTGGGGGGAATTACGTGATTTTTAGCAAACGCACCCCATAGAAAAAAAATCATTAGTGCAGCATCATTGTTCATATTATAATTGAAATGTGAAAAATATTGCTGCATTAGTAAAAACAACACACACAAAAAACGTGATTTTTTAAATTTATTTATGATTTTAAATTTTTTATTTACTTTGAACATGGTCATGTTGGGTATCGCTCGAAAGGCCATGCTCAGGGATTTTGAATGACACCCTTCACCCCCTAGCTGCCATGGTTCTGGAGATATCAGGGATCAAAGGAACCCCCTATCTCCACCAGGGAAATCCCCAGGCAGTTAGGTGTTCCCCGGCTATCTGACATCATCACGCTATGCGTGATGATGTCGGGCAGCGAGGGGGGACCCAGGGGTGAAGCCGCCATCAAAAATGGCGGCCCCCACCGGAGATAGGCCGCAATTTGGCACAGCAAGGCGCTGAAGTACGACCCAGTGCCTGAGGGGATAAAGCCAGGCACCGCTATAGGCTGGGGTCACACGAACACAGTGCGATCGCGCGTGCAGCCGCACTTTATTACGGCCATAGTAGCAGCAAATGACGACCAATGACGGGCAATATATGAAGTACGGCCGCACGAAAGTTCAGCCACGCAACGCAAGCGGCAAACATATGCATTTTTTCGAGAACGTGAAACTGCTAGTACTGACGTACAGAGTGCGCTGCATCGGCTAGCAGCGTGTGCGTGATTCAGAGACGTCAGACGCTGCTACTGTCTGGCCTACATAACGTCCAGACGCAAAAAGTGTTTTATTGATGATCCGTACAAAATCACGGACGAAAATGCGGATCGTATGACCTCTATCGCGTATTCCGTGAAAAAATACGTCCATTCGTTCGAACGCACTTTTTCACGGATGACGCGAAAAATGCATTCGTCTGACCCTAGCCTAAAAGGGGAGAGTCTCCCCTTTTAATCAGTGCCTGGCTTGTGGCACTGCTCCTTCCCGATCGGGAGGGAGAGGGATCCGAACGGATCCCCCCTCCCTTCCAGGCGATCTTCTGGCATTGCCGGGGGAGTTGCCTGGAAATTACATCATTGTGCATGGCGCGATGATGTCACTGATGTCGGGAGAGGCTTAACTTCAGCGTCTGACGATGCTGAAGTCAGACTGCCGCGGGACCCCGGACAGAGAGGTGAGTATCCGCGGGGGCGCCCGCTGACGTGTGGGGAACTTCCTCCGCATATAGCGGGAGTCAATGAGGACGTGCCCCACACGTCATCAGCAGCGAAGGGGTTAAATGTGATTTGAAGTCCTATTTTATTATACCTCCCAGACAATTAAAAAAAATAATAATAATTTTTTATTTTTTTATTTTTTACACCAAACCTAGTCATGTTTGATATCATTGGAAAGACCATGATCAGGCCTTCTAGTTGCCACAGATCGGGATATACAGGGATCCAAAGTATCCCCTAGCTTGGCAGCTAGGGGGTTAACTGTCCAACTGACATCATCGCACATATGGCGACGACGTCAGTGGGTGGGTGGTGACCCAGAGTCTTGGTTAACATCCAAGATGTCACCCACTTACGGGGGCGAATCGCGATCCGTCACCTAAGGGGTTAAAGAGAGGCACCTTAGTAACAAATCCCAATATCCAAGCGAGCAAAGCTGCAGGCGAAAGCTAGTATAAATATATATTTCTTATCCTCTTGCAGGAAAGCTCTGCATAATCAGTGCTGTCATTCAGTTATGAGATACCTCTTGACTTGTGTCACATTGGAAGAAGCTCTCTGCTCAGCCCAGGCATGCTCTTAAAGTACCAATGCTACGTCACCCATGGGGAAGTCACAGGGGACAACTTTTGAGGACACCATGATGACATTGTCAGCTTGGCCTCTGTCATCATGCTCCTCCCTGCTCTAAGCATCTCTTTTGCTGTAGACTATGGGCTTACAGTTGCCAAGCAGGGGAACAGAACAGCAGGGCCGTAGGAAGGGCGAGGCGAGTGAGGCGCTCACCTCGGGCGCAGCTGCGAGGAGGCGCAGCCTGTGCCGGCAGTTCCTCACAGCTGCCACAACCGGGGAAGAAAACTCTTGAATCCCCGGCCGCCGTTTCACATGCAGACAGGGCGCACAGTGATGATGTTAGAGGGAGGCAGAGAGCCGGCTGCTGAGAGGAAAGCTGAGAGGCTGCACCCACCCACTAAGTAAATGCTGATTGGCTGGAGCGCACACTGCTTTGAGTACAGAAAACTACATGTTCCAGCATGCTCTTCTCCCCTGTACAGGAAGCCTCACCTGTCACCCAATGTACAGGAAGAGGCTTATGCAGAGGACTGTTCAATACCTGTCACGAATCCCCCTGAATACCAAGATAGTGGTCCCTTTACGTAGACCGCTCTCTACCCTTCCGATCCTTGAATGGTCGGCACAACTAGATAGATAATTAACCAGACAATAGACAAGCAAGGGTAAACACCAGACAGAGGTACAGAATAGAGTACTCGTTCTCCCTATGTCACGAATCCCCCTGAATACCAAGATAGTGGTCCCTTTACGTAGACCGCTCTCTACCCTTCCGATCCTTGAATGGTCGGCACAACTAGATAGATAATTAACCAGACAATAGACAAGCAAGGGTAAACACCAGACAGAGGTACAGAATAGAGTACTCGTTCTCCCTAGGACCTTAGTAATATCAGAGGTAGCCTGATGTGTGCTTAGGGTGCCACATAGACTGACCTCGGTACCAAAGTTAAGAGCAGAACCGTGAGAAGAGTAAATGCCAATACCAAGGGTTATACACAGGGTGGTTCGTTCGCCAATGCCAGGGGTCGTACACAGAATGGTTCGTTTGCCAATGCCAGGGGTCATACACAGAATGGTTCGTTTGCCAATGCCAGGATTCATACACAGAATGGTTTGTTTGCCAATGCCAGGAGTCATACACAGAATGGTTCGTTTGCCAATGCCAGGAGTCATACACAGAATGGTTCGTTTGCCAATGCCAGGAGTCATACACAGAATGGTTCGTTTGCCAATGCCAGGAGTCATACACAGATATATTAGCCAAAAACACAAGAGCTCTGC
Organism: Leptobrachium leishanense; assembly: GCA_009667805.1. NCBI lineage: Eukaryota > Metazoa > Chordata > Amphibia > Anura > Megophryidae > Leptobrachium > Leptobrachium leishanense. The sequence continues at coordinate 36,420,617 of CM019071.1, read as the reverse complement.
GGGAAGTGAATACCACGTCAGGGCACCGGCGAACTAGTGAAGCCGGGTTTTAAACCCGGCGGGTCCGCGTCATGACGCCAGGCTCCGCCCCCCGGCGTCCCACGTGAGCGCACCCGGTGGCGTTATTATTCGGCGCCTGGCCAGCGAGCAGCGAGGAATCTGCTGCCAGGCGCCCCAGAACAGAGCCATCCGTGACAGAACCCCCCCCTCTACGGGCGGCCACTGGATGACCCCCAGGGGCACGGGGGTGCGCTAAATAGAAGGCCTTCACCAACCGAGGGGCATGGACCTCTGCAGCCGGAATCCAAGAACGATCCTCTGGACCGTAACCCACCCAATCGACCAAGTACTGTAAGGACCCCCTAGACTTTCTGGCATCCAGAATGGCCTCAACCTCGTACTCCTCCTGGCCCTCCACAGAGACAGGAGGAGGTGGAGCACGGACCTTGGTGTACCGGTTACACAACAACGGTTTCAAAAGGCTTACGTGGAACACATTGTGTATCCTGATATGGGGGGGGTAACGCCAAAGCATAGGAGACAGGGTTGAGTCACCGCAGAATCTTATAGGGGCCGATATATCTAGGTGCCAACTTCATGGAAGGCACTAAGAGCTTGATATTCCGTGAAGAAAGCCAAACCCTGTCCCCAACTTGATACACGGGTGCCTGCCTCCTGTGTCTGTCGGCCTTGGTTTTCTGGATGGCACTACTCTCTTCCAGTGCCCGTTTGACTCTCTCCCAAGTCTCTTTCAATGATGCCAAATGCTCATCCAAAGCAGGAATCGTGGTATCAGGAAACGTAGCGGGGAGCACGGGAGGATCAAAACCATAAACAGTGAAGAAAGGGGAATGTCCTGTGGATTCACTTACTGCACTGTTCAAAGCATACTCTGCCCATGGTAACAGGTCTGACCAGTTATTTTGTTGTTCTGATATAAAGCACCTGAGATATTTCTCTATATTTTGGTTGGCTCGTTCTGCTGCTCCGTTGGTCTGGGGGTGATAGGCCGAAGAGAAGGACAAGTCTATCCCCACATTCTTACAAAACCCTTTCCAGAATCTGGAGACGAATTGTGTCCCCCTATCAGAGACAATCTCCAGAGGAACACCGTGTATGCGAACCACGTTGGAAATGAATATGGGCACCAGTTCGGCTGCTGAAGGTAGTTTCCGAAGAGGCACATAGTGACCCATCTTGGAGAATCGATCTATGACCGTAAGTATAACTGTATTCCCTCTTGACTCAGGTAAATCTACTATAAAATCCATGGCTACATGCGACCATGGGCGTTCGGGGATCGGCAAAGGCTGGAGTAAACCAATGGGTGCTGTTTTGGGACTTTTATGTCTTGTGCACACTTCGCACACAGCTATGTAATCTTTAACGTCTCGGCGCAACGTGGGCCACCAGAGGAGTTTACTGATACTAGCCACTGTTTTGGTGATACCCATATGCCCAGAGGTTTTATTGTCATGATAAACGTTAAGTACTTCCTCTCTTTCGTTCTCAGGTACAAAGAGTTTCGCGGGAGGTTTCCCCCCAGGAGCTGCACCCTGGACGGTCTGCAACCTTTTCACTAGAGGAGACGAGACACTAATTGTGGTAGAGGCTATAATCCTTTCCTGGGGTACAATGGGATGCTGATCTTGGATATTATGTTCATAAGATTCATACTGTCTCGATAAGGCGTCTGCTTTAATGTTTCTGGACCCAGGTCTATAGGTAAGCACGAAATTAAAACTTGAAAGAAACAATGACCATCTCGCTTGTCTGGAATTTAAACGTTTAGCATCTCCAATGTACGTGAGATTCTTATGATCGGTTATGATAACGATGGGGTCCCTAGACCCCTCCAATAAGTATCTCCACTCTGCCAAGGCCGAGATGACTGCTAACAACTCTCTATTTCCAATGTCATAGTTCTTCTCTGCCGGGGACAATTTCCGAGAATAGAAGCCGCATGGATGCAAGGGTTTGTCGGGTGCCTCCCTTTGGGACAAGACTGCACCAAGACCTAGTTCGGAGGCGTCAACTTCTACTTGGAAAGGCAGAGCCGGATCTGGATGTCGGAGAACAGGGGCAGTAGTGAATGCTTGTTTAAGTGCCTCAAAGGCTTGAGTGGCTTGAGGTGTCCATTTCTGATTTCCCACCCCTTTCTTTGTCAAAGCCGTGAGGGGAGCTACCAAGGCTGAAAAGTCTTTAATGAATCTCCGATAGTAGTTAGTAAACCCCAGAAACCTCTGGATGGCTTTAAGCCCTTGGGGTAGAGGCCAGTCAAGAATTGCTGAGAGTTTTTTAGGGTCCATTTGAAAACCCTCAGGGGTTATTATATAACCAAGGAAATGCACTGTTACTATGTCGAATAGACATTTTTCTAGTTTACAATACAATCCAGCCTTCAATAGTTTTTTCAATACTTGTTTCACGTGGGCGTGATGAGTGTCCACATCAGGAGAGTATATCAGGATGTCATCCAGATATACTATGACGAATTCTTGCAGAAAATCCCTTAGGGTGTCATTTATGAGGTCCTGAAAAACGGCTGGCGCATTACATAATCCAAAGGGCATCACCAGGTATTCATAATGCCCGCTACGTGTATTAAAAGCCGTTTTCCATTCATCTCCCTTTTTAACCCTAACCAGGTTGTAAGCTCCGCGTAAATCGAGCTTCGTATATATACGGGCCCCTTTTAATCGGTCGAACAATTCTGTTATGAGAGGTATGGGATATGCATTTCTTATAGTTATCCTATTCAAACCTCTATAATCGATGCAAGGTCGCAGATCTCCCTCTTTTTTGGAGACAAAAAAGAAACCTGCTCCTGCTGGAGAGGAGGACCGTCTAATGAATCCTCGCTCTAGATTCTCCCTTATGTATTCCTCCATAATGTCATTTTCTTTTTGTGACAAAGGGTATACATGTCCCCTAGGAGGCATCGTACCGGGGAGTAAATCAATAGCACAGTCATATGGACGATGTGGTGGTAGGACCTCAGTCCTGGCTTTAGAGAACACCTCCTTTAATGCCAGATAACATTCAGGGACCTCTGTGAATAAAGGAGGGGCTGTGGCAATATTGAGGCTACCAATCACATTGACCCTGCCTAGGCAATTAGACTGACAATTAGGACCCCAACATTTTATGTCTCTCTGGACCCAATCAATAACCGGGTTGTGCTCTGTTAACCATGGAAACCCAAGAACGACAGGACATGAGGGAGATTCAATAATTTGAAATCTTATCGTTTCATGGTGTAAAACTCCTGTTTTCATACATACATCGACAGTGTCGTGAGTGATATGTGGACATGACAGGGGTTTACCATCTATGGCCTCCACCATTAGAGGTTTTTCCTTGAGAACCAGAGGTAAGAGGTTTTTGGCAGCAAAATATTTATCCATGAAATTACCTGAGGCCCCAGAGTCTAAGAACGCCTCAGTCTTGAGGTGAACCCCCTCCCAGGTTAGGGAGATCGGTAACAGAATCCTGGATTTTTTTTTCTCACTATCCACAAAGGAGGCATAAAGAGAACCGATAACCTGGGTATTGGCTGTTCTTTGACCCGATTTGCCACTCTCCCCCCTGTTAACCCTGGGTCTCTGAGGACATTGAAGGCGGAAATGATCAGCCCCTGCACAATAGAAGCAGAGCCCCTTTTCTCTTCTGTGAGCTCTTTCAGCCTCCGAAATACCCGTTTTTCCTATTTGCATAGGTTCAACGACTGGCATATCTGTTTTTGCGTTCTCCGGGTTACCTGACGTACTGGTGTGTCTGGGTAATAAGGGTAAAGGAGGCAAGACCCTTCTGGGTCTGTCTCTGGGGTGTCTCCTTTCCCTAATTTGATCGTCCATGGCTATGCAAAAGTCAATCAAATGGTCCAGATTCTCTGGTAATTTTAAGGGAGCCAGCTCAAACATAAAAGCCTCGTTCAGGCCCTCGGTAAAGGCTAAGGTTAAAACGTCGTTCGGCCAAAGCACCTCTGACGTCAAAGTCTTAAACTCTATGGCATAGTCGGAGACCCTCCTATTACCTTGTTTAATGTGAAACAAGGACCTACCCGCATTGGTAGCCCTTCTAGAGGGATCAAAGGTACGTTTTAACTCAGAGGTAAAACCCTCATAGTCATAGATGATGGGTTTCTTATTTTCCCACAAGGGCGTAGCCCATAATAAAGCTTTTTCTGTTAAATGATTAATCAGATAGCCTACTTTGGCTTTATCAGAAATACAAGACCCTGGGTTGTTCTCAAACAAGATCTCGAGTTGGGTCAGAAAACCCCGGCATAAGCTTGGTGTACCATCATAGCGTAAGGGTGCCTTCATACTAAGCCTATGTCTCTCAGGAGAGACCGAACTGACTCTAGGCAATACTGGGTCTGGAGGGTTTGTGGTACCAGTATTGGACCGATTTAACAGGGTTTGTAGAGCGAGAGAACTCTGGTCCATCCTATGGTCCTGCTCCTCTTGTCTGGCTGCGATACGTGCCAACTGGTTAGAGAGGTCTGCGGGATCCATTGGCCCTGACGTAATGTCACGAATCCCCCTGAATACCAAGATAGTGGTCCCTTTACGTAGACCGCTCTCTACCCTTCCGATCCTTGAATGGTCGGCACAACTAGATAGATAATTAACCAGACAATAGACAAGCAAGGGTAAACACCAGACAGAGGTACAGAATAGAGTACTCGTTCTCCCTATGTCACGAATCCCCCTGAATACCAAGATAGTGGTCCCTTTACGTAGACCGCTCTCTACCCTTCCGATCCTTGAATGGTCGGCACAACTAGATAGATAATTAACCAGACAATAGACAAGCAAGGGTAAACACCAGACAGAGGTACAGAATAGAGTACTCGTTCTCCCTAGGACCTTAGTAATATCAGAGGTAGCCTGATGTGTGCTTAGGGTGCCACATAGACTGACCTCGGTACCAAAGTTAAGAGCAGAACCGTGAGAAGAGTAAATGCCAATACCAAGGGTTATACACAGGGTGGTTCGTTCGCCAATGCCAGGGGTCGTACACAGAATGGTTCGTTTGCCAATGCCAGGGGTCATACACAGAATGGTTCGTTTGCCAATGCCAGGATTCATACACAGAATGGTTCGTTTGCCAATGCCAGGAGTCATACACAGAATGGTTCGTTTGCCAATGCCAGGAGTCATACACAGAATGGTTCGTTTGCCAATGCCAGGAGTCATACACAGAATGGTTCGTTTGCCAATGCCAGGAGTCATACACAGATATATTAGCCAAAAACACAAGAGCTCTGCGGGAAGTGAATACCACGTCAGGGCACCGGCAAACTAGTGAAGCCGGGTTTTAAACCCGGCGGGTCCGCGTCATGATGCCAGGCTCCGCCCCCCGGCGTCCCACGTGAGCGCACCCGGTGGCGTTATTATTCGGCGCCTGGCCAGCGAGCAGCGAGGAATCTGCTGCCAGGCGCCCCAGAACAGAGCCATCCGTGACAATACCTCAGCAGCTGCTGAATTGCTGCAGCGCAGCAATTCAGTTTGCTGCAGCAGTGTCGTTGAACCCTTTGGATGCGTATTTTGAATCCAAAATGGCCGACGATTTCTTAATGAAAAATTCAGATTGTTTTTCGGATCACTCGGACAAAATATAATAAAGAGAAGCAGTCAGCACAATTCCGTTTTGTATGCACACACCACAAATGATAGTTTTTAATGAATAAACGTTATGTTTACTTCTGAAACAATATATAAATTGAACTGTAATATATGTCTATGTGCAGGGGGAAATAATAAATAAATATTTTGTGCTTTGGTGAACAAAAACCTCAAAATTAACATTGCTGTACGGAATTATTACTTGCTTCGAGGCGGCGGCCATCTTGCTGTAGGGCATTGTTTCTTGCTTCATGCGGCGGCCATCTTTAAAACGTCACACTCAGCATCTCCTCGGGTCGCTGCAAGTGCTATGTTAGCACTGCTGAGCGCTGAGCGGTTGAACGGCGTTCAATGCAAGTTGCTAACTTAGCACTTGCAGCGGCTGAGGTATTGAACAGGCCTCAGGCTATGTGCTTCTCACTGTGTGTATCCAAGAAGCTGACCTGTCTGAGGGTTATTATTCACCCTGTAAGTCATCCGTCCCAGCTGCATTCATTATACACTGACCGTCTCTGGTGACCCCTGGACCCACTGTCAATGCAAGTCATGGTGTGCTGGGAGCCAAAATGCCCTGTGTACATATTCATGTACTTGAAATATAACATTTCTGTGTATGGGTATGTAATCTTCTAGAGTGTGTGTTAGCCTGAATACATATGTATGTAGCTGTGCATGGTGTGAGTGTGTTAGTCTGGATATACAGTATGTGTGTGTATATAGCTGTATATAGTGTGTGCTAGCCTGGATATATGTGTGTGTGCATATAGCTGTATATACTGTGTGCTAGTCTGGATATATGTGTGTGCATATAGTTGTATATAGTGTGTGCTAGCCTAGATATGTGTGTGCATATAACTATATAGTGTGTGCATATAGCTGTATATAGTGTGTGCTGGCCTGGATATATGTGTGTGCATGTAGCTGTATATAGAGTGTGCAAGCCTGGATATATGTGTGTGCATATAGCTGTATATAGTGTGTGCAAGCCTGGATAAATGTGTGTGCAAGCCTGGATAAATGTGTGTGCATAGTTTTTGCAGGTTGGGATGTCTGGTCAGGGACTTGGATTTTTAAAATCTTTCATTAAATTACCTTTCTCTTCATGCTGCACCTTCTCTTTACGCTGTGCTCTTAAGATGAGGAAAGCACAGCGTGAAGTAGGTTCTGACGTGCGGAGGTGTGCAGTAATATGAAGGGGGCGAGGAACATCCCTGCTTACCACACACACTGTCGCACATGCCACCACGTGCAGGATCCTCCTTCACACTATGCATTCTTATCTTCAGAGCACATCGTAAAGAGAAAGGTAACTTTCCAGCCTGCCAGGATATGAGAACATGTCAACATTAACCCCCAAGTGTATGTTTTCAAATTCTAAATAATGAATACAGAAGGAATCAGTGGCATCACTAGGGTTGGTGTCACCCGGTGCGGTAACTTATGGTGTCACCCCCCCCCCCCCCCGAGTTTTACGGATTTTTGCTGTGGAGCTCTCTCATATGCTCACACAACTTTTTGCCAACTGCCAGCAAGTACGATGCCTGTTCGAAGGCAGTGAAAGCACACATGGATATATATTGCCCCCAGCAGCTCTGGATATATTGCCCCCAGCAGCTCATCCATGGATATATATTGCCCCCAGCTCACATATGGATATATTGCCCCAGTTCACAATTATATATTGCCCCCAGCAGCTCACCCATGGATATATATTTCCCCAGCTCACACATGGATATATTGCACCTCAGCTCACCCATGGATATATATTGCGCCTCAGCTCACACATGGATATATTGCCCCAGACCAGCTCACACATGGATATTGCCCCAGCTCTCATGGATATGCCCCCAACACACATGGATACTGCCCCAAGCACACATGGATACTGCCCCCAGCACACATGGATAATGCCCCAGCTCACATGGATATGCCCCAGCAGCTTTCATGGATATTGCCCCAACTCCTCTCATGGATTTTGCCCCAGCTCCTCTCATGGATTTTGCCCCAGCTCCTCTCATGGCTATGCCCCAGCTCCTCTCATGGATATACTGCCCCAGCTCCTCTCATTGATATTGCCCCAGCTCATGGATAATGCCCCAGCACATGGATAATGCCCCAGCTCATGGATACTGCCCCAGCTCATGGATATGTCCCAGCAGCTCATGGATATGCCCCAGCAGCTCATGGATATGCCCCAGCTCATGGATAAGCCCCAGCACATGGATACTGCCCCAGCTCATGGATTTGCCACAGCTCAAGGATATACTGCCCCAGTACATGGATTTGCCCCAGCTCATGGATATGCCCCAGCTCATGGATATTGCCCCAGCTCATGGATTTTCCCCAGCTCATGGATACTGCCCCAGCTCATGGATACTGCCCCAGCTCATGGATTTGCCCCAGCTCATGGATACTGCCCCAGCTCATGGGATATGCCCCAGCTCATGGATTTGCCCCAGCTCATGGATACTGCCCCAGCTCATGGATATTGCCCCAGCTCATGGATATATTGCCACAGCTCATAGATATATTGCCCCAGCTCATGGATTTGCCCCAGCTCATGGATACTCCCCCAGCTCATGGATACTGCCCCAGCTTATGGATATTGCCCCAGCTCATGGATTTGCCCCAGCTCATGGATATATTGCCCCAGCTCATGGATATGCCCCAGCTCATGGATTTGCCCGAGCACATGGATACTGCCCCAGCTCATGGATATGCCCCAGCTCATGGATAATGCCCCAGCTCATGGATACTGCCCCAGCTCATGGATATTGCCCCCAGCTCATGGATATACTGCCCCAGCTCATGGATATATTACCCCAGCTCATGGATATACTGCCCCAGCTCATGGATATACTGCCCCAGCTCATGGATATACTGCCCCAGCACATGGATTTGCCCCAGCACACGGATTTGCCCCAGCACATGGATATACTGCCCCAGCACATGGATTTGTCCCAGCACATGGATACTGCCCCACCTCATGGATTTGCCCCACCTCATGGATACTACCCCCAGCACATGGATAATGGCCCCAGCTCACCTCCACCGCGTGTTTGCTCCCTCTGAGCGTCCGGCGGCATGAAGCTTGGGCGCTCGCCTGGGGGAGCCACGTGACCAGCCGCGATTGGCTGGTGACGTGTTTCCTCCAGGCGAGCGCCGAAGCTGCATGCTTCGGACGCTCGCAGGGAGCGAATACGCGGCGGAGGGTGAGACACCCGCCCTTAGGGTGACGGTATCACCCTAAGGGCGGGTGTCACCTGGTGCGGGCCGCACCCCCCGCCCCCACGTTACGACGCCACTGGAAGGAATTAAAGGATCCTAGGCCCCAACGAATATTAAAAAAACCTGGGAGATTATATACCTGGCGTCGCAAAAAAAAGCTTGTCTTTTTTTTGGCGACGCCTTGGTATTTTATTCCATCCTGTGCCCTGAAAAACTGCCTCCACATAATCCTTTAACACCTCCATGAACTCATGTAAGAGACCAATCCTGCTCTTCCAAGTGTGTTTTACATGAGTATACTGTATTGGAAACGGAGTCTATCCCACCCGACAAAACGTCCCCATATAAAATAAAAGATCACCCTACTAAAAAACAGTTCTAATATTATTAAATTTCTTGTTATTTATTAACTACTTTCCTCAAAATAACCTATGTAAAAATAACTTGTGGGGGGGCGCAATTTTCTGTTCTTGCCTCGGGTACAAAAGGAGCTAGCTACGGCTCTGCAGAACAGACTCCACTGCTGTGCAGCCATTGACATTGCTGGTCCCTCAGCCCTGGTCTGGTGCTGGTATGGATCTGGTGGCCACTTTTCCTTCCTTTATCAGGGGTGTCCCAAAGCTGGCAGTGGACTTAGCTCTCAGTCAAGTGTCGAGCCAAGTCTGACCTCATGGAGAGATCTTGGCTGGTCAGGCACCTACTGTGTACATTTCTAACCTAAAGCTGATCGAGATGGTTGACAGCTTGAGGGGGGAAGATGCTCTGCCACCTGTGACTAAATAACATTAAATGGTCATGATGGCTAGAGTGTCCCTTTAACAATTCAAATTGTATAAATATCCTTATTATGACAGTAGTGATGTAGTATGCCTAGTATGAAAGGTCACTTGTCATCTACCAAGATCAATTTTCTTTGTTAAAAGTGTAATTATGTATTTTCATTACACTGACTGAGACATAGAGGGCAGCCTTGGTCAATTTTTCACATTGAAGATAATGATTTGACTGGCATGAAACCGGTGACAGACACGCTTCATGTCTTCTCCATAAAACGTTTTTTAAAAAAGTTGGTGAATTATTTATTTCTGATTAATGCTCAGATTTATACCTATGACAACTCTGTCATTGAATGTGTCAGCTACAGCATTAAACATACTTTCTTTCATCCTTCTCACATAATAATCATAATAAGGGGGATTGGGAAAGACCATATTTTTACACTTATTTTATTGAACTCATTTGTAAAAACAAAACAAAATAAAGATTATTAATATTATTAGGCTTTTGTGTACATCACATAATCTTGATAGAGCTACAAAGATAAAGCAGAGAGTAATTTCCGTAATGCTATATGACAATTACATTTATATGCTAAATACTGCAGTTTTCTTAACCTCCCTGGCGGTCTAATTTTTTTAAAATTTCGTGTCTAAAAGCATCTAATTTTTTTTTTTAAAGGAAACGTGTTTTTGTACATAGTTAGCCTGTAATAATTAGGAATCACGCACTGAAATCCGTGCAATCAAGAGTCCTTACTGGTAAAATCCTTTATAAATAAATAAATAAATAAATAAATAATAAAAAATAGTAAATACACGGAGTCCGATAAAGTTTGAAACACGACATAATAATTTATTATCCCAAAAATAATTATCCAAAGTAATGCAAATAAATGATATTCAATAAAATACAACAATAAACACTGAAATCTGTTTGAAAACAAGGGTGAGACGATGTATGGTCTGTTTCTTATCCTGTAGTGCCACCTAGTGGTCGTTCAATAACAATGCACTTTGGATTATACAGTGTTTTATAATTTTTTTCTACGTTTGCTGCTGGTCCCGCCCCCCTGCATCATGTGACTCGCAGTCAGCCTTACCAGGAAGCAGCTTGCTGCAATCACACTCCAGGGGACAGCGAGTGAGCCAGGAGGAGGCGAGTATGCATCCAGCCCGAGTGTGGCTCAGGTTTACCGTTCGCAGTAGTGAAATTTAACCCCGAGTCACACTTGGGAATACCGCCAGGGATGTTAAAACGTTTAACATAAAAATTGCAGATTGTGAGAATGGTAAAAAGTGTCAGAATAGCATAGTAACGACTGATGTTGCTAAAGTTCTCCAAACAAATACTAAGCAACATAGAGCGGTGAACAGATAAAGGTAGATCTGGCCAAGAAGAGTAAAAGAGGGTGTAATACCCTCCAGGGCAGGTGTGGGCAACTACGACCCTCCAGATGTTTTAAAACTACATTTCCCATGATGCTCAGCTGCTCGTTAGGTTTGCAGAGCCGCCAGGGAATTATCGTTCCAAAACATTTGGAGGGCCAGGGTTGCTGACCCCTGATTTATAGGAATATTTAATATTACAATATGTCATTGTGCTTCCCTGTCCCGGGATACTTGTAATTAATAGAAATCCTGGTGTAATTTGTTTCTGATAAACATTGTATAAATATCTATCAAAAACAAATTACACCAGGATTTCTATTAATTACAAGTATCCTGGGACAGGGCAGCAAAAATGACATATTGTAATATTAAATATTCCTATAAATCAGGGCTCAGTAACCCTGGCCCTCCAAATGTTTTCGAACTATATTTCCCTTGAGGCTCTGCAAACCTAATGAGCAGCTGAGCATCATGGGAAATGTAGTTTCAAAACATCTGGAGGGCCTTAGTTGCCCACACCTGCTCCAGGGTATGACATATTAGCACATCTAAATATGATGAAAGCAAGATAATGTCATGTTAGATGTTCAGCATTTTACCGATTCCAATCATAAGTTTAACATGACTTAAATGGAAATTCTTTTTTTTTGTATTTCAAATTTTTTTATTGAGAAAAAAACATGTCACAAGTCAATCAACAGAAACAGCCTCGCAGGGCCCGACTCTAATAGTACATCAAAAATAAACAAAGGGTAAGCTAGGGAAAAGGAAGGTGCAATGCATTCACTATATAAATGGTGGTGACCTAGGTAGGGGTAAGGAAAGAAAGGAGGAGGGGGAAATCAGTCAAGAAGGAGAGGGAAGAAGAGAAAAAAAAGGGGGAAACAGGGGGGTTGTAGGTGGGAGGGATAATAGCGGCCATTGCCTTGACGCTCCTGGCACACTCCCTAAGGAGGCCATGGAGTGGCTATGTCACAGAGCCCAGGGGTTCGGGGGCCAATCATAGCCGGTATAGCCATGGTGGCACGCCCCGATACACCCCAAAAAAAAAAAGGGGGGGAGGCTGGTGGGGGGGAATGGGTCCACCATTGTCTGCAGGTCAAGCACCGAGTAAGCGAGAAACGAAAACGGGGGAGGGGGAAAAAAGAACAGCTACCGTGAATAGTGCACTAACAGTCCACATGGTGACAACGAGCGTGGCACAGAGTACCAAAAAAAAAAATAAGGATATCGCAGGGGTGAGCCAAAAACACATCTCAGGGGTTAAGGCAGGGGCCGCATGCCGTCTTGGGGCGATGTAGAAACTCCCATCTCAGTCCGGTTCGCTCGGGGATAAGGGGGGGCACGTCAATCGGTCCACATCAGGTTGACCTGAAGAAACAGGGAGCAGTCCCAAGGTGTGAAGATGTCCCTCGGCCTCCGCCAGCGAAGTAGCCACCAGAGCGCGCCCATCTCGTGGAGAGATTATAAGGGAACTGGAGGGGCCCCATTTATATCCGATGTCATGGGCATGGAGGAGGACCATAGTAGGACGAAACTGTCGCCAGGCTGCCAGCACCAGGAAGGGGATATCTCGGTATATAGCAATATTGGCTCCTTCAAAAGGGACCGCAGGGACATTCCACACCGCTCGGAACAATGAAGTATGCATGGTGATTTCTCGCAGGGCGATGAGAACGTCGCGTGGTGCTTTCGCGGGGGCCTGAGTCCTGAAGTTGATCTGACGGACCGAGAACAGTCTCTAGGAAACGCGTGACATACTGTAGCAAGTCCGAGTCAGCTATTGTCTCTGGTATTCCACGTAGTTTCACATTCCATCGCCTGTGTCGCATCTCCAATGCCACCACAGCCGAGTGTAAACTGCTAACCTGTGCTTGCAGTGCGCATACCGATGAGGTGGTTGCGGCCTGCACATCCTCCACTGCCTGCGTGCGTGTCCGGAGGTCATCCATCTGGGCCTGAGACTCCGCGACTGCCGCGCCAAGAGACTGGAAATCAGACTGCCACGCTTTCCTGGCATTGTCCAGTAGGTTGCGAATGTCACCTTTGGTGGCGGGAAGCGCATCCTCTCCTGAGCCCGGTGGTGCCACATGTGAGATAGGAGGGGTTTCCACCTCCTCCACTGCCACCACCGGCCTTACTCTTCTTCCCCATCTGGGGGGGGCAGCGTCTCAAAGCGGGGCAAAAAAAAAAGCGCGCCAACCACAGGCTCCCAAAATGGCCACGGCCAGTCAAGGGAGAAGCAGAGCAGTGGCTCGTGCACCCAACTCAGGACCGGAGGGGGGGACCCAACAGGATCCGGAACGTCTCCTCCCGATGACCGACGGCTGGATATCAATTAAGGGCAGGTAGCCCTATCCCAGTGTGCCAGAAAGCCGCTCAGAGAGTAAGGGGGATCGGAGCTCCACTCGTGCACGTCCGTCTCGATCTGCCGCCGGCCACGCCCCCTCAAATGGAAATTCTTTTAGTGCTAAATTATATCCTTTAATATATCAGGTAATTAGTACTAACTGCGTGATTCTTTAAACCTCTGAAAAGGTTTGACAAATTATTATATACATTTTTGGCCCTATTCCAAGGCTGACAATAAGATAACTGCTGTGTGAACTCGTGTGTGATTCCAGTACCGTTTTATATACTTATTTCATTTTATCCTCATTACATATGGTCCAAAGTATTTCTTTCTCGTACTTTGACATATGAATTTTTTCGTAAATTTATTTGGTTTTAAGCACTTTACTTGTTCATGCTCCCTATCTGTCAGGCCTCACCATGCCATCCGCTGGTTTCGGGGACTCACCGGGGGTTCAGCACCGTGCTCCATTCCGTCGGGCCGCGGGCTCCTGGAGGCTGGTGGGCAGGAACGAGGTTGACAGACAGCCGCAGCGTCCCAACACCCGACTTTCGGTCTGCGGCAACGACGCGCTGGACTCCAGTTTTGCCTCCAGTGGTCCCCCGACGTTCCATCACGGCCTCTCCCACACTGGGCTCACCTGGGGGGAAGTAGAGCTGACTGGACTCACATCCCCGGCATCAGTGAAGGGAGGCAGACCCGGCGTGGTGAGGCCTGACATAAATTTCTGCCCGCCAGCCTCCAGGAGCCCACGGTCCAACGGACTGGAGCATGGTGCTGAACCCCCAGTGAGTCCCCGAAACGAGCGGACGGCATGGTGAGGCCTGACACTATCTCATAAGGTAACACAGCCATTAAATTGTATATATTATTGTACAGCTGTTTTAATGCATATTCTATATTTTTTCTCTACAGTACTATTTCTAAGGCTGCATGCTCTCTCTTTGTTTCTGCTTTCTCCTTTGTTGTCATCACAATTGGGAACCAATATCCCTGTCTACGTAAGTGTGGCTGTGTATTATAACATCATAATGTGTGTGTTAGCTACTATTATAAACTATACTTTCTCTTGGGAGTAAAATGCTTAGTTAACAGTATAGGACCATTCCCTCGCAGTGATAATATTCTCTATGATGTACAATGGGTCTTGGGGAAGACCATCATGTTTTAGTTTAGGGTTAGATTTTTTTTGATATTGCTGCTTTGTTATAGTGCAACATTTTTCATCTCACTGAATGTTTGTTCCACTGTATATCACGAAACATATATACACTTGTGTTTCTTAATGACCATAATTGTTCCTGAGTTTTCAAACCAGATGTCATAAAAAACAAAACAGTCTCTCTAAGGCTGAGGTCACAAGAACACGGAGTGTACATCCAAGAGAATGGGCGTTCTCTCCACTCGGGCGCCTGTGTGGTATGGCCACTTCACTGAGCGCATATTATGGAGGCTCACGCTTTGTCCATCGAACATCCATTGTAGCTTTTTGACAGAGAGGGTTTCAGCCCGTCCAGTGTAACGGTCGATACTATTACGTACGTTACACCTTGTGGCCCTCCCCATCGAGCTGCCAGAAAGCTGCGACAGACGCACTGAGGAGGGGTCACCCGGTCGCTCTTAATGCATTTGTGTGACTGTGGCCTAAAGCTGGGGTCAGACAAGCATTTTGCAGAGCGGAGGGAACGTCTGTGAGAGTGGACGTTCCTTCCACTCTGATGCCCTTCTGGCCACCTCGCTGAGCGCAGTTAGTGCGCTCAGCGCTGCAAGGCTCGATCCTCCTATGGATGATAGCGCTTTGCAGCCCCGTCAAACATGTGTAGTAGCACTTCAACGGCAGGGCTTTCAGAACGTTTGCAGCACGCACGTCGTAGAGCACGCAACTCATGCACCCTACAACTTGTGCTGTCCTCATCGAAGCGTCACAACGCTGCAACGGAAGCCAGGAGGCACATCAGTAAAGGGAGCACGTAGTGCGCTTGTTTGACCCCCAGACTAACCAGTTCTTAAGAAACTTATAAAAGTGTAAACCCTCACAGTCATTCTTACACATTCCTACTGAAATATTCTTATTCCAGGGTAAACCAGAAATGTCACCAGGGTTTCATTTGAAAGGGAAAGTGATGAAAGAGAAGACATACACCTTAGCATTGTATGCAAAATTACTAGTTAGCCCAAAGCTGTGTTGTTTAGATTTCTCTTCTATGGTTTGTGCTCCAAGTGGTAAACGTTCTACAGTATATACAAACTATGAAGTATTTTTTCCCTGTACTTTATAATAAATAGTTCTCAAACATACTGAAATCTAAGCATAATTCTTAATTATGATAATAGTCTCAGCTTTTTAAAAAGACTGGTTAAAATTGAAAATAAATAATATATATAGCATTTGACACAGAAACACACAGCAAAAGTTTAATTTCCACACTGATCAGTACCACTTCCCCCCACCCAGGACCGGCCTCTAATTTCCCTGTTTCTTCTACGCTTTTAATCTGCATTCATCCTAAAATGGAACTCCTGCCTCTGTACCACCAACCCCTCCACTATTTTCATCTCTCCCTCTCATGCAAGACATTTCCATACGGGGAAGTCTGCCACCCAACTCACTAATACACATCACTGCCCCAACCAGTCCATCACTCTCACATTGCAGTCCTCTTTTGTTTCCACCCCAACCCTTCTAGATTGTGAGTTCCCACGGGAATAGGGCCCTCGGTTCCTCATGTATCAGTTTATCAAATGTTGTTTAATGTATTGTAACCCTGTCTGTATCATACCCATTGTTCAGCGCTGCGAAATATGATGGCGCTTTATAAATAAAGTATAATAATATTAATAATACATACCTGGGAATGCTTTAATTTTACTGCATTGGTAATTGTAACTTTTTAAAATGTTACAAATGCTTAACTTGGTGGAAAAAAAGGATAATATCTAACAGAATAGCATCTTTACTTGTGAATGGTTATGAAAGGACCACACATAATGTACACTAGAGGAAGATGACTTTACAAACGTTTTAATTAATTTCATCGCCTGGAGATTCCTTGCATGTCTATAGTTTACGATCATGGGGCATTTAAGGCTAAACATTTGTTAGCGACAAACAGCCAGTCTTCTTTTTTTAATAATTCGCTGTATTTTTTTTTAGATGATACTACATGACACCTTCCAGTAAACATTTGTTTAACATAATCCTTCATATCTGATTATTAACATTATGTAACAGCTTTATATTTAATTGCATAATTAAGGCTTTCATTTATCTCTTTCAGTATATAATCATGATGAGCAAATTACCTGTGGATAGAACTCACATCTTAAAGACCGCTGAACACATACACGCAATACAAGGTTTGTATTGGCTAAAGTAGGGATAAAGGAATGAAATCCTATTATAACCAGTCTCTTAAAAGAAACAGTTTCAAAATTGAAACCTTGTACTTATTTTCTGTTTACAATAACTGAAACACTTTTTGTCCCAGCAGGCTCAATGTTCAGCTGGTTCAGGGCATGAATGGGGATTTCCGCTGCTTTGTTCAATGTTGAGGAGAAGATGGGATCTCACACTCTGGCCCCACTGATGTTTCCAAACTACAACTCCCATGATTCTCTGGCTATTTATTGCATTCAAAGAATTATAGACAATCAACATCAAGAGAAACAAAGTTTGGGATTCCTGTTGTACAGAAAGTGAAGGTAACAGTAATAAAAGTCATAACCTGGCACACTTTTTAAAAGAGAACCAAAACACAGTTGGTAGTAGGTGGAATACCATGTACTTAGGGCACAACTGAACAAGGTAATATCCCTTTAGGCCTCTTACATAGCTATGTGCAGAGTATTTCAGAAAAACAAGCTTTGAAAGAAGTTTAATTTACTATAAAAAAAAACTGCTTAGACAGTTGGAAAGACCTCAGTAAAATCTCTAGGAAATTCTGAATATGAAATTGGCAATATTTAACCCCTTTATTACATATATTGATGTCTCTGGCTTCAAAGGCACCATCTGGTGCCCCGATAGAGATATCTCGGTATGCTGATCTCCAGCCCAAAAGCAAATTAAATTTGTTTGCTGCAAACTGATTTCATTTGCTTTTGGACTGCAGAAGGTGCCCCCCAAGTTTTAGCCCTGTGGGCATAATCAGTGGTGTATTTAGGTTTTGTGCTGCCCTAGGCCTGACTAAACTCGTGCACCCCCTAATTTAAATTTGAGGCACCCCTTCCTGTCAAGGGCACACCTCTTCCTGGTTAATCCCCACCCTTCCTCTTTAAGCTCCACCTTTTCCTCTTAGAGCTCCGCCTTTTCCTCTCTTTATATTAAACGTGGATACCAAGTGCCTACTTGTATATTTTGTATACCATTTCAAATGTATCTATTGAGATAAATAAAATTATGAAATGTTTAAATTCAAGCATTTTTACAAAGAACAGCCACGCATGTCAAGTATACTGGATCACAGCCGCTCTAATTGTTTGAACAATAAAATCCACAGAAACGTGCACTGCATATGAGTGTATCACAGAGCTGCACAGCAATAAAACCCACAGAAATGGGCACTGTGTATGAGCATATCAGAACTGCACAGCAATAAAACTCACAGTAATGTGCAGTGTGTATGAGCATATCCCAGAGCTCCAGGGCAATAAAACTCACAGTAATATGCAGTGTGTATGACAGAATCCACAGCAATAAAACTCCCAGCAATGCACTGTGCAGTGTGTATGAGTGTATCAGAATCCACAGCAATAAAACTCCCAGCAATGCAATGTGAGGTGTGTGTGTCAGCGCATCAGAATTCACAGCAATAAAACTCACAGCAATGCAAAGCCACTGCCAGAGGGTGCACCGTGGCTTTGATTCCCTTCCCGGTGGGTGTTCAGTCCAGAATAGAGTGAGAGTCTGTGTTAACGAAAGGGCGGGCAGCTGCGTGCGTGTCACGTGGTTCAGCCAGTCAGGTGGTACTGAGACTCAGTACCACCTGACTGGCCAGACCGCATGACCTGCACGCATGCAGCCTCACCAGGAGCCAGGCAGCTCAATGACAAATTTCTATCACTGCAGTGCTGGTTAAGGAAAGGTCCACTTTAAACAGCAGTAAGCAGACAGGGCTTCATATCCTGCTGATACCCCCCTCTTTACCTGCCATTTACTGTCATCTTCTCTCTCTGCACACAAATCACATCCCCCTCCCCTCTCCTAGAGCTGCTGTGGGGCAGGGGAGGAGCTATGGAGGGAGGAGAGGGGGATTTTTATTCTATTCGATTTTATTCCATATACAAATGCCCTGCTCCGCTGCTCGCTGTTTGAGAACACAGCTCAAAGCTGACACACAGTGACAGTGGCACCTCCTAGTACCCCCTAATGACACCCAAATAATCACTGGTACCTGGGGCGGCCCACCCTCCGCCACTCCCCTAAGTACACCACTGCTCTGTGATATGCTCACTCACAAGTTTGGTGAACTGCCAGCAAGTACGGTGCTGTTTGAAGGCATTGCAAATCCCCATAGAGAAGTAATTCCAGCGCTGCGGAATATGCTGGCGCTTTATAAATAAAGAATAATAATAATAATGGTTAATCTATTCAGAGAACACCAAACAGCAGAGAAATGGCAGTGAAATGCCCTGATGTTCGATGGTTTCAATCAGCAGGTTTATTCAGGCAACCCCATAGGTTTCAATGTTAAAAATATTCCCGTTTTTATGCAATATCTAATAAACCATTTATTATTTTTTTAATCTGCAGTAAAAAGTCTGTATTGATTTTTTTTTTTAGTACCTTTTTAGTAATTTTTCAGCAAAATTCCCCCCCCCTTTTTTAATAGCGTTTTTTCTTTTTCTGTAACAGAGCTTTTTATTATCAATCAAAGGATCTTATATGTAAATTCCAGACATTTTCGTTCAGTAGTTCTTTTGAAAACAGCAGGCCACGGGTTTGCGGTGGCAGCATTCAGCGGCCGACTCCATGCACTTTGGGGTCCCTGCGGTGAATGGTGAATTCACTGCAGGGTGGGGAAATTTTATTCCCTGAAGTGCAGGGAACTACAGAACACCAAAATGTTGGCGTCATTTCGGTGCTCTGTGAGTAACCCATTTAGTGGTGAGGTTTTTTGCTGCCCCCTGGAAAGTGAAAGCCTAGGTCTTGCCTACCCAGGACATACATGAGAATTAGTGAAATCTCAATGTATCCTTCCTGGCAAAATACTTTGCAAAAGTAAAAAAAAAATGTTTGTTTTTTTAGGGGTGGGGCCACCAGTGCGGGCCGCCGCCCCCTGGAAAGTGCCGCCCTAGGCCTTGTTGGCCTAGGCCAAAATACGCCACTGGGTATAATGCCCAAAGAGATAGAACTGTAAAATCAGCTGCTCAAAGCTCTGAAATATCGGGCTTTCAGCAGCTGATGCAGGGAGAAAAAGAAGAACATAGACCAGCCGCTCAAACCTCTAACTCAATTTGGCAGTAGATGGCGCCATCTACTGGGCAAAAATAAGTTATTTACAGTTAGACATACACTGGTTAAAAACTCAAATATTTCTTACTTCATAATTAATTAAAAATGATTTTACAAAAAAACTCTGGTTTCTGGCAATGTTTTTCTGGAAAACCACTTGGTAGTGAAGGGGTTTATTATGTGAAGATAACAATGGCAGGATCATAAGAAAGCTGTGTTCAAGACATACATCACATACAGTAAGCGGACACACTTGCTTGTTGGCGATATCTGATCAGTCTATATTA
This sequence comes from Leptobrachium leishanense, assembly GCA_009667805.1. Lineage (NCBI taxonomy): Eukaryota > Metazoa > Chordata > Amphibia > Anura > Megophryidae > Leptobrachium > Leptobrachium leishanense. Next base: position 36,400,494 of record CM019071.1, on the reverse strand, counting down.
GAGACTATCTCAGAAATTTCTGATCTCCTGGAATTTCAATAATAATAAAGACGTTTACAGAGAATTTAGCATAAAAAACTTCACTGAACATTAAAATAATTAATTCAGTTTGTGAAAATACATTTTTACTGAAAGAAGTCAGAGGAGAAAGGGCAAATGATTCTTGCTGAGCTGACAGGGGATATGATGGGGAACGAAAAAACAACTGTGCAATGCAATCTTGTCATCTTAGACTAGAATCTTTGTGGAATATTGCCAGCACCTTGTTAGATTACTGATACAGGTTATCCAGACAGTTCTTTGAGCAAACCTGGACCTATCCAGCATTAAATAGACATAACAAATAGTTCTAATAAAATGATGAGTGAAAGTATAAAGAATTGGAAAGCATAGAACGAGAGAGATGGACATAAAACCATGAAAGTGGCTACAGACAAGAATAGACACAGGGAAAATCATATGGTCAATCTAGGCAGATTGTAATGGGCACTGAAATGATTACAGGAAATAGAAATACAAACAGTCTTAATAATAATAACAACAATTATGTGTGAGTGGGGAGAGCCATCTATATCCCCATATATATAGCAGTTCCCTCATCCTATAACCTCCAATCCAGGACCAGCACCTTACTTGCAATACCACAATACAAAAAGAAAGTGGCTCGATCCTCATTTTCCTACAGAACACCACAATTATGGAATAACCTCCCAGACACCATCAAATCTTCCCCCAGTCTTAAGTCACTCAAGAGCTCCTTACTAGCATACCTCGGTACAAAATGCACCTGTAAACATGTAACATAGTGACTATATTACTTACATATTTATTTTCTGTGTTAATCTGTATATTTGTGTTTTGTTTTTAATATTTTGCATTTATTACTTTGTATTTCTGTAACGACTGTAAAATTTCAATGCTATTGAACCCAGGACATACTTGAAAATGAGAGAAATCTCAATGTATCCTTCCTGGTAAAATCCTTTATAAATAAATAAATAAATAAATATATATATACAGTATATCATTGTTCCATATCGTCTTTATCAATGCTCCAAGAGTCACACAGCTTAGGCAAAATAAAAATCCTCAGAGCATAATACTGCATTGGAGGACCAGAATCCGAATGGTTGGCGTCGATCCTTGTTATTAAAAGAATTGGACGAACTGAACCAGCTGACATATCAGGAGGTCTGAGCCATTGCGGCACAGGAGTATATGCACATTTTGTTATGTGCTTTTTAAATTGTGAGTGTGTTTTTGTCTTTTAATAAATGTTATGTTTAAACAAAATACTGCACTATGGTGGGTGCTTTATCTCTGCTTTATTTCAGAATCTGTAAAGAAAGTGGAATCGATATTGTGAACCCCTAACTGTATCTAGGAGTCCACATTGGTAAAATATATGTTTATTTATGCACGTGATTGCACCATTGTTAACATTTTTTCTGGTTATAACTGATGGGCTGCTGGGTGCACTTATACTTTGGGCTGTAGTTGGGCTTGTATGAACTAGGCACATATTTGTTTTTTTCTGCATTATGACAGCCAGACTCCAGGACCAGAGGACAAGAGTGAAGCAGTGAGGACATGCGAAGATCATGGGTTTTAATATATATATATACAGTTGTGTTCAAAATTATTCAACCCCCACTGAAATTGAGTGTTTTGGCCAGTTTGACATTGATTTTGATCATTCAGTCATCTTGCTTACAATTAAATCAAAGAGGCACGTGTAGGTCAGACAAATATAACATAACATTTATAATGAAATAACCACAAATGTCTTTTCTGTGCTCACATCATTATCAGTTTTATTCAACCCCCAAGTGACATTCAATCTTAGTACTTAGTACAACATCCTTTTACAGTTATAACAGCTTTTAAACGTGAAGCATAGCTTGACACAAGTGTCTTGCAGCGATCTACGGGTATCTTCGCCCATTCGTCATGGGCAAAAGCCTCCAGTTCAGTCACATTCTTAGGCTTGCGCACTGCAACTGCTTTCTTTAAGTCCCACCAGAGGTTCTCAATCGGATTTAAGTCAGGTGACTGCGATGGCCACTCCAAAATGTTCCAGCCTTTAATCTGCAACCATGCTCTAGTGGACTTGGAGGTATGCTTGGGATCATTGTCCTGTTGAAAAGTCCAACGTCTCCCAAGCCTCAGGTTTGTGACGGACTGCATCACATTGTCATCCAATATCTCCTGGTACTGAAGAGAATTCATGCTACCTTGCACACGCTGAAGCTTCCCTGTACCTGCAGAAGCAAAACAGCACCAAAGCATGATTGACCCCCCGCCATGCTTCACAGTAGGCAAGGTGTTCTTTTCTTCATAGGCCTTGTTCTTCCTCCTCCAAACATAGCGTTGATCCATGGGCCCAAACAGTTCTAATTTTGATTCATCAGTCCACAGAACACTATCCCAAAACTTCTGTGGTTTGTCCACATGACTTTTGGCATACTGCAGTCGACTCTTCTTATTCTTTGGAGACAGCAAGGGGGTGCGCCTGGGAGTTCTGGCATGGAGGCCTTCATTACGCAGTGCGCCGTATTGTCTGAGCTGAAACTTCAGTACCCACATCCAGTGGCGTAGCGTGGGGGAGCTGGGGGGGCCGTGGCCCCGGGCGCAGTTTTGTTAGGGGCGCATTTGCGCCCCTAAAACTGGCCCGCGGGTTGAGGGGACCCAGAAGATGTTGGGCAGCGGGAGTGCCTCCCCGCCGCCCGGTCCTGAACAGTCCGTCCTGTTCTTGAAGGGGATGCGGCTGCGTGCAGGCGCAGCCGGTCACGTGGTCCGGCTAATCAGGTGCTACTGAGTCTCTGTACCACCTGACTGGCCGGACCGCGTGACCTGCGCACGCACGCAGCCGCATCCCCTTCAAGAACAGGACGGACTGTTCAGGACCGGGCGGCGGGCAGGCACTCCCGCTGCCCGACATCTTCTGGGTCCCCTCAACCCCTGCCGGAGCAATATCCAGGTGAGAGCTGGGGCAAATACATGTGTAAACTGGGGGGCAAATCCATGAGCTGGGGGGCAAATACATGTGAGAGCTGGGGGGGCAAATCCATGTGAGAGCTGGGGCAAATCCCATGAGCTGGGGCAAATCCCATGTGAGAGCTGGGGCAAATCCCATGAGCTGGGGCAAATCCATGTGAGAGCTGGGGCAAATCCATGTGAGAGCTGGGGCAAATCCATGTGAGAGCTGGAGCAAATCCCATGAGCTGGGGCAATATCTATGTGAGAGCTGGGGCAAATCCATGTGAGAGCTGGGGCAGTATCCATGTGAGAGCTGGGGCAATATCCATGTGAGAGCTGGGGCAAATCCCATGAGCTGGGGCAAATCCATGTGTGAGCTGGGGCAAATCCATGTGAGAGCTGGGGCAAATCCCATGAGCTGGGGATATATTCATGTGAGAGCTGGGGCAAATCCATGTGAGAGCTGGGGCAGTATCCATGTGAGAGCTGGGGCAATATTCATGTGTGAGCTGGGGCAATATCCATGAGTGAGCTGGGGCAATATCCATGTGTGAGCTGGGGCAATATCCATGTGTGAGCTGGGGCAATATCCATGTGAGAGCTGGGGCAATATCCATGTGTGAGCTGGGGCAATATCCATGTGTGAGCTGGGGCAATATCCATGTGAGAGCTGGGGCAATATCCATGTGAGAGCTGGGGGCAATATCGATAACGTGTCCACAGGTTGGGGGGGGCGCACAATTCTTGGCTGGCCCTGGGCGCTGACAACCCACGCTACGCCACTGCCCACATCTGACAAATCTTTTCTCAGTTCCTCAGCAGTCACACGGGGACTTTTCTCCACTCTACGCTTCAGGTAGCGCACAGCAGTCGAAGTCAGCATCTTCTTTCTGCCACGACCAGGTAGCGTTTCAACAGTGCCCTTTGCCTTGAATTTGCGAATGATGCTTCCTATGGTTTCTCTTGGTACGTTTAACATCTTTGCAATCTTATAGCCATTACCCTTCCTGTGAAGAGTAATCACCTCTTCTCTTCTTTTCCTGGACCATTCTCTTGACTTCACCATGTTTGTAACCACACCAGTAAATGTCTAGAAGGAGCTGAGTATCACAGTCATTTTAAAGCTGCCTAATTGGTGCTTATTATGCTTTATTGCTGCTCCGTGATATCCACAGGTGTTTTCAATACCTGATTGAAAACACTGGAATGAACCTCTGTTCTTCAGAGTGGTAGTCTTTAAGGGGTTGAATAATTGTGTCAATGAAGAATTCACAAAAGAAACATTTACTACTGTATTACAAAACCAATTGATGTAATTTTAGTTGCATATGGTTCTTTAAAAAGTCCTTGTAGGATTTCATTCTGAATACAATTACAAATGTACACTAAATTCCCTAAAACCCTTTACAGCATTGGGGGTTGAATAATTTTGAACACAACTGTATATATATATTTTTTTAAAGGTTCTTTAATATGTATGTTCTAGATTTCCCGTGGTTAAAGGAAATATTTGTTGCTGTTTTAATTTTTTTTAGGAATTTGTGGAAATGAATAACAAACATCTTACTTTTATAGTCCTGTAAACTTGTTGCAGAAGTGTGTCAGTTTGCCAGTTGTGTGGGCGGACATTTGTTTTTTTTTTTAGTACTACTTTTAACAGTAACAGTAACAGTCAACGGAATAAAGTAAAGTGGCTGCATGACCCAATGTACGTGTTCGTTATGTTTCTTCAGTAATATTAACACTTATTGAAAGGTGTTACAATTTGCCTTGTAGCATAATATGATGTTTTGAATGTAGAGCACAGTGACTCCTAAACACTGGAAAATAATCAAAATTGAATTTGAAACAAAGAGAGACAAACAAAAAGAGACAAAAAGACTTATAGACAAACCTTGTCTAACATTTTATTTTTTTAGCTTATATAATACCTCAATGTTTATAAACAATAAGAACGTTAGCAGCTGTTTTCATTCATTTTTCCTTTACCTCTTTGTTTCCTTTGTCCTCCTAGTTTATCTAAATAAGCATAATTTATATTATCATTTGCAGTGGGAGAGATTTATTAGCAATCTACAACACAGTTTGGATCCATTATTTTATGGATAATTAGGAGCAGGAAGAGATTATTCACAAGATCTCAGCTGATACTTTAGCCTGGTTGTGAAGATTGGAAATGCAAATTGTTAATCATTTCTAATGATTTCAGTAACCAAAGCATCCAGGGAAGACAAGTTCATTCCAAAAGCACATTCCAGTGAAGAATGTCTGGAATACAATTCACTTGCTGGTATTTTTCAGGTATTTAATCCCACCTAAGATCATCCGAGCATTTTATTGCAGATTTTCTTCATTGCAAGGGTAATGTTATACTTGTGGCGAGGATTTGACCTTAAAAAAAATACCAGTCAAAGAAAAATGATTTAAGAACAAAAACCATATTAATAAGCGTAAGGGTAAAAACTAAATGTGTTTATACATGGACATTAAAACTACTCATCTGAATTTAGGGTATTAATAGCTGTGGAATAACACGTTTGCCAACAATTTTTTTCATATTCTTTTGCACATTCTGTATATATACACACACACACACACAAAACGCGTGTTTTTTTGCGCGAAGCGTTAAACGTTAACGCACGAAAATCACCGCTGGAATTACATTCCTCGTGCATTTTTTCATCCGTCGGGAAAATGCGCTCGTAAAACCGACGAGCAAAAATGCGCGCAAAGTACTTTGCGCGCAGAAATCAGTGAGCGACACTTGTGTAACACCTTTCCAGGCACTGGTAGGTTACCAAGGATGACACAGGTGCTTCTGAGGCTGCGGATGATCAGAGGTAGTCCACGACGCCCAGGGACGTCAAATGTAGGCACCCATTGCCAGCATCTTCACCATATGGTGCAGGACTACCTAGGGGCAAGGGCAGACTTGGATACCTTTACATCAGATGATACACTGGCTTACTGGGTGTTGAGATTGGATCACTGGACAGAATTTAGCCAATATGCTATGCAACTACTAGGTTGTCCTTCATCCAGCGTGCTTTCTGAAAGGACGTTCAGTGCCGCTGGAGGTTTTGTCACAGACAAAAGAGTGCGTCTGTCCACCGACTCTGTAGACCGGCTGACATTTATAAAAATGAATCAGTCCTGGATCAGCAGCTATCAATCCCCTGACGTAACTGAATAGATCAGGGATCTCTTCTGCATTACCAAAACCTCCACCCCTGCACTCTTCCACAATACCTCAGAGGGGTTACGTTGTGAAGACACTAGCTGGCACCAAAGGCCTAATATTTGGGTGCACTGCCACTGACGCCTATATCAGATTCATATAATTTTAATATTGGACTGCAGGGTCCAACCCTGCACTCTTCCACAATACCACAGAGGGGTTACGGTGTGACAGCACTGTTGCCAACACTAAAGGCCCAATTTTAAAGCACCTATTGTTACTTTCATCCAAAGCCTGCATAAGTGTAATGGTAGGCCCCCTATAGGGTGATGGGGAGCCCCCAGGCTGTGTAGAGTGAAGCCTTTAGGGCAGGTATATGATTTTGTTTGCAGCCTTCAGCAATCCCTTGCAACACTTAGGAAACACGATGAATTCTACACACTGCAGGACAGGACCCAGTACTTGAAAAATGTGAATCATATAGTGCAAGACAGAAGTTGATACGTGACTGCACAATGAATGCAACACACTGCAAATCCTCACACTCCCAGCCAGGGAGTTCAGACATAGCCCTGGAAATCACTCACACCATATGGCTTCGTGGCCAAATGCTTGTAGAGTGAAGAAAACTGAACTAGACATGTACAGACAAATCTAAACAGACAAGATACATACAGAAGAAGTTCCAGAAGCCAAGCCAGGTAGAGATATAGAGCCATACACAAGATATCAAATAGCAGAAAGTACTTAGGGAGCAGACTAAAGAATATCCAGAAATCAGAGCCAAAGAGTCATACACAGATAATCAGAACTTGAACTACAAAAAAACACAAGGAACAGGAACTAGAGGATCTCAGACTTAGTCTATCCTGATCCAAGGATCAAATGCCTGATTGACCCTATATATAGGGCTAAGCAGATCATGTGACTGCAGACCTTCAGCCCAGTGAGAATGGTCTGTAGATCCTGAACAAGAAAACCAGACAACTGGAAACTCCCTGCTCCCACCACCAGGGGGCAGGGTCGAGATGGAACATAAACCCCACCCTTACGGGTGACCCACTTGGTACCCAAGACAAAAACATGACAGACGGTGTCAGGAAAACAGATCATGAAAATCAGTCACAACAGCTCACCGTCGGAAACATACAGATGCTCAAAGTCCTCCTTCTCGAACCATCGTATAATGTTAGGGTATCTCCGGAGCACTGCCCAGTGCGTCTCAAGTAACAATGATCCAGAAGGCGTTCGCATATACCCCTTAGGAACACGACGAGTCTCAGGAATCAAGGTACCAGTTAAGCCACCATCCTTCTGGATCTCCTCGAGACATGTGCGGAGTAAGGCATCCTCTGAACTAGAAAGGAGCTTGGCCTCCTCGGACCCAGAGCGAATCGTGGCATCCTCGGAGCCGGAATGATTAGAGTTAGTAACCTTTTTACTTCTCCTCCTTGAGCGAGACTTGGACTTGGTGACTTTCTGACTTGATGTAAACAGAGTTTCCTTTATTTCATGGAAACCTTTATTTCATGGAAAACTCACTGTTCCTTTAAAAAAAATTTTTTAAAACATTTTGTCCTTGTTTCCTGTCCCCCAGGGCACTACCCGGACCCCCATACACCTTTTATGGCAAATATCTTGCATATATGCCCTCTTGGAGGGCACTCTAAAAATCAAACTTTCGAGTCCCATTGACTTGCATTGAGTTCGGTTCGTTTTCGAACTCGAACTTTTGAAATTGTTCAAATTCGAATGCGAACCGAACACGGGGGTGTTCGGCTCATCACTACTCCTCGCTTCACCCACACATGCCGCTTTTGTGCGCATCGACGTTCTCCGTTTTGAATCCGCAGTTTGGTACGGTCAGGTTGATACAATTTGCCGTTACCACCAGCTTTTCAAAGACGTTAAAATTATGCGCGCAAACGTTATCCGTTAAATTTTGTGCTAAGATTGTAATATTTTGCACGTAACAGCACACAAACACATTTGTGCTCACAATGTTTAGTATATAATGCGCGCACTAAATTGCGCTCGCAAAGGGTTCGCGCAGGGTCACTAGCGTTAGACGTTAACGCGCATTTTGTGTGCGAACGTTATAATACGAGGTTCAGCGCAAAGGGTTTTGCCCCTCGCCTTAATGCGTTTTTGCACACGCGTTAACGTTTGCGCAAGGAATGTAATAGAGCCCTAAGTGTGGACTTACCCCATGCAAGGCCAGAGTAACCCCTTCACTGCTGAGCCATTTCACCCCTGTGTGCTGAGCTCATTGTGCTCATCAGAAATGCGATTTGAAGTTAGGTTTTATTACAAGACCCAGATAAATAATCTTTTTTTTTCCCGCAGACTTGGCAGATTCAAAACATACCATTTTTATGTGTATCCATCATGTCCCCCCAATGACATCAGTGGATGGTGGGAGCAGGGGCGGATCCAGGGGGCAACAGGGCAATTGCCCCCCCTGAGAAAATATTACCGGCCGCCGAGTGCTTTGGTCCCTACGAGCGGCGGCCAGCATGCAGCTTGGCTGCTCGCCTGGGATCCACAAGCCACGATCTCGTGAGATCGCGGAGTTCACATGAGAATGAGAATGCGGCTGCGCTGGTCAGGTGATTCCCAGATGAGCGGCCAAACTGCATGCCAGCGGCCACTCGTAGGGAGCAAAGCAGTCGGCGGCTGGCAGGTACTCAGAGTGGAGGGGCATGTCAGAGGAGGTGAGAGCTGGGGCAATATATCCATGTGAACTGGGGCAATATATCCATGTGAGCTGGGGCAATACTGGGGGAAATATATCCATGTGAGCTGGGGTCAATATATTACATCTGAGCTGGGGCAGATATATCCATGTGAGCTGGGGCAATATATTACATGTGAGCTGGCGGGGTACCCTGGGCCCATGGTATGGAAAGGGTTCGCAGGGCTGCGCAGATGGGGTGCCACGTGTGTCCTGCCAGCATGGAAAGGGTAGCCCACACCTGGGTTACCCTACACTGCATAGCTTCAAGGGTTATGTGCTGGGAGGGGAGTTCCCTGGGCCCCTCGTATGGAAAGGGTTAGCAGGGCTCATGAGCCACATGAGGACAGACCCTGTGCAATGTCCTGGAGAGAGTGAGTGTAACGAGAACAGCCTGTGATTAGGCGCATCTCTGCCTGTCACTGCGAACTCAACACCAGCTCTTAGCCAAAAGTGGTAGAGTGCCCCCCAGAAACCTGTGCCTGGATCTGCCCCTGGGTGGGAGGTCCCACAGGCAGGACTGAGATTCAAGAGCATGGAGTTACAGTGGTGTCAGGGATCTGTACCTGTATGTGCGCAGGAACCTGCCCTGCATGCGTGCATACAGGAAAAGGGCTGCCTCAGCCCTGTCCAGCACCTATATGGGTTAATCCCAAGTACAACAGTTAAAGCACAAACACACACCACACCCCCCGGTCTAATAAAAGAGACTCCTTCCCCTGTGCAACCTGACTTCTCATTACAAGTCAATCCTTTGTACTGTTCAGACCTGCTCTATACTCCTATTGCTAACCCGTGTACCAGACCCTGATTAACCAACCGACCTAGCCTCCTTGCTACCCGCCTATTCGACCCTCGGACCGTCCAGACCATTCTACCTCGTCATCCCATTTGTACTGCGCTATGGACTGCTACTAACCAGCTTATTCTAAGGTACAGTCAGAGTATTCCTGCATAAAGGGATCAAACCCCCTGCAATGGGGTCCCACCACGGCGTATGCCAGGTGCCACCCTGACAAGTGGTAAGCGCAAATGACAACCATTATTCTGGTTATGTTTTATACATGAAGTCGGTTGGATACATTTGGTCTACGCAGTCACCCTGGTAGGGAATATGCGCAAAACAGTTTTTTTTGCATATACTGTATGTATATTTTGTTGTATCCTCAGTCAGGTCATTGTTGCTGCCTCTTTCCGTGTTTTCTTTTTAATCCCAAAGTGAAATTGTTCCTGGTGAGGGTATAAATATAAACCCACCAGTCTCTCTCTGGGCTGAGAAGCAGCATGAGGATATGTGGTTGCTTAGAAAGCAGCTTTTGGTTTCATTAGTATAGGACCCACCTGACCTGAAGTGCCGTGACATAGCAGGTGAGCTTACACTTTAATAGCCATTCATGTAAACCAAAAACTCTGTTTTGTTTCACATGGAATTACAGTGGTGAGTGCAAATGACAAAAAAAAATTCTTGTCATGTTTTATATATGAAGTCGGCTGGATGCTTCTCATCTCCACAGCCGCCCTGGTAGGGAATAGGCATGAAACCATTTTTTTCTGCATATTCGTACACTTTAATAAATCAATTTCACATCCTCTTGCCACTTTGTGTATTATCCTCAACATCAGAAAACATTACTTCAATAACCTGCACCTAATATGAAAGTCACGGTAACATACAATGTTTTGTCTTTCTCTAGCTCCCAATGCATTTGTGATTCCTATACAAAATAAAGGAAGTGCAAATGTACAGGAACTTGCTGTAATGGTCGAGCAATAATCAGAGCTTTCTACTTGACTGGAATAGCAGAGGAGGTGTTAAATTTAATGGGTTACTTGTTAATCATAGGGGCTTGAGTGGTATAGGGCCCATTTTGTGCCTGTTAGGGTTACTTGAGGACCAGGGTTGGGATATTATAGACTTTTAGAAGATACATTCTTTATGATGCATCAAAGTGATGCTAATTTAGTGGCATCAAATGTAGCATGTATAGTAAATATTGTTAATGGTTGAACTTAGTGGAATTTAAAACATGGAAATATACTTACTAAAAAGGTTTAAGTTATTCTTCATAAAGCATAAGGAATCTTTCTAAACCTGCTGTCAGATTTCATAAATGTACAGATACGTGGGGCTAAATCTTGATGACCCAGTAATATTGAGTGGCTAATGGAAAACATGGGTGCAAGCCGTTAACCATTAGTGCCTTGCTACTACTGGCTCCATCATGAGTGAACAGCATTGTTAGAGGCTCAACTTGTACTCTTTCTTTGGGAGCTAACAGATACAGGCAGCAGCTCCATTGCTAGTATCTTCTCCTGGAGTTTTAGTAGACGCCAGAGAGACTTGAACAAGCCCTGTGCAAGCTCATGTAGGTGAGTGGAAGGACGCTGGAAACTATTTGTTGTCAGTATCTGTCATGAAGAGGCAGCGGAGTAAGTTTGGATTCACTTGTTATCTTCCGGTGGCCTGGTTATTAGCACTATAGAAGGCAATATTTTACAGAGAAAGTCGCAACCTTCCCTTGTGGCTTGGTTAGAAAAGGGAAAACAGGAGCCAGTATAATGATTGAGTGGGGCCGATAGCATTATAGTTGGCTGGGATACATAAGCTAGTGTGATAAAGCCACTGGACACCGGGATCATTGCTTCATGCTTTCCTTTATTATGCAGCACCGGAACTAGCAGGGTACAACATAAGCACAAAAATAAAAATGAATACAAATCAAACGCCTGCTCCTTAATGCGGAGTCTAACTAAACATGCAGGATTTCCTGACTGAAATATTGGGTGGCTAAGCCGCTTGCCAACAAGTGAAACAAAATCAAATGTAATTTCCTTTTTTTGTCTTTAGGGTTTTTGCTTCCTCCCCTGCTGTAGCCAACACCAAGACTGCTCACCTCTCCTGTAAGAGCAGGGCAGATTTAATCAGGCATTAGCTGTGAGTTAACCCTCTAAGCTAGAAAGAGCATTCTCCAATCGCCTGCTAATAAAGCTGCGGTCCACGACCCTGCCCCTAATCACACTGTCACACTAGGAAAATGTGAAGATTCTAGTCAAAGCCGGAAGACTGCACAGCGACAATGATTATTATGAACATGGACAAGCAGAAAGAGAACATTCTATTTTTGAAGATGTGGTTTCGTTGGAGTCACAAACTAATCGGATTTATACTGCCTCATTGAACGAATAAACAAATTGGATTAAATCTTATCATACACAGTGCAATGTGAAAAACAGACGATCAGAAGAAAAGTGAATTCTGTCTTTAACATGTGGTTGCTATTTACAAAAGAACTACAACATTTTCATTGTGAGGATATTCCATCAAGGCATTAACGAAATGCAAGCACAGAATGCCCAACGCATGTTTTAACTTATCCAATGACTCACATATTTTTTCCATTAAAATATTTGTGGTTTTTTTTTTTTTCTTCTTTTTTCATTTAATAGGACAGGATGAACATTTGAGCATAAAAAATATATGAAAATAATTCTGTTAGCTTTCTCCGTGGCATCCGTGGAAATGGTATCGAGCAGACAGCCGTCCGATGTACCTTCACAAGGCAAATGTCATTCACTTAACTTTTTTATAGTGGAATGGTTATATCAGTATATGGTCTCAAGAAATGACATTAATACGATGATACATGTGTAAAATAAAACGGCATGTATTTATCCCGTGTTGCTTTTTAAACACATTTACAGGATTCTGGAACGACAAGCTTTAGGAAGTCCTTCATTAAAAAACGATACTATAGGGATAAAACAGGAGGGGGTAAGCATTAACCTCTCTTGACCCCACTCCATACTCCCTCTTCTGTTTTAACCCTTTAGTTTCCTTTAAAATCTCACCCGAATCCAGTGCTGGACTCACTCTGGTCTCTGCAGGATATGACATGTCTCCAGCTCAGCCAGTGAAGTGACTGCAGGGAGGCTGGGCGATCCAGCCAATCCAGTGGCTCTCAGTGAAGGAAGGTTTTGATACCATTGGATGGGGCTGGTTTCCAAAGTACTCCAAATCCAGCAAACCTGAGCTGTGATTCATGGCAGGCCTTAGACCATGCACTTAAATGGCTGACTAAACCCTCTGAGATCCCCTCAGAGGAAGGATAGGGAGCATGGAGTTCACAGCAGTGTGACCACTCAGATAAGATTGTACTGTATGCTCACACTTTGCAGAGTGACCTTTTATCCCCTTCACCCCCAAAATCGAGTTGTGATTGGAAATCTGTTTTCAACAAAAAAGGGGTTAAATATTCTATAACCAATAACTAATGTATAGGCATACTACAACCTTAGCATCTGTAAACTGAAAGTATGTAAACATTATTGCAATAATGGAAAATATATCTCTTCTATTGTTTACAAATCCCACATGTAAAATATGCCCGTTTTACTAATGGGAATCCTGTAGTGCAAAAGTCACGTTGCTGCACACAGGATCGCTAGACCGAGTTGAGCACACATTCATTAGCTTGCACTGTCAGCCATGCTTGGACAGAATTTGAAATCTCTCCTAGAATCACAGCTCTGTATTGGTGTTTTTTGTGTGCGTGTTCATTTATGTCTACAGTTTATATATGTCTGTCTCTAGCTGTGTGTATGAGCTTCTTCCTTGTTATTTCTGGCTAGATATGTGTGTTTCATTTCGAATTGCAATCCAGACGAAAGTACACCGATTGGCATTTCAGAAGCTCTTCCGAAATAACTAATCGATTTTCGTCCAAAACAAAACTAACCAAAATGGTATATGACGAATTGATTTAATTTTACAATTCAATTCGTTATACCTTTTCACTTAGACACAGCACTTCTTCCCTGTCCATTGGCCATGGTGCCGAATCCGTTGTATTCAGCACCACAGTCCAAGGACAGCGTCATATGGTGCCGTTCATTGCGATTGGCGGCAGTGAAATGCCACATAGAGAAGTAATGGTTAATCTATTCAGAGAACTCCGAACAGCACCGAAATGTCATTGAAATGCCCTGATTTTCGGTGGTTTCATTCAACAAGTTTAAACAGGCAAATCCCATAGGTTTCAATGGAAAAAAAATCCCCATTTTTCTTATATATTTATTCAACTGTTTATTCTTTTCCTGTGCAGCAAAAAGTCTTTTTATTTATTGAATTTTTTTTCTGAAATTTTTTCGATTCCCAATTATTTTAAAAAGACTAACAGGTCTATTCACTAATAGGTGAAACTAAGGAGAACTGGCAGGAGAAGACAATCTAGACCAAATAGCAGATTTGGAAAGTGAGATAAATGGGGAATTTTCCTGGATTGGCTTTTTTGACCTAGAATGTTCACTTCTTCAGTCATTCTCCTGACTGTCACCTTTTAGTGAATAGACCTGTAGGCTTTTTTTTTTTTTTTGCCGAAGGCAACGTTTTTTATCTTTATTTCAGTCTGCTTTCGGCGGGTGCTGTCCTTTTGGTGCTGAAACCTACTTTAGCACCAAGGACAGGGGGTTTACCGTATCTTTTAGGCTAATGTCAGATGAACGCACTCTGCATGCGTGCACAACGGACGGACATACTGACGGAAGATACTGTAGACACCACACGGTCCGTTTTTGTTGAGGGGAGTTAGGGGAATTATGGGAAACAAAATTAATATGACAAATGATAAAAATTTGAAAAGGATATGAAAAGCCATTGTGTGCGTCAAGGTGCTGGACGTCGCAAATGTGCTGCATCTGACATCTCCTAATCACGCACACAGAAAGCTACGCGGATGCGGCGCACTCTGTCCGTCTAGCGGTTTAACGTTCTTGCCTAACTTGCGTCCGTTTGCCGCGTGCGCAGTTCAGTGCGCACGTATTTCATGTGTGGGCCTCTGTTGCTCATTATTCTATGCTACGACGGACGTTACACTGTGCAGGAACACGGACGTGATCACTGCGTTTGTCTGACGCCGGCCTTAAGCCTCGTTTTTTTTAACCCTAATCTAACAGTAATTAATTCATCTGTTTCACCATTGAGAAATAACTAATCAAAATGAAATACCAAATCAAAACTAAATAACAAATTGATACGAAATACATAACGAGTGCACCAAAATGAATTAAAAAATGTAACAAATCGACACATTTTTTCATTGATCGCATGCCTGTTTCTGGCCTTTGCAGAGCACTAGACGTTGGCATTCCTTATTGGATGAGTTAAGAGTTGTCTGAATTATAGGTGAACCAATGATTTATCCAAAATACAAATCAACAAAAGGATAGCTCAGTGACGGAACTGATAAATAATTCAGTGTAACAAATTTTGGTTGTGTGACTTTTTTTTTCTTCAGGTCAGTAAATTTTGAGTGTGTAGTACTTTAAATTGAATCATAGCAGGTTGGCTGTTGTTTGGTCATTCCCCTATATCTGAACCCCTAGATCAGTGAAGGGGAACTTTGGCACCCTAGATGTTTTGGAACTACATCTCCCATGAGGCTCAGTCTCTTGTAGGACTGGCTGAGCATCATGGGACATGTAGTTCAGAAACAACTAGGGTGCCAAGGTTCTCCACCACGGCTCTAGATCCTCCTAACTTGGGTAGTAGGTGAGAGATTTAACCAGAGCAGGTGGAGTGCTTAATCTCATGTGATTTAACCCCTTAACTGCTGGCAGGTATAGGGGACTAGGAGTCCTCCATAATTTTGTGGACCTGCAGCCCATCCACTCTCCCCATTAACTCATCACCTGTTGACAATGGGTGATGATTTTACCATGTCTAGACTTAGCAAGCTGCCCCTTGTGTATTCATGTAATGGAGAAGACTCAAGAAGAAGTGACTGCGCAGAGATTCTTAGTAGATATTTCTATTTTTTGTGGCATTGCAGTTTGACCACCGTCCAAGTTAACATTTTAGGTCGGTGTCAGAGGAACGCAGTGATCACGTCCGTGTTGCCGCACAGTTTAACG
Source organism: Leptobrachium leishanense (assembly GCA_009667805.1). NCBI lineage: Eukaryota > Metazoa > Chordata > Amphibia > Anura > Megophryidae > Leptobrachium > Leptobrachium leishanense. Next base: position 36,384,694 of record CM019071.1, on the reverse strand, counting down.
TCTGTCATAGCATAGAATCATGATCAATAATAGAGACCCACACACTAAGTGCGTCCGCACCGAACTGCGCACGCACAACACACGTGGCAAACGGACGCAAGTTAGGCAAGAACGTAAAACTGCTAACACGGACACGCAGAGTGCGCCACGTCCGCGTAGCGTTGTGTGAGTGATGAGGAGACGTCAGATGCAGCGAATTTGCGACGTCCAGCACCTTGACGCACAAAATGCCTTTTCATATCCTTTTTCATATTAATTTTGTTTCCCATATCTCCCTTTTTTCTACGTCCGTCATAAAAAACGGACTGTGTGGCGTCTACATTATCTTCCGTCAGAACGTCCGTCCGTTGTGCACGCACGCAGAGTGCGCTCAGACTGCGTTTGTCTGACTCTAGCCTAACATGTTGCATTTGATACAAGAATATATCGTGCGATCAGAGGACCTTGAGAAAAAAGCACAGAAAAGCAGATTAAAAATCAAAAATGAAGCATTTTCCTATTTGAGGTACAGAATATTCCCACCCCCTGTGTGTATGCTTTCTGCCTAATACAGCCTTCCCTCTGTGATAATTACTTCCTCACAGGTGGTTTATGTTTTTTTCCATAGACAAATTAACCCTTTATGCTGGAGATTTGACAGTACTTTCCTCACTTACCCTTTCACCGGGAAATCATCTGTAGAATCAAATTCCAATACATATATTAATAGATACAACATGTATGGGGGTGTACTGTTATTGTAAGCGGGGATCTATTCGCCATAGTGCAGGTTAGACCTCATTGCCATTCTGTTCTTCGTGAGAGGGAAGAGTTTGTTTGGTACCTTTTCTAACACATACAGGGTTATTCAGAGAGCGTGAAAAGCAGGAGAATGACTGGAGAATGGAAAATTCTAGGTCAAAATAGCCAAACCAGAAAAATTCTCCCTTTCATCTCACTTTCCAAATCGGCTATTTTGACCTAAAATTTTTCATTCTCCAGTCATTCTCCTGCTTTTCACGCTCTCTGAATAACCCTGATAGACTAGTCTCAAACACCCACTTCAAATTCAAATAAGCTTTATTGGCAGGACCAAATACATTTTAGCATTACCAAAGCATATGGGGAGGTTATATGGGATTGAGGGGGGGGGGGTTAGTGGGACATATATGGGGGAAAATGGGTAAGTCCATAGACATTATCAGACACTTGATATGTCTGAATAGGGAATCATTAACTGCCTAGTATTGTGATCTCCTAAGGGCGTGGGCCCACTGATTGACCCCAAGCTTAGCCAATACTGGGTACATAAGCACCTTTTATAGAAACATAGAAACATAGAAAAATGTCGGCAGATAAGAACCTTTCGGCCCATCTAGTCTGCCCAATTACATGGATACTTTACCTGGATTTATCTTTGTTTAGGATAGCCTTATGCCTATCCCATGCCTGCTTAAATTCAATTACTGTTTTGGCCTCTACCACTTCTACTGGAAGACTGTTCCATGTATCCACCACCCTCTCAGTAAAATAATGCTTCCTGATGTTACTTTTAAACCTTTGCCCCTCTAATCTAAGACTATGTCCTCTTGTTTTGCTACTTTGTTTCCTTTTAAATATACTCCCTTCCTCTACCTTGTGGATTCCCTTTACGTATTTAAATGTTTCTATCATATCTCCTCTGTCTCGTCTTTTTTCCAAGCTGTACATGTTAAGATCATTAAGTCTTTCCTGGTAACTTTTCTCCTTCAAGCCGTACACCATTTTAGTAGCCCTTCTCTGAACTCTCTCTAAGATGTCTATATCCTTCTGGAGATACGGTCTCCAGTACTGCACACAGTACTCCAAGTGAGGTCTCACCAGTGCTCTGTACAGTGGCATGAGCACTTCCCTTTTCCTACTGCTAATACCTCTCCCCTACACAACCAAGCATTCTGCCAGCATTTCCTGCTGCTCTATTACATTGACTACTTACCCTTAGATCCTCTGAAATAATAACCCCTAAATCCCTTTCCTCAGATGTTGAGGTTAGGACTGTATCAAATATTCTATATTCAGCCCTTGGGTTTTTACGTCCCAGGTGCATTATCTTGCACTTATCCACGTTAAAACTCAATTGCCACAGCTCCGACCATTTTTTTAATTTACCTAAATCATTTGTCATTTGGCTGATCCCTTCAGGAACGTCAACCCTGTTGCAAATCTTTGTCATCAGCAAAAAGACATACTTTTCCATTAATACCTTCTGCAATATCACTAATAAAAATATTAAATAGAATGGGTCCAAGTACTGACCCCTGAGGTACCCCACTGGTAACAAGACCTTGCGCCGAATAAACTCCATTTACCACAACCCTCTGTTGCCTGTCACTCAGCCACTGCCTAATCCATTCAACAATATTGGAATCCAAGCTCAAAGATTGCAATTTATTGATAAGCCTTCTATGCGGAACAGTATCAAAAGCCTTACTGAAATCTAAATAAGCAATGTCTACTGCACCACCTGTGTCTATTATTTTTGTTACCCAATCAAAAAATCAATAAGATTAGTTTGGCATGATCTCCCTGAGGTAAACCCATGTTGTTTCTGATCCTGTAATCTATGTGTTTTTAGATGGTCAACAATCCTTTCCTTTAACATGGTTTCCATTAATTTTCCCACTACTGACGTAAGACTAACTGGCCTATAGTTCCCAGATTCCTCCCTACTACCCTTCTTGTGAATGGGCACAACATTTGCTAATTTCCAGTCTTCTGGGACGACTCCCGTTAGCAAGGATTGGTTAAATAAATCTGTTAACGGTTTTGCTATTACATCACTGAGCTCTTTTAATAATTTAGGGTGGATCCCATCAAATTGGTGCTGTACACCTGATAATATTGAGCATAAGCCAGGATTCGGCATCAACCCTCCAGAGGTTTTGTAACTAAGTATCATGGGAGATGTAGTTCCAAACCCTGGAGGGCAAAAGGTTGCTCACACGTGGTATAAGGGATTGCTACACCATATTCCAGTGGTTCCCAACCGCGGTCCTCAAGTACCCCCAACAGGTCAGGTTTTCCAGATATCTGACGCACAGCACAGGTGTTATGATTTGCTGCTCAGTGATTGCAGAATTCAAGCAGTATTTCTCCAAAAGTGATCTGCAAAATCTGGCCTTTTAGGGGTACTTGAGGACCGCAGCAATGGGCACAACTGCCATATACAATAACTTAGCGGTCTGGATACTCCCATTACTGTGTGTCTGCATTTCTGGTACTTGCCTAGTTTTATTGCCACCTGTATAATAACAGCATAATGTCCTTCATTCACAACTACTATTTATTTTTTTCTAAAAGTTTTACTTTTAATTTAGGGCTATGGACTGTGACTGTGACAGGTGTGGTTGTGGAAGGGAGGTATTTAGGACCTAGAATCCTACATAGCCTGTATCCACTACCTTGGATGCTCTGTCCTCTCTTGTTCACAGCAAAAGGGAAAAACCAAGGCCATACCCATGATCCTTTCCTGCTCTGAGCTTTTAAACACCATTTTTTCCTCAATTAGCATTAGGTGTGGCTCCTAAGTAATCACCCACCTGCAGAGCTGCTTGCTAGGAAATGTAGTTCAGACTACTGGACCTACAAACGTTTACAATTTGCATCTAGTGAAATTATACCTAATGGCCTTGTTCACCCTCACAAATATCACTGTTTCTCACTTTAAGTTTACAGGGTAATCCAGACGTGGGCCCCTTGCTCGTGCCTAGAGAAGGTGTCCGCTATACCCTCCTGACGAGGCCTAACAAGGCCGAAACGATCGTCGGGGGTTGCTGCACCTCTCGTGCAAGGATGACTTACCTGGCATTCAGTATTGGTCACCCTTTCTGGGTGATTGCGTCCGATTTGCATATGGAGCAGTTGTGCCTGTAATGGCACAATCGAGCTAAAGCCTTGTAAGACCTGAGCGGGTCCCACCGTAGAGCAGGCCACTCGTCCTCATGACCCTCACAAACCTCACTGTTTATCACTTGTCCACTGGTGCTCCCCATCTCTATTTTAATTTGATTTGTAATTATAATAAACATTTTGTAGCATCTGAGTTTTATGTGCGACCCCCCCCCCAACTCTTTTGATGGCAGAGGCAATAATTTCTGAAATGTTTGAGCATGAGTAGAAAAGAAGGGGTTTAACAAGAGATGTTAGAAAATGTCAAGGCTGAATTATTTTTCTCAACCAGTATATGGCTTTCATAAACATTCTTCATCGCGTTTATTAAAACTAAAGCTTTCACAGTATTTCTGAAACCGCTATTCCATCTCTTCAGTAACAATTGAAAAGTCAGATGCATTTCATATTTATTGCTTGGCAAATGATATAAGTAGACACATGTTCTTCATTCCTAGAAGTTATGTTCATAAGATTTATGTTGTCGCAGCTATAAAGATTAAACAGAAAATGTGTTTCACGGAAAACAGGGTTACAATAGAGTTTTGTTGGTCATGGTCACGCATTTTGTAGGAAATCGATCACATTTGTTTGTTTAGAATTATTTTATATTTTGCAGATTTGGTCCAGAATTACAGCCAATTAACAATTTCCCGGCACTTTTTAACTGAAGCTGGTCCCGCTGCGCAAACACTGTATGCTTTTTTCCTGGTACATCTCTGAATTGACTCAAAGTGACACATATATTTTGATCTAGTCCGGTGGTTCCGAACCGCGGTCTTCAAGTACCCCAACAGGTCAGGGTTTCCAGACAGCTCAAGCACAGCACAGGTGTTATGATTTGTTGCTCAGTAATTGCAGGATTTAGTCTGCATTCCCCAAGGTGGTCCTTAACCCCTTAGTGACGGGCGGTTTTACACAAATCCGTCCTTTAGTGACTGCTGCTGTTTTTATGTTTCTGCGCTGTTCGTGTTTAGGTCAAATTTTCCTCTTACTCGTCTATGCAACCCACACATATTATACATCGCTTCTCCCGCCATTAAATGGACTTTCTAAAAATACCATTATTTCCATCATATCAAATAATTTACTATAAAAAAAAATATAAAAAATGGTAAAAACACACTTTTTCGTAATTGAATCCCAAAAATCTACAGCCACCAAAAAAAGACCCCAGCTAAATAGTTTCAAAATTTTGTCCCAAGAATAAAAATACCCAATTTTTACATGTTTTTGCTTTTTAACCCCTTCACTGCTAAGCCAGTTCAGGTGAACATAGTCAGTTTAGGTTACGCTAACATTTGGCAATCATACAGTATCTCGTGTAGGTGTGATCTATAGACCCCCTGGACAAGTAGAAGAGCTAGATAATCTGCTGTTTGAGGAAATAGCCAAAATGGCAATGAAGGGGGAAGTTATTATCATGGGGGACTTTAATCTTCCTGATGTGAACTGGAAAACCAAAATAGCAGGGTGCACCAGGAGTACAAATATTCTAAACTCCCTACTGGGATTTTCTCTAACACAAGTAGTTGAGGAGCCGACCCGTAAAGAGGCCATATTGGATTTAATACTCACAAATGGAGGTTTGGTATCAGACGTTGTTGAAAATTTGGGATCTAGTGATCACCAGTCAGTGTGGTTTAATATAAGAACAGGGATGGAGCCGCACCACACAAAAACAAAAGTTTTAGACTTTAAAAAAACAGATTTTTCTAAAATGAGATTTTGTGTGAAGGAGTCATTATCAGACTGGAGGAGTTTAAAGGTAGTCCAGGAGAAATGGGATTATTTAAAGGAAGCATTATTGAAGGCCACAAGCAATTGAATTCGGCTTGTTAGCAAAAACAAAAAAGGGAAGAAACCACTGTGGTACTCTGCAGAAGTGGCCAAAATAGTGAAGAACAAAAAGATAGCATTCAATAATTATAAAAAACTCAGAGTGAAGAAGATAGGCAAACCTATAAAATTAGGCAGAAAGAGGCAAAGCAATTTATAAGAGCTTCCAAAGCACATGCAGAAGAGAAAATAGCTCAGTCAGTAAAAAAGGGGGACAAAACATTTTTTAGATACATAAACGAGAAAAGAAAAGTAAAACAAGGATTAGTTAGATTAAAAACAAAGGAAGGAAGTTATGTAGAAGAGGATAAAAGTCTCGCTGACTGCCTCAATGAATATTTTTGTTCAGTGTTTGCAGAAGAAAAGGAAGGAAAGGGACCTCAGGAGGAAACACTAACGAGACATTTACATATGAGTTTACAGAGGAGGAGGTTCTACAGCAGCTGTCTAAAGTAAAGACAAATAAGTCGATGGGATCCACCCTAAATTATTAAAAGAGCTCAGTGGTGTAATAGCAAAACCGTTAACAAGGATTGGTTAAATAAATCTGTTAACGGGAGTCGTCCCAGAATACTGGAAATTAGCAAATGTTGTGCCCATTTACAAGAAGGGTAGTAGGGAGGAATCGGGGAACTATAGGCCAGTTAGTCTTACGTCAGTAGTGGGGAAATTAATGGAAACCATGTTAAAGGAAAGGATTGTTGAACATCTAAAAACACATAGATTACAGAATCAGAAACAACATGGGTTTACCTCAGGGAGATCATGCCAAACTAATCTTATTGATTTTTTTGATTGGGTAACAAAATTAATAGACATAGGTGGTGCAGTAGACATTGCTTATTTAGATTTCAGTAAGGCTTTTGATACTGTTCCGCATAGAAGGCTTATCAATAAATTGCAATCTTTGAGCTTGGTTTCCAATATTGTTGAATGGATTAGGCAGTGGCTGAGTGACAGGCAACAGAGGGTTGTGGTAAATGGACCATTCTCTTTAATATTTTTATTAGTGATATTGCAGAAGGTATTAATGGAAAAGTATGTCTTTTTGCTGATGACACAAAGATTTGCAACAGGGTTGATGTTCCTGGAGGGATCAGCCAAATGACAAATGACAAATGATTTAGGTAAACTAAAAAAATTAGAGGGGCAAAGGTTTAAAAGTAACATCAGGAAGCATTATTTTACTGAGAGGGTGGTGGATACATGGAACAGCCTTCCAGTAGAAGTGGTAGAGGCCAAAACAGTAATTGAATTTAAGCAGGCATGGGATAGGCATAAGGCTATCCTAAACAAAAGATAAATCCAGGTAAAGTATCCATGTAATTGGGCAGACTAGATGGGCCGAAAGGTTCTGATCTGCCGACATTTTTCTATGTTTCTATATGTGCGCTGAGCTCATCCTGACTGTTTTTTGCTCATTATTTTTAGATGACAGCCTAGGTCCTATTTAACTAAACCCCCCAGACATTTTTTTTTTTTAAAAAAACCATTTTAAAAAAAATATATATATTTTTTTTAGCTTACACCAAACCTAGTCATGATCAGGCCTTTCCAATGATGTCCAACCTGACCCTCTAGCTGCCATGGATCGGGAGATAAGGGGATCCAAATGATCCCCCTATCCAGGGCCAGCTCTACTGTAAGGCGGCACAGGCGGCCGCCAAAGGGTGCTGGCCTGTTGCCAGGACAAGGGGCACAAAAATTCAGGATCCCCTGTCACTGTCTGGGAATCATGATTTTATAACAACCCTCAAACCTGGCACTGCACTGCCGCTATCTTGGTCTCCACCAAGATCTCGGCGAGTTGGTCGGCCCCCTCAATGACATCATTAGGGCGCGACCCACTCCTACACATGGCCACAATTCAGGGGAGCCAGAGGGTGCCTGGATCCCTGCCCTGCACAGCCCAACTCCTGAATCCCTTCAGGAACTGTAGGCTGGCTCCCCATTCGCTGCCTGCATTATTCAGGGAACCGAGGGACAGACTGCACAGCCTGCCTGTCTGTGCCTACCAGCGTGCTGACCCTTCCCCCTCCAGCCCGGCAGCAGCAGGTCCTGGCAGGCAAGTAAACAGAAAGGATTCCCTGTCACACTCTCTCTATTCTATTCACCATGATCTCTCTCTGTTTTCTTTCCCTTTCTGTCTTTTCATCTCTCACTATTACGTTCTCCTCTCCTTCACCCCCTTCCCTCTCTCTTTCACACCCCCTTCCCTCTCTCCTTCACCCCCCTTCCTCTCTCCTTCACCCCCCTTCCCTTTCTCCTTCCCCCCCCTTCCTCTCTCCTTCACCCCCCTTCCCTCTCTTTCACCCCCCCTCCCTCTCTCCTTCACCCCCTTCCCTTTCTCCTTCACCCCCCTTCCTCTCTCCTTCACCCCCTTCCCTTTCTCCTTCACCTCCCCTTCCTCTCTCCTTCACCTCCCCTTCCTCTCTCCTTCACCCCCCTTCCCTCTCTCCTTCACCCCCTTCCCTCTCTCCTTCACACCCCTTCCCTCTCTCCTTCACACCCCTTCCCTTCCTCTCCTCTTCATCCCTTCCCCTCTCCTTCACCCCCTTCCCTCTTCCTTCACCCCCTTCCCTCTCTCCTTCACACCCCTTCCCTCTCTCCTTCAAACCCCTTCCCTCTCTCCTTCACACCCCCTTCCCTCTCTCCTTCACACCCCTTCCCTCTCTCCTTCACACCTCTTCCCCTCTCCTTCACATCCCTTTCCCTCTCTCCTTCACATCCCCTTCCCTCTCTCCTTCACACCCCTTCCCTCTCTCCTTCACCCCCTTCCCTCACCTCTCCCCCTTCCCCTCTCCTTCACTCACCCCTTGCTCTCTTCCTTTCCCCCTTCCTCTCTCCTTCACCCCCTTCCCTTTCTCTTTCATCTCCCCTTCCCTTTCTCCTTCACCCCCCTTCCTTTCTCCTTCACCTCCCCTTCCCTTTCTCCTTCACCTCCCTTCCCTTTCTCCTTCACCTCCCCCTCCTCTCTCCTTCACCACCCCTTCCTCTCTCTTCACCACCCCTTCCCTCTCTACTTCACCCCCTTCCCTTCTCTACTTCACCCCCTTCCCTCTCTCCTTCACCCCCTTCCCTCTCTCCTTCACCCCCTTCCCTCTCTCCTTCACCCCCTTCCCTCTCTCCTTCACCCCCTTCCCTCTCTCCTTCACCCCCTTCCCTCACCCCTTCCCTCTCTCCTTCACCCCCTTCCCTTTCTCCTTCACCTCCCCTTCCTTCTCTCCTTCACCCCCTTCCCTTTCTCCTTCACCCCCTCCCGCACCTCTCCCTCCCTCTCCCTTCAGCCCCCTTCCCTCTCTCCTTCACCACCCCTTCCCTTTTTCCTTCATCCCCCTTCCCTCTCTCCTTCACCACCCCTTCCCTCTCTCCTTCACCCCCCTTCCCTCTCTCCTTCACCCCCCTTCCCTCTCTCCTTCACCCCCTTCCCTCTCTCCTTCACACCCCTTCCCTCTCACCTTCACCCCCTTCCCTTTCTCCTTCATCTCCCCTCCCTTTCTCCTTCATCTCCCCTTCCCTTTCTCCTTCACCTCCCTTCCCTTCTCCTTCACCTCCCTTCCCTTTCTCCTTCACCTCCCCTTCCCTTTCTCCTTCACCTCCCCTTCCCTCTCTCCTTCACCACCCCTTCCCTCTTTCCTTCATCCCCCTTCCCTCTTTCCTTCATCCCCCTTCCCTTTCTCCTTCACCTCCCCTTCCCTTTCTCCTTCACCTCCCCTTCCCTTTCTCCTTCACCTCCCCTTCCCTCTCTCCTTCACCACCCCTTCCCTCTTTCCTTCACCACCCCTTCCCTCTCTCCTTCACCACCCCTTCCCTCTCTACTTCACCCCCTTCCCTCTCTCCTTCACACCCCCTTCCCTCTCTCCTTCACACCCCTTCCTCTCTCCTTCACACCCCCCCTTCCCTCACTCCTCTCTCTCCACTTTTCTAACTCTCCACTGTCCAACACATTGTTTTTTTCCTCTTTTTTAGGTTGAAGTGTGACTCACATCACATACAGGCACCCACATACCTCACACACAGACAATTCCTACACACCGCACATTAATGTGAGTTTTATTTTTGTGGCGCTCTGTGATACAGGAATGTGCAGTGTGTATGAGCGTATCACAGAGCGCCACAGCAATAAAACTCACAGCAATGTGTGGTGTGTATGAGCGTATCGCAGAGCTGCACAGCAATAAAGCTCACAGTAATGTGCAGTGTGTATGAGCGTAAGTTTTATTGCTGTGGATTCTGTGATATGCTCATACACTGTACATTACTGTGAGTTTTATTGCTGTGGATTCTGCGATATTCTCATACACACCGCACATTACGTGAATGGGCTGGCGTGGTGATGGTGGGGGGGGGGGCACCAAAATAAGTTTTTGCCTAGGGTGCCAAAAGACTTTGCACCGGCCCTGCCCCTAATATCCTCACACATATGGTGGGGGGGGGGGTGACCTGGAGGCTTGGCTGACATCCAAGATGTCAGCCACCTCCAGGTTTAAAACGTGACTCGGTGCCGATTGGCGCCGAGTCACGATCCGGCAGCGCAACTGTTAACTTTATACACCGCTGAAAAGGGGAGACTCTAAGTTTCTAGGTGCCATGGTTGGAGAAATAGAGGGCTCCAAAGGAGCCCCCCTCCACTTCCTGGTTTTCAATGCAGGCGCCGGGGGTGCAATGCAGCATGGTGATGTCATCGTGCTCGCTGGCCCCTCTAAAGCAGAGGGGCGGGCTTCCTCCCTGCCAGAACTCCATTGGAGCCAGCGAGGGAGGTACGTATCAGTCGGGAGAGAGGTTAGGAGCCGCTGACCTACTATGTACATCCACGGGTCTAAGGGAGACCCGTGGGCAGGACGTACATGGTACGTCAGCAGTCATTAAGGGGTTAAAACCTGGCCTGTTAGGGGTACTTGAGGACCGCACTTGGGAACCACTGATCTAGTCGATAACGCCCCCCTTACCTTCATGTCATGTTCAGGCAAACTTGAACACCTACAGCCTATTGAAGGCCTTCTGGGGTTTAAATTTGGGCGCCTGACTTAGTCCTGTGCTTGGTTGTGGTTACAGTTTACCCCTTAGGCTGGGGTCAGACGAATGCACTAGGTGCGCCCGTACTGACGTGCCTTCTGGCGTCCATCGCAGCATTGAGACGCTACAACGGGGCCAGCCACACGCTGTTGCGTGTGCACAAAATTGCCTGTGCTGCGTCCGTGCAGCAGTCCTCTCGTCAAAGCTCTAATACGTAGGTTGATGGAGCTGCATAGAGCAATTCTCCATAGGAGGACCGTGCTTTGCAGCGCTGAATGCACTAACTGCTCTCAGCGAGGTGGACAGACAGGCGTCGAGTGGAAGGAACGTCCACTCTCACGGACGTTCCTTCCACTCTTCAAATACGCTCATCTTACCCTAGCCTTAATGTATTCCTCCATTTCTGTTAACAATATCTGGATTTTGAGCACTGGCTTTTGTACCTTGACTGTGATTTGCATGTTCCACTTCTAGACCCTATTTCCACTCTAAGGACCGGCAGAGCAGTGATGTTCCCTCTACTCCACCCAGCCGGTACTTTTTACATTATGCCCACTAATTTACCCCCTTTCTATCTAGGGCTAATCCAATTTTCACAAATGCCTTACAAAAAAATCTGCCCTCCTATTTGGCCATAAAACAAAATCCATTATACGGAGAGCCTAATAAAGCATTAAAAAAATAAATACGATTTTTTTTTATAAAATGTTGTACCAGCTTTGATTAAAAAGGGCCCAAAAGGCCCCCAAGCCCCTACTTACCAAGGCCACTCTACTCTAGACGGGTCTGGTTGTCACCAAAAGCCGACTAATCAGAGTGCATCCTCGGGCAAGTGTCACTCCGGTAAGACCTGTCTTGGTGATATGAAACTTTATCGGATTAAAATAAATAATTTAAAATGGATAAATTAAATAAGAGAATCAGTACTTTTTCATCAGATTTTATCCAGCAGATATTCTCACTTTTGCTTGAGATCCAATTACTTGTTAAATGTCAGGTGTTTCCAAACTATTAAAAGCATCAATCAAATGCACAATTAGATGGCTTGTTTTAAATCAACACTAACCTGAAAAAGCATTAGATCTCTAATCATTAGCACTCTATTAAACTGTCAATCACTTCCTGCTAATAATATGAAATGTTCTCTTTTTAAGACACAAACACCAATAAATGATGCTCCTTTGAAAAGATTGCTCCGCATGGTTGTCCCTGCGTGGAGTGTCTGACAGGAAATCACTGACTTTTTAATTTATTACGGTTTATAAAAGTCAATTAAACGCGCAAAGAAACCTTTTAACAAGTATTGCTTATACCACAAATCCAAGAAATTCATTGTTTTCCACAGAACAATATATAAAACAACCAGGGCTCTATTACACACTTGACGGAGACTTATACAGGGTTATTCAGAGAGAGGTGAAAACCAGGAGAATGACTGGAGAAGTGAAAATTCTAGGTCAAAATAGCCAAACCAGAAAAATTCTCCCATTTATCTCACTTTCCAAATCGGCTATTTTGACCTAGAATTTTCACTTCTCTAGTCATTCTCCTGGTTTTCACCTCTCTCTGAATAACCCTGACAGTCTCCATTTTACAGTCTGTATTCCACAGTAGGCCCTTTAATAGTGCCTGGCCCTGGGATCAAGCGCTTGTGGAGTCCATAGGAGTGGATATAGTCCATAGGACTCCATGGAGCCTTGTGCGAGCTCCCTCTCATGAGATCGTGCTGTGGATGAATCCAGGCAGGAGACTAAGAACTAATGGTTCCCAGTCTCAATCTGCTCCCGGCGTGATGTAGTGGTAGCCAGCGGCCCGACCTTTCCACCTCAGAATTAGACGGGAATACGGGATACTGCATTATTATACTGTAGAGGTGCTGCCCGGCAGTGTGCGGAATCATATGCTGCATTATTCTGTAGAGGTAAATAGTTTTGTTAACTTTTTTTTCCTTTCATACCATTTTAATATGATTAAATAAAGTTGTGCAATGCATATTCATAAGGAAAAAAGGATCTTTCATAAAAAACAATACGTCCGAAGGATCGAATCGGCAGAATTACCATATCGACCGAAATATCGGAGCATCCGAAATACCGTTCGTCTAAGTCAAAACGAAATAGACCCTTTGAAACAACGAGAACAGACGATCCGAAACACCGAAAATTTCCAATATCACGAGATTAAAGTCAATACTAAATAACGATCCGAAACGAAAATTGTAAAAAACCGAAGGAGCAGAAACGAACTTTCTTATGTTTGGAAAATAAAAACTATTATTGAAAAAAAGAATCTATTAAAAAAAAATCTTTTGTTTTTGAGCACCTTGTGAGGAGCCCACCGAAAATATGGCACTTTCTAATGCTTGCATATAACAAATAACTCCACAACTCTGCTACATGGACTGTGGCATCTAATCACTGTGAAAAGCCACTACAAAAGTCAAAGAAAGTCCTGGGGCTTCCAACTATGACAGATCACCCTGAGACCTGCATGGAAATGGACAGGGTTAGACGTGAGTGTTTGATGTTTCTTTGTGTCTCACTAGCACTGCCTATCTTGGCCCTGACATGATCAGCAAGACCAGAAACTCAGGGCTCTAACAAAACAGAGTACTGTAACTGCCTTTAAGAAGGACTTGGGAATCTCTTTAGAGCATTAAAAGCCCGTCTTAGAGAGCCTTATAAAGAATAAATGGCTCTATTCCTTTCAGTGCATAGTGTTTTCAATATGGCGCATGAATGGTTGCACTCCAGTACAGTAAAAAATGCTTTCCCCGTGCAAAGACGCGTCCGGTGTCTTTCATATCCAGCCCATACATGAGGATAAACAGGTACACTTTATTCAAATTTTTTTTATAACCTAGTAACATTTCAGAGCATCAATTATAACAATAGTTTCAGAAAGTTCAGTGAAATGAATATTTCATGTAGCTGATTGATTTTGTTACTGTAGAATGCAATCACAAGCACTTTGAAACCACATGTGGCTCATATGGCCTAAGCAGTAAAGCGTTTCCTATAAGATAAGAGCTCTTGCTGCTGAAATGAATAACACTCAGGGGAAAAGTAACTCCTTGGTTTCCAGAGGGATTACCGGCCCATTATGTATGATATAGCACGTAGCTTGCTACAATCAGTAATCAAATGTGTTAAAGCTTACAAAAAATATATCTCTGGCCACTGTAAGAAATCTGGGTTATTTACTTTCTTCTCCACTTGTTTCATGCATTCCAATTAAAAGAAACATTTGTAACTACCTCTAACATTGATGCAAAGCTGTAAGGCTCTGCCCTTGGTTCTCAGGGGACAATGCAGCTCCATTACTCTGGTGTGATTACAAACCCACGTCCTGTAGAAAGTCTTATGTACAACTTAAGCAACTGAGTAAATGAAAATGAGCATAATGTTATATAAAAGATTTAATAACAATTTTTCTATTTTATTTCTCTTTTTTTATGGATATTCTGTATTTATTTAATTATGCCATAATATATCTATTACAAAATGCATCGTGAGTTTTTTAAAATTTATTTATTTATTTGCAACGTATTTTACCAGGAAGGATACATTGAGATTTCTCTCGTTTTCAAGTATATCATGGATATAAGAACATTGAAATTTTACAGTCGATCCAGAAATACAAAGTAATAAATGTAAGATAGTAAAAACAAAACACAAATATACAGATTAACACAGAAAATAAATATGTAGGAAATAGTCATTATGTTACATGTTTAAAGGTGCATTCCGTATTGAGGTATGTCAATAGGGAGCTCTTGAGTGACTTAAGACTGGAGGAAGATTTGATGGCGTCTCGGAGGTTATTCCTTAATTGCGGTGCTCTGTAGTAAAATGAGGCTTGAGACACTTTCTTTTTGTATTGCAAGTAAGGTGCAGGTCCTGGATCGGAGGTTATAGGATGAGGGAACTGATAGGGGAGGCAGCCTATTCAGGTAGGGTGGCAGCTTCCCAGAAAATCTCTTAAAACACCAGGTTGGAAGGGTGAAGGGTGCGTCTGGATTCCAGCGACGGCCAGCTTAGATCTTTTAACATGTCACAATGGTGGGTCATGTAGTTACATGTAAGAGGAAACACTAACGAGACATTTACATATGAGTTTACAGAGGAGGAGGTTCTACAGCAACTGTCTAAAGTAAAGACAAATAAGTCAATGGGGCCTGATGGGATCCACCCTAAATTATTAAAAGAGCTCAGTGATGTAATAGCAAAACCGTTAACAGATTTATTTAACCAATCCTTGCTAACGGGAGTCGTCCCAGAAGACTGGAAATCAGCAAATGTTGTTCCCATTTACAAGAAGGGTAGTAGGGAGGAATCGGGGAACTATAGGCCAGTTAGTCTTACGTCAGTAGTGGGGAAATTAATGGAAACCATGTTAAAGGAAAGGATTGTTGAACATCTAAAAACACATAGATTACAGAATCAGAAACAACATGGGTTTACCTCAGGGAGATCATGCCAAACTAATCTTATTGACTTTTTTAATTGTGTATCAAAAATAATAGACACAGGTGGTGCAGTAGACATTGCTTATTTAGATTTCAGTAAGGCTTTTGATACTGTTCCGCATAGAAGGCTTATCAATAAATTGCAATCTTTGAGCTTGGATTCCAATATTGTTGAATGGATTAGGCAGTGGCTGAGTGACAGGCAACAGAGGGTTGTGGTAAATGGAGTTTATTCGACGCCAGGTCTTGTTACCAGTGGGGTACCTCAGGGGTCAGTACTTGGACCCATTCTCTTTAATATTTTTATTAGTGATATTGCAGAAGGTATTAATGGAAAAGTATGTATTTTTGCTGATGACACAAAGATTTGCAACAGGGTTGACGTTCCTGGAGGGATCAGCCAAATGACAAATGATTTAGGTAAACTAAAAAAATGGTCGGAGCTGTGGCAATTGAGTTTTAATGTGGATAAGTGCAAGATAATGCACCTGGGACGTAAAAACCCAAGGGCTGAATATAGAATATTTGATACAGTCCTAACCTCAACATCTGAGGAAAGGGATTTAGGGGTTATTATTTCAGAGGATCTAAGGGTAAGTAGTCAATGTAATAGAGCAGCAGGAAATGCTGGCAGAATGCTTGGTTGTGTAGGGAGAGGTATTAGCAGTAGGAAAAGGGAAGTGCTCATGCCACTGTACAGAGCACTGGTGAGACCTCACTTGGAGTACTGTGTGCCGTACTGGAGACCGTATCTCCAGAAGGATATAGACATCTTAGAGAGAGTTCAGAGAAGGGCTACTAAAATGGTGTACGGCTTGAAGGAGAAAAGTTACCAGGAAAGGCTTAATGATCTTAACATGTACAGCTTGGAATAAAGACGAGACAGAGGAGATATGATAGAAACATTTAAATACGTAAAGGGAATCCACAAGGTAGAGGAAGGGAGTATATTTAAAAGGAAACAAAGTAGCAAAACAAGAGGACATAGTCTTAGATTAGGAGGGGCAAAGGTTTAAAAGTAACATCAGGAAGCATTATTTTACTGAGAGGGTGGTGGATACATGGAACAGCCTTCCAGTTGAAGTGGTAGAGGCCAAAACAGTAATTGAATTTAAGCAGGCATTGGATAGGGATAAGGCAATCCTAAACAAAATATAAATCCAGGTAAAGTATCCATGTAATTGGGCAGACTAGATGGGCCGAAAGGTTCTTATCTGCCGACATTTTTCTATGTTTCTATGTTTCTACATTGTAGCACAAAGATACAGAATGAGTTATACAATGTAGTAAGTTTCTGAAGGTGAGTTTGCAGGGCAGCTGCATACACTACATCTCCGTATTCAATAGCCGGCATAAGCATTTGCTGTACAATCTGCTTTCTTACCGTGGGGTTCAGGCAGGATTTGTTTCTTTACACGGCACCTAGTTTGGGGTAAAGTTAAGATGAGAGTTTTTCGAGGCTAGGGTCAAAGGATAGATTTGGGTCTAACCACATACCTAGATATTTGAGAGAAGTGACTGTGGTCAGCGTGTTATTTGATTTTGTCCTGACACGTAGATGGGGTGTTTGCAATTTATGTAGTTTAGGTGCTGTTCCAAAGAGCTTTGTAACAGTTTTGTCAGTATTTAGAAAAAAAATTGTTCATCAGGGGAAGCCGGTCTGAGAGACGTCGAAACGCGTTGAGTGTTCTACCTTTTAACTGCTTTGTCCTTTTTGTCATTGCACTCTGATGGCCGCCTGATGGATATCTAGGGTGGAGCTCTATGAATCTGACCTTGATTGGCGGTCCATGAACTGATACTTTGTGTAATGGTGGATATGAACTTAGTGATCTTTGTTGAGAATCCAATGATCGGTGCCCTTCAAATCCGCAACAATAATTGATGGAATATACTTTTCCTCCATACATGATAAAACAATTTGATTTGTATAGGGTTCATGTGTAACCTGGTTCAAAGTAGCTACTGGATGTTTGGAAATGTAATCATATAGAAAGCTTTTGCTCATATACCAGAAACGATATATTATGCACATAAGTTTGTGTTCACTCCACTGGCCTTTTGTGAGATGATTATATCCCTTGAGAGAATCTATGAAATGATTAGTGTTTGAACTAATAATGACTGTTGGTTGATAATTAATAGGGATGATCGTTCGGTCGGGATGAACATCGGCCATTCGAGTGTTCGGCGAACGCCGAACATTATGGGATGTTCGCGGTTTGTTCCATAATAAAAAATGCGTCCACAGGTCTCCTAAATGTACCGGCAACTGCCGGTACATTTAGGAGACCTGTGGCTGCGGCCCCCGTATCTCACCTGTCCTGCACTGCAGCTGTCCCAGCCTCCTGTTCCCGGTCCGTCAGCTCCTCCGGTCCGTTAGCTCCTGCGGTCCATCTGGCCGTGGCTCCTCTCTGCCTCACGTCTTCATGTTGAATGATCTGATTGGGCAAAGTCCTACGCCTGACCTGGACTTTGCTCAGTCAGGGCTCTAATTCAATATTGAGCCCTGATTGGGCAAAGTCCAGGTCAAGTGCAGGACTTTGCCTAATCAGAGCTCAGCATGAAGATGAGGCATGGAGCAGAGCTTTAACCAAGCTCTGATTGGTTAAAGTCGGTGCAAGACTTTAACCAATCAGAGCTAGGTTAAAGCTCATCTTCGTGCTGAGCTCTGATTGGGAAAGGTCCTGCACCTGACCTGGACTTTGCCCAATCAGGGCTCAATATTGAATTTGGGCAAAGCCCAGGTCAGGCGCAGGACTTTGCCCAATCAGATCATTCAGCATGAAGACATGGGGCAGAGAGGAGTCGCGGCCAGACGGAATGGAGGATCTGACGGACCGGGGAACAGGGGGCCAGGACAGCTGCAGGACAGCTGAGTTACGTGGGCTGGGGGCCGCAGCCACAGGTCTCCTAAATGTACCGGCAGCTGCCGGTACATTTAGGAGAACTGTGAAACACATTTTGCGTGTTCGGCCCCCATTGGTTTACATTGTGTTCGAGTTCGTATTCGAACATTTCGGCCGTTCGACTGTTCGGATACGAAACAAACACAGCGGTGTTCGGCTCATGACTAATAATTAACTATTGCAACCGTAACTCTTTGGATAATCAAATATTATACACCAGAGTGCAATTTTTTTGAGAAAGTATTTTACCAGGAAGGATACATTGAGATTTCTCTCGTTTTCAAGTATGTCCTGGGTGGCGAGTATGTACTGTTAGGTGTCTTGCCCAAGGACACTTACTGGAGAGGTGCTCTTGCTAGGATTGAACCCATGACTCCACAGACTCTCTCCACGCAGAGCAGTGATGTTGCCTCTACTCCACCCAGCGGGTACATTAATTATGTGTGACCTAATTTTGTGTTTAATTTGAATAAAATTAATAATACTGAAAGATTATCTCTCGCACAGCACTGAGCACTTTGTCACAGATGTGTCTTTGTAAAAGAGCTTTGCATTGCTTCGCTATACTGTGCGTTCCTGCATACTGATGCGAGACTGAGACTGTAAGCTCTTGAGCAGGGTCCTCTCTCCTAATGTTCTGTGTTGAACCTGTAAGTGTTATTTTGCCTTTCCAATTGTACAGTGCTACAGAACTTGCTAGTGCTTTTTAATAATTTGTAACTGTAATGCAAGGTTTCCCATGAACCGTCAACCCAGTATGTTACATGTTTTGAATTCCCTCATAAAATGGTTTCCCATATTATACGGTTGCTTTGACAGACACACTTTGGAGAATTCTTCAAACCTAAAGCATCTTCTTTCCTAGCTGGACAAAATGTTATAACATTCTTGAAATTGAAGGAGAAAAAATCCTTGTTTCAAAAGATCTACCAATACAAATCACCTAAGGAATGTTCTTTTAACAAATTGATGTTTTGCTCAAAAATCCAGGTCTGCAAGATGCTTTTTTCTCTTTTTCTCAGCCGTATCGCTTGATTGCCTGACAGTCGACGAAGTATTGCAGGCTGAAGTGTTTTTAGCAAGTACTTAAATGTCTTTCTATGGAACGGAACGTCGCTCAGCTATAGGTTTTCAAATACACAAAAGTGTTCTATGGCTCTGTCACGAGTAAGACCATGGAGTTCATCATATCGAATAAATTGATTTGTCAAATTTTGTTAAAGATGCCTTTTATAAAATCAAATGTCTAATTTTTTTTTTCTGAGAAAGTATTTTACCAGAAAGGATACATTGAGATTTCTCTCGTTTTCAGGTATGTCCTGGGTGGTGAGTATGTACCGTTGGGTGTCTTGCCCAAGGACACTTACTGGAGAGGAGCTCTTGCCGGGATTGAACCTGTGTCTACACGGTCTCTCTCCACGGTTATAGAGCTTGATGTTACCTCTACTCCACCCAGCCAGCGATGCTTGCTAGATTGCTCTGGGTTAAAATGCTCAAATTACCTAACAATATATAAAAACAAAACCTGTAATTGTAAGTTTCCAACCAAAGATCTGATAACAGATGAATGATGTTTTCAACTTCCAAGATCAGTGACCCAAAGATGAGTGGTGCAAAGTCATGGCAAATATCTGCAATGTGTGTATTATTAAAAGGGGATTCTAGTGTTATCTCTGTAGTCTGGCCTAATAAGTACTTCAACTTTAATTTTCTGTCTATAAGGATTTTTACCCAAGATGGAAAACATTTATATTGTCATTAGAATCATAATACAGTTGGTAGTAGATAGAATATAGAGTACGGAGGCAGCCGTGTGCGAGAGGAGCTCTGATCCTTCTCCTTCTATTGACGGACTTTCGGGCGCTTTTGGACTGAGCTATCCACTTTATATCGGTACCTAGCCGTCGACCATCAGGTAGAGACACTCCGGAGCCTGCTGGGTTCCCCCCTCTGGACCTGCGCTCGGTGAGCAGGCCGCTGCACTACCCTCTGCCCAGACTATTGGCGGCCATCTTGGGGCCTGGAATTGGCACACGCTTCCTGCGCCACACGACTCCGCTGTTTCCCTTGATGGGGAAGAAATCTAAAGCCGGTGGAGCTGGGGGAGATCTTACCACCCCGACATCAGAATCTCCCTTGGCAGGGGTGTGGGGAGGAGGTTGCCGCTCCACTCGGCGCCTGAACCTGGGGATCAGTTGGAGGCAGGATAGGCGGCCATCACCTATGTCTCGCACGTGGTGCAACCAGGAGTAGTGGACGATGCGCTCCCTGCCACTAAAGGGGATATCCGCATCTTGCTGGAGGATCCCAGGAAATCATGGCAAGGGGACTTTGTGTCACTAGGGGCAGTGGTGACGGAGACACAGGCGAAGGTAGAGGACCTGCAGGCCCGCACGTAAGAAGTGGAAGACACACAGGCTTCAAACTCCACATCTATTCACGCCCTCCAGGCACAGGTTAGCACCCTGCAGTCGGCCGTGGTGGCGCTGGAGTCCCGACACAGGCGTCGGATCGTG
This sequence comes from Leptobrachium leishanense, assembly GCA_009667805.1. Lineage (NCBI taxonomy): Eukaryota > Metazoa > Chordata > Amphibia > Anura > Megophryidae > Leptobrachium > Leptobrachium leishanense. The sequence goes on along the minus strand of CM019071.1, from coordinate 36,364,040 downwards.
AAGCTCCATGGCATACCGGAGAAGGCACCGGAAACATAGCTGTCACAATATGCCGTGCGTTTCTTGGACACTTTACTCGGTCCTTCGACACATATCAGGGACCCTGTCTTAATGGCTCTCTGGGTGAGGAAGGCTGCCATGGCCCCCACGAAGGCGTCATGAGATGTCATCATCACCTTGAGAGACAGCAATCAGAATTCCTCACTGTTCCAGGCTGTCCGGAATCTGACATCGGTCCCTTTCGACAGAGCCAATATAGCGGTATATCGAGATGTCCCATTTCTGGTGTTGGCCGCACGGCGACAGTTCTGACTGGCTACGGTCGCTCTCCACACACACGACATAGGATATAAATGGGGTGCCTCTGGTTCCCTTATAATTACCCCGCAGGATGGACATGCCCTGGTGGCTAACACGCTAGAGGAGGCTAAGGGACACCTTCACACCTTGAGACTACCTACCGCTCCTTTGGGTCTACCAGGAGGGACGCAGCCTGCTAGATCTGCTCCGTCCCCGGATGCCCCGGTTTGAGTTGGGGCAATCATGGGTCCCCGAGATCTACTTTTTTCTCGATTCTATCTCCTGAGAATGGTTTTAGTCTCACCCAAGCGCTGCTCCTCTTATTTTTTATTTTTTCTGTCGCATTGTGCTGCATTCTGTTTTGTCAATAACTGAGTTGATTGTATTACCTTCGCGGTCACTGATGTATTTCATCCCCTTTTTCCCCCAGTTGCGTCTCCTCCTTGTTTGGTGCTACACATATGACTAATGGTGTTCCCAATTGCCCCCTCCCCATACATTTTTTTTAAAATTATTTTTATTTTTTTCTCGGTGCGCCAGCATGGCATTGCTGGCCATGATTGGCCCTCGGGCTTTCTGGCTCCGTGACAGGATCCCTCCATGGCCTCCTCAGGGAGCGTGCCAGGAGCGTCACGGTTATGGCCACTATCTTTTCTCCCACCTTCCCCTCCATACCCTCCCTTTCCCCTTTGGGATGCCGTCTTTTACAACGTATGCAGTTTTACACCGGACTCTTCGCAGTATCCTTTGTTTTGTATACAATTGAAACGTCTTATGCGTCCGGCCCTGCGAGGCTGTTTTTCATTGGTCAGATTGTGACACTTTAACCTTTTAATAAAATTTTGAAATATAAAACAAAGAATATAGAGTACAACTGAACAGGAATATCAACTTGCGAGGAGTTGCAGAAAGACAAGTCTTCAAGGAATCAAGTATTGTTTTGTGGTCAGACAGTGAGTTGAAAGGCTATGGTGTTGTTTTTCGTCTGCCTTCTGTCAATGGCTTTCCACTGCGCAGGTATGCCTTTAACCTTGATTTTGCTTTTTTAAACTTTTCACACCATCTTTGCACATTACCTGGATCAATTGTCACCTCTCCATTGCTTTATATGAAGCACTGCTTCCTTGCTGCAATGATCTGGCTGACTAACATTGTATTTCACAGTACTCTCCTTCTCTAAAAAAAGTGTTTACGTCCTTTCCACTGGGCCAAACGTTTACTCTCTGCTGTGGAAACTACATCCATTACTCGGTTGCCACTTTGTGTCGTATATGTTTTTATTTCACTATGACCAGAGTTATGCTGCCATAAGACAATTCTACTCGACTAAAACAGATTCAACAAGTGCGTTTTATGTTTATTTATTCCTGATGATGTGGACTTTAGACATGTGCACAGCACAAAATTCCGTTTTGAACTAATGGATTAGTCCTAAAATGCAATTTATTTAGTTGCTAAAGAAATTTGTTTTCAGTTCTTTAGTATGAAAACTAATTTCATTCATCCGAAAACCAGTGGATACAATTACTATTGTAGTGGCTCCTCAGAGGGCTGAGATTGCTGCTTGTTACAGTATCACTCACTCTCAGCACAATGTGACAGGCAAAGTAACTGACTGCTGCTCATCATAGTGCTCAGAGTTTCAGTAAAACTAGTAAATAATATTTTATATATAAGAGGTTAGAACAATATTATTTCCTTGTTTTACTGAAACTCTGAGCGCTGTTAGTCAGTTACTATAAGCTCCTCTCTGTATAATGTATAGAACATCCTCCTGCATTAATGAATACCCCTCTCCTTATAATGTATACAACATCCACCTGCATTAATTAATGCCCCTATCTGTATAGAACATCTTACTGCATTGGCATGTGGAGGGTGCAGAACTTCAGAATGCAATGCTTATCCAGCACAGGAGAGGGAACTTTTACTTAAACTTTGTATCTCTGTGGGGGAGACACAGGAATATAAAATCAGGGGAGAGGGAAAATATTAACGTAAATCGGTCTGAAAGCTCAGAGAAGAGATGACTGGTGCAAATTGATTTTTATAATAAAATAAAGCACTTAAAATCTAGGGAAAACATTCAAATAAATCACACAGAAGGCTCATAATGACAGAGTAACTGTGAGAGCTGGATACTAAATGTATCAGATGTAAAAAAAAACTTTATAACAAGCAGCACTGGGAGAGGAGAGGGACTTTATATAAAACGTGTATTATAGATGAAGAAAGGGGGATAGTGCTCCTGGATAATATAAAATGTATCAGACCTAAGCCCCTATTATGCAGAGCGGGAGGGGAGATAACACACGTTTTATAAAGTCCCTCTCTTCTCCCAGCGCTGCTTGTTATAAAGGTGTTTTTACTATCCAGCCCTCCTCTGTCATTAGCTTTTAGTGTGATTTATTTTAATGTTTTCCTTCTCCAGCTGCTTTTATCATCCTGTCTGCCCCATAGACAGGCAAGGGTTAAGTAAAGGTTTCCTCTCCTGTGCTGACTGTCTGTGCTGCGAGTGAGTATTCTGGAGCTCTATCACTGTCAGATTTTCGGGTAGGGGTTGGGAAGGATTACACATACAAATCTTTTCTGTAGCTTTGTGATGTTGCGTTCAATACTGGTCTCCTTCACTCATCAATGTAATATCACAAAAAGGACTGAAACTAAAATGTAGTGCATTTTATTTTAGTTTCTTTTGTTTTTTTGTACTGAGCAGTTTCGTATCTTCTGAGTCATACTAAAACTAAATTATCCCAAATTTCAGACTCAGGCTAGGGTCAGACGAACGTGATTTCTACGGACTGTACGTCCGTGCACACGGACGTACATCAGTACGGAAGATGCAGTAGTGGCCACACAGTCCGTTTATTCACTGACATATATTTTGACGGATGTAGCAGGGAAATTAAATTAAAAAGCAAAACCATTTTGTCCGTGAAAAATGCTGGACGTATAAATGCAGTCCGTCTGACCACGTTCCATCACTCACACACAAAGCTATGCAGACATTGCGGACGCAGCGCACTTTGTGTGGCCGTTCTAGGAGTTGTACGTTCTAGCCTGCCTTGCGTCCGTGGGCCGCGGCCGTTGTGCATCCGCAGTTCAGTGCGGACGTACTTCGTGTGTCAGGCTCCGATGGGCTTTCTTTCATGCTATAACGGACGTACATTTAGGCGCAATCACGGACGTGAACACTACGCTCGTCTGACACCAGCCTAAGGCTAGGGTCAGACGAGCGTGATTTCTACGGACTGTACGTCCGTGCACACGGACGTACGTCAGTACAGAAGACGCAGTAGTGGCCACACAGTACGTTTATTCACTGACGTATATTTGGACGGATGTAGGAGAGAAAATAAAATAAAAAGCAAAACCATTTTGTCCGTGAAAAATACTGGACATATAAATGCAGTCCGTCTGACCACATTCCATCACTCACACACAAAGCTATGCGGACGTTGCGGACGCAGTGCACTTTGTGCGGCCGTTCTAGGAGTTGTACGTTCTTGCCTGCCTTGCGTCCGTGGGCCGCGGCCGTTGTGCATCCGCAGTTCAGTGCGGACATACTTCATGTGTCAGGCTCCAATGGGCTTTCTGTCATGCTATCACGGACGTACTTTTAGGCGCAATCACGGACGTGAACACTACGCTTGTCTGACCCCAGCCTAAATCGTTTTAGTACTAAAACGAATGCACATGTCTAGTGGACTTGATTTATGAAACACGTCGAATGTTTAACTATTTTTTATATATATATATATATATATACACTATATTGCCAAAAGTATCCGCTCACCTGCCTTGACTCACATTATGGATGGGTGAGCGAATACTTTTGGCAATATAGTGTATGTTATTAAGTCCCTGAAATGGCTGGGTTTGACTGCTTATGGGAGGAGGGAACCCTGAACCCAACCAAATTGTCAATCCCTATACCAGGGGTCAGCAACCTTGTCTCCCTGATGTTTTAGGAACATTCTCATGTGGCTCAGTCGGCCTAATGGGTGACTGACCATCATGGGAGATGTAGTTCCCAAAACATCAGGGAGCCAAGGTTGCTGACCCCTGCCCTATACCATGTCCAGGTACAGGGATTCTTAGTACAGACAAAAACCAATGTGATTCCGTTCCTTAAGGTATCTGGTTTAATGCAGAAAAATTCACAAATCATGGTCATTGAGATAGCTGACTCAGTACATGAGTATCTAGATTAAAACAAAAGCAGAGTTGGTACAGAGTAAGTATAGAATTGATTAAAAGCATTAGTTTGTACAGAGTAAACCCCAAAAGGGTTTAAAGATTGGTGGAAACTCCACAGGCAATCCTAAACCTAACCACTTGCCCTTTTCTGGTCCTTAGAATAACCAGGTAATAAAATCTAACCCTAGTACTAGAAAATGAATAGTCAAAAACAAACCACAGGTTGATGGTAACAGATACAGAGTGATAAACAAGTCCAGGTCAGCAACGGAGAATGCGCTATTGGGTATGCAAGGCAAAATCGACAGGACCCTGAGGAAAAGGGGCATAAAATATTTCAAAGTAAATATGTCTGATATCATAAGTGTGCGACACAGCATGCTCCACACGGCTAGGACAACGGGGCAGGTAACACTTAGGACCGACACACTTGCAGTACCTAAAAACTACGCGCCATATTACAATGTCCATGCTAAAAATGGGGATGCTAAGGAGAAAATCCTGCACCTGCAGATATCTCCTTTAGTGTCCCCATTTTAGCATGATATTACGAGGCAGGTGCTAATCTAGCAACCTGCACCGTAACACGCCGCTCAGCCTCGGGATGCTCGCGAAGGCGCTAAGCGCCGTCTCACGCATCCCCTACATGGAGTCCATAGGACTCCATTGAGGCTTCCTATGCTTGTCACATGACCTGCAGTATCTCACCTCATTGTTAGTGTTAGCATTTTTATAGGAATAATACAAATGCTGTCACCCTAGTCTGTCAATCAAAATGCGCAGGCTCCCTGTAAAATCTTCCAAACATTCCAAGTCACAGATATCATCCTTATGCCAGTTGAATGTATGGTAAATGCTTCCTGCGGAATTTTTATAGGAAGGGAAATAAAAATAGTATGTTTTCCTGCAGCCTATGTACTCCCATTGAACTTCCTGCAGTATATACAAGTGAAAATATGCACATTTATGCAAATTCTCTGGATCTGTGGCATGTCAATTGTTATGATTATGAGATGTTACGATTATACTTGTTCCCTGGCTTTAAATGACAGGTTCACAAGAATCCTCTGCTAGGGAGTAGGGATGAGCTGTTCGGGTTCGGATGGCTCGGAGTTCGACCCGAACTTTGGCAGTTCGAAAGTTCGCGAATTTCGAACTTTTTAGGCGTGTTCGGTTCGGGTTCGAAAAAAAAAAAGAGATTTTGAAAAAAGTATAGAAAATGCTTAAAAAAATACTAAAAAATCTAGAAATAAAGAGACTCTTTACTGCAGAATATTATAAGCAACGGTTTATTAGATATTGAATTAAAAACTAATGTGTACGTGGAAAGATTATCAACTCTAAATGACCTCTGTTCACAAACAGGCATAACACCAGGTGTTTTTAGTCTGGTAATCAATTTGATACATTGTACAATATACTGAGGGTGGGGTGGTGTCTGCTTCTGATTGAGATTTGAGAATTAATTTCCCTAAAACATCCTAATATGCTGCATTTAACTGGTGTTTGAAAAAAATCTAAAAGCAATGTTATTTTTCACCTCAGGATTAAACATTCACAGGGTTATTCAGAGAGCGGTGAAAAGCAGGAGAATAACTGGAGAAGTGAAAATTCTAGGTCAAAATAGGCAAACCAGAAAAATTCTCCCATTTATCTCACTTTCCAAATCGGCTATTTGGTCTAGATTGTTCTCTTCTCTTGCCAGTCCTCCTGGCTTTCACCGCTCTCTCAGGGTTGTTCAGAGAAAGGTGAAAACCAGGAGAATGGCAGGAAAAGAGAACAATCTGGACCAAATAGCCGATTAGGAAAGTGAGATAAGGCTAGGGTCAGACTAACACATTTTTCACAGCGACCGTCAAAAAGTGAGTCCGAACGCATTGCCGTATTTTTTCACGGATTGCGCGAAGATGGTCATACGATGCGCATTTTTGTGCGTGATTTTTTACGGATGCAAAACAGGAAACTTTGGGTGTCTGGACGTTATGTTGGCCAGACATGAGCAGGGTCTGACGTCTCTAAATCACGCACACACGCCGCTAGTGGACGCAGCGCACTCTGTACGTCCGTACTAGCGGTTCTGCGTTCTCGAAAAAATTTGTTCATTTTCCACTTGCGTTGCGCAGCCGGACTTTCGTGCGACCGTACTTCGTATATTGGCCGTCATTGCCCATCATTTGCTGCTAGTGCGGCCGTGATTAAGTGCGCCTAAACGCACGTTAAAAATTCTCTAGTCTGACCCTAGCCTAAATGGGAGAATTTTTCTGGTTTGGCTATTTTGACCTAGAATTTTCCATTCTCCAGTCATTCTCCTGCTCTTCACCGCTCTCTGAATGGTGAGACATGGTGGATGAGCAAGCTTCAGCACAGAGCCCCGTCCTGGATCCCTTCCAGCTGCAAGCAGAGTTACTCAGTGTGCCGTGAAGGAAATGTAACAGCCCTGTCCATGCTTGCTGGACCACGTATCTAAAGTAAAGTGCACCTTGCTGCTGACTGCCTTTCCCAACATTTCCATAACATTGTCTTCCACGTGCTGGTATAGTGCTGGAATGGCCTTCCGTGAAAAGAAATGGCATTTTGGAACCTGCTACTGTGGTACAGCACATTCGGAAAATTCATGTAAGGAAACAGAATCCACCAGCTGGAAAGGCAGCAGCTGTAATGAGAGTAATTTTGCCAAGCTGGCATTTAGACGTTGTGCATGTGGATGGTTGAGACAATATTTGTTCTTCCGCTGCAGAGGCTGGGGCAACAAAATCTGAGTGCATAAATCTGCAGCTCATGGGATGCTGGCAGAATCAGAGGAAGGACGTGGTACACCCATTACTGTAGCATCATCCCTGTCAGTGGAGGTTGTAGGCAATGACATGGCAGAACATATAGTGGGGGTAGAGACAGATGAGGAGGAGGACCTATGCAAAGTGTTGTGCCAACGGGATGCGTGGCAGGTGGTCATATGTCGCCTCAAGCACGTGGTACCCAAGTGTCTGTCTTTCCCAGGCGTGATCCTCTTCTGACATAGCTTACAAATAGCAACGCTGCAATCTGCTGCACATGTCATTAGCAGAGATCCTGGACGTGTGCTGCAAGACAACAGCGTTCTGCACCTGAGCAGCTCTGACATCTGATGCCTTGGACTGGCTACGGTTGCTCATAGAGGACGTTGTGCCTCATTTTGTTGGGCCTCCTCCTCCTCATTTGACTCCTCTGTTCGATCAGGCATCCAGGTGGAGTCAGTGACCTCATCATCATTGTCATCACCCCCTATCTCTTTGTCACTGGAGCCAACCTCGCAATATGCTGCAGCTGCTGGGGGAACATGAGTGCCAGTTCTTTGTGTGTCACTGGCACCCCCTCCCTCTAGGCTGATTATACTACCTTCCTCAACCTCAGAGTTTGAATCAGAGCACTGGAGTTGCTGCACATCCGCAAGCAGCATGTCACTGTCATTGTAGTCAAACAATTCAGCTGACTCCTCCGTGTATGATAGTGAGGCTACGGCAGGAGTAGCTGTCGACATGGAGGCTGGATTAGATGTTTTAGCAGCTGAGGTGGACTGTAAACCACTACAAGCCTGGCTGGCAGAGGACTCGGAGGATGAGGATGGCCTGGTTAGCCAATCCTGCAAATCCTCTGTATGTTGCTGCTGCTTAAGATGGCCAGCACCAGTTAGAAAGAACAAGCGTGCCCCTGCAGAGGAAGCACCACGTCCACGAAGACCAGGGGCAGAGCCTTCCGACACAGAGGCTGCTTGCCCTCTTATCTGTGTCTGGGAGTGTCTGCCTGTCCTTTTTGGTCTTTCCGATATAGTGAGTGATATATAGATTAAAGATACACAGATTTTCCAGAACAATGCTATACGTCAGTGATACACCCTGGCTGATAGCGGGCAACATCCAGATTGTACTCTGAATAGATAAACAGATGAACTCTGATTAAACTGTGTTATTGTATGGTATCTAGAATTAGATTAAAGATATACAGATTTTCCAGAACAATGCTATAAATCAGTGATACAGCCTGAGAGCCTGGCAGCAGCTGGCAGTGCCAACACTCAGATTACACAAATCCCAGATATCTGCTAGAAGAAAGTGAGACCCCAATAGCTGGCAGTGAGAAGACACAGATTACAATTCACAGAAATCTGCTAGACGTCTGTGAGACACACTGAAAGAACAATCTCCTCTCCTGCAAAAAAAAAACACGTGCTGGGGCTGTGTCAGGACCCCTGTCTGGAGCACCCCAGCACCCAACGTAAAGCCCGCCGCAAACGCAAGAAAGGCAAACCTGGTGCTGCGTTGTCCTGAGTGCAGGGCAGCACTTCCACAAACTGCTTTTCCTATGTCCAACTTTGCTCACAGCACTACAGGCCTAACAGGTGCCTCTAATCAACTAAAGACTGTTAACCTACTTAAGGGTGGAGCACCCAGAAGGCAAGGCTTCAGCATTATAGTTTCTCTAAGCCAGCAAGCCCAGTGGACTGTGATCCTGTGCCATCTTCATACTCTGCTATCCCGAGACTATCTTGTGAAACCCCTGCATCCAGTATCCTGTGTCCTCCAGAGATTTCATCCAAGACCCCTGCATCCTGCTTTCCCGTTGACATCTGTCTCCTGATTCCTCAGCAAACAAGATTCCCTTCAGCCCTTTTCCTGTCCTGTCTCATATCCCCAGTAAGTCTCCTACATGTGTCTCTTTGTATCGTGTTTCCTGCATCCCTTTGTGTCCCCACCAACATTGCATATTCCTTTGGTTTCTCTCCTTTAAATTCTGCCCTTCACCCTGCATAATCTGGATTTATTTTTACCTGAACCTGACAAATAAACCCCTGTTTTCCCTTAACCTGGTTTCTGTTGTGTCACTGCATCTTGGGTTCGTAACCTTGCCTGCCACGCTGGTACCTTACAGATTGCTGAAGCCTAAGGCTGGGGTCAGACCAGCGCACTTTTAACGTGCGTTCTGACGCACATAATTACGGCCGCACTAGCAGCAGATGACGGGCAATGACGGCCAATATACGATGTACGGCCGCACAAGAGTCCGGCCGTGCAACGCAAGTGGAATTTGAACGCATTTTTCTGAGAACGCTGAACCGCTAGTACTGACGTACTGAGTGCGCAGCTGCGGCATAGCGGCGTGTTTGCGTGATTAGGAGATGTCAGACACTGCTAATGTCCAGCCTACATAACGTCCAGACGCAAAAAGAGTTTTATTGACGATCCGTACAAAATCACGCCCGAAAATGCGCGTCGTCTGACCGTTTTTGCGTATTCCGTGAAAAAATACGTCAATGCGTTCGGACGCACTTTTTCACGTTCGCGGGGAAAAATGCTTTCGTCTGACCCTAGCCTTAACCAACCGAACGCGCAGTGACACAGGCTATAATGGAGCTGTTTCAAAAATCTTTCCAAGAGTTAATTGCCCACCTGGTAGAATTCCTTTCAAGTCTGCTGCAAAGAAAATGGGCCCCTTCTGCTAAAGTGTGCGTTCCTAAAGCAAGAACAATGCAAGGACACTTATCCACAGAGGAGCGTGCCCGAAGAATAGCGGCAGTCCTCTGTATCTACTGTGGAAATTCCGGCCACTGGCTCCCCATTTGCCCAGTGCGGCCCCCCAAAAAATTTACTCCCGATGAATCAATGGCAAAATCCACTTCGGCAAAAAGGTATGCTCCAAAAAAGTCCTCGGTGCCTAAAGCCACTCCGGCATCAAGGGCTGCTCCCCTATCTAGGACTGTTCAGGCACCCCTACCCCACGTCCAATCTATGCCAACACCGGTGACCCCACCAACACCGGTAACTGAGCATTTTGGACCCCAAGTGAATGGTTCTGCTAATGATGAAATTACGGAACCCATGGATGTCGAACAAGTGTATCCAGCGCCTACTGCATTCATAGAGACTGATCCAGCCGAACCAATGGATATAATGTCCATCCTTACAGCAACCGTGAACCCGTTGCCGGACTTCACTGCGGGCAGTGCCACCTGTAGCCCTCAGGGTTCTCTGGAACTAGGTGTCTCTGCTGATCAGGACACTCGTGACCCAGCTCCCCCTACAGAAACCCCGGGGGTCAAGCGTGGAGACCTTGAGGTGCCCACTGCCAAAACAGAAGTGCCACTCACCACAGAAGCCGCAGTTCAGACTGAGATCATCATGAACCAGTCTATAGTATCTGCAGAGACTGCTCACACCATTGCCACCCTCTGACAGGTGAAGACCTTTGCTCAAGCGATGGAGGGATTTCGGCACAACCTGGCATCTCAGCAGAACAACATGGTGCCAACATTGGATCCCACAGAATGCAATACCTGTGAACCCACCATTGCCAGGTACGACGTGCCCAACAAACCCAGTAGCGCCGCAACTGTGGTCCCTGCATGCAGCAAATCGGATATTGATTGGGAAACCACGGACTCTGAGGCTGACAACCAACCACAGACTGCACGGTTTAGTCAAGGGCCACCTGGTCAACATCGTACCCACCTGGGTGCCTTCTTGCCTGAGCCATCCATGAATCCGGCGACCTACCTTTGTGCAGCAATCACTCCCAAAAGTGTCCCTGGAATGTCAAAGGTGGACTCTCCAATTCCCCATAGCAAAAAGACCATGTTTTAAGCCAGTTTGGCTTCTGAACCAGACCCCAGCATTATTCCGAGGTACAAACCATGGTTGGATTTCATAACCCCAGAGTCCAGCGATGAAGAGGTACCTATCCCGGAGGAAGCTATGTGTATGACCACCCCGTACACCGTTCAAGGAACAATTGTGATGTGCCCTGATCACGACATAACCCATATGATGGGTATCACTGACCAGTTTCCTGCAGCGGTCACAACAGCGGATTTCCCAGCTGGTGGTCAAGCCTGGGCCACTCAGAGTGTGGCCTTAAAGGGGTGGAACTGTCAGAACCCCTGTCTGGAGCCCCCCAGCACCCCACGTAAAGCTCGCCGCAAACGCAAGAAAGGCAAACCTGGTGCTGCGTTGTCCTGAATGCAGGGCAGCACTTCCACAAACTGCTTTTCCTATGTCCAACCTTGCACACAGCACTACAGGCCTAACAGGTGCCTCTAATCAACTAAAGACTGGTAACCTACTTAAGAGTGGAGCACCCAGAAGGCAAGGCTTCAGCATTATAGTTTCTCTAAGTCAGCAAGCCCAGTGGACTGTGCCATCTGTATACTCTGCTATCCCGAGACTATCTTGTAAAACCCCTGCATCCTGCATCCAGTATCCTGTGTCCTCCAGAGATTTCATCCAAGACCCCTGCATCCTGGTTTCCCATTGATCATCTGTCTCCTGATTCCTCGGCAAACAAGATTCCCTTCAGCCCTTTTCCTGTCCTGTCTCGTATCCCCAGTAAGTCTCCTACGTGTGTGTCTCCTTGTATCGGGTTTCCTGCATCCCTTTGTGTCCCCACCAACATTGCATATTCCTTTGGTTTCTCTCATTTAAGTTCTGCCCTTCACCCTGCATAATCTGGACTTACTTTTACCTGAACCTGACAAATAAACCCCTGTTTTCCTGAACCTGGTTTCTGCTGTGTCACTGCATCTTGGGTTCGTAACCTTGCCTGCCACGCTGGTACCTTTACAGGCTGCTGGGAAGCATTATATAGTGTGCTGCGGGACTTAGCTCTGTGAGCCCATGATTGGGCAAAATTTGATTGGCATAGTCCTGCACCTGTCTTACACCTGACCGGTGGTGAGGTGCAAGGCTGTAGCCAATTACAAGCGTCAGGCCAGTGGAAAAGTGCATTATGGTCCATTGTGGGCGACCACGAGGAAATGTTCGATATTCGCCAAACGGGCAATGTTTGAATCGAACTCCTGTTCGGATCGAACCGCCAGCCCATCCCTAATCTCCATAAGCATGAGCATGGTCAGGACAGCTAGGAAACTATATGTCAACCCTTTGCTGCCGCGGGGTGTGCTATGCCTTCCTAGCGGCAGTTGGGCCTTGAAGACGCAGGTTGTACAGGCAAGCCCTGCTGTCTTCAATGGGCCACCTCGGGCCCCACCCCACACCCAGCGTGCGCTGTTGGCTGCAGAGAGAGGGCCCGGCCGTCCCCCTACAGCCAATGACACACGTCAGCTGTGGGGTGGGCTGAAATCAGCAGCCCGCGGCGCCACCAGTTGGCGTGGCGTACCGTACCTGTACGCCTCGCAGGCATTAACCCCCGCTTGACAGGCGACACCCACCCATCCTTAAGGGGTTAATCCATGTTTACTGCAAACATAGAGTGTCTCTTCAATATAACATTTCTATGCATTTAAATCAGTTTCCAACAACTTAAAATGCATAAACGGTCTATTCCTTTTATAAGGCTGACTGACCGTAGTTTTCTCCTCAATACTGATTTCTGGACCAGCTTCTCTGATTTCCAGTGAAAACAATACAAATAACCATTCAACAGTTTTAAACCCACGATGTTTTGCCCTCAAACCTTTTTTTTTTCGTAATCGGAAGCTTCCCTGCCTCCTTTCACAATCTCCAAAGGCAGCCAAGTTATGGACACTTTTCTGCTTGTAAGAACCCAGGACATACTTGAAAACGAGAGAAATCTCAATGTATCCTTCCTGGTAAAATACTTTATAAATAAATAAATAACTATAAGTGGGGAGTACATTAACAAGGAACAGGTGACAGCGGTGGGGATTGACACCTTGTCAATGAAGATTCCACTTTCCAGCCCCTCTTGCTACCATATACTGCATCCATCAACCTGTCACATTATAGAATAAACTGGTGGCTAAAAGTCCTTTTTAATAAATCAGATTGGACTTGATGAGCCCGGCTTCTAACTAATCCTATCCCTTTATAAAGAAAATCATCCAGTTAATATCATCTTTCAGATGTGTTGGACGTATACCAGTTTACTGTGATTTAAGAGTTGGATACTGGATGATCTCCATATTTTTTACCCTTAATATGAGCCAACTGCAGATCTGCGTTTTCCTAAGCACAGCAAATTTGTAGCTTTTGCAGATCAATGTATAATTAAATTGCATTAACCCTGTTCAGGCTAGTGCTGCATTAATTAATTTAAAAAGCAATATTATGACATCTTAAGCGGAATGAAATGACACCCTTACTTATCGAATCCTCTATCTGTACAATTATACTATTTAGCAAATGTTCTGATCTCTTTTAGTGATCTATTCCAAATAATTGGCTGATGTAGCTTATCGGCCACCATAGCATGTGAATGTGTTCATATTTAAATATTTATTTAATTTGTTTTGAAATCCTAATATGTTCTGGCATTTTATGCAAAAAAGGAAGTCAAAGCTGGACATCTTTTTAGAACAAGATTAAAAAGGGCACGGATGATCCAACATCTATCAAATCTTGCCCCAGTCTTAATTCACTCGAGATCTGTATTAACATACCTCGATACAGAATGTACCTGTAAACATGTAACATAATGACTATATTTCCTACATATTTATTTCCTGTGTTAATCTGTATATTTGTGTTTTTGTTTTTAATATTACAGAAATACAAAGTAACAAATGCAACGACTGTAAAAGTGACAATGTTCTTGAACCAAGGACATACTTGAAAACGAGAGAAATCTCAATGTATCCTTCCTGGTAAAATCCTTTATAAATAAATAAAATAAATATTGTTAATTTGTATTTAATGATTTTATTGGTTACAATTGCTCATTCTGGGTAATATGTCGGAGTGGTATTGCTAGCATTTCATGGTTTTCATCCATAGGAATAAAACATCAGAACGTTAAACCCTTTAGTCATTCGGTTATGTGAGTGTATTCTTTAGATGGCAAGTCAGTGCAGGAGCAATGTTCTTGACACAAGTCTTCAGGATCCTGCAGACACTGTTGCTCCTTCTCTTTATTATTCATAGTAGGAGAGAGTTCTTGCTGTTCTTTGCAGGGAAAACATTTACACCAGGTCACAGGGTTACGAAAGTGGACTTTAAAATACTAAATATCCAAGTTTATTTAGTTTAAAAAGTTAATTCTAATGTGTTTTTTGTTTGTTTAAAAATAATCAAGGCGTAGTTTTCTTTTTTTACCCCAAATATAGTCTACCATTCGAAACATTACACTAAACGAATATCCCTTAAAGCAGTGTTTCCCAAACCTGTCCTCGTGACCCTGAACCAGGCCAGATTTTGCAGATCACCTTGGGGGAAAAAGTAGACTGAATCCTGCAATCACTGAGCAGCAAATCATATCACCTGTGCTGTGCTTCACGTATCCTGCAAATCTGGCGAGGCGGAGGGTCCCGAGGACAGGTTTGGGAAACACTGCCTTAAAGGTTCAGACTGTCAGCAAATTTTTGATTTCATACCACTACAGCAGTCATCATGTCTGTCCTTTTTTCCATTGCATAAACAGCGTACTAAAGCCAACTAACTTGCACTAACTATAACTCGGCAGGGCATTTAGCCACTGGGTTTGTCATACAGGGTTATTCAAAGAGATTCGAAAAGTCACCGCACGTTCGGTGACTTTTCGTTCTCTTCAATTTGGTGCAAATTGGCTTTCCCATTTCAGCCACCCTGCGGTGTATTCAGCAAGCACCACAGGGCTGTCGAAGTGCAGGGAAAATCTGCCGAAAACCCAGCGAATGCACGCCGAAAACCCACAAAAACATTTGGATTAACCCTTCGAAGATGCCGGAAAAACCCGAGCAGGAGCCGATCACACACAGCGCAGCCGCCGGAAAAAGCCGACACCGCAGAAAAAGGCAATGAATAAATTAGGAAAACAGTTTGCTTGACTGATTGAAAAGTGAAACGCTGTTTGCAAAGAAACTACTGAGCTAAAATGTCTGAAATTTACATATGAGGTCCAATGAATGATAATAAAAAGGGCTGTTACAGAAAATATAAGTAAACTTAAAAAAAAAACAGAAAGATGCTTAAAATATCCTAAAAAATCTATAAATAGACTCTTTACTGCAGAATTTTATAATGAACGGTTTATTAGATATTGAATTAAAACGGGAATATTTTTAACATTGAAGCCTATGGGATTCGCCTGAATAAACCAGCCGAATTAAACCACCGAATGGCAGGGCATTAGGGGAACCTTTCACTGCTGGTTTGTGTTCTCTGAATAGCCGAAGCAGTGTTTTTCATGGGGTTTTCACTGCCCTCGTATAGGCACCGTATGTGCAGGCAATTCGCCAGGATTTGACGAATTGCCTGCTCTCTGGATAGCCGAATGGCCAAGAAAGGTAACCGAACACTGAAAATCAGTGTTCGGTTACCTTTCTCCGGCCATTCGGATCTCTTTGAATAACCCTGATAGTCTGTGTTTTCATTTTGGTGTATGTTTTGTAAAACTTTTTGGCATAAGGACCAAAAACAAACAACAGGATAAACAAAAGTATAAGAAATCATGCACAGTTAATTTTACAAACCATAAGCAAGCTGCTGAGGACAACTAACCCTTTCGCTGCTGAGGCTTTTCCCGCCTCTGTGCTGAGGTCATTTTTACCGATTTTTGCTCATCATGTTTAAACGTGTTTTGAAGGCTTATTTTAGTATATGACCCAGACATATTATATATCGTTCTTTCCGTCAGACTCGGCAGATTCATAATATGTCATTATTATATGTATAACAAAAAATTCAATAAAATATGAATTTTCAATAATTTACAATGTGTAAAGTGGTTTTTTTTCACATTTTAACATGCGAGCAATTGCGGTTATATTTTGTATGTGGTGCGCTTGTTAAAAAAATTAGAGATGGGGTCTCGTTACATTTTTTTTTTTTTTTTTGGGGAAAATTACGTGCTTTTTAACAAACGCACCGCATACAAAAATCGTTAGTGCAGCATCATTGTTCACATTATAATTGAAATGGTAACAATATTGCTGCATTAACAAACCAAAAAAAAAACTTGTTTATTTTCTTTTATAATTTTTTTTTAAATATTTTTTTATTTTTATTTATTTTTTTACAACTTTTTTTATATTCATGTTTGGTATTGTTGGAACGGCCATGCTCTGGCCGATCCAACAATACCAAACATTAACCCCTAACTGCCACTGATCGGGAGATAGGGGGTTCATTGGAACCCCCTATCTCCACCATTGGTGGCAGTTAGGGGTTAACTCCAGGCCTGGCGTCATCGTGCATAGATGCACGATGACGCCAGTCCTCAGGGGGCATTCCCGGAAGCTTGGCCGACATCCAAGATGTCGGCCAGCTCCGGGAAAGGATCACGAACCGGCGCTTTTCGGCGCCGATTCGTGATCCGGCCCCCATGGGGTTAATGCCAGGTACCATTTGGAAGGGCAGGCTGTGCCCTTCCAAACGGTGCCTGGGTTAACCCCCTGCACGCCGCCGATCGGGAGGGAGAGAGGTCCGAAGGACCTCCCCCCCCCCCCCCTCCCATTCAGGTGCCTCCTCCGCACATGCGGGGGGGGGCCTGAATTAGGTGTCATCGCGCCCCCGCAATGACACCTAATTACTCCGGCGGCGGTTCCAGCTGCTGGGCTGACATCGAGGATGTCAGCCCACACCGGGGGGGCCAGCGATCGGCCGGAACCCGGCCGAACGCTGGCCCCAAAGAGAGGACGCGCTCAGCGCGTCCACTGCATGGAACGCTACCTGTGGTTGGACTTGCTGAGCGCGTCCACCGCAGCGAAGTGGTTAACCGAAAACTGTTTTTATGTCACAATGATCGTGTATAGAAGAACAATGCGACTTAAAGATATAGATATTTGTCTATCTTTTATGATAAAATGTGAGCAGCGATTACAGTCATTTCCATAAAAGGTGAACAATTCCGCAGAAGCTTCTTGTAACAAAATTGATCTTACTTACACATTTCTGGCAGAGGAATTTGAAATGATACAAAATGACAGGTAACACTTTTGAAAGGAGTTTTTACAATGGAAACTGCATTAAAAAAATGATATTTGTCTAAAGTACGGAAAGTGCAAAATTGCTTCCTAACATTTTTTTAGCATCGGTAAACATAAGGCAATTTGAGAATCCTAAATATATTTAGTCATCGTTGTATACAGAGAAGGAATTCTACAAGATAGGCTGTTTTTACTAGATCATTAACGTAATACCGATAATATCTTAACCCCTTCACTACTAAGATTTATTTTTTGACTTTTTTTTATTAATTTTATTTTTATTTTATATATTTTTTATTTTTTTAACAGTTAACAATTAAATATAAGGTGAAATAGATGTTTTGTACAGAAATTGTTATTTTAAGATAGTTAAAAAATTTAAATAATGTTTGTTCATTTTTAATTTTTCATGTATTTGTTTATTCTTTGAAGAAATATTGTTGAAATGTAAGATTCCGAGTTCTAGAAGGTGTCCTTTATCTTACACAATTTCAAACAGGGTCTACATTATTATCATACAGGCAGAAAAGACCTTTATGTTAAACGCAGTAACTCTGATGAATAAATCTAATAAAAATGTTAAGATCACCTGCATATGGGGATTTGTTGTGATTATAATGAGGTGACAGCTTCCACAAAAAATACCAATAGAATATTTGATATATTTTTTTAATTGAGGTTTGATTTAATTGAGATTTGGGAGTACTATGCATTGCTGGTATTTTTTGGTTGGTTTTTCTGTTTTTTTCTATTCTCCTATTTACATGTTTTTAGATCCAAGATGAATAATGTATAAATTGGTTCATAATGGTAATACGTCTCTCCTTCTCCTTGATTTGAGTAAAATAGGTGTCAATATGGTGATATGAACTTGTATTGAAGTTTTTTTCCCTTGTCGACTCATTGTATACAAACTTTGTAACGGAGGAGATACGAAACCGAAACTGACGGTAACGTCAGAGCACTGACTTGTCAATCAGGTGCGTAAACTTAGTGGATGTCGTTCCACTCAACTGTCTCTTCCCCATGTGGCATGGCACAGTGACGGACTCCTTTGTTTCAGTTATGTGTCAACTAAATCTTGACACATGAAGTGAGGGATTCCCTGTAAAATGAGCCCAACTTGTTTTTGTGCATGAAAGGTGCACCTTCAGTCCATAATTCACAATTGCAGTGGTAACCTGTTTGCAATAGTATTGTCCTGCTAGCAGTGATTCCATACACAAATTACCACTTCACTCATAATGTGGTTCTCGTATTCAAATGAGTTGCATAACAGTATACCTTTAACCTCCCTGGCTGTATTCCCGAGTGTGACTTGGGGTTAAATTTCGCTACCGCGAACATTAACTCCGAGCCACACTCGGGGTTGCATACTCTCCTCATCCCGCGCTCCCTCGCTGTCCCCCGCAGTGTGATCGCGTCAACTTGCTTCCTGGTTACGCTCCCTGCGAGTCACACGATGCAGGGGGGCGGGACCAGGCAGCAAACTGAAAAAAGAAATAAGAATATTCCAATGTAAAATTTCGAGCAGCATGACCTGCTCATGAACGGCCACTAGGTGGCATTAAGGATCAGAAACAGACCATACATACACAGTCTAATATTGCACCCTTGTTTTCTGAAAGGTTTCAGTGTTTTTGCTTTGATTATGTGATTGAATATAATGTATTAGCATTATTTTGGATAATTATTTTTGGGATAATAAATTATGTCGTGTTTCAAACTTGCTTGCATGGATTTCAGTGCGTTATTCCTAATTATTACTGGCTTACTATATAAAAAAATAAGTTTCCTTCAAAAAACGACGCTTTTAGACACAAAATTTTGAAAAAATCTAGACCGCCAGGGAGGTTAAACATATTTAACAGTAGATGCACACAACGTTTGTAAAAAAAAATCTTCAAAAAAAAGACTGTTCAGATTTCAATAAAAGCAAAAATATAGTGTGGCTTTAATTTTTTTTTCTCACGATTTGTTGAATCTACTTCTCTGAAGTGGCCACGCTGTTAAAAAACAAAGTGGCAAACCTGCCTCAATTCATTGAAAAGAAAATATTGATACCGGAACCCTCAGCAGTTGTGTTGTAAGCTAACTCTTATTCCAAAGAACACCAGGATCTTCCAATATGAGGGCAGTAGGATGCTAGAATGTTTGTATCCACAGTCCGAGTTCACGGAAAACATAAGCGGTCTGCGTCTTGCCTTATGTTGGTTTCTAAAGGAAGTCTACGCTTACGTAATTTTGTAAGAAGTTGTTTCTGAGATCTTTGTTAACCTGATTACCAACTAACAGCTGCAGGTCCTGGCAGGTTTTTTTTGGCTGAGTTTAGTTTTGGAAGTATTTTTAGAGAATTGTCATGACTTCAGAGTTGACTTTCTTAAGAGACAAATTGTTCTACTTCAGCCTTGTTAAAATTCCAAACCAAAAAGAGAATTGATCTTTAAGTGACATAAACATTTTGGAATTGGAATTGTGTACTCAAGATAGAGTGGTGAGAACTGGATCATTGTGCCCTCATAGATAATTGTGTACAAACTTGTTCTTAAGAACTGCTAACCAATAGACTGTGATACAGAGATGATGAAAAATGTTTATTCCGGGATGCATGTCAATGTCAAGAAACGGTGGCTATGAGCGCAGGAAACAAGGTGTCCCTGAAACCAGAGCGATACTTCAAATCAGAGCCAGGAAACAATTCAGTCAATAATATCAGGAACCACCAAGGTACCTGGATGTTCTGGCAGAAGTCTAAGCGGAAGAGGCTGAGTTATAAAGGGAGCCAATTTAAAGAATTAAACCAACTTAAGAATTAAACCATCAGCAAGGTAAATTGATCTTTCCAGTCTGTCTGCAAAGTAAACTGTCCGACAGCCAAACCTATAAAATGCAGACAGACTGCAAGAATGGAAAAGTAAAGAGCGCCAATGCCAGAATGTACAAGACAGAGTACTTCGCTTTTCACGTTTTTCTCAGTAAGACATATATATTTAACAGATGATATTTATATTACAATGCACATATATATCTGAGAAAATGCAGTGTGCCTATAATGCATTATGGTGTTTTGTCTGGGTTATAATATCTATTGGATAGAGCAGAACAGAATGCAATGAAAAGCACATTTTAATCCTATGGAATACGTGTTTGTAACGGAACAAGTTCAAGGTCATTTTGATATACAGTTGTGTTCAAAATTATTCAACCCCCACTGAAATTGAGTGTTTTGGCCAGTTTGACATTGATTTTGATCAAAGAGGCACGTGTAGGTCAGACAAATATAACATAACATTTATAATGAAATAACCACAAATGTCTTTTCTGTGCTCACATCATCAGTTTTATTCAACCCCCAAGTGACATTCAATCTTAGTACTTAGTACAACATCCTTTTACAGTTATAACAGCTTTTAAACGTGAAGCATAGCTTGACACAAGTGTCTTGCAGCGATCTACGGGTATCTTCGCCCATTCGTCATGGGCAAAAGCCTCCAGTTCAGTCACATTCTTAGGCTTGCGCACTGCAACTGCTTTCTTTAAGTCCCACCAGAGGTTCTCAATCGGATTTAAGTCAGGTGACTGCGATGGCCACTCCAAAATGTTCCAGCCTTTAATCTGCAACCATGCTCTAGTGGACTTGGAGGAATGCTTGGGATCATTGTCCTGTTGAAAGGTCCAACGTCTCCCAAGCCTCAGGTTTGTGACGGACTGCATCACATTGTCATCCAATATCTCCTGGTACTGAAGAGAATTCATGGTACCTTGCAAACGCTGAAGCTTCCCTGTACCTGCAGAAGCAAAACAGCCCCAAAGCATGATTGACCCCCTGCCATGCTTCACAGTAGGCAAGGTGTTCTTTTCTTCATAGGCCTTGTTCTTCCTCCTCCAAACATAGCGTTGATCCATGGGCCCAAACAGTTCTAATTTTGTTTCATCAGTACACAGAACACTATCCCAAAACTTCTGTGGTTTGTCCACATGACTTTTGGCATACTGCAGTCGACACTTCTTATTCTTTGGAGACAGCAAGGGGGTGCGCCTGGGAGTTCTGGCATGGAGGCCTTCATTACGCAGTGTGCGCCGTATTGTCAGAGCTGACACTTCAGTACCCACATCTGACAAATCTTTTCTCAGTTCCTCAGCAGTCACACGGGGACTTTTCTCCACTCTACGCTTCAGGTAGCGCACAGCAGTCGAAGTCAGCATCTTCTTTCTGCCACGACCAGGTAGCGTTTCAACAGTGCCCTTTGCCTTGAATTTGCGAATGATGCTTCCTATGGTCTCTCTTGGTATGTTTAACATCTTTGCAATCTTCTTATAGCCATTGCCCTTCCTGTGAAGAGTAATCACCTCTTCTCTTGTCTTCCTGGACCATTCTCTTGACTTCACCATGTTTGTAACCACACCAGTAAATGTCTAGAAGGAGCTGAGTATCAGTCATTTTAAAGCTGCCTAATTGGTGCTTATTATGCTTTATTGCTGCTCCGTGACATCCACAGGTGTTTTCAATACCTGATTGAAAACACTTGAATGAACCTCTGTTCTTCAGAGTGGCAGTTTTTAAGGGGTTAAATAATTGTGTCAATGAAGAATTCACAAAAGAAACATTTACTACTGTATTACAAATCCAATTGATGTCATTTTAGTTGCATATGGTTCTTTAAAAAGTCCTTGTAGGATTTCATTCTGAATACAATTACAAATGTCACTAAATTCCCTAAAACCCTTTACAGCATTGGGGGTTGAATAATTTTGAACACAACTGTATTTGTCAAAAATCACCATTATTCTTATTTTCCACACATCAGTCTTTCACTTGCCATGTAGTAATGTTCAAGTTCTATACTGTGTATTTAATAAGTGGATCTCCCATCTCCCACACAGGGTTATTCAGAGAGAGGTGAAAACCAGGAGAATGACTGGAGAAGTGAAAATTCTAGGTCAAAATAGCCAAACCAGAAAAATTCTCCCATTTATCTCCCTTTCCAAATCGGCTATTTGGTCTAGATTGTTCATTCTCCCGGCAATTCTCCTGGATTTCACCTCTCTCTGAATAACCCTGTTAATTGTGGTTTGTGGTGCAATTCCGGTGAATTTAAATCTATAAGGTATGAGTAGTTGCTATGGAGTTTTTACATTGCCCCTTTCTGCTGTTGATGCTGCTGGAAATGTCTTCTACCTTCCTACTATTGTCTTCAGGCATGACATAAAAATGGATCCGTGGTTGCTAGAGCGATGCACAGTTTGTGATAAAATGTACAGTACTTTGTCGGCCTCCTTTTTAAAACCATGAAATGAATAAAAAATTTATTTAAAAAATTTTATATAATTGAATTCTATATACTGTATTCTCAAGGTTTGTTACATCATTACAAAAATATATAATACATTGGTGTCAAATCAAACCGCATGATTTTTGCAAGGGAAGTCGAGCTCCCATTCGGGGCACACACTGTAAGGCTTTTGGTCTGCTGTTGCTGCTGTGCAACTAGCATCATGTCTAGTTTATCTTAATCTGTTTTACCTGTATTAGAGCAGATATTAGGGGCCCTATCACCTGATGTGAGCTGAAAACTCCATCGCTAACAAAAAATTCTAATGCGAGTCGCTAAAAGGTAGCACTTGACGACCCACCAACAGATCACCTTGTCCGCTGCAGTCACTGTACAAGGTCGTTTAGCGCACGTTAAGGAAACCGTATGACCAGGGCTGAGACCCAGCGCTAATGCATTTGTGTACAGGATAGAACTGTTTCTTCCAGTACAGAGTGCCTGACCACAGTGGCGTAGCGTGGGGGGGGGCTGGGGGGGCGGTGGCCCCGGGCTCAGTTTTTTTTGGGGGCGCCAGGGGCACCATAGTGGGCCCCCGCCGCCGGTTTCCCTGCCCTGTGCGGTCAGTGCACACAGGCAGCCAGCGGCACACTCTGGAAATGCCGCGGTGGCGCCTGCACCGCCCCCTCACGTGACGTGTCACGTGAGGGGCGGCGCCAGTGCAACGTGCTTAGACTGGGCTGCAGGCGCCACCGCGGCATTTACAGAGTGCGCCGCTGGCTGCCCAAGAGCACGATGACATCACAGGGAAACCAGCGGGGGCCTGCTATGATGCCCCAAACCACCCCCCTCTACCGACCCGCGGGCCCTCAGAGCCAGTGAGCGGGGGGGGAGAGGGGGCAAATATATCCATGTTTGAGCTACTGGGGGCAAATATATTTATGTGTGAGCTACTGGGAGCAAATATATTCATGTGTGAGCTACTGGGGGCAAATATTCATGTGTGAGCTACTGGGGGCAAATATTCATGTGTGAGCTACTGGGGGCAAATATTCATGTGTGAGCTACTGGGGCAAAATATATTCATGTGTGAGCTACTGGGGGCAAATATATCCATGTGTGAGCTACTTGGGGCAAATATATTCATGTGTGAGCTACTGGAGCAAATATATTCGTGTTTGAGGTACTGGGGCAAATATATTCATGTTTGAGGTACTGGGGGCATTGGGGCAAATATATTCATGTTTGAGGTACTGGGGCATTGGAGCAAATATATTCATGTTTGAGCTGCTGGGGGCAATATATATCCATGTTTGAGCTGCTGGGGGCAATATATAAATCCATGTGTGAGCTGCACATTACTGTGGGTTTTATTGCTGTGGAGCTCTGTGATACGCTCATACACTCTGCACATTACATTGTATCACAGTTAAGGGGTTCAATGCCCTAATGGTGGAAGGGAATCGGGGCATGATAACGTGTCCACAGGTTGGGGGGGGTGCACAATTCTTGGCTGGCCCCGGGAGCTGACAACCCACGCTACGCCACTGCCTGACCATACTTATCCTCTGCCCTCACAAGAGCAGTGATGGGCATTGAATGATAAATGCCACCCGAAAGCATGTAGAATCATTACAATGCATTTAATAGATCCAAAAGGAAGGCCAGGTGAGCGACAATAATTTCCCTGCTGCATCATATTTATTTATTTATAAAGGATTTTACCAGGAAGGATACATTGAGAATTCTCTCGTTTTCAAGTATGTCCTGGGTTCAAGAACATTGAGTGGTTACAGAAATACAAAATAGTAAAATACAAGATATTAACACAAGACCAAATATACAGATTAACAGAAAAATAAATATGTAGGAAATAAAGTCATTATGTTACATGTTTACAGGTGCATTTCGTATTGAGGTATGTTAATCGGGTAGTATTAAGGGACTTTAGACTGGGGGAAGATTTGATGGCATCTGGGAGGTTATTCCATATTTGCGGTGCTCTGTAGGAAAATGAGGATCGAGCCACTTTCTTTTTGTATTGTGGTATTGCAAGTAAGGTGCTGGTCCTGGATCTGAGGTTATAGGATGAGGGAACTGCCGGGGGAAGCAGCATATTCAGGTAGGGTGGTAGCTTCCCAGAAAAGCTCTTAAACACCAGGTTGGAAAGGTGAAGGGTGCGTCTAGATTTCAGCGATGGCCAGTTTAGTTCTTTTAACATGTCACAATGGTGGGTCATGTAGTTACATTGTAGCACAAAGCGACAGAATGAGTTATACAATGTAGTAAGTTTCTGGAGGTGTGTTTGAGGGGCAGCTGCATACACTACATCTCCGTATTCAATGGCTGGCATAAGCATTTTTTGTACAATCTGCTTTCTTACCGCGGGGCTCAGGCAGGATTTGTTTCTGTACAGGGCACCTAGTTTGGGGTAGAGTTTAGATGAGTTTTTCGATGTGGGGGCCAAAAGATAGATTTGGGTCCAACCACATACCTAGATATTTGAGAGAAGTTACTGTGGTCAGCGTGCCATTTGATTTTGTTCTGACACATAGATGGGGTGTTTGCAATTTGTGTAGTTTAGGAGCGGCTCCAAAGAGCATTGTAACAGCTTTGTCAGTATTTAGAAAAAGTTTGTTATCTGCGATCCACTTTTCTACCCCTGTGAATTGTTCTTGCAGCACTGCCTCCAGCTGTGGGAGATTTGGTTTGCTGGTATAGATTACAGTGTCATCTGCGTACATGTGTACAGTTGAGGCTTTGCAGACATTGGGCATATCGTTTATGAATATAGTGAATAGCAGGGGACCGAGTATCGAGCCTTGGGGTACACCGCACGTGACTGGGAGGGGAAGGGAAGTGCTGTCAGAAATGGACACAAATTGCGACCTATCAGACACATATGATTGGAACCAGGTTAACGTGCTATCACCAATACCAGAGTTTTTAAGTTTTTGTAATAGGATGCCATGGTCTACTCTGTCAAAAGCCTTGGCAAAATCAAGGAAGATGGCTCCAGTTAGGTTTCCTTGTTCCATGCCCGCTTGGATATCATTACAAACTTTTAAAAGGGCAGTTGTAGTTGAATGATTTGGACGAAAGCCTGATTGATCTGGGGTTAAATAGTTCTGATACTGATAATAATCACGTAATTGAGTGTAGACACATTTTTCCAGAATTTTTTGACATTACAGGGAGCAGTGATATTGGGCGGTAGTTGGATACCAAAGTATTGTCTCCACTTTTATGGATAGGTACCACCCTTGCAGTCTTCCAAAGTTTAGGTATGTATCCAGTCGCCAGTGATTTATTGATTAGGGTTGAGACAGGTTTTGCAATGGCTGGCGCACTGATTTTCAGCAGCATTGCTGCGATTTGATCAGGTCCAGACTGGTATTTAATTTTTTGGTTACGGAGAAGTTTAGTGATGGCACTGACAGGCACTGGTCTAAAACTGAATTTCTCTGCGTTACAGGGTCTTTGCACTGTTGGTGGGGCCTGACCTGTGTGCGGCCTTTCTGATTGCGTGTAATTTCCTAGCTTAGCAATCAGGGTGGTGGCACATCCAACAAAATAATTATTAAAAGCATTTGCTACATCTTGTAACGGTGGGCATTAGCACTCACCTCAGAAAGTGTATTTGGATCCTTCAGGACAGATTTCTAAAGACAAAAGACCAAGAATGGCTGTAATCTGATCTCCCAAGCCAGGGAGTAACGGGACAGAACTGAAAGGGCAACCAAGCTCAATTGGCTTCAAGGCCAACTGACCACTTAGTGCAAACACAAATACTCCAAAGAGAACAGATACAGTGATACTTGAACAAAAACCTTAACGTGATACAAAACAGAATAGGCAAGATAGTAGAGGACAGACCTAACAAAGCAACTAAGCTCAATTGGTTTCTGGACCAAAATACTGCTTAGTGCAACACACTTCTAGATAAGGACATACAGTGAGGAATCTGAGTATACCAGCCTGCAGGGGAGGCCTTCAAGCAGAGCTGAGATACTGTTTCTCCACAAAGATAGCACAGATACAGACGGACAGACAATATATATATATTCTACAAGAAGCTGGGCAGGACTTCAACTGGACTCTGGAAGCACGCAGAACTGGATGCCTTGCGATTAGGACTCACAACCAGTTAAACGAACATAAGACATGAATCATAAGGCTGAACTAACATAAACATGAACAAGAGAGACAAGAACCATAAAGGCAACACATATACAAGAACGAGAAGTACCAGGCAAAAGTACACAAGGGATAATCAAGAGAGTAGTCAGAAGGGATAGCCGGGTCGAAACGTGATCAGGGTCCTCGGACAGAAACGGGTCAGCAACAGATTAATCAGAAAATACCAGGAAACAAGACTCCACCAAACTAGACACCACGACAGTCCAAGGAGCACCTTCTCTCAACCTCATTTAAAGGCTGATGGCTCCTTGGACTTATGCTTGGCTCTGCCCCCTCAGATGCCGTTTTGCCAGCCCTTACTACTGGCAACAGGCTAGCCAGCGATGCCACCTGGTGCCCTGACCCCCCCAGGGAGCGCTGCGGGGGCCATGGATGTGACACATCTAGGGTGTGTTGTACAGTTTGGTTGTTTACTTTGACAGCAGCCGGTTGGGAGTGGACGGGGGGTGCTTGTATGTTACTTATGATTTTCCAAAAATTTCTGGGGTTTGATATGTTATTGTTTAAATTTTCATTGAAGTACTGGGCTTTAGCCATTTTTGTTTGTTTTGTGCATGCATTCCGGCATTTTCGGTATTCACAGTGATCGCTCATGGATCCAGTACTCTTGAAATTTGACCACAGGGAGTCTCTAAACTGGTACATATGCGTAAATAATACATGTTACAGGGCAAGACTTATACATGTGTCCCTTTTAAACATGGTCCACATGGTCACCTTAATAATCAACCGCTTACATACTATGAATAACCCTCAGCATAAAATGTTCAAAATTAGCTAATATATTAGAATTAGATATATGTGGATAAAGGATACATATATCATAATAGAGCCTACTGCAACAGCTGCGACATTGCTGACCAGATCCATTGCTATGGTGTATGGGGCCAAGAGAACACCTGTGCTGGATTCCTTTCAATTGCCTGTTAATTGCCCATTTAATTTTGGGCAAGAACCTGTTTTTGTGGGGGGTTTTTGAGTTACAGGATTGAGCAGTAGGTAAAATTTTGTGATTCGCGTCCGTCCAGAAATTGACGCTGGCACCAAGTGATCTGTTGGCTACAAAAGCGCTAGAGATCTGTAGCGCTGCCCACATTAAGTATAGGACGTGTAAAGTACACTAAGCTTGCGCTACGAATCGCTAATAGCGACGCACTAAGTGATTACCCCCCCTGTTTCTAGCGGGAGGCAAATGATCTGTTGGTCAGGTGCTAGACTCATTTTACCTGGCGCTAACACAAAAACATGCTGACGCTCGGGTTAGCTCATATCAGGTGATAGATATGTAAAGTATTACTAAGCAGAATGGTCCCTACTCCACTCAACCTGTTGATAATAATAAGTGAGCAATTAGTGTTGCATGCTTTGATGGATAAACCAAGAAATGGCATGCAAGAAGAAATTAAAAAGGAGAAAGTGAATTCTATAACCTGCAGATAAAGAAGAGATTGCTACTATATCTTAGATACGATCTGGAGTAAATTTATTTTCATTTTCTAAGATTAGCTATTAGCAGGATTATTCAGCAGGAGACAGGATTAATTTGCTAATGTCTTGGTTTACTTGTATATTGTGTGTGCGAGGCATTCTAAATGAGACTTTTGATTTCCATTTATTTTTTAAGAAATGCCCATTGGTATCTGGATTATAAAATTGCTAAACAAAATCTTTGTAGGGTATTATAGTTGCTAAATGAGTGTATTTTTAATTAACAAAAAGTTCCAAAAGAAGGACGTCCTTATCATTCGCATTCTCGCAAGCTTATGCAGATGGTGTTTCTTACATTGTGCAAATTCAAATGAAGTCTGCTGTTACAGCATACAGGGATAGATGGCCTTTTGCTAAATACAGTAAATGTGATGAACATAATAAAAGTGGATGCATATCCTGCTTATGGGTAATTGTAGTGATCATAATATGATGATCAGCAATGCAGTTTGGGAAAAAAAACAAGAAAATGGAAAAATTTCTGGGCGAAATGTCTGCACATGGAAATCGCAGTAATACCTTTTATCTGTACTGATCTGGGATTTTCTGCAATTATAACCCACTGAATTTTGCCCTGGAACAGCAGTGAGTGACTCCTGAGTTGTCCCAGTATTCTGCCCTCTTCTTGGCTGCTGTAATGCAGTAGTAAAGTTTTTTGTTTTTTTTAGGGATGTGCATGGCTGAATAATTTGTTTAGTTTCGTTACGTTTTTAAATCATTTCGTTTTCGAAATTTCGTAACTAATTTCGTTTAGTTTCGGATCGATTTAAAATTTCGAATTGATTCGAATTTCATATATCAATTCGATAGTTGATATCAATTCGAATTTTGGATCACTAGGTAAAACCCCAATTAATCAAATTTAGCTGTTAAAAGAAAAGCTAGGGTTAAATTTTAAGCTGTGTCACAGATTTAGTATTTGAATCAAATTAAACAGTGAAACAAAATTGTGCAGCCCCCACTCTCTGGAACGCTCTCCCTCGTGCTGTCAGACTTTCCCCTAACTTCTCTTCCTTCAAACGCTCCCTGAAAACATTCCTATTTAGGGAAGCCTACCACCCATCTCACTGACGCAACCATCAATCACTCTCACCTTACAGTCCTCTCCTCCTGTTTCCAACCCCAACCCTCCTAGATTGTGAGTTCCTACGGGAATAGGGCCCTCATCTCCTCCTGTACTGTTTGTCAAATGTTGTTCAATGTATTGTAACCCTGTCTGTACTGTGCTTATTGTACAGCGCTGCGGAATATGCTGGCGCTTTATAAATAAATAATAATAATAATAATGAAGTCCTTTTCTGACTATTACTTGTATTTTAAGCTAAGATCAATTCGATAGTTGATATTAATTTGATAGTTCATTTCAAATCCAATAGTTGATATCAATATGATAGTTCAATTCAAATTCAATAGTTATGATGATGACACAGTGTAAAATGAAATAAATTTGTTTATATACCATTTTGCTTCGTTTCAAATTTGTATCGTAGCGATTTCTTATTCGGAAGTACTTCCAAATACGAATTATCAAATTTCGTTCCAAATTCCAAATTTTTCCGAAATTAAGGCACATCTCTAGTTTTTTTTTTGTTACCGTGAGGAAGGAGGCTATGTCAGTAGTGGGGAAATTAATGGAAACCATGTTAAAGGAAAGGATTGTTGAACATCTAAAAACACATAGATTACAGGATCAGAAACAACATGGGTTTACCTCAGGGAGATCATGCCAAACTAATCTTATTGATTTTTTTTGATTGGGTAACAAAAATAATAGACACAGGTGGTGCAGTAGACATTGCTTATTTAGATTTCAGTAAGGCTTTTGATACTGTTCCGCATAGAAGGCTTATCAATAAATTGCAATCTTTGAGTTTAGATTCCAATATTGTTGACTGGATTAGGCAGTGGCTGAGTGACAGACAACAGAGGGTTGTGGTAAATGGAGTTTATTCGGCACAAGGTCTTGTTACCAGTGGGGTACCTCAGGGGTCAGTACTTGGACCCATTCTCTTTAATATTTTTATTAGTGATATTGCAGAAGGTATTAATGGAAAAGTATGTCTTTTTGCTGATGACACAAAGATTTGCAACAGGGTTGACGTTCCTGGAGGGATCAGCCAAATGACAAATGATTTAGGTAAACTAAAAAAATGGTCGGAGTTGTGGCAATTGAGTTTTAATGTGGATAAGTGCAAGATAATGCACCTGGGACGTAAGAACCCAAGGGCTGAATATAAAATATTTGATACAGTCCTAACCTCAACATCTGAGGAAAGGGATTTAGGGGTCATTATTTCAGAGGATCTAAGGGTAAGTAGTCAATGTAATAGAGCAGCAGGAAATGCTAGCAGAATGCTTGGTTGTGTAGGGAGAGGTATTAGCAGTAGGAAAAGGGAAGTGCTCATGCCACTGTACAGAGCACTGGTGAGACCTCACTTGGAGTACTGTGTGCAGTACTGGAGACCGTATCTCCAGAAGGATATAGACATCTTAGAGAGAGTTCAGAGAAGGGCTACTAAAATGGTGTACGGCTTGAAGGAGAAAAGTTACCAGGAAAGGCTTAATGATCTTAACATGTACAGCTTGGAAAAAAGACGAGACAGAGGAGATATGATAGAAACATTTAAATACGTAAAGGGAATCCACAAGGTAGAGGAAGGGAGTATATTTAAAAGGAAACAAAATAGCAAAACAAGAGGACATAGTCTTAGATTAGAGGGGCAAGGGTTTAAAAGTAACATCAGGAAGCATTATTTTACTGAGAGGGTGGTGGATACATGGAACAGTCTTCCAGTAGAAGTGGTAGAGGCCAAAACAGTAATTGAATTTAAGCAAGCATGGGATAGGCATAAGGCTAAGTATCCATGTAATTGGGCAGACTAGATGGGCCGAAAGGTTCTTATCTGCCGACATTTTTCTATGTTTCTATGCCCCTTGTGGTTTCTTTGCAGTAATGCAGGTTGTCTACAGGAGTGAAGTCTAAGTGAGAATTTCATTAATTCCCCTGGAAAATATTAAATGATAGACCACATTTGCATATTTTTTTAGTTTTTTTATTGCATTTCAGTGTAAAGTCTTTACCTTCCTTGTTCACAGTAAGGGGTAATGGGCAGCAAGCTGTGTCTGCGTAACAAGCAGGCTTCAGAAGAAATAGGAATAGCATCTAGTTGGTAGAAATAATGAACTAGTTTTTATTAGTAAAATGCTGTTTTTACTAGATAGGGGGCCCAATCCATCTTAGACATTATGCTAACATATGGAGCTGTTGGTCTAAAGCGCTCCAGGTATTAGTTTAAAATCTGCTGCAGCTATTGTAACTGAGATGCAAGATACATGTATCCCTATATTATTTTATTACTTCATTAGAATTTGCCAAATATGTTATGGCTGTATTATGAGAAAACACCAATAAGGAAGATTCTTGACACATGCATTGTTATGAGGAATAAAGCCATTCAATAATTAAACCCATTCATGCCATTATTAAATCCCTGAGGCTCCACAATAAAATTATTTTCAAATTTTGTTAGAATGGGATCCCAGCTCTTATTCTCATGGTGTTCTTTATTAAAACCAGTGTCTGAAGTCTTAATATCCTGTTACAAACAGCCCAGTTCCTTATGCAAGTCTGGGAAAAAAGGAATATCTGTATACTTCTAATGAAAGAAATATGTATAAAGTCTTTCATCTGGGTTGGTTATGTGGTTACTCACTATTCAATGAATTGTGTTTTTTTTTTTTATAATCTATGAGTGTGTGTATATACAAACAAGATACTGAGCGCTACACTTAATGTTTAGTCACACATTGTGGTCACAGGATGGGATTGTAAGGGGAGCGCATCAGGTTCCATCCAAACTCCAGGACCAGAACCAGTTCTTTATTTGTCTGTCCCTTCTCTGTCCCAGAACCACGCCAGGAAACCCACAGTCACCTTCCAGACTACCGGACTGGTAACCATGACATTGCAGGGAGATTCCTCGGTGAAGCAAAGTTTCCCCACACACCACCAGGGAGAGATGATCTTTAGTAAAAGCAAGAATAGAATAAGACTTTATTTCTCAGACAGACAGGATGTTACTACAGTTTCCAAAATGTATGTTTACTATCTAAAAATACAATAATAGGGTAAAACCCCTTAACACCAAAGTTTGTAGCAACGTGCCAATTTAACACTCACAAACATAAGATTTGTTCAGGCATGTAAGAAGACTCAACTTCTTCATTGTTTCTTTAGCCCCTTTATATAGCTTTCATGGCAAATAACAAGTAGGAAGAAGGAGAATTGATATAGTGAAGGACCAAATGGTAATGAATAAAATATAGTGGTATTTATTGCGCTTACAATGATAAAAGTTAAAATCGCATATACAAAGTCATATCCTCCAGTTCCAGTGTTGTACAGCTCATCTGAACCTCTATCCGAATGTCCCGGACCCCAGCACTCGACGCGTTTCATCCGTCCGACTTTTTCAAGACTGTCCTTCAAACAGTTCATACAGATTTATATAACTCCGCAGTAATGAGAAAATCTCTGGCAGCTGTTCAGGAACACAATTTGCGTCCACACGATTTTGGAATCCTCCCCCGCAACGTTAAGGGGTTTTACCCTATGACTGTATTTTTTGTATTGCAGAATCCCCTGTATGTTTACTATCTATCAGGCTCCCCGCCGCTGACTGGACCGTGCTTGCCATATAAAGATTACTAGGCAGCACTCTTCATGTGCTGCTCAACACCAGCACAGGAATTCCAGAACACAGTCAGTTAATAAACATCACAGAACACATGACCTACCTGAATAAAGGGCTACACCCCCTAATTATCTTTGCTTCAGCATTGATGCTCCTTTGCTCATAGAGTAAATATCAATAGATGCAACTACCTGTTAAGTCCTGGGATATCATCCCCACTACGTTACTTGGATTGCCCCTTTATACTGACTCTTTGATTACCCTTGTGCCCCTTCATCTTTGTTGCTGCACCCCTGTACCTACCTCCCCTGGATCCCTCAGTATCTTAAAGTTCCTAGTACCCTCTCACATACCCCATTATGCAAGATCCTTGTGTCCCTCTGAAGTTGCTCGCTGTGTCTACAGACCTTACTGTATTCAAGATCCTCTAAGCCTCCTGGTAACCTCTCTTGTGTTCCTTATAACTACACCCCTCCCAATACCCTGTCTGGTAGCCCTCTACACGCTCTGCTGATTGTCTTAGCTTGCTGGGTCTCCTATTTTTGCCTCCACCCATTCCCTCAAGTTTGTGTATACATATATTTCACTGCGTAAGTTATGTCAAAATCAGGTTCCCCATTAAAATAAACCAGGTACCCCATAAACATACACTAATAAATGTTACATTTCCAGTTTCAGCAATCAAAGAGAATAGCTCTGATAAAGTAAACTAATGGCATTTCTATTAAACCACTAGTAGATGGCAGCAGAGTGAAACACCTGAATGATGAGCACGTTTTCATGTAAGATGCTACCTTAGCAGGGGGAAACTAAAAGATCAGAGCTTTTGTTCATGGTAGGAACAAATTATCAGTTGCAACCCTACCAGAACTCAAAGGTCATGCTTTATGTCATTGCAGGTAAGACGGAGCATATCCAGGGTTATAAAGAGGGCAAAAGTGATTCAATTCACATCCCTGTGAGGAGAAAAGGCTGTTGCTGCTGTTGGGTGGTTAGATAAGACACTATATAGATGTCAGTGGGTTGCGCTGATGTGTCATAGGGCATCAGCATACAGGGAATCTGACTATAGGTCATGTTATACTGTATTGATTGCATTGCACCATTAGCCCGCTATAATTTAGATTGAGTAACTAATCACATATCTGTACATGTTTAATTGTTTATTATTTTCTATAAGGACGTTATTCCTGTATAGGTCAATGTTACTGTTATATATCTAAAGGTGTATTAGTGTTAGGAACAGATTATCAGTTTCAATCCTACCAGAACTCAAAGGTCATGCTTTATGTCATTGCAGAAAACTGTTAAATAAAAACACTTCTGGTTTCACCCAGCCCACTCCCTTCGCACATTGGAATTATTGACCACACTTTCAGCGTACAGTGGCAAGAATAAGTATGTGAACCCTTTGGGATTACGTGGAGTTTTGCATGAATTGGTCATAAAATGTGCTCTGATCTTCATCTAAGTCACAACAATTTGAAAAACACAGTCTGCTTAAAATAATACAACACAAACATTATATGTTTTTATGTGTTTATTGAACATAACATGTAAACATTCACAGTGCAGGGTGGAAAAAGTATGTGAACCCCTAGCCTAATGACTTCTCCAAGAGCTAATTGGAGCCAGGAGTGAGCCAACCTTGAGTCCAATCAGCGTGATATTATTGGATGTGTTGCTGAAAGTTGTCCTACCCTTTAAAAACACACACCAATTTTGGGGCTTACTGGTTTCAAGAAGCACTGCAAGATGTGAACCATGCCTCGCAGAAAAGAGCTCTCAGAAGACCTACGATCAAGAATTGTTGATTTTGCATGAAACTGGAAAGGGTTACAAAAGTATCTCCAAAAGCCTTGATGTTCATGTGTCAACGGTAAGACAGACTGTCTACAAATGGAGAAAGTTCAGCACTGTTGCTACTCTCCCTAGGCGTGGTCGTCCTGCAAAGATGACTGCAAGAGCACAGCGCAGAATGCTTAATGAGGTAAAGAAGAATCCTAGAGTGTCAGCTAAAGCCTTACAGAAATCTCTGGCACATGCTAACATTTTTGTTGGCACATCTTCAATAAGGAAATCATTAAACAAGAATGGAGTACATGGGAGGACACCACGGAGGAAGCCATTGCTGTCCAAAAAGAATATTGCAGCACGTTTGAAGTTTGCAAAAGAGCACCTGGATGTTCCACTGCACTACTGGCAAAATATTCTGTGAACAGATGAAACCAGAATTGAGTTGTTTGGAAAAACACACAACACTATGTGTGGAGAAAAAAAGGCACACCACACCAACATCAAAACCTCATCCCCACTGTAAAACATGGCGGAGGGAGCATCATGGTTTGGGGTTGCTTTGCTGCCTCAGGGCCTGGACGGATTGTTGTCATTGATGGAAAAATGAATTCCAGAGTTTATCAAGACATTTTGCAGGAAAACGTAAGACCATCTGTCCGCCAACTGAAGCTCCGCAGAGGATGGGTGATGCAACAGGACAATGACCCAAAGCATACAAGTAATTCAACAAAAGAATGGCTTCAACAAAATAAAATACGCCTTCTGGAGTGGCCCAGTCAGAGTCCTGACCTCAACCCGATTGAAATGCTGTGGCATGACCTTAAGAGAGCGATTCAGACCAGAAATCCCAAGAATGTTGCTACACTGAAACAGTTTTGTGAAGAGGAGCGGTCCAAAATTACTCCAGATCGTTGTGCAGGTCTGATCTGCAACTACAGGAAACGTTTGGTTGAGGTTATTGCTGCCAAAGGAGGGTCAGCCAGTTATTAAGTCCAAAGGTTCACATACTTTTTCCACCCTGCACTGTGAATGTTTACATGTTCTGTTCAATAAAAACATGAAAACATATAATGTTTGTGTTGTATTATTTTAAGCAGACTGTGTTTTTCAAATTGTTGTGACTTAAATGAAGATCAGAGCACATTTTATGACCAATTCATGCAAAACTCCACGTAATCCCAAAGGGTTCACATACTTTTTCTTGCCACTGTATGTGCAACATATGATCTGCAAGGCATGTACCCTTCCGGTACTGAGCCGTACACTATCTGGGAGGAGAGCAGAACAATAGTATTTTGTTGTCTCTGTAGTATCTGTCTAAACAACAGCATGGCAATGCCCAAATGCTCTATGAATAGTCTTAGCCATAATCACCCATGCTGCGGTTGGGTGAGTGTGTTCGTATATGATGCATGTTTGTAAGTACTTCTGGGGCATGTCAGCAGGGCCAGCTGCAGATTCCAGTTGGTCTTGGCAGATGTGTGTTGATAAAAATTTATACCATTTAACGCAAATGTCTTTGCTGTCTTCAACTATTAGCTCCAAGAGCCAGCAAAAACCTTAAACAATCATGGAATGACAAGCAATATTATCCATGTCTGAAGGCTTGTTTTATGGGTCACTTCCTTTTTGCACTACTTTGTACTGTTAATCACAACCTTTTGTTTTCCCTCTTGTGGAGATGTAATAACTCTATGACCTTGAAATAGGAAAAAATATATTAAAAATAGCACAATATGCAATAATTAAAGTCCATTTGCAAACAAGTGAAATGGCCTTATGGTGTTTGTAGAAACATAATGTGTAGCAGTAATGACTTGATTTAACGCTTACATAATTCCTATTATGATATTTATACAATCTCTTTTCCTGCAAACACCAATAAACAACCCATTGTATTCTCCCAAGGAATATTCATTATTTTCAGAATCTGTCGCTTAAGGAAAAACATTTCATTTCAGCGATCAAGCCTATGAATGAACAAACGCTCTACATAAAAAAAGTTTCTATTTTCTCTTAGATGCCCCCGCTAGCATAATCATGAGTAATGTTTGTTGAATTTCATATAATGTTATCTGTTAAGCGCACCTGTCACCTGTGAAGGCTCTGTTTATCTCAATGCAAAAGAATGCGAAATACACATTTAACAAGGGTAAATGCTATTTCAACTATAGAATTATATTCCAGCAATTTATGAAGGTGAAATAGAAGTGTTTTATGCTAAGAAGCCGTGTAATCCTCTTTCCCTATATGGGATGTGTGAGAAACATTTGAAAATTGCTTCCTAGTGTATTTTTTAAATGTTCCTCGACGTTTCACACAAAAGAAGAATCCAAGATCTGCATAAACAGCCATATTTATGAATTTGTTAAACTAGACCTCTCATCCACCAATAAAAGCTTCACAGAAACGAGAAATATGTTTATGTATTGTTCGAATCCCAAAAAATGTATAGATTAACTGTCTTCTGATAGATAAAAATATCCAACCGAACTGCGAAGACAATAGGAAACATCCCTCAGCGGGGAACCTCTATTGGACATAGGCCTCTACTGGACATAGGAACCTTGACCTGGCCTGTTCGCTACATCTATGATTTTAACAGAGTCTGGCCCTGGCCCTGTGACTGCTGACCTTGGCTCCCCTCCCCGCTGCTTGTCTGTAACATCCTTGGCCCCCGCAGCGCTTCCTGGGGGGTCAGGGTGTCCAGTGTCATCGCTGGCTAGCCTGTTGCCAGTAGTAAGAGCTGGAAAAACGGCATCTGAGGGGGCGGAGCTAGGCATAAGTGCAAGGAGCCATCAGCCTTTAAAAGAGGGTGAGTGGAGCTGCTCCTTGAACTGTCGTGGGAGTAAGTTGGAGTTAGTGTAGTTTAAGTTCCTGTATCGCCTGGTGTCTGATTTCTTGATATTGACCTGTTTCTGGCTGAGGACCTGTATACGTTTTGACCTGGCTATCCCTATCGACCATTCTCTCGGATATCCCTATTGTACTTTTGCCTGAGTGTGTGTCGGATTCACGTTTATGGTTTTGCCGTATGGTTTATGTTATCTGTCTAGTTCTAGTCCTGGTTATTTTCTAATTCATGTATCTTGTTTTCTGGTTCATGTTTTCATTCTGTTTATCTGTCTGGTTTCTAGGCCTAATCGCAAGGCATCCAGTTCTGTGTCTAGATCAGTGTCATGTTTGTTCCTAGTTTCTAGATTTAAGTCCTGTCCAGTCTGTTGCTGAATTCATCTGCTGTCTTGTTTCCTGTCGTGAATCTGTTTTCTTGGTGGCTATACAGAAGCCTATCGCTGAAAGCAGGCCTGCCTGCAGGCTATTGAACTTTGTGTTCCCCCTCTGTATAGCTTGAGTACATACTGAATTCAATCTTAGATTATAGGCCTTCCCTGCAGGCTAATGGAACACAAGTGTTTCCGCACTGTATGTCTCAAAAGTAAGTCTTGCATCAGCAATCTTGTTCACGTTTGTTCATGTATCAAGTCATGTCTATGTGTCAGGACACAACTAGTTAATGTGCTTCCACCCAGCGACCTCCTGGCCACGAAGCCATTTGGAGCTGAGGTGATAATTAGGTTTCTTGTAGTACCTCCCTGGTGTGGGAATCAAGGTATTACAGCCTTTCTTGCGGTCTGTGTTTTCAGTATCTGTATCTAGGTATTGTGTGACTGCCCTGCAGGCCGCACAACTCGTGTATCATTGAGATTCAGCAATCTTGTTCATGTATCACGTCATGTCTATGTGTCAGGACACCGATGGTTAACGTGTTTTCACTCAGCGACCTCCTGACCACGAAGCCATTTGGTGCTGAGGAGTTAATTAGGTTTCTAGTAGTACCTCCCTGGGGTGGGAATCAAGGTACTACAGCCTTTCCTGCTGTCTGTGTTCAAGAATCTGTCCTAAAGAATCCAAATAAACGCTACTTCAGGGTAGCTCCGTTAGCACACCGTTACATTGTCTCTTGACGATATCAGGACAGAGAAATGAGAAACACCCACACAATTATGTTATCTCTGCGCGCTGCTTAGAGCTTGCACACATCTTTTATTGACCCAAGGAATATTCATATGCATAATATGACCTTGCTTGGTTGTAATTGTTTTACTAATCTGAATGTCCTGTACAGTGGGAGCAGGGAGCTCATATCTTTTGAACACGAACACTTTATAATTAACCCTTTCACTACGGAAGATGTGTGGGGAACGTCATGGGAGACTCCCGCTATATGCGGGGGACATTCCCCACACGTTTTCCTCTTGGCGGGAGTTACTACAATACTTGCCTCTCTGGTTCCACGGCATTCTGACTCCCTGGAAGTCAGACGTTGCTTTTGGGACCCCTCGCAGCGTGATGACATCATCACAACGGCGCAATGACATCATCTTCAGGCGGCCACCCGGCAAAGCTGGGAGATCACCTGAAAGGGGGGTGATCCTTTCGGATCACTCTCCCTCCCGATTGGGAGCTGGTACCAGGTAAAGCCAGGCACTGCTAAAAAGGGGAGAGTCTCCCCTTTCAGGCGATGGCTCCTCTCCTCCTGTTTCCTCCTCTCCTCCTGTTTCCAACCCCAACCCTCCCAGATTGTGAGTTCCTACGGGAATAGGGCCCTCATCTCCTCCTGTACTGTTTGTCAAATGTTGTTCAATGTATTGTAACCCTGTCTATACTGTGCTTATTGTACAGCGCTGCGGAATATGGTGGCACTTTATAAATAAAGAATAATAATAACAATGGCTGATTTTAATCCCTGGCACTGTTCGGCACCGGATCGTGGCCTAGTTCCAATGGGGACCTGCATCTTTTTAAAAATTTAAAAAAACCAAACGAGCCGAAACGAAAACAAAATGCGTGCACATCTCTATTAGGAAGCACTGGATAATTAATTCTGGATAGCTTGTCGGTCAGGGGTTCGAGTGACACTATATTATAAAAACGTTCAGATTTTACCCATGAACTGTTATAAACAGTAGAGCATTCCAGCCCTACATGTACCATATGATAGCTTTTTGGTTGGAAAGAACGAACCAGTGAGCCACTTCAAATTTTCAAAATTTCTCAGTTACAAAAATTTTCTAAGATCTTTTTAAATGGTCATTAACGATAGCATCTCAAAACTTGGGAATGTGCTTTCAGTGATTTTAAGGATATTAGTTTTGCGTACTTTATAGAGAAAATGGCTCAGATGGCCTAATTTTGGCTCAACTGATAGGTCTGCAAGTAGTCCTCTGACTGTATTCATAGGGCAGTATTACAGAGCTGGTGCTGACTTAACCAGAGCTGTTGTAAACTTTCTAGAGCCATTATAGTCTATGGAGTTGTTACGTTTACATCAGCTCTGGCTAAGTTAGCACCAACTTTGTAATACTGCCCTTGGTACTCAATACTGCAAGGATACACTTCTTCTCTTGTGGCATTAACCCCTTAAGGACCCCTGACGTACCCTGTACGTCCTGTCCACAG
Source organism: Leptobrachium leishanense (assembly GCA_009667805.1). Lineage (NCBI taxonomy): Eukaryota > Metazoa > Chordata > Amphibia > Anura > Megophryidae > Leptobrachium > Leptobrachium leishanense. Next base: position 36,323,781 of record CM019071.1, on the reverse strand, counting down.
GTCTCCCTTAGACCCGCGGACGTACAGGGTACGTCAGCGGCGCCTAATCCCCCTCCCGCCCGATACTCACCTCCCTCGCTGGATCCCTCGGTGATCTGGCAGGGAGGAAGCCTGCCCATATGATTTACATGGGCAGGCGAGGCTGATGACGTCGCCACGCTGCGTGGTGACGTCATCAGCAGGCGTCCCCATGCAATTCAATGGAGGGGAGGGGGGGCTCCTTTGGAGCCCTCTATCTCCCCAACCATTGATGCTAGGGAGATGCTGTTTGCACCACTGAAAAGAGGAGAGTCTCCCCTTTTCAGCGGTGTATAGCATTAACAGTTTCGCCACCGGATCACGTTTCGGTGCCAATTGGCGCCAAAACGCGATTCAAACCTGGAGGGGGGCTGACATCTTGGATGTCAGCCAAGCCTCCAGGTCCCCCCCCCACCCACTGACAACCTCACCATATGTGTGAGGATGTCAGTGGGCCAGTTAACCATCTAGCTGCCATGTAGAGATAAGGGGATCCTAGGGATCCCCATATCTCCCGATCCATGGCAGCATATTTGACATCATTTGAAAGGCCTGATTATGGCCTTTCCAATGATACCAAAGGTGACCAGGTTTGGTTTTAAAAAAAAAAAAAAATAAAAAATAATAAAAAAATTAAATTTAAAAAAAACATTTTTTTATTTTAAAGATTTTTTTGTCTGGGGGGAGTTTAATTAAATAGGACCTAGGCTGTCATCTAAAAATAATTAGCACAAAATGGTCAGAATGAGCGCAGCGCACATAGGTGAACTGTCTCAGCAGTGAAGGGGTTAAAAAGCAAACGCATGTAAAAATTGGGTATTTCTAGTCTCGGGACAAAATTTTTAACCTATTTAGTCGGGGTCTTTTTGGGTGGTTGTAGATTTTGGGGATTAAATTACGAAAAAGTGTGTTTTTACCATTTTTTTCCTCGTACTTCATAATTTTTTTATAGTAAATTATTCGCTATGATGGAAATAATGGTATTTCTAGAAAATTCATTTAATGGCGGGAAAAAGGGTGTATAATATGTGTGGGTTGAATAAACGAGTAAGAGGAAAATTTGACCTAAACACTAACAGCGCAGAAACGTAAAAACAGCAGCGGTCACTAAAAGACGGATTTGTGTAAAGCCGCCCGGTCACTAAGGGGTTAAAAATGACTGAAAAATATTTTGAGAGATTTCAAGCCTCTTAACCTGCCTGACGGTATTCCCGAGTGTGACTCGGGGTTAAATTTCGCTACCGCGATCGGTAACCCCGAGCCACACTCGGGGTGGAAGCATACTCACCGCATCCTTCACTCCCTCGCCGTCTCCGCAGTCACCGCAGTGTGATCGCGGCAGCCGGCGACTTTGCTTCCTGGTTCTGCTCCCTGCGAGTCACACGACGCAGGGGGGCAGGACCAGGCGGCAAATTCAAAAATGAAAAAAAAAATACAGTAAAAAATACAGTAGAATAAACTTTGTGCTGTGCAGTGGGTGCTGGGATTCCTGTCCAGATGTACACTCCTTTGCCAATGTAATACAGGGCACGGAGGTACCTAAAAAAGAGTATTTATTCTCAAAGCAGCTTTACAGAACTAAAAGGCAAATAAAAATAATTTCTAAAATGTAATAAGGCTTTGCAATACAAGTTTCGCTGGTGCTTGCCCAGATCCAACTGTTGGATCTGGGCAAGCACCAGCGAAACTTGTATTGCAAAGCCTTATTACATTTTAGAAATTATTTTTATTTGCCTTTTAGTTCTGTAAAGCTGCTTTGAGAATAAATACTCTTTTTTAGGTACCTCCGTGCCCTGTATTACATTGGCAAAGGAGTGTACATCTGGACAGGAATCCCAGCACCCAGAGGAAAGAGGCATGGTTTTGGTTTGATTACATTATTGAATATAATTTATTTCCATTATTTTTGCGATAAAAAATTATTATTCTGTGTTTCAAACCTTCTCTGACTCCGTGTGTTTACTAGACTCTTGTTTGCACGGATTTCAGTGAGTTATTCCTACAGAATACAGGCTTACTAAATAAAACAACACATGTCCTTTCCAAAAAAATGTAAACGCTTTTAGACACAAAATTTTGCAAAAATTAGACCACCAGGGAGGTTAAGAGAAAGCGAACTCTAAGGCTAGGGTCAGACGAGCGTAGTGTTCACGTCCGTGATTGCACCTAAAAGTACGTCCGTGATAGCATGACAGAAAGCCCATCGGAGCCTGACACACGAAGTACGACCGCACTGAACTGCGGACGCACAACGGCCGCGACCCACGGACGCAAGGCAGGCAAGAACGTACATCCCCTATAACGGCCGCACAAAGTGCGCTGCGTCCGCAACATCTGCATAGCTTTGTGTGTGAGTGATGGAATGTGGTCAGACGGACTGCATTTATACGTCCAGCATTTTTCACGGACAAAATGGTTTTGCTTTTTAATTTATTTTTCCTCCTACATCCGTCAAAAAATAAACGTCAGTGAAAAAAACGGACTGTGTGACCACTACTGTGTCTTCCGTACTGACGTACGTCCGTGTGCAAGGACGTACAGTCCGTAGAAATCACGCTCGTCTGACCCTAGCCTAAAGCAAATACTTTCACAATGTTACATCAATATGTTGATTTGTTTTTGGAGAGGTGGGAAACACAGTTCTGCTTTCACATATCATTACAGTATCTTCATTCTGGTATCCATAACTCTTCATATTTGATAGTATTGAATCATTTATTGAGGTGATAATTGCAGGTAAGAATAAAACACAATTACCTCAGTACACTTCTAGCTCCTATAACATGCATAATCCAGAATTGCTGACTTGTATGCACTTGGGCATTAAGGTCAAAGTGCATGCTCAGACATTCCTTCCATAGAGCTATGTGCATGCATGACAACATGTAGACAACTCTGTTACATGGTATGGTACTGTACTCAAACTGCTAAGTTCAAATAAGAAAACCCAAAAAATGTATTAAAATGTTATACTTATTAAACATATGTAGGTGTTCACATGTAACATTTATAACTTCTAATTGGGAAATAACAAAATGTTCATTTTCATATTTGTGATTAAGAACCAAATAAGAAACAGATAATGTAGATGGTAAGGATGTCCCAATCAGGCTCTTGGTGCCCCCGATGCAAGTCATTCACTCTCCAATCTCGGCTGGTACAAAGTCTCGATCCAATACAGCACCTGTGAGAGCACAAGGAGAACCCCTAGAACAATGGACCCAAAGGGAACCCTGTGGACCCAGGTCTACATGTTTGCCGCCTTCTGTCTCTCATCAGAAGGCAGTAGCTGTTCTTGTTGTGCTATACTTGCAACACTCATTTATCCTTAGCAGAGATCTTAAAAACTTTATGCGATATTGAACTTCTTGCACATTAGAAATGTAAATTATATCTCCCTGCCAAAGACTATAAATCTTCACATTAATTTGATGGGTTATTGATGGATGGGATAGGATGGGGATGAATACTAGGTTCATACTCGACCAATATTGTTCCAAGATTAAAAAAGAAAAAAAAATCATGCAGTCTATGAAACTGTATTAAAAAGCAGGGATGCATATCATTTTTGTTTTCTTGGAAAAGGATCATGTTGGATAAGCTAAGAGCACTTCAGAGAATGTACATTATACAAAGTAACATATTTTCTAGTGTTTTACAAGAGGAATCCCTTTTTTTCTCATTTTGTACGAGGATAAGCCTGCTAGTCTGATACATCGGATAACTATAAATCAAAATATGAGATATGACACACTGGGTAATTGAGTCTTATAAGGACGAATTTCTTCTAGATTGTAGAGTTACCATGAGCCAGAAAGTCTAATGAAGATTAAGTATATTTATGAAGTGAAGCCATTAACAATGGATTAGATAGCAGAATCCAATTTCCAATTCCATCAGTGGTGCTAACGCAAGCTGAAAAGTCACCGAAGCCTGGATTATTGTTAATTGTATAAACACATGCGTTTAAGGGTACTCGTGCACCCACATGAGAGGATAGGTAAATATGCCTAAATAATATCTATATAACAAAGGAAGCTTTAAAAAAACAAGTTATTAATGAAACTATTATTCTTACCATGTCCTAACAGGTAAGCATTTTGTAATTGTAATTAAATGATCTGCTCAGATCTACATCTGTCCAACCTCCTGCTTGGAGATCTTTCATTTAAAGAAAAATTCTAGCCCCCTCCCCTGACCATTTAACAGAATTTAAATAACTATTGATTTTCGTCCCCCAAACCTCATCCAACCTCAGCAGGCGGGAAGGACACAGTGGAATTTCCTCCACTTGGAAGCTCTTGCCAGATAGCCGTCTAGGGCATTTTCGTTGACTTGGATTGGCTGAACACTAGAGTGAGCATTCTTTTGGGTATGCAATGACAACTGCAGATCCATGGGAAGGGGCTCCATATGCATTTAGGAACTATAGGTTAATATATGAACATTAATCTATATTTAGAGCAAAGAACTACATACAAAACATTCAACCATGACCAAGGGAAAGTTAATATAACCACTAGTATAAGACACTAAAAGGAAACGCAGATATGGATTAGAGGAAGAAACCATACATACATTGACAGTTGCCAACATGCATATGCAATCTTTGCGGGCATTGAAGTCAATTTAAGCAAGAGCAGTAGATCTGTGTACAATCACTGGAATATTGCCTCCAGATGGTATGGTGGCCATATTGAATATCATACTATGTACTGTACAATCCAAATCCACTGCATCACTGAACCTTCATATACTTGGCTTACATGAGCAGTTTCACAGTGAAGCTATGTTGACCCCACAGTCTAAAAAAATGCAAACCAAAGCAATGTTAAATGGGAATAAGCGCAGATGACATTTTTCTCCTTGTTATATATATATGTTTTATACATATTGCTAGGCTGGGTACATTTGGTGGTTGCAGCCGCCCCATCGAGGAATAGGCGCGACCCCACCCCTCCTGTACTATAAAGCAATGTTAAAGACAACATAGAAAGAAGGTGTAACCATAGGTGCTGTGGAATAGCATATCCCCAGAAAACCTTCCTGAATTGGAGAGTGAAGAATCCTGGAAGAATATCTGGCAGAATTAAGATTCAAATAACACCAACATCTATTAGATACAAGACCTGAAAGCAGGCAGTTACACTCTCCAAGAGCAAGAACCAATTTCAATCGCAGGAAGAGATATCAAGAAACAATCAGACAACATGAAGAGATATTTAACAACAATCAGACAACAAAAAGAGTTGGTGAGTACTAGCACCTGGCATGATCCACTGGAGAATGGAAATAAAAATTCTTTATGGATGTCTAGCAGACCACAGTGGTGATAGATGTGGCAAAACCATGATATCCATAACTCAAAGAACAATGAAGATGAGATGGTAGAAAATTAACGGCAGAAAGAGGAGTTCGGAAAGAAGTGGAAAGCAGTAACAGTCCCAAATGTGACAAGAACACTCAGGGCTGTGATCCACAAGCTGGAAGACTGGCTTTTAGCAGACTGCAGGTAGGACAAGATCCCAAGAACCCTATTGAGAAGAATAACTACCTAGGAACAGTAAAAAAATATTGCACAGAACCCTAAGGATCTCAGGCTTCTGATTGTAAATCTGTGAATGAAGAAGACAATATAATACCACCCATAGAGCTGAAAGATGATTTTAATATTTCCTTTATTGATTCCAATACAGAATTAGTTTTTAACCTTTAATTCATCAGGCTTTATGTAAGGATTGGAAAAAAATTCCCTCTATATGTCAGAGAAACAAAATTCTCATTTAGACCTCACTCTTGCCATCCTGTATGACTGCACATGACCTGAAAGATGGACACTCCACCCTAACTGAAGAAAAAAAAGCTCAGCAAAGTACTGCATCGTTACCACAGCCAGGGAAAGGACAGAACAAGGGAGAGCTTCTGGGATCACAAACTACTGTACAGGGATACTATTCAGGTGGTTTAATGGTTGTATATCCCTGCACAGTACAGATACAAGGGATTACTGTAAATGCACATGCAAACATCATGCTGGGAAACATAGCTCAGCTCAGCAAGTCTCTGAAGGATTAAAAAAATGAAGAAAAAAATCTGCATATTTACATTAGTCATTTTCTGTCTATCGTCGGATTACAATCTACATACAAATTCAGTTTAATTCTACATTTAAAGGGATACGCTATAAAAATTAGACTTCCATTTTTGTTGCTCTTAAATAATTAAGCAGATGATGCTGACTTCATATTTTATTATTATTATTTTTTTAAAATATATATTTAAGAGGATTTTACTCTCCTCCCCTCACTCATCATGCGCAGCTCCTCCTTCCAGCTCAGGGACTCACAAACCCAGAAGTCCTTGAAGCTTTTCTACGCAATTTGTGCACCTACACAACTTGCATAGCGTAGGAACTGCAAATTGCTCACTGCTACAGGACTTACGGTCTTTATGTATTCCTGTAGAGCCTGTGCAGTACTATGGATTGGAGCTGTGTGCGAGAGCAGATCTGATCCATTGGCTACCTCTCTGAGATCGCTCGTTAATGCAGGCTGTCTCAGAGGGTGACATCGGCATGATCTGTGCATGCTGACGTCACTAGTAACCGATCTGGTGACCAGCAGCCTTGAAATTCAAAATCCCGGCTGTTGGTGATGCTGGGGGGTGTGTGGAGGAAACTCCTCCACTTCAGCCACCGATATCTCCAGAACAGAGTATCAAGGAGAGTGGAGGAGAAGGGGGTCACTCTTCACATCCTAACATTTTAGAATGAAAAAATGTCTAGGATGTGTAGAGTATTCTTTTAAATGTTAGCTACGCATCCCATGTTTTTAAATATAGTTTCTGATAATATATTTTTCAATGAGCAGTGCTTGGAAGTGAAAGGTGGTATGTGTCCTAGTATATTTGCTTTCAATATCATGCATGTTCTAAACAGACTGTAAGAAGGTTTCCGGCAGTAGAGGGCAGCAGATTATACTCTTCATTCTTGCTTTTAAAATTTTGGTACATTCTGAAATATTGTGTTCCAGCAGTGACATTGATGCCTATCAGATATGCATTGATGTGTGACTGAATTGAAGCACACTGTATCTCACAAACATGACAGTCCAACAGTTCTAAATATATTTGCGACACTGTGTGTCCTTGCATTGTCAGCTTGTCAAATCACGAGGCACAGATAAACAGCTAGTTAACAAAAGTAGAGAATTTGTAAAACTATTATCCATATTACATCGTATGAAACACATAGCATCATTTTCAGTCAATGGCTATTCTCTAATAGATTCATTAATGGTTATCCTATTCCAGGGAATGTGTTGAAAATTTAGCTCTATAGAACAGGCTATATTAAATTACTATTGCTATTAAATTAAGACTGGTTTCTGGACATAAAAGGGTAATCCAAAAGGGCAGATGTTCACCGTGTTTGCAAACAACGGTTAACCGGCTGGGTGGAGTAAAGGTAACATCACTGCTCTATGACTGTGGAGACACAGGTATGAATCCTGGCAAGAGCACCTCTCCAGTGAGTGTTCTTGGGCAAGACACCTAACGGTACATACCCCCCACGCAGGACATACTTGAAAACGAGAGTAATCTCAATATATCCTTCCTGGTAAAATACTTTCTCAAAAAGAAAAAAACACCATTGGTGCAACTATGGTGAACTTTTGCTATCCACAGAAGCAAAATTTAACAACCACAGAAGTATATACTGCAAATAATGGTGAACAGAGCTGAACATTACAAGGAAAAAAGGTGTCATCTGCGCTCGTTTCTATGTGTTCCATGTACAAGAAAACTGAGGTTTTTGTTTGTTTCAATGGCTATTGCAACGTAAGCTCACTCGCCACTTCACGGCACCTCTTTACAGAGTGAGTACCTAACATGTACCAAAAGGCCACTCTACTGAGCAGCTCCAAGCCCCTCCTGCTGCTTTTCAGCCAAGGAGAGGCAGAGATGGTGGGTTTTATTTATACACACACCAAACACTTCCCATTTGGTATTAAAAACAAAAACATGGAAAGATGAACAGCTGCAGAACGACGGACTGGTGTTACAAGCATGATATACATAAATACAGAAAAAATTGGCGTCGCGCCCATACTCACCGGAGCGGCAGCAACTGCCAGGAGTAACAGCCCAGTTAATGTATAAAACATAACAAGATGTTATGAACATTACCACAGTTACAAGGCTATTCAGAGAGAGGGGAAAACCTTGAGAATTGCAAGGAGAATGAACAATCTAGACCAAATAGCCAATTTGGAAAGTGAGACAAATGGGAGAATTTTTTTGGTTTGACTATTTTGACCTAGAATTTTCAATTCTCCAGTCATTCTCCTGGTTTTCACCTCTTTCTGAATAGCCCTGATATTCTTACATAAGTGTAAACTACGTCTGGTCTCCAATTCCTGTGGCATATACTTAAGCAATTATATACAGGGCTATTCAGAAAGAGGTGAAAACCTTGAGAATGACTGGAGAATTGAAAATTCTAGGTCAAAATAGTCAAACCATAAAAATTCCCGTGGCCCGAGCACAAGGCCACGCCCTCCCCACCTGCAGATGACGCGAACTGACATGGGAGGCCAGCAAGAGAGAGACGTTGGCAGTGCCCAGAACAACTATACAGGAGGCAGACAAATCTGGTGAGGGAGTGTTGAACGATCAGCATCCCCCACCGAGAGAGATGTTGGTGGCAGTCATGACACCCTGGCCAGGTAGCATAAGTGCGGCATGAAAACTTCAGTCGTTCTTTAACTATTGAATTCTCTGTAGTTTCACAGTAGTTTATCGAGGGTTTAATTGCAATTCTTTCAATCAAAGAATGGAGGTTAGTGAGTAACTCATTTGTTTTACAATCGGTTTGGTGCAGGGATCGAAAATTTTGCACTAGCAAGTAGTAATCTGTCCGCAGCAAACCTCTTGCAACAGAAGCAAAAATGGGAGAACAGCACTCAGTTGTGACTTAACTGTACACTGCTGAGAGCAACTATATTCCGATATTCCAGCAGCATTTTTACCACTGCCCCATTCTACTCACGTACTATAGAGCTTCTGTACAACTTGTCACTTCTCATTGTATCACTACAATATACTGCTCACCACCTCCTCTCAACCCTCTTCCTCTGTTTCGTGCCAGTTGCTGACGTACATTATTCTGTGGTTAAGCTTGTTGTCATATGTTGTTCATCGTGTCCTTGTTGATAAACATTTTTCGTAACTCAGCATAATTTACATTTGTTAGGTTTATGCATTGTGTCCCTAAATGTATGTAACATTCTCTTTAAACAGTATGAATGATTGCATCATCTTCGTACCACGGCATGTTAGTCTGTGCCGATTGTAAATGTGACTTTTTAAAGCGCTCACAAGAGACTAGAAAGCAAAGGACGGACCTGACAATGTTACCACGTTTATCTAACCTAAATTTTCACTTTAAGAACAGACCACTCTCCACAATTGAAGCAGCTTTAATGCTGTGCGTTCTCTCGACAATCTTTCTCTATCAATTTGTATATTAATGTTCCGTACAGAACCGCATCAAATATCTTTGAGAAACCTAAGCAGATCATGTTCACATCAACACTTTGATCTACAGTTTCACTAACCTCTTCACAGAACATGATTGTTTTAGTTTGTTAGGATATAGCATCTATCATTGAAACTACATTACCTCAAGCTACAAGCAGCACAACTTATTGATTATTTTTTTCAGAAAAGGATTTTACCAGGAAGAATACATTGAGATTTCTCTTGTTTTCAAGTATGTCCTGGGTGGCGAGTATGTACGGGTTAGGTGTCTTGCCCAAGGACACTTACTGGAGAGGTGCTCTTGCCGGGATCGAACCTGTGTCTCCACAGTCTCTCTCCACGCAGAGCAGTGATGTTACCTCTACTCCACCCAGCCGGCACACATATGTTTAGTTTACTTATTTTAGATGAGGATAATTTTGTCAGACACTATATTGAATTTTTTTTCTATAACAGTAAAGAGCTATAGGTGACATGCCAATAAAAGATTGGTTATTACCAATCATGGGTCCCAGTGATGTAGAGGACAGATTTTACAGAGAAACCTTAATCTGATAACAGGTCCTTTCAATAGCAGGGTTACTATATTATATGTGAGGATAGTCAGACAAGCCGGGGTCAGAATAACAAAAGTACACAATATTATTATTTGTTAAGTACCAAAAGACATTCTGCAGCGCTGTAGAAAGATACAATGGGTAAAGACAGGACAATTCAACAATACATAAAGGAGGCAGGACATTATGCCACCAACAGATACAGGAGGACATGAGGGCCCTATTCCTGTGGGAAAGTACAATCTAGATGGGTAAGGGGGTCAGAAACAGGAGGAGAGGACTACAGTGATAAGATGTTAATGCAGGGTGGGGTAAGGACCATTGTTGGGTCAGTCAAATGTTTTATTTATTTTTTTCTTTGTATTTAGCACACCAAGGCACATGTTGGGTGCATTTTCTGTAATTAAGGGGTTAAGGCAGGCACCTGGCGTTTGTAACAGATAAGCTCTACATTCAAACCACAGAAGGAGATTGCTTTGGTTGGTTCATTTGACGCCCATCAGAGCTCAGTTAGTCAGAGCAGGGGGCTTGATAATAGCCATAGTCTGTGATTGCCAAGAGTTCACATAGAGCCCTTATCAGATTTCTGAACCTCGTCCAGAATCACGTTATCTTTTTTTTTTTACTCTGTCCAGCAACAGTTGCGGAGACCATGACTGTGTTTAAAGGGACATAACACATTTTATCAATCAGACACATGTTAAATGACACAAAAAACAAAAGAAAAAAATTACATAGCTTATTTTTTTTATTGCAAAAAATAGGGTAGGACACTGCCGTATCTGCACCAATTGACGTGCCACCACTGGACAATGGCAAAGGGAAGTCTTTATAAACCATGTCTAGGAGCCCTGTTGGACAGGCTTCAAAAAGGCAGGCTAGTAACACCATTGGCCAGGGGATTAGTGGGACAGAACCTCTGGGTCCGCTCCTTACCACCAGACAATATATACTTAGTGTAATGCAGAATAGTGGACCTACAGTAATGCTGCCCTATAACAGTTGAAAGACAGGAGTCACTTTGGCCACTGGTGAGATGGTAGCCATGACAGGTTGCAGAGAGTTCAATGAACCACCAGAAGATGTGACTGACACAATGATTGTGGCACCTTTTTCCATAAGGAAAAAAAATGTGAATGGAAAGTAGAACAAAGCTCCAGAACTAATTTCAGCAAATTGAGATCACCACAAGGGATTTTCAGAAAGCAGTGAATGTTGGGAAAACTGCAAGTAAATGGAACATTTTCTTTAGAATTGCGGAGTTTAAAAACTATCCCAAATACAAAATTCCTTCAGCTTGGTAACTGTGGCACAAAATGTGCAAATGTCTCTTGCCCTCACACACATTGGTGAATTGGTGGGTATCGCCCTTTATAATTCCTACGACCTTAAAATCCCGACTGACTAGTATTATCAGGTAGTCACAAAAATAGTAAAACGGGATTTAGCAAGGCATATTTATGTAGCTTCTACAGAAAGAAGGTGAATTCAGGTCAGCGAGATAATTAAATGTGATGCTTTGCCCTTATTGACTTGATATTTAGATAAAAGAGCATATATTTACATTAAAGACCAAAGACAATTGAACTAATCTTAAAAAATGTGTACTTAAAAGGCAGCATCGTGAAGTACATTTAATGATGCTAAAAGCCACAAAGATGCATCAGCAACTTTCAAGTATTTTGCATTACTTTTGGCATATTATTTGTGCTTTACGTTTCTGTGCAAGGCTCTTAATTATACTTAAATGCCGTCATTTTAAGTCCTGTCATAAATTCTCACCTATAAAAATAAGAGCTATTGATCCATACATCAATGCCAATACATATTAGACACAAACAAAATTATGTTCAGGGTTATTCAAAGATAATCAAAAAGTCACCGCACGTTTGTTGACTTTTCGTTCTCTTCAATTCGATGTGATTCTGCGATCCCATTTCGGCAACCCTGCGGTGTATTCAGCAAGCACCACAGGGCCGTCGTAGTGCAGGGAAAAGCCGCCGCAATCCCGATGAACACTCACCGCAAAACCCGGCAAACGCATCAAAAACCTGCAAAAACATTTGGATTAACCCCGCCAAACACGCCGGAGAAACCCGAGCAGCCGCCGATCACAGCGGAGAGCAGCCGCCGGAAAAAGCTGACACCGCAGACGAATGGAATGAAAAAAAACCAGTACGCTTAAAGGAACACTCCAGTCTGAAAATCACCCCCCCTTTTTTACATTATATTAAAGCTATTGCCCTAGCTAGTCATTCAGTATATATATCTATATATTTTTAATATAATACTTACCCTAAAAACGACACTTTTCCAACAGCGTTTTTTGTTTTTTTACTCACCTCCCTCCTCTTCCGCTCCCATCGTGGAAACTTGGAACTTGGCGACAGGTTTACGTGCAAAGCGCGCATGCGCGCCTATCACGTAAACCAGCCAATCAGCAAATAAGCAGGCTTCCTCCCGGAATCCTGCTCATTCAACCACACATGCGCGGAGCAGCGCACGTTCACGAGCGGCGAGGTGAGCTGAAGTTCACCCCGCCTGCTCGTCTAAAAACTCTTTGGCGGAGGAGAAGGAGGAGGAGGCAGCGGCTCCGGCTCCTTCTCCTGCGCTTTGCCGCGACTCTGCCGGAGTGGTGGGACGTCATCGCGCTTCTAGCGCGATGACGTCCCAGCTTTGCCGAGAGTTCCAAAACGCGGGGACCTTGAAACCCAATCGGCTAATTGACAGCTGGGAGGGTGGAGTAAAGTCCACCGCTTCTCTCAGCAATATCAGCCGATCGGGAAAAGATAGAAGGCTGGGGAAAAAAATGGGATACTTCAGGCAATATGACCACCTTAAAAAGCTGAGGTGGTCATATTGCCTGGAGTATCCCTTTAAATGTTTGAAAAGTGAAACGCTGTTTGCAAAGAAACTACAGAATGAAAATGTCTGAAATTTGCATATAAGATGCAATGAATGAATATAAAAAGGGCTGTTACAGAAAAAAGAAAAAACAATATAAAAAATAATGAATTTTTTTTTCGCAAACAAATCCCCAAAAATGCCTAAAATATTCTAAAAATAAAGAGACTTTTTACTGCAGAATAAAATATTAAATGGTTTATAAGATATTGTATTAAAACGGGAATATTTTTAAAATTGAAGCCTATGGGATTCTCCTGAATAAACCTGCCGAATGAAACCACCGAATGGCAGGGCATTTCGGCAACCTTTCTCAGCTGTTTTGTGTTCTCTGAATAGACAAAGCATTGCTTCTCTATGGGATTCCACTGCCCTCGAACAGGCACCGTATGTGCAGGCAATTTGCCAACATTTGGCGAACTGCCTGCTCTCTGGATAGCCGAATGGCCAAGAAAGGTAAGCGTACGCTGAATTTCAGCGTTCAGTTACCTTTCGGCCACAATTCGGAGCTCTTTGAATAACCCTGATAGTCTTTTATTTTTACTATCACGTTAGCAAAATATGCAGTGGACCCTGTCACTGAAGAGTGGCAAGACATGGGAATGCGATTCCACCTGGGTGGATTGGTCAGCCACCACACTGCCAGCCCAGACACTGAAAGACACCACTGAAATAATGTTCATGAAGCTCGTAGTAAATTCCCATTCAGAGCATATTAACAAACAACAGGAATCAATGATGGCATGTGGAGTGCACACTCCGATAAACTTACATATGGGGGGAGAAAGATAGTAGGAAAGCAATAAAAAGAAGAGGTACAGTAAATTGTAAGAAACATATGTGAGGTTGGTGAGTAGGGATGAGCTGTTCGGGTTCGGACGGTTCGGGGTTCGACCCGAACTTAGCCTGTTCGAGCAGATCGCGAACACCGAACATTTCCGGGTGTTCGCCGCATGTTCGACCACAATGGACCACAATGCATTTTCCCACTGCCTGAAGCTCCTAATTGGCTACAGCCTTGCACCTGACCACAGGTCTGGTGCAAGACTGGTTGAACATTATGCCAATCACCGCTCAGAGTCCTGATTGGGCAAATTTTGCCCAATCATGGGCTCACAGAGCTAAGTCCCGCAGCACACTATATAAGGTTTCCACGCAGCGCTTCTGCACGCATTTCAGAGGAGATTTCAAAGGAGATAGTTGTGTGTGTTGTTACTGCCGGTCTGCCACGCTACTGGGGGGGTCTGGGGGGGTCTCATTTCGACCAAATATCAGGGAATTTAGGTGATGTGTGTCTTGTCACTGTGCCAGCAATTTTTTTGGGGTTTACAACTTTCTTTAAAACATTTGTGAATTGAGGTGATCTTCTGGGTCTCGTCACACAGCCAGCAATTATTTTTGGGGCTCACTAATTTCTTTAAAACACTTGTGAATTAAGGTGATCTTTGTCTCGTCATACAAACAGTACCACGCTGTATTTTGGGGCTCACTAATTTCTTTAAAACACTTGTGAATTAAGGTGATCTGTGTCTTGTCATACAAACAGTACCACGCTGTATTTTGGGGCTCACTAATTTCTTTAAAACACTTGGGAATTAAGGTGATCTGTGTCTCGTCATACAAAAAGTACCACGCTGTATTTTGGGGCTCACTAATTTCTTTAAAACACTTGGGAATTAAGGTGATCTGTGTCTCGTCATACAAAAAGTACCACGCTGTATTTTGGGGCTCACTAATTTCTTTAAAACACTTGGGAATTAAGGTGATCTGTGTCTCGTCATACAAAAGTACCACGCTGTATTTTGGGGCTCACTAAATTTCTTTAAAACACCTGGGAATTAAGGTGATCTTCTGTGTCTCGTCACACAGCCAGCAATTTTTTTTGGGGCTCACTAATTTCTTTAAAACACTTGGGAAATAAGGTGATCTGTGTCTCGTCATACAAACAGTACCACGCTGTATTTTGGGGCTCACTAAATTTCTTTATAACACGTGGGAATTAAGGTGATCTTCTGTGTCTTGTCACACAGCCAGCAATTTTTTTGGGGCTCACTAATTTCTTTAAAACACTTGGGAAATAAGGTGATCTGTGTCTCGTCATACAAAAAGTACCACGCTGTATTTTGGGGCTCACTAATTTCTTTAAAACACTTGGGAATTAAGGTGATCTGTATCTCGTCATACAAAAAGTACCACGCTGTATTTTGGGGCTCACTAATTTCTTTAAAACACTTGGGAATTAAGGTGATCTTCTGTGTCTCGTCACACAGCCAGCAAATTTTTTTGGGCTCACTAATTTCTTTAAAACACTTGGGAATTAAGGTGATCTGTGTCTCGTCATACAAACAGTACCACTCTGTATTTTGGGGCTCACTAATTTCTTTAAAACACTTGGGAATTAAGGTGATCTGTGTCTCATCATACATACAGTACCACGCTGTATTTTGGGGCTCACTAATTTCTTTAAAACACTTGGGAATTAAGGTGATCTGTGTCTCGTAATACATACAGTACCACGCTGTATTTTGGTGCTCACTAATTTCTTTAAAACACTTGCGAATTAAGGTGATCTGTGTCTCGTCATACATACAGTACCACGCTGTATTTTGGGGCTCACTAATTTATTTAAAACATTTGTGAATTAAGGTGATCTGTCTCTTGTCACTGGCTGCCAGCTATCAGTGTGTCTCACTGAGTTATACCAGAGGTTTTTAAATCTTTATACCAGAGTTAAATCAGAGTTCTGTATATATTAATCTATATATCACTCACCATGTCTGAAAGAACAAAAAGGACAGGCAGACGCTCCCAGCCATAGATAAGAGGGCAAGCAGCCCCTGTGTCGGGAGGCTGTGTCTCTGGTCGTGGTGGACATGGTGCATCCTCGGCAGGGGCACGCTTGTCCTTTCTAACTGGTGCTGGCCGTCTTAAGCAGCAGCAACATACAGAGGACTTGGTGGATTGGCTAACCAGGCCATCCTCATCCTCCGAGTCCTCTGCCAGCCAGGCTTCTAGTGCTTTACAGTCCACCTCAGCTGCCAAAGCATCTAATGCAGCCTCCATGTCCACAGCTACTCCTGCCGTAGCCTCGCTATCACACACGGAGGAGTCAGCTGAATTGTTTGACTACAATGAGAGTGACATGCTGTTTGAGGATGCGCAGCAAGTATAGTGCTCTGATTCAATTTCTGAGGTTGATCAAGGGAGTATAATCAACCTAGGGGAAGGGGGTGCCAGTGATGACACACAAATAACTGGCACTCATGTTGCCCCAGCAGGTGCAGCATACTGCCAAGTTGACTCCAGTGATGAGGAGATAGAGGGTGAAGAAGACATTGATGATGATGAGGTCACTGACTCCACCTGGGTGCCAGATCGAACTGAGGAATCAAGTGAGGAGGAGGGGGAGGAGGAGGAGGCACAGCAAACACGAGGCACAACATCCTCCGTGACCAACCGTAGCACTAGCCGGTCCAAGGCATCACATGTAAGAGCTGCTCCGCTGCAGAGCTCTGTTGTCTCAAAGAACACATGCAGGAACTCTGCTGTCTGGGAGTTCTTTAAGAAATGTGCAGCAGACCCCACCGTTGCTATTTGTAATCTATGTCAGAGGAGGCTGAAGCGTGGGATAAACACCGGACACTTGGGTACCACGTGCTTGAGGCGACATATGAACAAGTGCCACACATCCTGTTGGGGCAAAACTTTGCGTAGGTCCTCCTCCTCCTCATCTGTCTCTACCCACACTGTATGTCCTGCCTTGCAATTGCCTACAACCTCCACCGACAGGGATGATGCTACAGTAATGGATGTACCAGCAGGTCCTTCCTCACAATGTGACATCATCCCAGTAGCTGAAGATTTACGCAGTCAGATTACGTTGCCGCAGCTGCTGCAGCGAAAGAAAAAATATAGTCCCAACCATCCCCAAGCACAGCGTCTAAATGCCAGCTTAGCAAAATTACTCGCATTGCAGCTGCTGCCTTTCCAGCTGGTGGACTCTGCTCCCTTCCGTGAATTTGCTGAATGCGCTGTACCACAGTGGCAGGTTCCAAAACGCCATTACTTTTCACGCAAAGCCATTCCAGCACTATACCAGCACGTGGAAGACAATGTTATCCAGTCATTGGGAAAGGCAGTCAGCAGCAAGGTGCATGTCACTTTAGACACGTGGTCCAGGAAGCATGGACAGGGTCGTTACATTTCCTTCACGGCACACTGGGTAACTCTGATTGCAGATGGGAGGGATCCAAGACGGGGCTCTGTGCTGGAGCTTGTTCATCCACCACGCCTCCAGAAAGCTGCTTGTATGAGGTCTGTCTGCTCCACCACCACCACCTCTTCCTCCTCCTCCTTCTCTGTCTCTGGCGAAGTGGCAGTTAAACCCACACCTGACAGGGTCTACGCAATGGCTCAAGCAAAAAGATGCCATACTGTGCTTGAGCTGGTTTGTTTAGGGGACAGGAGCCACACCGGGTCAGAAATTTTGTCAGCTCTGCAGGGGCAGGTGCAGAGATGGTTAACACCACGCCAGCTTGAGCTGGGAATGATCGTCTGCGATAATGGCAGCAACCTTCTCTCCACCCTACTCAAGGGTAAATTGACGCATGTACCATGCCTAGCACACGTCCTAAATCTGGTGGTACAGCGTTTCCTAACCAAGTACCCAGGGCTGCCAGAGCTTCTCATCCAGGCCAGAAAAGTCTGCAGCCACTTCAGAAGGTCATTCCCAGCAAGCGTTCGCCTGGCAGAAATTCAAAGAGAATTCCACCTTCCCACAAACCGTCTGATCTGTGACATGCCCACCAGGTGGAATTTGACATTAGCAATGCTGCAGCTGCAGCGTCTGCACAAGCAGCAGAGGGCCATCAACGAGTACCTGTGTGAGTATGGCACAAGGACAGGTTCAGGTCAACTTGTTTCCCCCCCCCCGCAGTGGCTGATGATCAAGGATGCATGCACTGTACTGTCACCATTTGAGGAGGCAACGAGGTTGGTGAGCAGGGACAGTGCATGCATCAGTGACACAATTCCTTTAGTGTTCCTGCTGGAGCACACTCTGCGGGGAATTATAAATGTGGCTCTAGAGGCAGAGCAGCGGGAGGAAGAGGAGGCCTTCCCTAGCTCTCAAGGCCCCAGTCTTTCCGCAGACAGCATTCCAGTGGGTCCTACTCAGATCAGACAGGAGGAGGATGAGGAGGATGAGGACTATTTAAGTAGTGGGGGCATTGAAGGTGGGGATTCCTCAAGGCAGGGTTTTGTGTGCCCCGAAACAGAAGGGCTTGTGCGTGGCTGGGAGGAGGAAGTGCACGATATTGACCAGGAAGACTCGGCAGCTAATGCCACCTCCAACCTACGCTGCATGGGCTCCCTAGTGATGCAAAGCCTGCTAAAAGACCCCAGGATTCGTGCTATCAAGGAGAGGGATCATTACTGGTTGGCAACCCTTCTTGATCCACAATACAAGGGGGAAGTTGCAGAGCTCATCCTGCCCACACAGAGGGAGCACAGGATGACAAAACTTGAGGACGCTCTAAAGCGAAACTTGTGTAACACCTTTCCAGGCACTGTTAGATTACCAAGTGCTGACACACATGCTTCTGAGGCTGCAGGTGATCAGAGGAATAGCGGTGAAGGCCAGGGTCGCTTGACTGATGCATTTTTAATTTTTTTTAGTCCTCAACGCCCAGGGACGTCAAATGTAGGCACCCATTGCCAGCATCTTCACCATATGGTGCAGGACTACCTAGGGGCAAGGGCAGACCTGGATACCTTTCCAGCAGATGATCCACTGGCTTACTGGGTGTTGAGAATGGATCACTGGCCAGAACTTAGCCAATATGCTATGCAGCTACTAGGTTGCCCTTCATCTAGCGTGCTTTCCGAAAGGACGTTCAGTGCCGCTGGAGGTTTTGTCACAGACAAAAGAGTGCGTCTGTCCACCGACTCTGTAGACCGGCTGACATTTATAAAAATGAATCAGTCCTGGATCAGCAGCTATCAATCCCCTGATGCTGAAGTAATGGAATAGATAGGGGATGTCCTCTTCTGCATTCACAAAACCTCCAGCACTGAACTCTTCCACAATACCACAAAAGGGTTATGGTGTGAAGGCACTTGCTGCCATGAAAGGCACAATATCTGGCTGCACTGACGCCCATTAAAAAAAACAAAAAACTTTTCAATATAGGACCACATGGTCCACCCCTGCACTCTTCCACAATACTACAGAGGGGTTACTGTATGATGATACTTGATGGCCTGGCATTAAAGGCACAATATCTGGGTGCACTGACGCCTTAAACAGATGCATATCTTTTCAATATAGGACCACATGGTCCACCCCTGCACTCTTCCACAATACCACTGAGGGGTTACTGTATGATGATACTTGCTGGCCTGGCACCAAAGGCACAATATCTGGGTGCACTGACGCCTTAACCAGATGCATATCTTTTCAATATAGGACCACATGGTCCACCCCTGCACTCTTCCACAATACCACAGAGGGGTTACTGTATGATGATACTTGATGGCCTGGCATTAAAGGCACAATATCTGGGTGCACTGACGCCCATTAACAGATAAAAAAAAACACTTTTCAATATAGAACCACATGGTCCACCCCTGCACTCTTCCACAATACTACAGAGGGGTTACTGTATGATGATACTTGCTGGCCTGGCACCAAAGGCACAATATCTGGGTGCACTGACGCCCATTACCAGATCAAAAACTTTTCAATAAAGGACCACATGGTCCACCCCTGCACTTTTCCAAAATACCACAGAGGGGTTACTGTATGATAGTACTTGCATGCCTGGCACTAAAGGCACAATATCTGGGTGCACTGCCATTGACGCCTGTATCAGATTCATAACCTCAGAGGGGTTACGGTGTGACGGCACTGTTGCCGACGCTAAAAGCCCAATTTTAAAGCACCTATTGTTACTTTCATCCAAAGCCTGCATAAGTTTCACAATAATTTAGCCAAAAAAAAACACTAAACATTTTCTGCGCGTCCTAAAATGTCTTTTCATACAGGCTGCCGCCCCAAGCAGTTGTTTATGGATAGATTAAAGGAAAAGCATTTACCGTCATATGAAACGTCATTTATTTGTTTTTAAGTGTTTCTATACATCCTAGAAATCCGCCACTTCACGGGCAGGTTATGGGGACCTCCTAGGCACGATATTTGAAGGAATTTTTCATTTTTATTCTTAACCCTTATTTCATGGAAAACTCACTGTCCCTTTAAAAATGTTTTTTTAAAAACTTTTTGTCCTTGTTTCCTGTCCCCCAGGGCACTACCCGGACCCCCATACTCCTTTTATGGCAAATATGTAGCATATATGCCCTCTTGGAGGGCACTCTAAAAAACCGAATTTTCAGCCCTATTGACTTGCATGGGGGTTCGGGTTCGGGCTCGGTCCCGAACAAATGGGAAGTTCGGGTTCGGGCTCGAACCGAACTCGGGGAGTGTTCGGCTCATCCCTATTGGTGAGAAAACATTATGAGTGAAGGAAATTGAGGCGATGCAATATTTACTTACACTTCTATGTATGTGGTTAAAGGAAGGGGACATTTTGAGGAGTTCCCACACTGTTTCTTTTATTTTATTTAGTGCTGAACCACCATAAACACCTTAATAAATGTAAACTATCATTCATATCTGCATTTATTTCAAAAGCGATGATCAAGCATTAAGGAAGTTGTTGGTGCTTTTTAAATACTTGTAATTGTAACTCTTATTCTCTACGGCCAAAATATGCATTGGTGACTTAAAGTACTTTTTTTTTGAGAAAGTATTTTACCAGGAAGGATACATTGCGAGTTTTCTCATTTTCAAGTATGTCCTGGGTGGCGAGTATGTACTGTTAGGAGTCTTGCCCAAGGACACTTACTTTGGAGGTGCTCTTGCTGGGATTCAAACCTGTGTCTCCACAGTCTCCACTGTCATAGAGCAGTGATGTAACCTCTACTCCACCCAGCCGGTACACTTGTGAAACAATCTATTCCTTAAGTGCATGTTCGTTTTCTTATCTCCTTTCAGAGATAAACATCTAGATAGTAAATAATGCGTTGGGTACCTACACTGATTATGTCTTCAGTAGAACGCAATGTGAAAACCTAACTGTTATCACCCAAAGAGGTTGGCCACAGTTGATATGCCGAGGTAGCCTCCTCTGCACAAGAAGAACTGTAACACCTGACAATCACTTCGGTCTAGCTCAGACCTGATGAAATCCAGGGAAGTGGTAAAATCCAATGGCACGGAACAGGGGAGCAATGAGGCAAAATAGTGTCATTAAGTCAGTTTTATGCCGTCCATTGTCAACTACAGGCAACCTAGCTTTTAACTTTTTCTCCCTTTTGGATTACTGTCAGAGCCATGGTAAAATGTCAAATAAATCCATCTGCAGTAACTATAATCTGAAGTGAAGGAGACTGGCTCAGATGTCAGTTGGAACTGAAAGTAACAGTTAATTGGTTCTAAACCGCAATCAAACAACAGGTATAGGACAATACTGAAACATTAAAATGTGCAAGGGTGGAAGGTTAGAATTGGAAATCATTAGATTAAATTGCTTTAACAGGGTAACGAGGTTAAATGAGTTCAAGGTATAGTGATACAAAATAATTCCTTCCCATTGTATTACAGCCCCCTCCAGCTGCACATGGATAGTGGCTGGAGATGGCCTCTGGCATATGGACCGTGATAACCACGAATGGGGGCCATTGAGTCCCTTCCAGTGGTGAACCAACAACTAGCGGGTCCCCCGAGCAATAGGCGATCATGGGACCCCCATGTGCCATGCCCACAGAAAACCATACCCATACAAACCACACCCATACAATGCAACGGGAAACTGCTGATCACTTTTCAGGCTTGTAAAATACTGTACATTACTGATATACTTGTACACACTGCACATCACAGAGCACCACAGCAATGAAACTCACAGTAATATGCAGTGTGTTTGAACGTATCACAGAGTTCAGAGCAATAAAACTCAAAAACTTTTATATTTATTATAATTTATTAAAGTATATATAAAATTCAATATATTATTAAAATATCTTTAAAATAAATATAATATTTTTAAAATACATTCCTAAAATGTTTATTAAAATCTATTTAAATATATTAAAATATTTATGAATTTAATTGCAGCGCCAAAACTTTATAAGGGATAAAAGAAACAATGCCACTGCTTTTAGAAAAAAAAAGGATTTTATTTATTTAAATGTATTTTTTTTAGATTTTACACATAACATTGTAATGTTGGGTGCCATTGGAAAGGCCAGCCTTCCCAACAACAGCTGATCCATCCTTATAGGACACCTAGATCCAGAGATACAGGGGTCCAAAGACCCCCCTGCATCTGTGGTAATGGGATATCCCTGCCAGGCAGGGGGAATCCCAGTTTGTGACATCAACACACACATGCACAATGACTCCCACGGCCTAGGGGCAGTTCCACAGTGAGGGCTGACATCATTCATGCCAGATCAGCACGAAGCAGGGACAAATCAGGATGTGCGTATCCTCTGTGTTGGGGAGGGAATTCAATCCCATGACGCTCCGCGCACATCCCGGCACTTTGGGGGGCAGCAAGGCTGCCTCCTCATTTGTGCTCTCCGACAGTGCCTGAATGTCCGATTAGTCAGTCCGCCCCTGGTCCTGCCCTGTGATTATTGGTGACTGGACAGTAGAGATGTGCATTTGTTGAATTTGGAATGAAATTTGATAATTCGTATTCGGAAGTACTTCTGAATAACGAATCGATATAATACGAATTCAAAATGAAAGGAAATGGTATATAACAAATTTATTTTGTTTTACACTGTGTCATCATCATAAAAGAAAAATTTTAATAACTGATATCAACTATCGAATTTGAAATGAACCATCAAATTGAAATCAACTATCAAATTTGAAATGATTTATCAAATTGATATCAACCATCGAATTTGAGATGAACTATCAAATTGATATCAACTATCAAATTTGAAATGAACTATCAAATTGATATCAACTATCAAATTTGAAATGAACTATCAAATTGATATCAACTGTCGAATTTGAAATAAACTATCGAATTGATATCAACTGTCGAATTTGAAATGAACTATCGAATTGATATCAACTATCGAATTGATCTTAACTTACAATACAAATAATAGTAAGCAAAGGACTTTATGAAACAAATGAATTTTGTTTCACACTGAGCGCGTCCTAGCACAGGAGGCAGCAATCAGCCGGGATTCCGGGCGATTGTTGGCCCCCCCCCGGTGCGGGCTGACATCTTGGATGTCAGCCTGGCACTCCGGTACCCCGGCGGGGCCATTAGATGTCATCATGGCAGCCCGATGACATCTTATTCAGCCCCCCCCGAGTGCGGAGGAGGTGCCTGAAAGGGAGGGGGGAGGTCCTTCGGACCTCTCTCCCTCCCGATCGCCGGGGGCCAGAAGGTTAAGGCAGGCACCGTTTGGAAGGACACAGCCTGCCCTTCCAAACGGTGGCTGACATTAACCCCTGGGGAGCCGGATCACGATTCGGCACCGATAAGTGCCGGATCGTGATCCTCTCCTGGAGCTGGCCGACATCTTGGATATCGGCCAAGCCTCCGGGAACTCCCCCTGATGACTGGCATCATCGTGCATAGCACGATGATGCCAGTCCTGGAGTTAACCCCTAGCTGCCAGCAATTGTGGAGATAGGGGTTCCACTGAACCCCCTATCTCCCGATCCGTGGCAGCTAGGGGTTAATGTTTGATATCATTGGATCGGCCAGAGCATGGCCTTTCCAACGATACCAAACATGACCATGTAGAAAGTTTTTTAAAAAAAAAAAAAATAAAAATAAAAAAATATTTTAAAAAAGAATTATAAAAAAAATAAACAAGTTTTTTTTGTTTTGTTAATGCAGCAATATTGTTCCCATTTTATTTATAATGTGAACAATGATGCTGCACTAACGATTTCTGTTTGAGGTGCGTTTGTTAAAATCGCATACTTTTCCCCCAAAAAAAATGTAACGAGAACCCATTTCTAATTTTTTTAACAAGTGCACCCTATACAAAATATAACCGCAATTGCTCGCATGTTTGAATGTGAAAGAAAACACTTTACACATTGTAAATTATTGAAAATTCAAATTTTATTGCATTTTTTGTTATATTATACAGACAGGGCATGACATATACATATAATAATGACATATTATGAATCTGCCGAGTGTGCCGGAAAGAACGATATATAATATGTCTGGATCATATACTAAAATAAGGCTTCAAAACGCGTTTAAACATGATGAGCGAAACAGGTAAAAATTAGCTCAGCACAGAGGCGTGAAATGCCTCAGCAGTGAAAGAGTTAATTTGACTCAAATACTAAATCTGTGACACAGCTTAAAATTTAACCCTAGCTTTTCTTTTAACAGCAAAATTTGATCAATTGGGGTTTTATCTAGTGATCCAAAATTCGAATTGATATCAACTATCAAATTGATATATGAAATTCGAATTGATTCGAAATTTCAAATCGATTTGAAATTTCAAATCGATCCAAAATGAAACGAAATTAGTTACAAAATTCCGAAAACAAAATGATTTAAAAATGTAACAAAACAAAATTAAACGAAACAAATTTTTCAGCCATGCACATCCCTACTGGACAGCAATATGCAATTGAATACATATCCATCATAGCATGGTGTCCTCCAATTATGTCTGTCAATAAACGGGACAACTCATAACTGCAGCTTATTATGGTTATTCTTTTTATTGTTGCAATTTCCAACAACTGTATTCAGAGGAGAGGACAGGCATAGGGGACATGTCCGCACCATAACCTTTGCAAACAACATGCATTACTGGCTATATTTCTGTAGATTACAGATTATGACAAAGTATTGTGTGGATGACTAAGATATAAATATAGTTTTTGTAGTGTTTGGGCATTCTAAATTACCAGCTGAGTAAGGGAAAATATTTTAACTGCACAGCAGAGGGCTGTGCACCTACAATTCAAGGGAGCCACTAAGGAAATATAATCATAGTCTGGCTGATAAATGGATGTAATAGAAACTGCCTGAGAACAAGGCACATTGAAAGTTCAGTAAAATAATGTAAGGTAAAGTTATAATAGTGAGAACGATGTAAGAATATACTAGCTTCCAACAGGGGATGATTAGGAATTACAAGGGAATTAAGATATAAAAAGACCCCAGATGATGTATTAGAATACAGAAGAGATAAATTGTCCTATGCACCGATACAGGTTCTAATTAATTATCTTTTAATGTTCGTAGTTTTCAATGTTTTTACACGATGTCAAGGAACATGATTCAATAAATACAAAATAAGGAAAGATAACTAGATCACAGGGTGCAAGAAAGATAAAGATAATACCAATGCGCCGATTTATGCAAAGAGCAAAGATTGGGATGATACGTTTAAAAATTAGACCGGGAATTGTAATTCGATGGCATTGAACTGTATTAAAAAAAAGGCCTCAACAGGCTATGGGCAAACTACACAAATACCTGCTGGACCATAGTTTGTTGTTTGACTGGGGAGAACAGGGAATCTACCCAACTAGTATCCCACTGTCCCATCTAAAGCCAGCAATATTGATATGTACAGTAGTGATACTAGAACTTAAAATTTTGGAGCTAACAAATGTGGTCAAAATTCTTGAACTACTGTTGTAGTGTTGTTGGTGAGTCCAACTATTGAAAGTTACTTTACTTTGACTCCAATTTTGCTTGCATGTTTTGTCCACATCTCCCTTACCACCTGCAGCTGTTATATTTGCACCACAACTAGCGTTGGTAAATTGTAATTGCAGTCTGCAATAATGGAGGTTAATTGGGCATAAAGGAGATTGCTTTGCAGCCACTCATAGCAGGAAGTACATTCAGCTTCCTGTATGGTACAGGTCTGTTTTTTTTTTAGTAGCTACCTTGTGTATGAGAAGCATAGATCTCAGCTTTTTGCATACCCTTTCATCTGTATGTAGTATATAACTTGCCAATACTCCTATATATTCTGTTTAAAATTGATTATCCTGCATTCCTGCCTATTATTATATTAGATGTCAGCATAAGAAATGTGTTTATTGCTGCTGCATCATACTGTACTTGAGGACATTTGAACTCCAGGCTACTCTGTATTTCCAGTTTTACTGGGCTTATATCAGAATAAAATCAGTCTTCCAGAGAAAAACACCATTTCTGTTGGCTTTACTAAATTAGATGGCTGATTTCGCCATCACTTGAACAGGGACCGCACAATTCATATGCCCTCACATATGTCTGTGCGTAATTCCCCCTCCTTATTAGTGACGAGCCAAACACCCCCCGTGTTCGGTTCGCATTCGAACTCGAGTTCGAACTCGAACCGAACTCAA
Organism: Leptobrachium leishanense; assembly: GCA_009667805.1. NCBI lineage: Eukaryota > Metazoa > Chordata > Amphibia > Anura > Megophryidae > Leptobrachium > Leptobrachium leishanense. The sequence goes on along the minus strand of CM019071.1, from coordinate 36,297,345 downwards.
TGCAAGTCAATGGGACTCGAAAGTTCGATTTTTAGAGTACCCTGTAAGAGGGCATATATGCAAGATATTTGCCATAAAAGGTGTATGGGGGTCCGGGTAGTGCCCTGGGGGACAGGAAACAAGGTCAAAAAGTTTTAAAAAAAGTTTTTAAAGGAACAGTGAGTTTTCCATTAAATAAAGGTTAAGAATAAAAACAAAAAATTCCTTCAAATATCGTACCTAGGAGGTCCCCATAACCTGCCCTTGAAGTGGCGGATTTGTAGGATGTATAGAAACATTTAAAAACAAAAAAATGAGATTTAAAATAACGGTAAATGGTTTTCCTTTAATCTATTCATAAACAACTGCTTAGGACGGCAGCCTGTATGAAAAGAGGAGACGTTTTAGGACACGCAGAACAAGTTTAGTGATTTTTTTGGCTAAATTATGGTGAAATTTATGCAGGCTTTGGATGAAAGTAACAATAGGTGCTTTAAAATTGGGCCTTTAGTGTCGGCAACAGTGCCGTCACACCGTAACCCCTCTGTGGTATTGTGGAAGAGTGCAGGGGTGGACCAATATTAAAATGATATGAATCTGGTACAGGCATCAGTGGCAGTGCACCCAAATATTTTGCCTTTGGTGGCAGCAAGTGCCTTCACACCGTAACCCCTCTGAGGTATTGTGGAAGAGTGCAGTGGTGGAGGTTTTGGTAATGCAGAAGAAATCCCTGATCTATTCAGTTACATCAGCAGCTATAACAAAACCGGGTCAGCAATGTTTAGGTACTTGCACTGCGCTACTGTATATGGTGAGAATCGGCGCACACCAGTAGCAACAGGAAGCAAACAGAACAGGTAGGGAATACACAGAGAGAATAGTCAAATGGCAGGCAAAGTCGGCAACAGATCGGGTCCAGTCAGAACAAGCAGCGTCAGTAACAAGTATACAAACTGATTTGGTAAGCTAGCGATGCGGGAATAAAGGCTGAGACACACTGAGCGTGTAGCGACGCACAGCGTAGCGAAGCAAAGAGAAGCAAACATTTTGCAGGCTTGACTTCACTCCGCTCCGCCTCGCAGCGTGTCTACACTGCATTACGTTTGCTTCTCACCGCACTGGACAGGAATCCACTAAATAAATTAAAATGTACACACAAAACTGTTTTATTTTCACAAAGCACAAGTTATATAGCAAAAAAAGGTTTTTACTGAATGAAATACATCAAAAATTACTGTTAATTTAATAGGAATAGTATAAAAATATAAAAAAAAGGTAACCCCTGATCATATATATTATAGGGACACAGAACGCTGTGTATAGAGTAGGGATGCATTGATACCACACACAGACATATACGTATATATATCAACACGCAGACCTATATACACATATTTATCAACACGCAGATGTACAGTTGTGTTCAAATTATTCAACCCCCAATGCTGTAAAGGGTTTTAGGGAATTTAGTGTACATTTGTAATTGTATTCAGAATGAAATCCTACAAGGACTTTTTAAAGAACCATATGCAACTAAAATGACATCAATTGGTTTTGTAATACAGTAGTAAATGTTTCTTTTGTGAATTCTTCATTGACACAATTATTCAACCCCTTAAAGACTACCACTCTGAAGAACAGAGGTTCATTCCAGTGTTTTCAATCAGGTATTGAAAACACCTGTGGATGTCACGGAGCAGCAATAAAGCATAATAAGCACCAATTAGGCAGCTTTAAAATGACTGTGATACTCAGCTCCTTCTAGACATTTACTGGTGTGGTTACAAACATGGTGAAGTCAAGAGAATGGTCCAGGAAGACAAGAGAAGAGGTGATTACTCTTCACAGGAAGGGCAATGGCTATAAGAAGATTGCAAAGATGTTAAACATACCAAGAGAGACCATAGGAAGCATCATTCGCAAATTCAAGGCAAAGGGCACTGTTGAAACGCTACCTGGTCGTGGCAGAAAGAAGATGCTGACTTTGACTGCTGTGCGCTACCTGAAGCGTAGAGTGGAGAAAAGTCCCCGTGTGACTGCTGAGGAGCTGAGAAAAGATTTGTCAGATGTGGGTACTGAAGTTCCAGCTCAGACAATACGGCGCACACTGCGTAATGAAGGCCTCCATGCCAGAACTCGCTTGCTGTCTCCAAAGAATAAGAAGAGTCGACTGCAGTATGCCAAAAGTCATGTGGACAAACCACAGAAGTTTTGGGATAGTGTTCTGTGGACTGATGAAACAAAATTAGAACTGTTTGGGCCCATGGATCAACGCTATGTTTGGAGGAGGAAGAACAAGGCCTATGAAGAAAAGAACACCTTGCCTACTGTGAAGCATGGCGGGGGGTCAATCATGCTTTGGGGCTGTTTTGCTTCTGCAGGTACAGGGAAGCTTCAGCGTGTGCAAGGTACCATGAATTCTCTTCAGTACCAGGAGATATTAGATGACAATGTGATGCAGTCCGTCACAAACCTGAGGCTTGGGAGACGTTGGACCTTTCAACAGGACAATGATCCCAAGCATACCTCCAAGTCCACTAGAGCATGGTTGCAGATTAAAGGCTGGAACATTTTGGAGTGGCCATCGCAGTCACCTGACTTAAATCCGATTGAGAACCTCTGGTGGGACTTAAAGAAAGCAGTTGCAGTGCGCAAGCCTAAGAATGTGACTGAACTGGAGGCTTTTGCCCATGACGAATGGGCGAAGATACCCGGAGATCGCTGCAAGACACTTGTGTCAAGCTATGCTTCACGTTTAAAAGCTGTTATAACTGTAAAAGGATGTTGTACTAAGTACTAAGATTGAATGTCACTTGGGGGTTGAATAAAACTGATAATGATGTGAGCTCAGAAAAGACATTTGTGGTTATTTCATTATAAATGTTATGTTATATTTGTCTGACCTACACGTGCCTCTTTGATTTAATTGTAAGCAAGATGACTGAATGATCAAAATCAATGTCAAACTGGCCAAACCACTCAATTTCAGTGGGGGTTGAATAATTTTGAACACAACTGTATATATACACCCACCCACAGACCTCAGACCATATATACACATACGCACATGGGGGGGTGGCATGTGGACAATCTCAACTAAATGCGCCCCCCCATTTGGCTGATCCCTCCTGAAGAAATGTTGAACCCGACAGAGCAGAGAATAGATTTATTATTCTCTGCTCTATCGGGTTCAACATTTCTTCTGGAGGGATCAGCCAAATTGGGGGGGGCAATTAGTTGCCAAAATGTGTGTGTAATACAAGTCTGGATATATATATTTATAAGAATATAGATATATATCTTATCTATATATATATATAATACCTGCCCTTACCTTCCCCTATAAATTTGCTAAAAATATACACACAAAAAAACAAACCACTGCCTGAGACCACGCACAGCCCATATGCCACCCCCCTCTACCTGGCTGAATGTATCTAATATATATATAATTAAATACATTCAGCCAGGTAGAGAAATCAAAAAAAATAATTATCTTATGTTCCCAGGGACATTTAAAAATGTCCTTGGATTTTTTTTTTTTTAGAAATGTGTCGCCTTACCTTAGCCTGGTGGTCAGTGGGGGCTCCCTGGATCCTGGTTGTGGGGGGAGGTCTGCCGTGGCCACAGGTGCAGTGGCTCCCTCCCTGCACTGCCTATCTCTGCCACATGCACCCGGGCGGCTAGCCCGCACAGTCGCAGCTCTGTCATCTGGCGGCCGCATGCTCCTCAAGGGGATCCTTGGGAGGCCCCGGCAGGCTGCCCTCTACAGTGCCTGATTAGAGGGCCGTGTCTGCCTGATGTTTTAGTAACAAGAATGTTTATCCCATAGGCTTCAATTTTAAAAATATTCCCGTTTTAATTCAATATCTAATAAACCGATGCTTATAATATTCTGCAGTAAAGAGTCTCTTTATTTCTAGATTTTTAAGCATTTTTATCCTTTTTTCAATTTTTTTTTCGAACTTTTGGCGAACGTCCCAAAGAGTTCGAAGTTCACAAACTGTCGAACGGCCGATGTTCGATGCGAACTCCGAACAGATCGAACCGAACAGCTCATCCCTACTCCTTATGAGTAGACTTGTGCACCGATTTTTTGTTCGATTCGGTTCGATTCGGCTCGTTTCGACCGATTTCTGTTTCGATTCGGTTCGGCTCGTTTTTCGTGTACATTTTTTTTTCGGAATTTCAACCATTTTTCGTGTTTTCGGGTCACTTTGCTCGTTTTTTGTATCGACTTTTCGTGATTTCAGAAATTTTCGTTTTTTTCAGAACGTCTGCTCTCCTCGTTTCAAAGTGTCTATTTTATTATATTTAAATTTTTTATAATTTTTAACATTGTCATGTTTGGTATTGCTGGAAAGGCCATGCTCTGGTCGATCCAAAGATACCAAACTTTAACCGATAGCTGCCGCGGATCAGGAGATAGGGGGTTCCAATGAACCCCCTATCTCCGCCATTGGTCGCAGTTAGGGGTTAACTCCAGAACTGACATCATTGTGACGAGGTCTTGGGACTGTCGGCAGCTGCCGTTCCCCCACGCTGTTGTATTCCTGCAAAGACGTGACCATGTTGGCGGGCAGCGTCTTAGCAGCAGCGGTGGGAGAGAGAGAGCTCATAGCTGGGAGGAGGTGTTGCGGGAAGCTGCAAACAGGGACAAATAAACTAGACCTGAGCCGCACTGAGGATCTTTGGGTTGTGTCGGAGAAGACTTCACGCAGTGCTGCCATCAATATTTTTTGATAAATTCTTGGTTATACAATGAATGTGACTGTGGACAAAAATCCGTGTTGTGACATCGCCTAAGCTTAACAAAACCAGGCCACGTCGGTAATCAAATCTCAAGGCAGTACAACAAGGTTGTGTTAGTGTGTGACATTTTTTGGCCAGGCAGGAAGTGTAGAATGTGCACAGTTACATTCATGGCCACAAATATGTTGACAAATTTATGACAAAGGGTCCATAGAAATGTCAATAAATTTATATACATATAATTTTAACAGTGTGGAAAAGAAACCAAGCAATACATATTAACTTATTAAGTAAGGAAAAGCAACGCACACAAATAGGAAAATATAGAAAAAATATAAAATTTATTTACAACATGCCACATGGCATTGGCAAACTGCCCAACAGGGGCACAAACATAGGGGAGGAGGAGGCTGGTCTCTCTCTACTGCCGCTCCAGGATTTCAATGGCGTTGTTAATATGCTGCCTGAATTCCTGGAGCAACTCCTGGATGGCTTCGAAGTTGGCGCCAGCCAGGCGTAGCTCGCCGATCGCCATCCTGACACTGGACCTGTCAGTGTCCGGTCTGGCTTCTCCTTCTATATCCAATAAATGAAAGAAGGAAAATACAGTAAGTAAAGCAGGTTTCTATTTTTGACTGAAAGTCTTGAAAAAATATAACAGTAGTATATACCAGTGCTGGCGGCCTCCTGAGGCTCCGACTCCTCCGACTCCTCCGACTCCTCCGACTCCTCCTCCTCCACCACCACCGTCAGCATCTCTTCCGGTGCTATATCTTAGAAATTAAAGAAATAAAAAATACAGTAAACAACAAAACTTATTTATTTTTGAACAAAAGTCGATGCAAAACACAACAGTAAAAAAAAACCTGGACTCGCGGCCTCCTGCTGCGGCTCCGGCTCCCTCTCTCCATCATCGCCCTGCTCCTCCTCTTCCTCCTCCTGCTCCTCTTGTGCTATATATAAAAAAAATTAATGAAAATACAGTAAACAAAAATGTTTCTGTTTTTGACCAAAAGTCGTTGCAAAATAAAACAGTATATACCAGCGCTGGTGGTCACCCGTGGCTCCCCCTCCTCCTCCACTGGGGCACTGGTGCCCGCCGGGGCAGATGCTGCCTTTGCCTTCCTGTCTTCTGCCAAATCCAAAAAATAACACGTAAATAATGCAGACTGGAAAAAATGGTATATCTATACAATATATTGCCGAAAGTATTGCGACACCCCTTCACTACCCACTAGCACTATCAGCTTGACCCACCACTACTCCCATCTCATAGTTCTAAAGTCACAAAATATTTATTTATTTCCCCTGCACATAGACATATATTACCGTTCAATTATATATTTTTTTCAGAAGTAAACATTACGTTTATTCAATAAAAACTATTATTTGTAGGGATGCACCGATACCACTTTTTTAAGACCGAGTACGAGTACCGATACTTTTTAAAAGTACTCACCGATACCGAGTACCGATACTTTTATTTAATGTCATGTGACGCTTTCCAATAGGAACAGACCTCATATAAAAATTTATATGAGATTGACCGCAGCTCACATGGATTTGCCCCAGGTCTCATGGGTTTGCCCCCAGCTCACATGGGTTTGCCCCCAGCTCACATGGGTTTGCCCCCAGCTCACATGGATGTCCCCCAGGTCTCATGGATTTGCCCCCAGGTCTCATGGATTTGCCCCAGCTCTGATGGATATGTCCCCCAGGTCTCATGGATTTGCCCCCAGGTCTCATGGATTTGCCCCCAGGTCTCATGGATTTGCCCCCAGCTCACATGGATTTGCCCCAGCTCTGATGGATATGTCCCCCAGGTCTCATGGATTTGCCCCCAGGTCTCATGGATTTGCCCCCAGGTCTCATGGATTGGCCCCCAGGTCTCATGGATTGCCCCCAGGTCTCATGGATTTGCCCCCAGGTCTCATGGATTGGCCCCAGGTCTCATGGATTTGCCCCCAGGTCTCATGGATTTGCCCCCAGGTCTCATGGATTGGCCCCCAGGACTCATGGATTTGCCCCCAGGTCACATGGATTTGCCCCAGCTCTGATGGATATGTCCCCCAGGTCTCATGGATTTGCCCCCAGGTCTCATGGATTGCCCCCAGGTCTCATGGATTGGCCCCCAGGTCTCATGGATTTGCCCCCAGGTCTCATGGATTTGCCCCCAGGTCTCATGGATTGGCCCCCAGGTCTCATGGATTTGCCCCCAGGTCTCATGGATTGGCCCCCAGGTCTCATGGATTTGCCCCCAGGTCTCATGGATTTGCCCCCAGGTCTCATGGATTGGCCCCCAGGTCTCATGGATTGGCCCCCAGGTCTCATGTATTTGCCCCCAGGTCTCATGGATTGGCCCCCAGGTCTCATGGATTGGCCCCCAGGACTCATGGATTGGCCCCCAGGTCTCATGGATTGGCCCCCAGGTCTCATGGATTTGCCCCCAGGTGTCATGGATTTGCCCCCAGGTCTCATGGATTGGCCCCCAGGTCTCATGGATTTGCCCCAGCTCTCATGGATTTGCCCGCAGCTCTCATCGATTTACCCCCAGGTCTCATCGATCTACCCCCAGCTCGAACGCTGGGGAAGCTGGCCGTGTGCATGTAAAGCACGCGGCCAGCGTTCCCCTCCGGCGCGCCAAATACTCACCCTTCCTGAAGTTCCGGTCTCTGGGCAGTGATGCGATCACGTGGCCGCCGGCGCATCTGTGACACTGCCTCCAGCCGAGAGGCAGCGTCACAGGAGCACCCAGTGGCCGCGGAACGCATCACTGCCCAGTGACCGGACCTTCAGGAAGGGTGAGTATTTGGCGCGCCGGAGGGGAACGCTGGCCGCGTGCTTTTCATGCACGCGGCCAGCTTCCCCAGCCCCGCGGATACCGGCAAGCCGGCCACTGCCGGCTTCCGGTATCGGCGGGATGTATCGGGCCGTTTGCACGAGTAACAAGTACTCTTGCAAACGGCAATATCGGCCCCGATACCGATACTAGTATCGGTATAGGTGCATCCCTAATTATTTGTGTTGTGTGCATACAAAACGCATTGTGCTGACTGCTTTTAGTTATTTTATAGATAGCCTCAGCCTCAGTTTCACTTTCAGTTTCTGCGAATAAAACTGTGGATATTGCAGAAACAACAGAAACCCGCCATTTTGTTTTGAAATTTGCATCTAAAGCGTTCAATGACACTGCTGCAGCAAACTGAATTGCTGCGCTGCAACAATTCAGCAGCTGCTGAGGACGTATTGAACGCGGCTCTGTTTGGATGCACTTTCAGAAGAACTACATGTCCCATCCTACCACTTAGCAGAGACGCATAGATTTTTGTTGATGCGCAGGTGGGAGCCAATATTGGGCAAGCTGCGGGTCTTCTCGTATGCATCACTCAATCACAACAACCTCCCCCAGCACACAGTGCCAAAAGAAATCCAGCATTGTAATTTCATCTACATACATCAAATATCACAATTTTCACGAATACGTAAAATCACAAAAAAGAAGAGCTATGGCAAAAATGCATGTATGACGAGTCGTGAAAACGCAAAGCTATACACAATCACATTGCATGAAAAAAGGACTAGATAAATCAACGTATTTCTGTGCACATTAGCACATGCAAGCACATTATTATTATTATACAGGATTTATATAGCGTCAACAGTTTGCGCAGCGCTTTACAATATAACATGACACTTACGTTTGGCTATGACGTGACGGATGTGCCTCAGCTGCTCCTGCTCGCATGCCTTCAGATTGGACCAGCGTTTTCGGAGCTGGTCCTTCGTCCGATCTTTCCCAAACAACTCCAGGATGGTGGTTCGGAGCTTGTCAAGGATACGGTCCTTGCGTGCGTTATTCTTTCTGCCGTAAGGGCCCTTACGGCAGTCGTAATCTTTTTTGTCAAAGATGCGGACCAGCTCCAACATCTCCTCAAATGCCATGTTGCTGGCCTGCTTCTTCCTGGGTGGGTCAAAAAATTGTCAAAACTGGCTCAATAAAGTTGCGACATCCGCACGAGCGCATGCGCGACCCGCAGACAAATCGGATCCGACCCGATTACGACAGAATTATCGTATCGGCAGAATTATCGGATCATTGGAAACAAGAAACAAGTGATACGCATTTACAAATACAAAATTTACAGAATCAGCGATATAACCAATAATAGTTAAATATACGATGTCCAGAATTACCGAAATGGAACCGAAATCACGAATGGAACCGAAATCATGAATAGAGCAAAAAATAAATTTCGATTTGACACATTTCAAGTCCATTCGAAAACTCTGAAAATTTTTCGTTTCGGCTCGGAAAAGTTTTCGGATCTGTCAGTTTTCGGGTCCGATCCGATTCGGAAAATCGGCCGAATCCGAAGACACGAATCGGGAAATTTTGTGAAAATTCCGAAATCCGAAACGCACATCCCTACTTATGAGTCCTCAATCCCTTATGGTACTCTTGTCCTGCCATCTCTCACCCCACATTGATGGTCTTACCATCTCTTTGAATTCCATATTGCTATATCTTTTATCTCCAATCATCCAAATTTTAATGTATATCGCTTTATGTTTCTTCCATGGATGTGATAAAGACAACCATGTAACATGTTGTACATTTTGTAAATTCCCACATGTATCCTTTACTGGGAGATGCATTTTGTCCCCAGTATTCCCACATGTCTACTAGACTAAAAGTGATCATTTTCAATTCAATGTTGATGACTGCCTGGTAGGCAACAAGACAAGTAGAATAAACAGTGCTTTAAGTAAAAGTTCATTAGTAATGTGCTGCCCTAGCAAGGGAATTCTCTTATTATAGTGAAGAACATTGTGTGTAATATGACTCAGCTTTTTCAGTTGCAGTACAGTTTATGTTACATAATACATGTAGTATTCCTAATTGGAAGGTTCCCTTGTTGTCAGGCTCAACATGCTGCTCATGAATCTTAAATCATTGGGGGATAAGGCAGTGCTGCAGTGTAACATTCTATATAAATCATCCCTTTTCTGGACTAAATCCTAAGAGTTTAATTATCCTTTTTTTATTGTCATATAATTCAAATGGTCAGCAAAAGATGAATAATATCTCCTAACTTTCCAAACTATTTCAGGCTGCACTGACACAATATATTAATAGCATTTACTACAAATAAAAAATTAACATAGGACATTCAAATTCCGAGCAATGAAGCCCAAACAAGGACATGTCTGATAGTATATGTCACATTCGTCCCCAATAACTAATAAATTGATGACTATACACAGAACAGCTATTCTAACCTTGCAATCCTTGATATGGTCGGCACAGCTACCTATTGACAGAACCCAGAGGATGAACCTTAGAGAAGTACACACACACACAGTTTAGGCAGTACAGGTGAAAGTAGACCTGAGACCAAAATAATCTTGAACCAGACAGACAGGATAAATAACACGAATACCCAGCAAGGGTTAATAACAGAATATGTCACTGGAATATCAAGGATAGTAATGCCAGAGTATTGCGACAGCCATTTGCCAGGGTCATTTAACCAGAATGAGTGTAAGCCGGGTCCAAAGTTCGTTTGCCAGAATGAGTGTCAGCTGTGTGCCAGGATCAGTAACCAGATCGGGTAGTCAAAAGGGAATCCAAAGGGTTAAGCGGCAGAAGGGTAGTCGGACAAGCAATTGTCATACACAATAGCAAAATACAAAATACGGATAAGCACTGAGAGGATGTGAAAATCACAACAGGGCAACAAGCGTATTTCATCTGCCTGCTTTTAAAATATATATATATACAGTCAGATCCAGAAATATTGGGACATCAACACAATTCTAACATCTTTGGCTCTATACACCACCACAATGGAGTTGGAATGAAACAAACACAATGTGCTTTAACTGCAGACTGTCAGCTTTAATTTGAGGGTATGTACATCCAACTCAGGTGAATGGTGTAGGACTTACAACAGTTTGCAGATGTGCCTCCCACTTGTTAAGGGACCAAAAGTATTGTGACAATTGGCTTCTCAGTTGTTCCATGGCCAGGTGTGTGATATTCCCTCATTATCCCAATTACAAAGTGCAGATAAAAGGCCCAGAGTTCATTTCAAGTGTGCTATTTGCATTTGGAATCTGTTGCTGTCAACTCTCAAGATGAGATCCAAAGACCTGTCACTATCAGTGAAGCAAGCCATCATTTGGCTGAAGAAACAAAACAAACCCATCAGAGAGATAGCAAGAACATTAGGAGTGGCCAAAACAACTGTTTGGAACATTCTCAAAAAGAAGGAAGGCACCGGTGAGCTCAGCAACACCAAAAGACCCGGGAGACCACGGAAAACAACTGTGGTGGAGGACCGAAGAATTCTTTCCCTGGTGAAAAAAACGCCCTTCACAACAGTTGGCCAGATCAAGAACACTCTCCAGGAGGTAGGTGTATGTGTGTCAAAGTTAACAATCAAGAGAAGACTTCACCAGAGTGAATACAGAGGGTTCACCATAGGATGTAAACCATTGGTGAGCCTCAAAAACAGGAAGGCCAGATTAGAGTTTGCCAAACAACACCTAACAAAGCCTTCACAGTTCTGGAACAAGATCCTATGGACAGGTGAGACCAAGATCAACTTGTAGCAGAGTGATGGGAAGAGAAAAGTATGGAGAAGGAAAGGAACTGCTCATGATCCTAAGCATACCACCTCATCAGTGAAGCATGGTGGTGGTAGTGTCATGGCGTGGCCATGTATGGCTGCCAATGGAACTGGTTCTCTTGTATTTATTGATGATGAGACTGCTGACAAAAGCAGCAGGATGAATTCTGAAGTGTTTCGGGCAATATTATCTGCTCACATTCAGCCAAATGCTGCAGAACTCATTGGACGGCGCTTCACAGTGCAGATGGACAATGACTCAAAGCATACTGCAAAAGCAACCAAAGAGTTTTTGAAGGGACAGAAGTGGAATGTTATGCAATGGCCAAGTCAATCACCTGACCTGAATCCCATTGAGCATGCATTTCACTTGCTTTAGACAAAACTGAAAGGAAAATGCCCCAAGAACAAGCAGGAACTGAAGACAGTTGCAGTAGAGGCCTGGCAGAGCATCACCAGGGATGAAACCCAGCGTCTGGTGATGTCTATGCGTTCCAGACTTCAGGCTGTGATTGACTGCAAAGGATTTGCAACCAAGTATTAAGAAGGGAAAGTTTGATTTATGATTATTATTCTGTCCCATTACTTTTGGTCCCTTAACAAGTGGGAGGCACATCTGCAAACTGCTGTAAGTCCTACACCGTTCACGTGAGTTGGATGTACATACCCTCAAATTAAAGCTGACTGTCAGCAGTTAAAGCACATTGTGTATGTTTCATTCCAACTCCATTGTGGTGGTGTATAGAGCCAAAGATGTTAGAATTGTGTTGATGTCCTAATATTTCTGGACCTGACTGTATATATACAGTATATATATATATATAGTGTATATTACACACACACACCACACACAGACCTCATATATATATACGCATATACACTAGGGTTGCACCGATACTACTTTTTTTAAGACCGAGTACAAGTACCGATACTTTTTTTCAGGTACTCACCGATACTGGGTACCAATACTTTTAAAGTCAGGTGACCGCTTTCCAATAAATAATTTAGGATTTTGCTGAAAGCCTGTCCAATTTATGTTAATATTGAAATGTATGGCCAGACACCCCACTGCACTGTCTGCCACACACCCTCAGAACACAATCAGACACCACACCTCATCTCAAATATATATGTATACCCACTCAGACCTCAAATATATGTATACCCACTCAGATACATGTATACAGAACTCAGACCAGATATACCCACTCGGATACATGTATACATACCTCAGACCAGATATGTCTACTCAGAAACCTGTATACAGACCTCAGACCAGATCATGCTCACTCAGATACATATATCACAGACCTCAGAACAGATCATGCCCACTCAGATACATATACACACAGACCTCAGACCAGATCATACCCACACAGACCTCAGATCAGACCTTGAAATTGCCACTGACAGCGAGAGTTAGAGCGGCGTTAGGAGGCTACTGCAGCTCCGCCCCTCATCGGAGTGAGGTGATGGTAGGTGGGAGGGATCTACAGGACACGGCACATGCGCTGTGTACTGCAGATCCTGCTCCTCCTGTCATCGCGCTGCTCCACTGAGGGGAAAGTTGGATTTTTCCATCACCAGTCGTTCAGCGCCGCATAATGACGCTGGATAAGCAGCAGTAGATGGAAAGCCTGGACACACTAAGCGAGTCTCGACGCACACCTAAAGGTGCTGCGTATCACATCGCGCGCAGTGTCTCAGATTTTATGTAACTGCGAGTTGACATGTGCCATGTGTAACTTCTGATATAGACTGTTTATGGTGTGTGTGTCATGTCTGCATTAATTTTTCCTTGCTCCGGGTGTCATTCTAGACTATGGCCTCAGGATTGCTTTCTTTGTTGATGCATCAATGGGCAGATCATAGCTGTTACATGACTGTTCCTCAGTTTTCAAAAGGGAGAATTGCACTGGTGTCAATATTTGCTATAAGTCTGCATTTGCTTTGCAATGGAGCCATCCTCAAAATTAGTGTCTGGTATTTTGAACTTGCATGTCTTTGGAATCTTTTGAAACTTTGGGTAAGTTTGCAATGGTATTGGAGGTACATTAATGTTTTTTTCGGTGCCTTACTTTCTCGTTTGCGTACACGTCTACTTGGAAAACGCGGCACCGACAACTTCGCTGCTTGACAGAAGATTTGGAATCCCCTTCCAATCCACCACCAATTCACTGTGAAATTCCTTTTCATTTAGGGCCATATTACATACTTGGTGCTAACTTAACCAGAGCAGTTGTAAATTTAAAACCATATTACATAGTTGGTGCTAATTTAACCAGAGCTGTTGTAAACATCATCCGACTGAAGAAGCTTACAATTTTTGGTACGGGAAACGCGTCTCGGAGTTAGCCCATATGTATTAATTTTAAATCCTTTTAAATAAATTTTATATGTGTATTTAACCTCTCCACGCTCGATCATAAGTTCATATACCCTTTGCTCATCTGATATTCACTTGCTGACACATCGAACTGCATCCAGTTAGAGGTTGAGACCCCCTGAAAAGTGGTCTATTGTGCTTTCTATGGAACCACCTAATTAGGAGGTTCCCTAATATGTGAGTATGTTTCCTCCTAATGTTCCCCCCTTCTGATTACTCTGACGGAATTATGCTATGACAGTGCTCTTTCCCGAGGTTTATACGGACTATTTACACTTAGAAGATTCTTCTATTGTTCCAAACTGGTGGGAGTAAGAATCTCTAGGATTGACGGGAGGAGTCCCCCAAAGTGACTCGACTGCACTTATATTCGAGTTATACAGCTCCAGATTTGTGAGTTTTTCCTCCTACGATTATACAGTCTATGTATACACGTGATACACGATATTGCCCAATTGGTGTTTTTCTCTTTTTTCTCTTCTATCTCCCAATATGCTGGCCTCGTGATTGGAGATTCATTGATCACCACTTTGAAGATTTTCATCAGAGACTTTTAATACATAAAGACTGGAAATTCACGCAACTGTTTGCGCTCCCAGATGTACTGTGGTACTTATTTTTTTTCTGTTGTAAACTTACCAGAGCCATTATAGCCTATGGAGATTTTTAGTTCTGGTTAAGTTAGCACCAACTATGTAATATGGCCCTTAGAAGTTTACAATAAAACCATAGAAATTGTTCAGAAATACTTTATAACAGCTCATTTACAAACTATTATCTTTTCTCTGAACAGTAAATTGTGGTAAACATCCAGTTTTTAGTACAAAAACTATGTCCAAAATTGCCAAAATGATAGAATGCTCAAATTCAGCTACTCCTCTCTCTAGCATAGGAATAACTTACCGCTTTAGATCTTGATTGGACTTTCAGCACAAAGCATATTGCACAATAAAAAATGAAGCAATTACTCCATCCTGGTACATATAACTGAACATTTGTTCTATCTATGGTGCATATAATCTTTGATAAACAGCTTCAAATTCCTCCATGCCAAGCATTAAGGCTGTCCGTGCTATACTTTCCAAAACAGAACATAAATACAGTTTGTGACAGATCCAGGGAAATTGTGGGTGACCGTGTAATTGGTTTCTAGAAAGTGGTTTTATAAAATTATCTTTGGAATATGGTGTGGATCACAACAACGGTATAGCAAACAAGTATGGTGTATACAAATACTTAACTTCTAAATGACAGGACAATCTTCCAGGAGACGGTTCAACTTTCTCCTTTAAAGCCAAAAAGTAATACAAATCGGAAGATATATGTCCTATGAGTCAGGTATGATGGATGAAAACTCACGAAATCTGAGAGGATGGAAGTGTCCTTAGAGTAGGTGCACTTGGTCTGGATGGATTCAAGTTCCATAGTTCACCGATGGGAGTCGTGGTGAATGTTTTATGCCGGGAAATCACCACAATGGTTTCAAAAATGAAAGGATATTTATTCTTAAAATCTATTAAAACAAATAGAATAAAATGCCCATAAGCCCGACGCGTTTTGTCTGCCAAAAAAGACTTCCTCAGGGGCAATGTACAAAATAATACAACGCAAATCATAATACAATTCCATCTACTTCCCGCATTTGTATGCTCCCTTAAACCATCCCCATTGGCTACAGTCAAATTATTCCTCATTCTCGGCGTTTCCCATATATGGCAATCTGTTCTTCCTGCCAACAACTACTCCAATCAGGTAATCCCTTTCTTTTTTCATTGTCCAATTAAACCATCATAATCAAAAAAGGTCCCGATCCGTCATTTCCGTCCGGAAACGGAAGTGCGTGTGGTTCTTCCATTGTCCTCCACAAAAAATGTTCCCTCCGCTCTCGATACCCATGCAGAACAGTTCCAATTTCTTTTATTTCCGGTCCTCTTCGGCCTCGATTTGAAATGTAATTCCAGCAGGTCCCTTTCCTCCAATTCCGGAGACATAATTCAAACCAACCGGATGTTCTCAGTTGTGGTTTTGTTTTTTCAACTCCTCCTTCCTATGTCCCACGGTCTCCATTTTCCTCGCAGACCCACTTCCAAATGGGCACATGACACGGCTCCACAATCGAAACAATAGTTAAAAGGGAACAAACAATGACAATGAAACCTCCTCGAACCACCATAAGATGTTAAAGAGCACATAAGAAACCTAAAGAGATATGCGTTAAATGTACAAGTATGTGAAGTTAATCAAAGCACACCAGATCTAATTCTTCATTAAGTCCCCCTGGAGATAGCGTTTTTAGTTTATAAATCCAAAAGGATTCTCTTTGTAGAAGTTTTTTATTCCTATCTCCACCTCTCCAGTGGGGACTCACACATTCAATACCCATAAAATCCAACAACATCGGATTATAAATGGCACATGCGGGAAGTAGATGAAATTGTATTATGATTTGCCTTGTATTATTTTGTACATTACCCCTGAGGAAGTCTGTTTTTTTGCAGACGAAACGCGTCGGGCTTATGGGCATTTTATTCTATTTGTTTTAATAGATTTTAAGAATAAATATCCTTTCATTTTTGAAACCATTGTGGTGATTTCCCGGCATAAAACATTCATCACGACTCCCATCGGTGAACTATGGAACTTGAATCCATCCAGACCTAGTGCACCTACTCTAAGGACACTTCCATCCTCTCAGATTTCATGAGTTTTCATCCATCATACCTGACTCATAGGACATATATATTTTCCGATTTGTATTTCTTTGTGGATCACAACAAACCTGAAGGCATTTTTTTCCTCATATATACATGAAGCATGTTTATTATAAAAAAAGATACCACTAAGAAGAAAGAACAATACAAGATGAAGAGAAGATTAAATAAGGTGGATATTGGCATAACCGTACAAAACAATTTTAAAACAGCAACCTAAAACCTCTAACTGTTTTGTTGCACATGGAATTGTATAGAAACGAGCGGAGATGACATATTTTTTTATTGCTACAATTTTAAAACATGTCTATATGTATGTGTAGTGTCTAACATATAAAGCAAATTTCACTGAGAGAATTGACAAAGGACTGCACTGTCCTAATCCTCAGACCAGACATTAACCTGGAGTTGTTTGAGTAATGCAGTCCTGTGATAGTAGTCAACCAAGACTTCAAACATCTGACTACAATCCTTGCCCAAAGTCCACAATATTACCTTCCTCGGATCATCCACTCCCAACAACTGGAATTCGTCAAAGGCAGGCAATCCATTTGTGGAGTGAGAGCCACAGTTTGAATAGCTGGGGTGTCATTGGATCCCGATTCAGGCACTAATAACATGCATCTGAGCTTTGATGCTCAAAACGTGCTCATGCAGGTTTCATGAGATCACATACTGCGAATCCTTGAATATCAATTCTTAGGCATTTCATTCCTCAAGTTTATTACTATTTTCTCCATTACCTCAGCCACAAAATTGACAATAAATTGTTGGAATTAAGCATTCCTTAACCACTTGAGGGACGAAGGACATGCAAGGAACGTCCTTTCATTTCACTCCTGTGCGTGGAGAATGTTCCCCACACTTTGTCGCATTTAAGCTCCCCTCCTTTTGATACTCACCTCTCCGTCTGGGGTCCCATGCAGATCTGACTACCTTGAAGTCAGAGATGCATGTTTATACCCATCCCGGCGCACTGATGTCATTGAGATGGCCGCAATAACATCAGCTTCTGCCCCCCACGGCGGCAGTGTGCCTGAAAGGAGGGTGGATGCTTCGGACCCCTGTACCTCCTGATCGGGAGGAGATTAAGTTAAAAGAGAGGCACCGCTGGAACGGACAGATTCTGCCCGGGGATGTCATCACACATGGACGCCCCTATCTCCAGGTCCATGGCGGCTACAGGTTTGGGGTCAATGGAAAGGCCAGAGCATGGCCTTTCCAATGATACTAAACATGACTATGAGAAACATAAAAAATAAAATTTAAAAAATAATAAAAAAATAGTTTTTTGTTTTGGTTTTTATTAATGCAGCACTATTGTTCACATTTCAATTAAAATGTGAACAATAATGCTGCACTAAAGATTTTGGGAGGGTTTTAGCTTAAATAGTAACATTTCTCAGAAATATAAAGTAACCCAGTTCTAATTATTTTAACAACGTACCCCATAGAATATGTAACTGCAAAGGCTCAGATGATAAAATGTGAAAAAAATTACTTAACACGCTGTAGAAGATTGAAATTTTATTGAAAAATTCAATTTTATTTTACATTTTTTGTTATAGCATTCTGGCAGGGCATGACATATACATATAATAATCATATATTATGAATCTGCCGAGTCTGCCAGAAAAAAGGATATATAATTTGTATGGGTCGTATAATAAAACATGACTTCAAATCATGATGAGCATGAATGGTAAACATTAGCTCAGCACACAGAGATGAAATGACTCAGCAGTGAAGGGGTTAATATGGAAAGAGGAGTGAAATGGGGATGTTCACTATCCCTCAAGCTCTTCTTTCCATGGGCAATAATAGAGATTTTACACAATAAGGGAACATCACCAGGGATTGCAATAAGCAGGGGATGGGAAGGAATCACTGCCTTCATGGATGACATAAACTTTGTTTTGGAACCAAAACAAAATTTACTGATTATCATGCACAAAATCTATCATTAAGGCCAAGTCATAGGTTTTGTGGTAAATTTAACCAAATCTGTAGTGCTTGGTGTGGGACCATACCATCATGAACAACCCCAACTTTGGGAAATATTCCATGGTAAGAAAACCATATTAAATACCTTGGAATGCTAATTCCTCAAAATATAAATAAATTTTACAAGCTTAACAATTTATATAACAAACTGGAAACACCTCTTACAATTTCAGGGAGGGCCTGTCTTCTGAAAGCTCTTGCATTTCCCAAGATGGCATACCCCCTATCTTATTAAATGTATAGTAGGCAGAAACCACACAGAACGGGAAGGCCTAACATAATGCAATCTCATTTATAAAACCGTGAAGGTGTTATGACTAGTTCCTGCCCAAAACAGCTTGACCGGAGTGGTTTTATGCTGCTGCATCTCCCAACCTAGTCTTGAGGCTTGTATGTCATGGCAGTGGCTTCTCTGCTACAGCAGACTACAAGATGCAAAAAAGTAAGAAGTTCTGGACTTCATTTGCATGTCCCACCCAGAATCCCTTGCTACATTCGGGGAAGCGTGGCAAATTCTCTGTGCACAAAGAAAGTCTCAGATTTCCTTAGTTATGTAAATTTATCTTTGCAATGACTTACATTCTATCATTGCATACAGGAGTGATTTTATCTCACTTTTTTTGTGCACCTTAATTTTAATAGTTGAAGATATTTCACATAAACAAATGGCAATAGGATCAACATAAAATTAGCTTATTTGTGAGCCCACCAAACATGGCAACTGAGGTCAGGACAAGTAGATATTATAGAATATTTGACAAGATGGAAAAATAAATACATCAAAAAATGTCAATTTAAGGGTTAGCCTTGTTGTTTTGCATCTGTTTTCATTAGAACCCATCGTTTTCCATTTGTATTCAGATCTGCTTGCTGCCTTTGATACAAAGCATGTGAATCGTGACCGGGAGTAATTAACAGTTCAATGTGCAGGATCTCATACGAGAAAGAGCTGCACTGTTATGCACAATGGATTCACCATGACAACTATGGAAATTATACATAACAAAAATGCACAACACTTGGAAAATGAGTTACTTTATGCCGTCATGCATGCAGCTGCCTTTATGTTCAACCTTAAAATGTATTCCACAAATAATAAATAAGAGAGAACAAAAGTACAGTTGGCGTAATCAAGTAATTCATGTTCATCTGAATGGCCTACGTCTTGTTTGATGAATTTTAAATCTGAATTCACAAATACCATTTATTTTTGCCTATTCTTACTTCATGCCCTATTCCAACCCTGCTGAAGTTTGCCAATGGAATTGTTAAACAAAACATCTCCTGTTGTTAACTTGACTTATTGAGCTGCTCTCCTGACTTTGCCAGTCTGCTTGCGGCTCAGAATTAGTTGCAGGTAACTATAATTTAGTGGCTCCTATACAGTCAGGTCCAGAAATATTGGGACATCGACACAAATCTAACATCTTTGGCTCTATACACCACCACATTGGAGTTGGAATGAAACAAACACAATGTGCTTTAACTGCTTTAACGGTGTAGGACTTACAGCAGTTTGCAGATGTGCCTCCCACTTGTTAAGGGACCAAAGGTAATGGGACAATTGGCTTCTCAGCTGTTCCATGGCCAGGTGTGTGATATTCCCTCATTAACCCCAATTACATTGTGCAGATAGAAGGCCCAGAGTTAATTTCAAGTGTGCTAGTTGCATTTGGAATCTGTTGCTGTCAACTCTCAAGATGAGATCCAAAGAGCTGTCACTATCAGTGAAGCAAGCCATCATTAGGCTGAAGAAACAAAACAAACCCATCAGAGAGATAGCAAGAACATTAGGCGTGGCCAAAACAACTGTTTGGAACATTCTCAAACAGAAAGAATGCACCGGTGAGCTCAGCAACACCAAAAGACCCAGGAGACCACGGAAAACAACTGTGGTGGATGACCGAAGAATTCTTTCCCTGGTGAAGAAAACGCCCTTGGTGAGCCTCAAAAACAGAAAGGTCAGATTAGAGTTTGCCAAACAACACCTAACAAAGCCTTCGCAGTTCTGGAACAAGATCCTATGGACAGATGAGACCAATATCAACTTGTACCAGAGTGATGGCAAGATAAGAGTATGGAGAAGAAAAGGAACTGCTCATGATTAGGGATGAGCTGTTCGGGTTCGGACGGTTCGGGGTTCGACCCGAACTTAGCCTGTTCGACCAGATCGCGAACCCCGAACATTTCCGGGTGTTCGCCGCATGTTCGACCACAATGGACCACAATGCATTTTCCCACTGCCTGAAGCTCGTAATTGGCTACAGCCTTGCACCTGACCACAGGTGCAAGACTGGTTCAACACTATGCCAATCACCGCTCAGAGTCCTGATTGGGCAAATTTTGCCCAATCATGGGCTCACAGAGCTAAGTCCCGCAGCACACTATATAAGGTTTCAACGCAGCACTTTCTGCACGCATTTCAGAGGAGATTTCAAAGAAGATAGTTGTGTGTGTTGTTACTGCCGGTCTGCCACGCTACTGGGGGGGGGGTCTGGGGGGTCTCATTTTGACCAAATATCAGGGAATTTAGGTGATGTGTGTCTTGTCACTGTGCCAGCTAGTTTGTTTGGGGTTTACAACTTTATTTAAAACATTTGTCTATTGAGGTGATTTTCTGGGTCTTGTCACACTGTGCCAGTGTCAGGCGGACACACGTACCCGTAGGTAGCTATGGTCAGCCCTAAGGCGGAACAGGAGGTAGGAACCCTAAATGCGATACCAGTCCTTAATCTTGGCTGGGTTACGCAGTAGCTAGGAGTGAACCTATAAGGCAGGGACGTAAGCCAGGAGGATAGAAACCAGTCCTTAGGGTGGCTGGTATAGAAACAGGACAGTAAGCAGCACCAGAGAGTGTACGTCAAGCTTGTACACGTAAGTCAAATAATAAGCAAGGTAGATACACAGGTAACCAGGAAAACCCCGAACACTAGTCACAATACCAGTCCTTGAGGTGGCTGGGTTAAGTGATAGCGAGTAGTAAATCAGTTCAGTACACAGGGAAAAACCAAATGCAGCGTCAAACACAATAGCCGGGTCAGAGGGATACGGAGATACTCAGAGTCGGTCGCCAAAAGCCAGGTCATGCACAGAAAGTCAAATAGGAATCACAGAAAATAGCACCAAACGGTCTAGCAAGCTAAAACCACGAAAGGGCACTGAGAAATGGGGAAAGCAGGTTTAAATCTAGCGCCCTGCTTGCTGATTGGTTCATGGAGGTCACATGGGGAGCTGTGACGTCGCGCCGCCGGGAGAGGTAACTAGGGAACGCCGGCGGCGCGCGCATACAGCGCAGAGACGGAGGTGAAGGAGACGCCGACCCCGGAGCCGCAAGGGGGAGCGCCGGGTCGGCCAGCGGCGGTGAGGCATGACAGCACCCCCACCGTGAGGGACGACCACCGGGCGGCCAGGAGCTGGTCGATCGGGGAACCGACGATGAAAGGCGGCGACCAATCGTGGAGCATGAACGTCACGTGAAGCTACCCACGTGCGATCCGCGGGGCCATAACCAGACCAATGAACCAGGTACTGTAATTGCCGACGAAGACGACGAGAATCCAGGATGGATTCGATTTCATACTCGGGAGTCCCGTCCACCACCACGGGAGGAGGAGGAGAGTCAGGGCGAGTAAAACGGTTGCACGAGAGTGGCTTCAACAAAGAAACATGAAAGGAGTTGGGAATACGCAAGGAGACGGGCAACCGCAGTGCGTAAGACACCGGATTTATACGTCGAAGTATCGTATAAGGACCAATAAATCGAGGTGCGAATTTCATGGACGGAACCTTTAATCGGATGTGGCGTGTGCTGAGCCAGACCCTGTCACCTACATGGTAAACCGGCGGGGGTCTGCGCTTGCGATCAGCCGATCGTTTTTGAATCAAAGAAGCGGACTCAAGATTCACCTTGGTTTTCTCCCATATAACACGGAGATTGGCTAGATGTTCCTCCAGGGCAGGAATATTCTGGGGCGAGAACGAGGATGGAAAAATGGTGGGATGCATGCCAGTAACTATTTCAAAGGGAGAATACTTGGTCGATTGTGATGTAGCATTGTTATACGCAAACTCCGCCCATGGTAATAAAGTAACCCAATCGTCCTGTGTGTCTGCAATAAAGCATCTTAAATAAGTCTCAAGTGTTTGATTGGTTCTTTCGGCTAGTCCGTTCGTCTGTGGGTGGTACGCGGAGGAAAAGGACAGTTTCACACCCAACTGGTGACAGAACCCTCTCCAAAACTTCGAGATAAACTGAGAGCCGCGGTCAGAAACAAGGACTTTCGGAATACCATGCAGTCTAAATATTTCTTTAGTGAAGATTAGTGCCAGTTCACTCGAGGAGGGGAGTTTCTTTAAGGGAATAAAGTGTGCCATTTTAGAGAAGCGATCCACAACCACAAAAATCACCGTATGGCCAAGAGAAGGGGTTAACTCTACCAGGAAATCCATAGCAACATGGGACCACGGACACTCAGGAACAGGCAGAGGCTGGAGAAGGCCAGTAGGGCTAAGACGAGAGGATTTACAACGGGTACAAACCAAACAGGTGGTCACATAATCCTTTACATCCTTAGGAAGGGTAGGCCACCAAAGGTCTCTTTTAATCAAGTCTAGGGTCTTTTTGACTCCGAAATGCCCCGCGAATTTAGACTCATGAAAGAAACGTAATACTGTAGGTACCTCAGAGGGAGGAACAAATAGTCTGTTAGGAGGTGTGGATGGAGGTGCTAGAGACTGCTTGGACAATAAGAGATTCCAAAATGGAGATTCGATTTGTGTGCTCAAGGAGGCTAGGATTTTCTTTTCGGGAATTATGGGAACGGGCGCTGATGTTTGAGAGGATAAGGGTTCGTGTTGTCTAGAGAGTGCATCAGCCTTAATATTTTTAGACCTGGGTCTGTAAGAAATGATGAAATCAAACCGGGTAAGGAAAAGAGCCCATCGGGCTTGTCTAGGATTCAACCGTTTGGCTTCGGACAGGTATATCAGATTCTTATGGTCCGTAATAATAGAAAACGGACAGGTAGATCCCTCCAAGAGGTGGCACCATTCTTTTAAGGCCAATATAATAGCTAACAGTTCTCTGTCCCCAATGTCGTAACGGGTCTCTGTGGAGGACAGTTTTCTAGAAAAAAAACCACATGGTTGCATAGGCTTATCGTCAGCTGGACGTTGGGACAATACAGCTCCAACCCCAGTTTCTGAGGCGTCAACCTCCAATACGAAGGGTCTATTAGGATCAGGGTGGTGGAGTATAGGAGCAGTGGAAAAAGCCGTTTTCAACCTTTCGAAAGCCTCCAGGGCAATGGAGGGCCAATTGTGAGTATCGCCTCCCTTTCTAGTTAATGCTGTAATGGGTGCTAAAATGGAGGAGAACCCCTTAATGAACCTTCTATAATAATTAGCGAAGCCGATAAATCTTTGAATGGCCTTGAGTCCCTTGGGAAGAGGCCAATGAACAATGGCTTCCAGTTTTTTGGGGTCCATCATGAAACCGGAGGAAGAAATTACATAACCCAAAAACTGTACCTGTTGGACATCAAATAAGCATTTTTCTAGCTTACAGTAAAGACCGTTGGCCAAAAGTTTGGATAAGACGAGTCGTACATGTACGTGGTGGGTTTTCAAATCAGGGGAATGTATTAATACATCATCAAGGTAAACCACGACAAAACAGGGAGTATATTCTCGTAATACATCATTAATGAACGCCTGGAACACTGCTGGAGCGTTGCATAAACCGAAGGGCATGACCAGATATTCGTAATGCCCTAACCTGGTGTTGAACGCGGTTTTCCACTCATCCCTGTGTTTGATTCTAATCAAGTTGTACGCTCCTCTGAGATCCAATTTAGAAAAGATCTTGGAGTGTTTCAGACGGTCAAAGAGCTCGGGGATGAGTGGAATGGGGTAGGTGTTTTTAACGGTGATCTTGTTCAACCCTCGATAGTCAATGCAGGGCCTAACATCACCCTCCTTTTTCTGAACAAAGAAAAATCCTGCCCCAGCGGGAGAGGAGGAAGGACGAATAAACCCTTTGTTCAAAGAATCAGTGATGTATTCCTCCAAAACCTTATGCTCTTTAACAGACAAAGGGTAGACAACCCCTTTAGGAGGCGTAGTACCAGGAAGAAGGTCGATGGCGCAATCGTAAGAACGATGTGGGGGTAGCCTATCGGCCTCTCTTTTGTCGAATACAGGTGCCAAGTCAGAGTATGGGGTAGGAATGGTAGTGGTCAGAGGAGGAGCTGTAGGTATATTCAAGACATTGACGGATAGGGGAATCTCAATGCAGGAAGTCATACAATCCTTGACCCACCTCGCTATCTGACGGGCCCGCCAATCAATGACAGGATTATGACGGGTTAACCAGGGGTAACCGAGTACGATAGGATAGGAAGGGGAAGTAATAGCATGGAAGAACATGTTCTCTTTATGACACAATCCTATCCCAACAGAAATGTTCTGAGTTTCAAACAAAACAAAAGGGGTTTCGAGGGGTCTACCATCAATGGCTTGTACGAGTAGCGGTGTCCTCTTTTCAACAAGGGGTAAAGCATGTTTACGAGCGAAGCCTAAGTCGATAAAGTTATCGGCAGCACCAGAGTCGACTAAGGCATAGAGCCGTACCGGGTTACGGGAATTCTCCCAGGACAGCGTAACCGGAACCCGGAGTCTGTTTTCTAGTTTGGGGGACGAAGGAAAAGTGCCCAAGAGCTGTCCCCTAAAGGCACTTAGGCACGAGAGTTTCCCGGCGGGCCCAGGGGGCGTTTGGGACAGCCCTTAAGTAAGTGACCCCCTAATCAGCAGTACAAACATAAACCCTCACGTCGTCGGCGTTGTTTTTCACTGTCGGGGAGCTTGGTACTGTCCAATTGCATGGGTTCGGGGGGAGGCTGAGACTCGGGGAGCAAAGGTACAGAAAACCGGGGAAGCTGCCTAACCAGTGGTTTTTTAGCCCTCTCTTTAGTGTTTCTACGATGGCGAAGGCGTTCATCGATAAAAGACAAGTAGGTTATTAAATCCTCTAGCTCCTCTGGAAGATCTCTGGCCGCTATTTCATCCTGCAACTCATCGTTTAAACCCTCAGAAAACACGGCTACCAAAGCCTCATTATTCCAATTTAATTCAGAAGCCAAGGATCTGAACTCCAGAGCATAGTCACCCAGAGATTTCGTACCCTGGCGCAAGTGTAGCAACGATTTGGCAGCATTGGTTTTACGCCCCGGGGGATCAAACACTCTACGAAAGGCAGACATAAATTCACGGTAATTATAGACAATAGGTTTATCGGTATCCCAAAGAGGGTTAGCCCAACATAACGCTTTGTCGGTAAGATGGTTTATGACAAAGGCGATTTTGGCACGATCTGTAGGGTAAGACCACGGGGTTAATTCAAAGTGGATGGAAATCTGATTCAAAAAACCTCTACAGGCGGTAGGATCGCCTCCGTAACGTACCGGAGGTAGTAAGTTAGGATAAGAGGTAGGCACAGAGACTGGCTCAAAAGGGGGAGGATTCACTGGAGGGGAAACCTCTACCTGGGTAGGGGCAGTACGGTTGAGCAGGGTTTGGAGGGCCTGGGCGAACTGATCAAGGCGGTGATCTTGGTCCTCCAAACGACTTTCAAGACCAGATAATTGCTGAGCGGTCCCTGCAAGGTCCATGGCCCTTTCGTGATGTCAGGCGGACACACGTACCCGTAGGTAGCTATGGTCAGCCCTAAGGCGGAACAGGAGGTAGGAACCCTAAATGCGATACCAGTCCTTAATCTTGGCTGGGTTACGCAGTAGCTAGGAGTGAACCTATAAGGCAGGGACGTAAGCCAGGAGGATAGAAACCAGTCCTTAGGGTGGCTGGTATAGAAACAGGACAGTAAGCAGCACCAGAGAGTGTACGTCAAGCTTGTACACGTAAGTCAAATAATAAGCAAGGTAGATACACAGGTAACCAGGAAAACCCCGAACACTAGTCACAATACCAGTCCTTGAGGTGGCTGGGTTAAGTGATAGCGAGTAGTAAATCAGTTCAGTACACAGGGAAAAACCAAATGCAGCGTCAAACACAATAGCCGGGTCAGAGGGATACGGAGATACTCAGAGTCGGTCGCCAAAAGCCAGGTCATGCACAGAAAGTCAAATAGGAATCACAGAAAATAGCACCAAACAGTCTAGCAAGCTAAAACCACGAAAGGGCACTGAGAAATGGGGAAAGCAGGTTTAAATCTAGCGCCTTGCTTGCTGATTGGTTCATGGAGGTCACATGGGGAGCTGTGACGTCGCGCCACCGGGAGAGGTAACTAGGGAACGCCGGCGGCGCGCGCATACAGCGCAGAGACGGAGGTGAAGGAGACGCCGACCCCGGAGCCGCAAGGGGGAGCGCCGGGTCGGCCAGCGGCGGTGAAGCATGACAGCCAGCAAGTCTTTTTGGGTCTCATTTATACCAAATATTAGGGAATTTAGGTGATGTGTGTCTTGTCACTGTGCCAGCAAGTTTTGTTGGGGTTTACAACTTTATTTAAAACATTTATGAATTAAGGTGATCTTCTGGGTCTTGTCACCACTCACCACTGTGCCAGCAAGTCTTTTTGGGTGTCATTTTTACCAAATATCAGGGAATTTAGGTGATGTGTGTCTTGTCACTGTGCCAGCAATTTTTTTTGGGGTTTACAACTTTCTTTAAAACATTTGTGAATTGAGGTGATCTTCTGGGTCTCGTCACACAGCCAGCAATTATTTTTAGGGCTCACTAATTTCTTTAAAACACTTGTGAATTAAGGGGATCTGTGTCTCGTCATACAAGCAGCACCACACTGTATTTTGGGGCTCACTAATTTCTTTAAAACACTTGTGAATTAAGGTGATCTGTGTCTCGTCATACAAACAGTACCACGCTGTATTTTGGGGCTCACTAATTTCTTTAAAACACTTGGGAATTAAGGTGATCTGTGTCCCGTCATACAAAAAGTACCACGCTGTATTTTGGGGCTCACTAATTTCTGTCTCTTGTCACTGGCTGCCAGCTATCAGTGTGTCTCACTGAGTTATACCAGAGGTTTTTAAATCTTTATACCAGAGTTGAATCAGAGTTCTGTATATATTAATCTATATATCACTCACCATGTCTGAAAGAACAAAAAGGACAGGCAGACGCTCCCAGCCACAGATAAGAGGGCAAGCATCCTCATCCTCCGAGTCCTCTGCCAGCCAGGCTTCTAGTGCTTTACAGTCCACCTCAGCTGCCAAAGCATCTAATGCAGCCTCCATGTCCACAGCTACTCCTGCCGTAGCCTCGCTATCACACACGGAGGAGTCAGCTGAATTGTTTGACTACAATGAGAGTGACATGCTGCTTGAGGATGCACAGCACGTACAGTGCTCTGATTCAATCTCTGAGGTTGAGCAAGGGAGTATAATCAACCTAGAGGAAGGGGGTGCCAGTGATGACACACAAATAACTGGCACTCATGTTGCCCCAGCAGCTGCAGCATACTGCCAAGTTGGCTCCAGTGACGAGGAGATAGGGGGTGAAGATGACATTGATGATGATGAGGTCACTGACTCTACCTGGGTGCCAGATCGAACTGAGGAATCAAGTGAGGAGGAGGCACAGCAAACACGAGGCACAACATCCTCTGTGACCAACCGTAGCACTAGCCAGTCCAAGGCATCACAAGTCAGAGCTGCTCCGGTGCAGAGCGCTGTTGTCTCAAAGAACACATGCAGGAACTCTGCTGTCTGGGAGTTCTTTAAGAACTGTGCAGCAGACCCCACCGTTGCTATTTGTAATCTATGTCAGAGGAGGCTGAAGCGTGGGATAAACACCAGACACTTGGGTACCACGTGCTTGAGGCAACATATGAACAAGTGCCACACATCCCGTTGGGGCAAAAGGTCCTCCTCCTCATCATCTGTCTCTACCAACACTGTATGTCCTGCCATGCAATTGCCTACAACCTCCACCGACAGGGATGATGCTACAGTAATGGATGTACCAGCAGGTCCTTCCTCACAATGTGAAATCATCCCAGTAGCTTAAGATTTACACAGTCAGATTACGTTGCCGCAGCTGCTGCAGCGAAAGAAAAAATATAGTCCCAACCATCCCCAAGCACAGCGTCTAAATGCCAGCTTAGCAAAATTACTCGCATTGCAGCTGCTGCCTTTCCAGCTGGTGGACTCTGCTCCCTTCTGTGAATTTGCTGAATGCGCTGTACCACAGTGGCAGGTTCCAAAACGCCATTACTTTTCACGCAAGGCCATTCCAGCACTATACCAGCACGTGGAAGACAATGTTATCCAGTCATTGGGAAAGGCAGTCAGCAGCAAGGTGCAAGCATGGACAGGGTCGTTACATTTCCTTCACGGCACACTGGGTAACTCTGATTGCAGCTGGGAGGGATCCAAGACGGGGCTCTGTGCTGGAGCTTGTTCATCCACCACGCCTCCAGAAAGTATGAGGTCTGTCTGCTCCACCACCACCACCTCTTCCTCCTCCTCCTCCTTTTCTGTCTCTGGCGAAGTGGCAGTTAAACCGACGCCTGACAGGGTGTACGCAATGGCTCAAGCAAAAAGATGCCATACTGTGCTTGAGCTGGTTTGTTTAGGGGACAGGAGCCACACCAGGTCAGAAATTTTGTCAGTTCTGCAGGGGCAGGTGCAGAGATGGTTAACACCATGCCAGCTTGAGCTGGGAATGATCGTCTGCGATAATGGCAGCAACCTTCTCTCCGCCCTACTCAAGGGTAAATTGACGCATGTACAATGCCTAGCACACGTCCTAAATCTGGTGGTACAGAGTTTCCTAACCAAGTACCCAGGGCTGCCAGAGCTTCTCATCCAGGCCAGAAAAGTCTGCAGACACTTCAGACGGTCATTCCCAGCAAGCGTTCGCCTGGCAGAAATTCAAAGAGAATTCCACCTTCCCACAAACCGTCTGATCTGTGACAAGCCCACCAGGTGGAATTCGACATTAGCAATGCTGCAGCTGCAGCGTCTGCACAAGCAGCAGAGGGCCATTAATGAGTACCTGTGTGAGTATGGCACAAGGACAGGTTCATGTCAACTTGTTTCCCCCCCCACGCAGTGGCTGATGATCAAGGATGCATGCACTGTACTGTCACCATTTGAGGAGGCAACGAGGCTGGTGAGCAGGGACAGTGCATGCATCAGTGACACAATTCCTTTAGTGTTCCTGCTGGAGCACACTCTGCGGGGAATTATAGATGTGGCTCTAGAGGCAGAGCAGCGGGAGGAAGAGGAGGCCTTCCCTAGCTCTCAAGGCCCCAGTCTTTCCGCAGACAGCATTCCAGTGGGTCCTACTCAGATCAGACAGGAGGAGGATGAGGAGGAGGAGGACTATTTAAGTAGTGGGTGCATTGAAGGTGGGGATTCCTCAAGGCAGGGCTTTGTGTGCAGAAACAGAAGGGCTTGTGCGTAGCTGGGAGGAGGAAGTGCACGATACGGTCATCCTCATTGACCAGGAAGACTCGGCAGCTAATGCCACCTCCAACCTACGCTGCATGGGTTCCCTAATGATGCAAAGCCTGCTAAAGGACCCCAGGATTCGTGCTATCAAGGAGAGGGATCATTACTGGTTGGCAGCCATTCTTGATCCACGATACAAGGGGAAAGTTGCAGAGCTCATCCTGCCCGCACAGAGCACGTTCTAAAGCAAAACTTGTGTAGCACCTTTCCAGGCACTGTTAGATTACCAAGTGCTGACACACGTGCTTCTGAGGCTGCAGGTGATCAGAGGAATAGCGGTGAAGGCCAGGGCCGCTTGACTGATGCATTTTTACATTTTTTTAGTCCTCGACACCCAGGGACGTCAAATGTAAGCACCCATTGCCAGCGTCTTCACCATATGGTGCAGGACTACCTAGGGGCAAGGGCAGACCTGGATACCTTTCCAGCAGATGATCCACTGGCTTACTGGGTGTTGAGATTGGATCACTGGCCAGAACTTAGCCAATATGCTATGCAGCTACTAGGTTGCCCTTCATCTAGCGTGCTTTCCGAAAGGACGTTCAGTGCCGCTGGAGGTTTTGTCACAGACAAAAGAGTGCGTCTGTTGTCCACCGACTCTGTAGACCGGCTGACATTTATAAAAATGAATCAGTCCTGGATCAGCAGCTATCAACCCCCTGATGCTGAAGTAATGGAATAGATATGGGATGTCCTCTTCTGCATTCACAAAACCTCCAGCACTGGACTCTTCCACAATACCACAAAAGGGTTACGGTGTGAAGGCACTTGCTGCCATGAAAGGCACAATATCTGGCTGCACTGACGCCCATTAGAAAAAAAGAATTTTCAATATAGGACCACATGGTCCATCCCTGCACTCTTCCACAATACCACAGAGGGGTTACTGTATGATGATACTTGCTGGCCTGGCACCAAAGGCACAATATCTGGGTGCACTGACACCCATTACCAGATCAAAAACTTTTCAATAAAGGACCACATGGTCCACCCCTGCACTCTTCCACAATACCACAGAGGGGTTACTGTATGATGATACTTGCTGGCCTGGCACCAAAGGCACAATATCTGGGTGCACTGACGCCCATTACCAGATCAAAAAATTTAAATAAAGGACCACATGGTCCACCCTTGCACTCTTCCACAATACCACAGAGGGGTTACTGTATGATGATACTTGATGGCCTGGCATTAAAGGCACAATATCTGGGTGCACTGACGCCCATTACCAGATCAAAAACTTTTCAATATAGGACCACATGGTCCACCCCTGCATTCTTTCACCATACCACAGAGGGGTTACTGTATGATGATACTTGCTGGCCTGGCAGTCTTGCACCTAAGGCAGAATATCTGGGTGCACTGACGCCCATTACCAGATCAAAAACTTTTCAATATAGGACCACATGGTCCACCCCTGCACTCTTCCACAATACTACAGAGGGGTTACTGGATGATGACACTTGCTGGCCTGGCACCAAAGGCACAATATCTGGGTGCACTGACGCCCATTACCAGATCAAAAACGTTTCAATAAAGTACCACATGGTCCACCCCTGCACTCTTCCACAATACCACAGAGGGGTTACTGTATGATGATATTTGATGGCCTGGCATAAAAGGCACAATATCTGGGTGCACTGACGCCCATTAACAGATAAAAAACTTTTCAATATAGGACCACATGGTCCACCCCTGCACTCTTCCACAATACCACAGAGGGGTTACTGTATGATGATACTTGATGGCCTGGCATTAAAGGCACAATATCTGGGTGCACTGACGCCCATTAACAGATAAAAAAAACACTTTTCAATATAGGACCACATGGTCCACCCCTGCACTCTTCCACCATACCACAGAGGGGTTACTGTATGATGATACTTGCTGGCCTGGCAGTCTTGCACCAAAGGCACAATATCTGGGTGCACTGACGCCAATTACCAGATCAAAAACTTTTCAATATAGGACCACATGGTCCACCCCTGCACTCTTCCATAATACCACAGAGGGGTTACTGTATGATGATACTTGATGGCCTGGCATTAAAGGCACAATATCTGGGTGCACTGATGCCCATTACCAGATCAAAAACTTTTCAATATAGGACCACATGGTCCACCCCTGCACTCTTCCACCATACCACAGAGGGGTTACTGTATGATGATACTTGCTGGCCTGGCAGTCTTGCACCTAAGGCAGAATATCTGGGTGCACTGACGCCCATTACCAGATCAAAAACTTTTCAATATAGGACCACAAGGTCCACCCCTGCACTCTTCCACAATACTACAGAGGGGTTACTGGATGATGACACTTGCTGACCTGGCACCAAAGGCACAATATCTGGGTGCACTGACGCCCATTACCAGATCAAAAACGTTTCAATAAAGGACCACATGGTCCACCCCTGCACTCTTCCACAATACCACAGAGGGGTTACTGTATGATGATACTTGATAGCCTGGCATTACAGGCACAATATCTGGGTGCACTGACGCCCATTAACAGATAAAAAAACTTCTCAATATAGGACCACATGGTCCACCTCTGCACTCTTCCACAATACCACAGAGGGGTTACTGTATGATGATAATTGATGACCTGGCATTAAAAGGCACAATATCTGGGTTCACTGACGCCCATTAACAGATAAAAAAAACACTTTTCAATATAGGACCACATGGTCCACCCCTGCACTCTTCCACAATACTACAGAGGGGTTACTGTATGATGATACTTGATGGACTGGCATTAAAGGCACAATATCTGGGTGCACTGACGCCCATTAACAGATAAGAAAAAAAACACTTTTCAATATAGGACCACATGGTCCACCCCTGCAATCTTCCACAATACTACAGAGGGGTTACTGTATGATGATACTTGATGGCCTGGCATTAAAGGAACAATATCTGGGTGCACTGACGCCCATTAACAGATAAAAAACTTTTCAATATAGGACCACATGGTCCATCCCTGCTCTCTTCCACAATACTACAGAGGGGTTACTGTATGATGATACTTGCTGGCCTGGCACCAAAGGCAAAATATCTGGGTGCACTGACGCCCATTAACAGATAAAAAAAACACTTTTCAATATAGGACCACATGGTCCACCCCTGCACTCTTTCACAATACCACAGAGGGGTTACTGTATGATGATACTTGATGGCCTGGCATTAAAGGCACAATATCTGGGTGCACTGACGCCCATTAACAGATAAAAAAACTTCTCAATATAGGACCACATGGTCCACCCCTGCACTCTTCCACAATACCACAGAGGGGTTACTGTATGATGATACTTGATGGCCTGGCATTAAAGGCACAATATCTGGGTGCACTGACGCCCATTAACAGATAAAAAAACTTCTCAATATAGGACCACATGGTCCACCCCTGCACTCTTCACAATACCACAGAGGGGTTACTGTATGATGATACTTGATGGCCTGGCATTAAAGGCACAATATCTGGGTGCACTGACGCCCATTAACAGATAAAAAAACTTCTCAATATAGGACCACATGGTCCACCCCTGCACTCTTCCACAATACCACAGAGGGGTTACTGTATGATGATACTTGATGACCTGGCATTAAAAGGCACAATATCTGGGTGCACTGACGCCCATTAACAGATAAAAAAAACACTTTTCAATATAGGACCACATGGTCCACCCCTGCACTCTTCCACAATACTACAGAGGGGTTACTGTATGATGATACTTGATGGACTGGCATTAAAGGCACAATATCTGGGTGCACTGACGCGCATTAACAGAAAAAAAAAACACTTTTCAATATAGGACCACATGGTCCACCCCTGCAATCTTCCACAATACTACAGAGGGGTTACTGTATGATGATACTTGATGGCCTGGCATTAAAGGAACAATATCTGGGTGCACTGACGCCCATTAACAGATAAAAAACTTTTCAATATAGGATCACATGGTCCATCCCTGCTCTCTTCCACAATACTACAGAGGGGTTACTGTAGGATGATACTTGCTGGCCTGGCACCAAAGGCACAATATCTGGGTGCACTGACGCCTTAACTAGATGCATATCTTTTCAATATAGGACCACATGGTCCACCCCTGCACTCTTTCACAATACCACAGAGGGGTTACTGTAGGATGATACTTGCTGGCCTGGCACCAAAGGCACAATATCTGGGTGCACTGACGCCCATTAACAGATAATAAAAAACATTTTTCAATATAGGACCGCATGGTCCACCTCTGCACTCTTCCACAATACCACAGAGGGGTTACTGTATGATGCTACTTGCATGCCTGGCACTAAAGCCACAATATCTGGGTGCACTGCCATTGACGCCTGTATCAGATTCATATCCTCAGAGGGGTTACGGTGTGACGGCACGGTTGCCGACGCTAAAAGCCCAATTTTAAAGCACCTATTGTTACTTTCATCCAAAGCCTGCATAAGTTTCACAATATTTTAGCCCAAAAAAACACTAAACTTTTTCTGTGCGTCCTAAAATATCTTTTCATACAGGCTGCCGCCCCAAGCAGTTGTTTATGGATAGATTAAAGGAAAAGCATTTACCGTCGTATGAAACGTCATTTATTTGTTTCTAATTGTTTCTATACATCCTAGAAATCCGCCACTTCACGGGCAGGTTATGGGGACCTCCTAGGCATGATATTTGAAGGAATTTTTAGTTCTTATTTTTAACCCTTATTTCATGGAAAACTCACTGTCCCTTTAAAAACGTTTTTTTTTTTAACTTTTTGTCCTTGTTTCCTGTCCCCCAGGGCACTACCCGGACCCCCATACACCTTTTATGGCAAACATGTAGCATATATGCCCTCTTGGAGGGCACTTTAAAAAACCAAATTTTCAGCCCCATTGACTTGCATTGGGGTTCGGGTTCGGGTTCGGTCCCGAACAAATGGGAAGTTCGGGTTCGGGCTCAAACCGAACTCGGGGAGTGTTCGGCTCATCCCTACTCATGATCCTAAGCATACCACCTCATCAGTGAAGCATGGTGGTGGTAGTGTCATGGCGTGGGCATGTATGGCTGCCAATGGAACTGGTTCTCTTGTATTTATTGATATTGTGACTGCTGACAAAAGCAGCAAGATGAATTCTGAAGTGTTTCGGGCAATATTATCTGCTCACATTCAGCCAAATGCTGCAGAACTCATTGGACGGCGCGTCACAGTGCAGATGGACAATGACCCAAAGCATACCGCAAAAGCAACCAAGGAGTTTTTGAAGGGACAGAAGTGGAATGTTATGCAATGGCCAAGTCAATCACCTGACCTGAATCCCATTGAGCATGCATTTCACTTGCTGAAGACAAAACTGAAGGGAAAATGCCCCAAGAACAAGCAGGAACTGAAGACAGTTGCAGTAGAGGCCTGGCAGAGCATCACCAGGGATGAAACCCAGCGTCTGGCGATGTCTATGCGTTCCAGACTGCAGGCTGTGATTGACTGCA
Organism: Leptobrachium leishanense; assembly: GCA_009667805.1. Taxonomy (NCBI): domain Eukaryota; kingdom Metazoa; phylum Chordata; class Amphibia; order Anura; family Megophryidae; genus Leptobrachium; species Leptobrachium leishanense. Next base: position 36,261,920 of record CM019071.1, on the reverse strand, counting down.
AAGGATTTGCAATCAAGTATTAAGAAGGGAAAGTTTGATTTATGATTATTATTCTGTCCCATTACTTTTGGTCCCTTAACAAGTGGGAGGCACATCTGCAAACTGCTGTAAGTCCTACACCGCTCACGTGAGTTGGATGTACATACACTCAAATTAAAGCTGACAGTCTGAAGTTAAAGCACATTGTGTTTGTTTCATTCTAACTCCATTGTGGTGGTGTATAGAGCCAAAGATGTTAGAATTGTGTCGATGACCCAATATTTCTGGACCTGACTGTACTTTGTGTAGTTAATACCTGGTAGGCTTGTGCACCGATTTTTTTTTCGGTTCGATTCGATTCGATTTTTCGGATTTTCAAACTTTTCGATTCGGCTCGTTTCGACAGATTTCTTCTGTTTCGATTCGGTTTGGCTCGACTCGCTTTTCGTGTACATTTTTTTTTCGGAATATCGACCATTTTTCGTATTTTCGTGTCACTTAGCTCGTTTTTTGTATCGACTTTTCGTGATTTCGGAAATTTTCATTTTTCGGAATTGTAGATGTTTTCGGAATATCGACCATTTTTCGTATTTTCGTGTCACTTTGCTCGTTTTTTGTATCGACTTTTCGTGATTTCGGAAATTTTCGTTTTTTTGGAACGTCTGTTCTCCTCGTTTCAAAGCAATAAATTTCGATTTGACACATTTCAAGTCCATACGAAAATCCCGAAAATATTTCGTTTCGGCTCGGAAAACTTTTCGGATCTGTCATTTTCGGATCTAAAAATTTTCGGAAAATCGGCCGCATCCGAAAACACGAATCGGGAAATTTCGTGAAAATTCCGAAATTCCGAAACCCGAAACGCACATCCCTAATACCTGGTTAGTGTTAGAACACCGAGCTATTCCATGGTAGTATGCTGTTCCAGGGTCAAGATGGTATTCGGAAAAAAAATATCAGTCTTTTCGAGATGGTATTAAAGTGCTTTAGCTTTTGCAAAATCATTAACACAGAAAAAGAAACACTCCAAAACATTCCTTACTTATCGTTGATTTCACATTGCAGAGGCTGGAGCGATCTGCCACTTCCTGTGGCTGCATGCAGAATAACACAGGGAACAACATGGCGCCACTGCTAGTATAGATTAGACTATAAATAAATATTTAGACTCTAACTGCTAATACAGCAGTTTTTTCAGGATAGAGTCGGTAACAAAGACCAGCTAAGGGTTATTGCAGAGGTGTAACTAGAAACCTTAGGGTCCAGGCGCAGGAATCTATGAAGGGCCCCCCACCCCACCCTAAGCAAAAAACATTTTTTTTTGACCCCTCCAGGTCCACAATGTTGACTCCAGACAATCAGTGGCCTAATTTTTTCAAGGTCCACTATGACCATTCAATCCATCCCATTTTAATGTATGTGCGCTATGTATATCTCACAGAGCTCCACAGCAATAAAACTCACAGTAATTTGCGGTGTGTATGAGTGTGTCACAGAGCTCCACAGCTATAAAACTCAAAGTAATGTGCGGTGTGTATGAGTGTGTCACAGAGCTCCACAGCTATAAAACTCAAAGTAATGTGTGGTGTGTATGAGCATATCACAACTACACAGCAATAAAACTCATAAATAAGTATAAAATAGTTTTTTAATTTATCAAAATACAAATAAGTTAACTATAAAAACCGTTATATTAACATAATTTATATTAAAAAATATATACCTGTTACCTTTCTACTTTTTTTGCAGGGATGAGGTCAAATTCCTCTTCGTCCAATGGCCAAGGTGGCCTAGGTGAGGCCCTGGCCCGGCAGCCAAGCTGCGCTTCCCAAGTGAGTCCCTGTGTGGCCCAGGTGGAGCCCTGGCCCCTAGCTAAGGCCCTGGCCAGTCTAGTGGATCAGGTGAGGCCCGAGCCAGCCGAGCGGCCCCTATCAGAGGCCGCAGCAGCCTAGCGGCCCCTATCAGAGGCCCCAGCAGCCGAGCAGCCCCTATCAGAGGCCCCGGCAGCCGAGCGGCCCTGGCAAGGCTTCGGTAGGCTGTGCGGCCGTGCAGGTCAGGCGAGCCTCCAGCAGCCGATTTTGGGGCCCCCGGACTCTAGGGTCCAGGTGCTGTGGCACTCACTGCACTGCTGGTAGTTTTGCCACAGGTTATCGGCTTGGACCAACATTTTCCCTTAGCGGCTTCCTGTTACCGGCAAGAGAGGAACAGGGCCCTTAGTTTATTACACAAGGATGACAATTAAAATTAGATACTGTTGATGATGAATTAAAAAAATAAAAAGCATTGTAGGAATTTATAAACATGGAAAGATCACTCATGGAATCACCAATTCTATCAATCTGACTTGACCATCATTCAGTGCCTTTGAATAGAGGTTTTTGTATTGACATATCAATGTCAAAACTATTTTTATACTCGTTGTACTTGTTCTGAGCTACCAAAGCTCCAGAAGAGGTTAAAGATGAATTTTCTAGCTGTGTTATAAAACTGTTTCTCACCTTATTAAATACAAACCATATAACGCTTTATTCCACGCACTGAATACCCAACTGTGCCTAGTGAAATTGTTATGATAAAACCACTTTAGAGTACTTTACTCCCCATTGGGCAAAACTCCTGTCCTGGACTCAGATCACAATGAAAACATGAAATGTTTTTTCGTTTGTTTTTGTTGCAGAGGTACAGAACTTTTATTGAGTAGTTGATTGCTTTTAAGATGTATTTCGATACAATGAATTTGTTTACTAGACATGGTTGCCTGAACAGAAGACGTTTTCTAACTGCTAAATAGACATTCTAGGGGATTTTAGAACTTTAATACAGAAAAAATGGCGTCGCGCCCATACTCACCGAAGCGGCAGCAACTGCCAGGAGTAACAGCCCAGTTAATGTATAAAACATAACAAGGAAAAAAAGTGTCATCTGCGCTCGTTTCTATGTGTTCCATGTACAACAAAACTGAGGTTTTTGTTTGTTTCAATGGCCATTGCAACGTAAGCTCACTCGCCACTTCAAGGCACCTCTTTACAGAGTGAGTACCTAACAAATGTACCAAAAGGCCGCTCTACTGAGCAGCTCCAAGCCCCTCCTGCTGCTTTTCAGCCAAGGAGAGGCAGAGATATGGTGGGTTTTATTTATACACGCACCAAACACTTCCCATTTGGGATTAAAAACAAAAACATGTAAAGAGGAACAGCTGCAGAACGACGGACTGGCGTTACTAGCATGATATACATAAATACAGAAAAAATGGCGTCGCGCCCATACTCACCGGAGCGGCAGCAACTGCCAGGAGTAACAGCCCAGTTAATGTATAAAACAAAACAAGGAAAAAAAGTGTCATCTGCGCTCGTTTCTATGTGTTCCATGTACAACAAAACTGAGGTTTTTGTTTGTTTCAATGGCCATTGCAACGTAAGCTCACTCGCCACTTCAAGGCACCTCTTTACAGAGTGAGTACCTAACAAATGTATCAAAAGGCCGCTCTACTGAGCAGCTCCAAGCCCCTGCTGCTGCTTTTCAGCCAAGGAGAGGCAGAGATATGGTGGGTTTTACTTATACACGCACCAAACGACGCCATTTTTTCTGTATTTATGTATATCATGCTTGTAACACCAGTCCGTCGTTCTGCAGCTGTTCCTCTTTCCATGTTTTTGTTTTTAATCCCAAATGGGAAGTGTTTGGTGCGTGTATAAATGAAACCCACCATATCTCTGCCTCTCCTTGGCTGAAAAGCAGCAGGAGGGGCTTGGAGCTGCTCAGTAGAGCGGCCTTTTGGTACATTTGTTAGGTACTCACTCTGTAAAGAGGTGCCTTGAAATGGTGAGTGAGCTTACATTGCAATGGCCATTGAAACAAACAAAAACCTCAGTTTTGTTGTACATGGAACACATAGAAACGAGCGCAGATGACACTTTTTTCCTTGTTATGTTTTATACATTAACTGGGCTGTTATTCCTGGCAGTTGCTGCCGCTCCGGTGAGTATGGGCGTGATGCCATTTTTTCTGTATTTATGTATTTCATGCTTGTAACACCAGTCCGTTGTTCTGCAGCTGTTCCTCTTTACATATATGGTGGGTTTTATTTATACACGCACCAAACACTTCCCATTTGGGATTAAAAACAAAAACATGGAAAGAGGAACAGCTGCAGAACGACGGACTGGTGTTACAAGCATGATATACATAAATACAGAAAAAATGGCGTCGTTTGGTGCGTGTAAAAGTAAAACCCACCATATCTCTGCCTCTCCTTGGCTGAAAAGCAGCAGCAGGGGCTTGGAGCTGCTCAGTAGAGCGGCCTTTTGGTACATTTGTTAGGTACTCACTCTGATTTTAGAACTTTAACTAAACCAAATCAGCATTTTAAAACAATTTTCATACCTTACATCCATCATTTACCTACAATTCACATTATTGTTAAATTGTACCAAATATTTCCAGGAATATGTGTAAAAATATAGAAATTTGCTGGGAAAAAAAGGACATTTGAATTCACTTAGAATGTTAAATATTCCTTATGTAGAAAATATCCTTTCTGCTTAAAATGTTAAAAACTTGGTTTATTAAGCCATCTTTTTGACAGTTTCTTAGGTCAAGATCAAGGACTAGAGAGCATTAGTTTTTTATGCTGGCAAAATTTACGAATCTAGGGGAAAAAAATATATAATCTAAAAATCCTCATTTATGAATGTTTGTGTTTTTTTCCCCCCGAGCTGAAAAGATAACATTCATCTCTCTTTAAAAAAAGCTTGAAAAGGAACAAACTGTGTTTTACAAAAGAAAATAGGTCATTTTCCATTAGACCATCTTTTCTTGCATTTTCCAGCAAGCTTACTTGTCAGTGCTCAAGAGACCAACAGATCCTTTGAAATATTGTTGTATCGATACTTCAAAGTTTAAGTGGTGTTAAAAAACATAACTTCCGGGAAAATCAAATGCACAGTATGTAATGTTAAAATAGTCACTTGAAAGTGAGAATACACATGAATGTTTATCATGTAAATATTAGTAAAGTGATGACTTTTATGTTGGCATTGAAGGAAGACTGCTAGCATCGGAAAAGCTTGCACACACTGTTAACCTGCCTGGCGGTATTCCCGTGTGTGACTAGGGGTCAAATTTCGCTACCGCGAACGGTAACCCCGAGTCACACTCACCGCATCCTGAACTCCCTCGCCATCCCCCACTGTCACCGCAGTGTGAACGTGGCGGCCAGCGACTTGCTTCCTGGTTCCGCTCCCTGGGAGCCACATTAAGCAGGGGGGCGGGACCAGGCGGCAAATTTGAAAACTGTAAAAAATATTGTAAAGTGGTAAACAGTAAAATATAAACAGTCCCATGTTTCATTGGTGCTTGCCCAGATCCAACTGATGAAGCTGGGCAAGCACCAGCGAAGGCCCTATTACATTTTAGAAATTATTTTTATGTGCTTTTCATTTCAGTAAAGCTGCTTTGATGAAAATAAATCCTCTATTATATTGCACCCTTGTTTTCTGAAAGATTTCAGTGTTTTTGGTTTGATTATATTATTGAATATAATTTATTTGCATTATTTAGAATAATTCTTTTTGGGATAATAAATTATTATTTCGTGTTTCAAACTTTATCTGACTCGTGTGTTTACTAGACTCTTGTTTGCACGGATTTCAGTGAGTTATTCTTAATTATTACAGGCTTACTATATAAAACAACACATTTCCTTTCCAAAAAAATTGAAACGCTTTTAGACACAAATTTTTGAAAAAATTAGAGGTTAAAATAAGTGGATATTAAAAATAATAATAAAAATCATGCATTTATAACTTTAAATATCCAGGGCATTCATATCAACCATAAATCTAAAAAGGCACAAATATCTGACTTAGGCTTTAATTAGTTACAAGATGTGATTACACTTTACATAAGCCTGCCACAACGACCATGTACCCCACGAGGCAGGTCCCTACCTATGCAAACCTAATGCACGCTCTTATGAGGTTAGCTCATTTACTGGGGACATTCATCCATGCGGAGCTCTGCAGAATGCAAGGTTTAGGTAAGCCATGCAGTGGAGAGTCTGTAAACCATGTGACAGGGTGGTGGTTAGTCCTCCTACTACCCCACATACAACAAAAAGGCAGCACTCAACCTAGGCATGCATAACTCATAACGATGCTACTGAATATAATAGATACAAAATACACAATTCAGTGCACTCATCCCAACTATACATTTAATAGATTAAAACTAATATATACAATATATTTTTTATGAAAAAAATGGTTAAATCCCACATGCTAAACCAAAGCAGAACTTTTCAGTTTCCTTTGAATGGCCATTTAAGGTGTAAACTAACCTGCCATTGTCAAGGCAAACATCATTTATAGAGTTCTGTCACTACTCCATTAGTTCTGGCTTGTTTGAGCTGGAAGGTAAAAGGGGTTATTCAAAGAGAGCCGAACTGGCCCCGAAATTGCACCGAAAAGGGAATTTCACTATATTGTGCAATTTCGGGGCCATTCGGCTATTCAAAAGTTGTCAATTTGCCAAATATTGGTGATTTGCCAGAGAAATATGGTGCCTGTTTGACAGCATTGAAATCGCCATAGAGAAGCAAAGGTTAATCTATTAAGAGAACATCAATCAGCAGAGAAATGTTGGTGAAATGCCCTGATGTTCGTTGGTTTAATTCGGCAGGTTTAATCAAGCGAATACCATAAATTTCAATGTTAAAAATATTCCCGTTCTTAATCAATATCTAATAAACCGTTTATTATTTTAACCTGCAGCAAAAATTTAACCTGCAGCAATTTTTTTTTATAGCGGTATTTTTTTTTCTATAACAGACCTTTTTTATTATCCATAGGACCTCATATATACTTTTCAGGCATTTTCGTTCAGTATTTTTTGTTAAACATGTTTTTAACCCCCCCTAAAAGTTGTCCCAAGTGTGTCTCGGGGTTCAATTTCACCGCTGAAAGCGGTAACCCCGAGCCACACCCGGGCTGCATACATCACCTCTCCCTGCGCTCCCTCGCTGATCCCCGCAGTCTCCTCCGGCGATCGCAACGTTTTATTTCCTGGATTCCCTTCTCGTGAGGAGGGAACCAGGAAGTATGAGGTCCCAATCATTGGAGCAGACTGCAGGGGACAGCAAGGGAGCTCAGGGACTATCCAACGGCATCCCAAGTTTTGTTCGAGGTTACTGCTTCCAGCATAGGAATTTAACCCCGAGACACACTCTGGATACCACTGGGGGGGGGAAAGACCACTTTTAGACATGGAATTCTGCAAAAATTAGACCGCCAGTGAGGTTAAAGTAGAGGGGGGGGTTTCACCCTACCGACGGCTTGTCGACTTTTGTCTGCACCATTCAGCGATCCATTCGGCGGATCGTTGGCTGCGTCGGGTGGTCGGCGGCAGCTGTCCGGCGGGTTGGCGGCAGTCCAGTGGGTTTCCGGCAGTGTTCTGTGTCCGATTCATAACACTTTGGGGACAGTGAATCGGAGTCGTCGAAGTGTCAGACACAACCTCTGAATAACCCTGAAGACTGAAAAGGTGGGTTCTTTTTTTTTAATAAATCATCTCTTATTTAACATGAAAAGCAAAACAATGGACAGGAACAGAAGCAAATATGATATTATATATAATTACAGACACTCCCCTCAGGGTCTCGATTATTGCAGTTAATACATTCCCTGAAATAGTCATACTAATCAGATTTTCACTAATGATGTCATTATTACATGTAAATAATGTTAATTGCTTCTGAGATAATGAAAATAGGCCTTGTTCATGTCACTCAAGTAAATACATTTTTTGTCCCAATGTAATAACAACCCCTCTTCTTTTCCACCGGCAGTGTTTGAAACTTCAGAAACACTACTCTTGTCCATTTTGTACTCCATGCTTGTTTAGAAAAAAAATTACTTGTACGTATTGTACCTCAACAGCATGTGTGCCTCAGGACATCCATCCACGACAAAACACAAGTGGTTTACTATAGCAAATACAGCAGCTCCTGGTCGCGGGCACAAAGTGTTAAAAATGATGTCATAATAAGAAAGAAGCTTTTTAATTGAATTTGGACCATTTTTTGGACCATTTTCAAAAGTGAAAAGTTTTTAGGGTTAGATTTGGGGCTAAAGATTGGGGATTGAAATTAGAGTTGGGTTATTATTTGTGTTGACCCGAAGTAAAATATTAACTATAAATATATATCTCAAGATTCACTAGGGGACCCGCAGCCAAGATTTCTGCTTCTAATTGTTTCCGTGCAGACTGCCACCGAGGGTATACAACTCATCAAAAGGGCTTCTATCATTTTAAAATGGATTTTATCTATCATATACAATAAGTTCTTATACATGGTACCCTATGGCGTCCCCCTGTGCGTGGATTTGTTGAGCGCTCTTCATCCACTGGTATTAGAGGGTGATAAACCCTCACCAACTTGAAAAAACTTGGAGGAAGAACTACCATATGCAAGGGAGCATTCTAAGGACAGACACTCCCCTAAGGATTTCGTGAGGTTCTTGATTAATTGGAACCAATTTCCACTGACTTAGAAACATAGAAACATAGAAAAATGTCGGCAGATAAGAACCTTTCGGCCCATCTAGTCTGCCCAATTACATGGATACTTTACCTGGATTTATCTTTGTTTAGGATAGCCTTATGCCTATCCCATGCTTGCTTAAATTCAATTACTGTTTTGGCCTCTACCACTTCAACTGGAAGACTGTTCCATGTATCCCCCACCCTCTCAGTAAAATAATGCTTCCTGATGTTACTTTTAAACCTTTGCCCATCTAATCTAAGACTATGACCTCTTGTTTTGCTACTTTGTTTCCTTTTAAATATACTCCCTTCCTCTACCTTGTGCATTCCCTTTACGTATTTAAATGTTTCTATCATATCTCCTCTGTCTCGTCTTTTTTCCAAGCTGTACTTATATACTTCATTTGTTTATAGGACATTATATTTTCCGTACTGTTTTATCACTTGTTGTAAGGAGAACCTGAACAACCTCCTGGAAAATAGGCCTTTGGTTATAAGTTAAGTATTTTGTATCCACCAATCGTTCTGTTTTGGATATTTTTCAGAAGCTAGCTGAATTGGACCGCATTGTTTTATTATTATTTTAAATTTCAATGTTATGCTTGACTATTTTTTTTCCAATGACCAGAGGCCGCATCATTATCCATGCTATGTTCTTCCATATTGAAAAAATAAATCTAATTATCTAGTAAAAGTAAATAAAAATGGTTGGAAACCATTGTATGGCTATTTGTAGTGATCATAATGAGATTATTAGGAATGCAGCTTCTAAAAATTACCAATGGAATGTAACAATAATACCTGTTGCATAATGTCTGTATGTGGAAACTACAGGCAGGAACACCTTAATACCTTGTACATGTAAACAACAACAAAAAAATGATGCTTCATGGCTCCCCAAAATAAACACAATTGCAATACACGTTAAAAACATGAACGTCTCAACGCATTTCATCTGTCTAGAAGGCTTTATCAAGACTCTTGATAAAGCCTGCTAGACAGGCAAAATGCGTCAAGACATTAATGTTTTTAACAGTTGTCTAGGATAAAGGTGTCTGTACGTGCAATTGTGCTTATTTTGGTGAGCCATGAATCATCACCGTATCAGTAATCCTTGATAGATATTCAGGAAGTGCTACAGGGGGGTTATCTGAGACAGAGATGGTGATTATTTATATTTGATTTCCAGCACTCTTCCTAAGCAATACTATGAGTTTCTGAATTGTTCCGTGTATGTTGGTATAATCACACAAGGAGGCTGTCTGCACCATATTGACACCCCTGCCATTGTATCTCCTCTTGGAATCATTATATAGTAGTCACCACTGAGGGTGATGTTGAAACCATGTCTTTCTGTTTATATGCTCATATCTTGGTTTCTATATGACTGAATACCTTAGATATAGATGCATACTCACCAGATGAAATGTTTTGATACTCTTCAGATGAATTATCAGTAAGAAATCTATCTTAATTATATATGCACATGATATCCTAGCTTATCTTCTCTTGTGGTCTACCATTGTTCTATTGCATGTGTTTTATTGGCGATTTTTTTTTCTTCGTGTTTGACATTAATACAATTTACTGTATAGGGACCTAGATCCCGGGAGGCATCTGGGTGCCTGGGTGCTTTTTTTGTTGTATGAATATTGAGGTGGGTTAGGCCCTTTTGGGATCTGGTTTCAACACCACCCTGTGGTCCTGCATTGGAACAACAACAGTATTTTGTGTGTATTACACCTTGTACATGTACTCTACAGAGATTTTCAGTCATTATAACCCCCTGAGGTAGTGTCTTACCCTTGTACAGTAGTGACCACAGAGCTCTCCCTGTATTCTGCCTCTCTGATCTCACAGAAAATGTATTTATTATTATTATCCTTTATTTATATAGTGCCACATATTCCACAGCGCTTTACAAGATCAGTGTTCAAGGGGTTGATACATTGGAATACCACACATAGGTGATGACCTGATTCAGGGGGACCCTGTTCCGAAGGGAACTTACAATCTATGAAATGTACAAGTATTTTGTGAGGTAGGCGCATCCATATCCTTAGGTGTCTTGCCCAAGGACACTCGCTGGTGGCATCTTCTGAGTGGGATCGAGACATCTTTTCCATGATTGTAGATCAGCGACCTGGTGATTAGGTTGATCCCACTTCTCCTAAAGCTAAGACTTCTCCACAGTTGTATTGGAGGGATGTGCTGAATGGTATTTTGACTTGCTTCTCCACGGTTGAAGGCTAGAGACGTTACCACTGGACTCCACAGCCGATATTGTGTGATTGGCAAGTAAGTACTCTTAGGTGTCTTGCCCAAGGACACTTACTGGAGAGGTGCTCTGGCTGGGATTGGAACCTGGGTCCCCACGTTTATAGATCAGTGATGGTACCTCTGCTCCATGGAGAGCGCTCATCTTACATTTCAAAGGCATGCAAATAGAGTATTATATGCCAATTCTTGCTTTTCACTGTATTTAAAAAATATAAATCTTGTATAGACATTTTTGGTAGTACAAGGGTTAAAGAGTAAAAGGAAGTAATTTTCATTGTATACTGTGCTTATTGTTAATATTGACATTCTAATTGCCTCACTTCAAAATTTGGAGCTACATCAAACAAACAGCATGCAGGATATCATCACCAAGCTCAAAAAAATCAATATGCATTAAAAAAAGCAACCGTGTTTTAAAACTACACTGTATTTGCTGGGCTGAAGCATCATTAAAAAATAACATAAAATATTAAATTTTCTCAACTTCCACGTCATGTGTGGAAACATATAAGTTAATTGCTTTTGTGAAAGCATTATTTGGCCATGAATTAGTAAAGCATTGCCATGTTATTGGACTTCTTCCTGTAACTACATAACAGTGCTGTGTGCAAGCTTTGCGTTAATAATAGTTTAGTATATGGATAGTAACAATTAAAAGAAATGTAGCTGAAATACAGAATTACATAACAGTTTATACATGCACATAATTGTGATTATCGTCTGTACACTATTGTGATTAGTTTACACGATCAGCATTAGCACACACAGCAGCTTGAGATTGTGTAAACACAATCTGGAGCTATGTTGTATCATTGCAATGAAATTCATTTGTTGCAAGCTAATTTCATTTGCAGCCGGGCTCCAAAAAGTAACCCCAATATTTTACCACCTCATGCATGACACCTGAGGTGCTGCAACAGTTTCTACAATTGAATATTTCAGTGTAACACAGAGATATTTACCTTTAGCAGCACAGAGCCCCAGCTGCAACAGCTCAATTTGGCCAGTAGATGGCGGCTTCTGCCCACCAAAGAGGACTAGTACAATAAATCATGTATTATTTATATGTTGGGACTACTCCCACTGTGATTTTTCAAAATCCACTGGTTACTTTCCAGCAGGTTTGTCGAAACTCACTTGGTAGAAACGGGTTAGAGCAGTGGTTCCCAACCAGAGTCCTCAAGTACCTCTAAAATGCCAGGTTTTAAGGATTTCCTTGGGGAAATGCAGACTGAATCCTGCAATCACTGAGCAGCAAATCATATCACCTGTGCTGTGCTTCACATATCTGGAAAACCTGAACTGTTGGGGGTACTGGAGGACCACGGTTGGAAACCACTGTTTTAGAGGCTAACAATTGCTAATATACTAGGAATTAATAAATCCAGGTATGAAGAGTTCAGCTGATACATAGAGCATATGCATAGAGGAGTCTTGTAAATTAATTATATTTACATCTTATACACATAGTATATACCCTACTATGTGTTATAATCATATTTTAGAATTGAATATGTTCATTTTAACAGGAAAATGTTGTCACGTTAAAGAAGGAAAATCTATGGATGGATCTACAGCAATCTCAGACCATGCAAATTCTTACTAAGCATACGTAAACAGAAGCTTTGTTTTTCTGTTTGCATTCTGCAGAGATTCCAATCTATGCATGGACAGTGATTCTCATAGTTGTTTCAGATTTGTTGGCAGCACAGTTAAACTTTGAAATTTCTATTCCAGCAGTACATGAGATCTGGTTACTCTGGAGGTCTTTGAGAGGTCATTTTTAGAAAAATGGCTTGTGATGTACTGTGTGACATAATAAAATATCCATGTGTTGATAACCATTAAAAGATAGGGAAAATGGTCATAAACTGAACTCAATCACCAGTGTTACTCAGGTAGACTGTAAACGATACTTTGTTGTAAAAAGATCAGTGTGCAAGGAGATGGTAGTCCGACTATCTAGTCTGGATGTTGCAAAAATAATAATGCATTATTATTCTTGCTCCTGAGGAAGTTGGTCTCAGCTGACGAAACATGTCAAGCTCCAGAATATCATGTCATACAGACAAGACAGATGAACTACCATTCGATTCACTCCGGAACTGCTCAGCGAGGAGCACTCTAACTAATATTTCCATATTTATTTAAATTTTGTGAGTGCTATAAAAATTTATTTTACTCTCTCAGTAATTTTTAATCAATTATTTTTTTGCATACACTGTCTCACTAATTGGAATCAATTATAAAACATAGTTAAAATTTAAAAAGCTAATGATATATTGTGCCTTTTCAAAATAGATGTTTGTTTATGGTAATCTAGAAATCCCAGTGCTCTTTTGCCATAATTCCAAACCACTATCAGGGTAACTCAAAGAGAATCGAAAAGTCACCGCACGTTCGGTGACTTTTCATTCTCTTCAATTCGTTTTGTTTTGCCGATCCCATTTCGGCGACCCTGCTGTGTATTCAGCAAGTACCACAGGGTCCCCGAATTTCAGGGAAAGGTCGCCGCAAACCCGCCGAAAACTAACCGCAAAACCCGGCGAATGCACGTCGAAAACCCGCAAAAACATCTGGATTAACCCGCCGAAAACGCCGGAGAAACCCGAGCAGGAGCCGATCACACGCTACGAAGGAGCCGGAAAAAGCCGACACCGCAGATGAATGGAGTGAATAAATTAGAAAAACAGTTTGCTTGAATGTTTGAAAAGTGAATCACTGTTTGCAAAGAAACTACTGAGCGAAAATGTCTGAAATTTACATATGAGGTCCAGGGAATGATAATAAAAAGGGCTGTTACCGAAAAAAGAGCACACGTTTGAGAGAAAAAAATGAAAATATTTTCTTTCAAAAAATTCCCGAAAAATGCTTAAAAGGTCCTAAAAAATCTAAAAATAAAAAATCTTTTTACTGCAGAATTTTATAATGAACGGTTTATTAGATATTGAATTAAAACAGGAATATTTTTAACATTGAAGCCTATGGGATTCGCCTGAATAAACCTGCCGAATTAAACCACCGAATGGCAGGGCATTTAGGGAACCTTTCACTGCTGGTTTGTGTTCTCTGAATAGCCGAACCATTGCTTTTTTATGGGGATTTCACTGCCCTCGAACAGGCACCGAACAGGCACCATATGTGCAGGCAATTTGCCAAGCTTTGGCGATTTGCCTGCTCTCTGGATAGCTGAATGGCCAGGAAAGGTAACCGAACGCTGAATTTCAGCGTTCGGTTACCTTTCTCCAGCCATTCGGATCTCTTTGGATACCCCTGTATATTATAGGTATCCATCCTTGTCAATCTATTGACTGCTTATTGGACCGTTTCTATGTTCTCGCAGTCATACCCCGTAGGCTCGCAAAGTGTTCATACAACCTTCCCCCCCCCAGCCAAAAGACAGCAGAAAGAGTTTCTATGCCAATAATCCTCATTATCTTTTTTGCCAAGCCGCAGCATGGGACTACAGATTTGCTGCATAGTAGCATTTTATAAATTTCTTGTATACAATCAATTACTTTAAATTGAAGGCAATCCCAGAAAAATCTATGTAATTAAGTAATTGATTTTATAATGGATGGCCGCACAAATCTGCCTGGCAGCACTTTGATGCCCTGCCCTGCAAAATGCAAAATTGATAAGCACCTTGCATGTATATGGCTGTCTGTCAACCATGATTCATTGAACCACTTCTGTCAAAACGATAAAGAGTATGTGCATCTTGGAAAACATGTACAATAGTTTAAATGGGGCACAACAAACACTTGTCTGGCACCTTTGCACATCAGTCAATATTTTGCTTAAACCCTTAATGCATTTGGACAAGAAAATACTTATATGCTGAAGATTACATATTTACAGTATGTCCTTGAAATGATAATTTTAATAACATGCTAAATCATATACTATGCTAATAAATAACTTTGTTTTCTACTAGAGCATAATAAAAGCTATTTGAAAAATGTTAAGTGTAGATAAGGAATGTAAACCTTCACTTTATATATATTTCAAGCCATCCAATCTTCCTTTCTGTCCTTCTCACACATGTCAATTTTTATGAACGACACGCAAGACAGTTGACCAAGCAGAACTCAACTTTCTTCAGTGCTCTGTAAATTGGCCTCTTATGCCTACAGGGTCTGTCACTCTGCTTTAGCTATTCAAGTGCAGTCAAGTGGAACACTGGAAAAATACCAAGGTAAAGTGACTGTAGCTGTTAACTGTGCATTCTTCCATTGCAATATATTTATTATAATATAATATACAACATGATAAGTACATAAAAAGTGAAATTACAAGGTTTATGACTATCTTTATAAAGTTTATGGCAGAACAAAAACTTACACAACCTTAAATAGCATCACATTTGAAGCACAATTAAGTAGGAAGTGCAGACAACAAGCAAAAGATCTAGTCACATGGTTTAATATTGTGATACCATGGTAGATGTGCAGTCAATTGCATGATTATGTAAAGAGAGAACAAACAGAGAAGGCCTGACTATAGAGATGAACGGATGTGCTCAACTGACCCATGGAAAATCGGTGTTATGACTGGATGGGCCTGTGGACTGGAAAGATCAAGTGATCCACTGAAACTGTGCAGATGTAAGTTACATAGGCTGAAAAAAAAGTTGAATTCAGTCTTTCCCACATAATCTACTGCTGTTGTTCCAAAAGAAGGCAAAAAACCCAATCTGAAGCACTCGCAAATATGCAACACACTGGGGAAAAAATCACTTCTTGAGTTTATTTCAAAAGACAACATATTGTGATCACTGTTTCCCAACTGCTCCCTTACTTTTATAATTGAGAAAAGATCCACATTGTTTGTTATAACCAGAGCCAGACAGTTATCCTTTCTAGTTGGTGCTTCTACCAGTTGTGACATGTAGGTATCATTTAGCAGGTTCAGAAACCGGATTCACTTCACTGAATTACTATTCCCACTATCCCAATTAATGCCTGGGTAATTAAAATCTCCAATTAAAGTGCTACCCAGATGTGCAGCCTTCCTGATTTGCTCTAATAGCTGTTCATCCTCATCATTTTCTATATTAAGTGGTTTATAGCATATGCCAACCAATAGCTGACTTCCCAGTTTATTCCCCAATCGGATATTTATCCATAAGGATTCCACATTTTCCTCATCACATACCAGATGTGTGATATTAGGCTTTAAATCATGATTGACATACAAACATACTCCTCCCCCTTTCTTATGTTTTTTTTATCCCTCTTAAACAATGTGTAACCATGTAAATTTTTTGGCCCAGTCATTCTTTTCATCCCACCACGTTTCTGTTATACCTAGTATGTCGTATTGCAAAGTGGAATTATTCCCGGTGAGGGTATAAATATGACCCATCAGTTTGCCACTTAGCTGCTAAGCACTGCAGCATGAGCATATGTGGTTGCTTAGAAAGGCAGATCATTAGATAGGAACTGTCACGGTTCCCGGATCCCACCATGCAGTCCTTAAAGCCCAACACTCCACAGAGCCCAAAAGCTACCAACAGGGTAGCCGTAGAAGAATCCCTAACTGTCTGGTCCTTAGAATTGGCCAGGTATACTAGCTAGACAGAAAGGTTTAATCAAAGACAATGTCGTAATACAAAACCAGGTCAGCAACACGGGGGTAGTCAGACGAGCCAGAATCAGGAATACAGAGTATAGAATAGTCAAATGGAATAGCCGGGTCGATATCAGTGCAGAAGCGTAGTACAAGGAAATAGTCTAGGGCAACGGAAGGCAGAATAGTCAGAAAACAAGCAGAGGTCAATAACAGGTTAAATCACGAGAGAATTCAGGTACAAGGAGCTCAGGTATGGGTAACCATGATCTGGCACTGCTTAGAAGGAACTGTTGGTTTTTGACCCTTTCGCTGCGGTGGACGCACTCAGCGCGTCCAACCGCATGTCACGTTGCGTGCGGAGGACGCGCTGAGCGCGTCCAGCCTTTGGGGTCAGCGTTCGGCCGGGTTCTGGCCGATCGCTGGCCCCCCCGGTGCGGGCTGACATCCTCGATGTCAGCCCAGCATCCGGAACCGCCGCCGGGCTAATTAGGTGTCATCGCGGCGCCTGTGCAGAGGAGGCGCCTGAAAGGGAGGGGGGAGGTCCTTCGGACCTCTCTCCCTCCCAATCGGCGGCATTGCGGGGGTTAACCCAGGCACCATTTGGAAGGGCACAGCCTGCCCTTCCAAATGGTACCTGGCATTAACCCCTGGGGAGCCGGATCACGAATCGGCGCTGAAAAGCGCCGGTTCGTGATCCTTTCCCGGAGCTGGCCGACATCTTGGATGTCGGCCAAGCCTCCGGGAACTCCCCCTGGGACTGGCGTCATCGTGCATAGCACGATGACGCCAGTCCTGGAGTTAACCCCTAGCTGCCACCAATGGTGGAGATAGGGGGTTCCAATGAATCCCCTATCTCCCGATCCGTGGCAGCTAGGGGTTAAAGTTTGGTATTGTTGGATCGGCCAGAGCATGGCCGTTCCAACGATACCAAACTCGAATGTGAAAAAGTTAGTAAAAAAAAAACAAATTAAAAATAAAAATAAAAAATATTTTAAAAAAAAATTATAAAAAAAAATAAACAAGTTTTTTTTCTTTTTTTTGTTTTTTTAATGCAGCAATATTGTTCCCATTTCAATTATAATGTGAACAATGATGCTGCACTAACGATTTTTGTATGCGGTGCGTTTGTTAAAAATTGTGTAATTTCCCCCAAAAAAAAATGTAACGAGACCCCATCTCTAATTTTTTTAACAAGCGCACCCCATACAAAATATAACCGCAATTGCTCGCATCTTAAAATGTGAAAAAAAAACACTTTACACATTGTAAATTATTGAAAAATCATATTTTATTGCATTTTTTGTTATAATATACAGACAGGTCATGACGTATACATATAATAATGACATATTATGAATCTGCCGAGTCTGACGGAAAGAACGATATATAATATGTCTGGGTCATATACTAAAATAAGCCTTCAAAACGCATTTAAACATGATGAGCAAAACCGGTAAAAATGACCTCAGCACAGGGGCGGGAAAAGCCTCAGCAGCGAAAGGGATAAAAGACCTTCACCAGACCGTGCCCCCCTCTCAAGCCGCATCTCATGCAGCCACCTCCCTGCCTGTTTCAATTTAAACCGGGTGTTGGTGAGCGAGCAGCATCAGACATGCTGCCCTCAAGCACACCGGAAAGGCTGGAAGCCCCCAACGTTACAGTACCCCCCTCTCCATGGTAGGCCACCGGACGACCAACAGGACAAGTGGCAGGACGACCACCGGGGCGAGTGGCAGGACGACCACCAGGGCGATCGGGGTGCGAGGCATGGAATGCCCTGACCAACCTAGAGGCAGACATGTTGGAAGCCGGAATCCAGGACCGGTCCTCCGGACCATAACCCACCCAATTGACCAGGTACTGCAGAGCACCCCTGAACAGCCT
Source organism: Leptobrachium leishanense (assembly GCA_009667805.1). Lineage (NCBI taxonomy): Eukaryota > Metazoa > Chordata > Amphibia > Anura > Megophryidae > Leptobrachium > Leptobrachium leishanense. The sequence continues at coordinate 36,243,662 of CM019071.1, read as the reverse complement.
AGAATCCAGAACTTTCCTAACCTCATACTCCATCTCTCCATCAACCGGTACAGGTGGAGGAGGAGGAACGACCCGCGTGTACCTGTTACACAACAAAGGCTTCAGTAGGGAGGTGAGGAAGACGTTGTGCAAGCGAAGATATCTAGGAAGGACAAGAGCATAGGGTTAACGCGGTGAATGATCTTGTATGGACCGATAAACCGAGGTGCCATTTTCATAGAAGGCACCCGCAACTTCACATTCCTAGTGGACAACCAAACTCTATCCCCCACGTTGTAGGAAGGAGCTTGTAACCTATGCCTGTCAGCCTTGCATTTCTGGACAGCAACATTGCGCTCCATGTTTTCGCGAATCTGTCTCCAAATATTCTGTAGTTGTGTGAGATGTTCATCAAGAGCCGGGGTGGCCTGTTCAGCAAACTGAAGTGATAGAGCCGGAGGGAAAAAACCATAGATAGCAGAAAAAGGAGAGTGGCCAGTGGTCTCGTTAATGGCGTTATTACGTGCATACTCAGCCCAGGGCAACAACTCCGACCAATTGTCTTGTTGTTGTGTGGTAAAGCAACGTATGTACTGCTCGAGACCCTGATTTTCCCTCTCTGCTGCCCCATTGGTTTGTGGATGATATGCTGAAGAGAAGGCCAATCGCACCCCCATCTCCGCACAGAAATCCCTCCAGAAACGAGAGACGAACTGAGCTCCTCTGTCAGAGACTATGTCAGACGGAACCCCATGTATTCGTACAATCTCTCTAGCAAAGACGACCGCCAGTTCTTTGGCTGTAGGAAGCTTAGGTAAAGGAATAAAATGAGCCATTTTGGAGAAGCGGTCTACAACTGTTGACCCACAGTATGACCCTTGGACTTCGGCAAGTCCACAATAAAATCCATGGATAGATGAGACCAAGGCCTATTAGGAATGGGTAAAGGCTGCAATAGACCGACAGGCAAGGTTTTACTGGTTTTACTTCTGGCACAGACTTGACAAGCCAAAACAAACAGACGTACGTCCTGTCGCATGGTGGGCCACCAGAACTGTCTGGAGATACTGGTAAGAGTCTTAGTAATACCAGGATGACCTGCTGGTTTTGAATCATGAAACATTATGAGTAACTCATGTTGTTTGTGCCTGAAAAGGAAAGACAAATCTGGAGGCTTGTTAGGTGGAGCCCCATTTGAGCTGCTTGGAGGCATTCCAGAAAAGGCGAGGAAACAGACAAGACCGTGGAAGCCACAATACGTTCAGGAGGAACTATAGGATTGTGGTCTTGTGTGTTTAATTCATACGGGTCATATTGATGAGATAAGGCATCAGCCTTTACATTGCGGTCACCTGGTCTGTAAGTCAACACAAAATTAAACCGGGACAGTAGTAATGACCACCTGGCCTGTCTCAAGTTCAGACGTTTAGCATCCCCGATGTACGTAAGGTTCTTATAATAAGTGATTATCAACAAAGGGTCAAGAGTACCTTCCAACAAATGTCTCCACTCTGACAGGGCAGACACAATAGCAAGCAATTCTCTGTTACCAATATCATAATTGCATTCTGCTGGTGATAATTTTCTTGAAAAGAACCCACAAGGATGTAGAGGCTTCCCTGGAGACTCTCTTTGAGATAGGACAGCCCCAATGCCTATCTCGGAAGCATCAACTTCAAGAACAAATGGAATTCTGGGATCAGGATGCCGTAACACGGGAGCGGAAGTGAAAGCCTGTTTGAGAGCTTCGAATGCCTGTTTGGATTGTGAAGACCAGACCTGGTTCTTCAGACCTTTACGTGTCATATTAATGATAGGAGAAGCTACAGCAGAATAATTCTTGACAAATCTTCTATAATAGTTGGAAAACCCCAGAAACCTCTGTATGGCTTTGAGGCCTTGAGGGAGAGGCCATTCTGAGATGGCCGTGAGTTTGGAAGGATCCATCTCAAAACCTTCTGGAGTGATAATGTACCCAAGAAATTTTACAGTAGTAATGTCGAATAAACTTCTCCAGTTTGCAATAAAGACCATTGTCTAGTAATTTTGCTAATACCTGTCTGACATGTTCATGGTGGGTTTTCAGATCGGGAGAGTAAACCAGTATATCGTCTAAGTATACGATAACAAAGGATTGCAAAAAATCTCTGAGCACATCATTAATGAAATCCTGTAATACAGCTGGAGCATTACAGAGACCGAACGGCATGACCAGATATTCATAATGCCCACTCCTGGTGTTAAATGCTGTTTTCCACTCATGCCCATCTTTTATACGTATCAGGTTGTAAGCCCCTCTCAAATCGAGTTTTGTGTATACTGCTGATCCCCTTAACCTGTCGAACAGTTCTGATATAAGAGGGATAGGGTACACATTCTTGATGGTGATCTTGTTAAGCCCCCTATAATCGATACATGGGCGTAAATCTCCTTCTTTTTTAGATACAAAAAAGAACCCAGCCCCTGCTGGAGAAGAGGAACGTCTGATAAAACCTCTCTCCAAATTCTCCTTTATGTACTCCTCCATGAATTGGTTCTCTTTTATGGATAAAGGATATACTTTGCCTCGAGGAGTCATGGTACCTGGATGAATATCTATGGCGCAATCATACGGTCTATGTGGAGGTAGTTTCTCTGCCTCCCTTTTATAGAATACAGCCCTGAGATCGGCATACCAGTCAGGAACCTCTGTAGACAATGGAGGAGCTGTAGGTGTGTTCAGGGCACCAATATGCTGAATGGGTATTAAACAAGTCCCAAAACAAGCAGGACTCCAAGACAGTATCTCTCCCTTAGCCCAATCAATAACAGGATTATGTTCCACCAACCAAGGGAAACCAAGCACAACAGGATTGGAAGGTGAACGGATAACCTGAAATATGATCTCTTCTTTATGCAAGAGACCAGTGGTAAGAACCACTGTAACAGTATCGTGAGTAATTCTGGGACAGGATAACGGCCTACCGTCTATGGCTTCGACGGCCAAGGGTGTCTCTCTTACAACCAGAGGGAGAGAAATGGAGGAAGCGTATTCAACATCAATGAAATTACCAGCAGCCCCAGAATCAACAAAAGCAGTAGTATGCGTGCTCTTGGTCTCCCAAGCCAGGGATACTGGTAACAAGAGTCTAGTGTCTTTGACAGGAGACATGAACGTCACACCCAAGGCCTGTCTCCTCAGTTGCCTTAGGTGCGGTATTTTTCCGATTTATCATGCATTCTAGGGCGAGTGGGACATTGAAGTCGTAAATGTCCTTTTAAACCACAATAGAGGCACGATCCCTCACGAAGACGCCTTGTTCTCTCTTCCTCTGTAAGCCTAGTATGGCCTAGTTGCATAGGCTCAGAGGGAGGGGATAACTCTCTGGTGGTGCCTGAAAGACAGGGGCCAACCTTGGTAACGGTCTCTTAGGTTTCTCTCTTGGAGTACTTCTGTCCCTTATCTGATCATCCAGATCTATACAATAATCTATAAATTCCCTCAACACCTCAGGTAATTTATGAGGGCCAACTCATGCATCAATGACTCCGATAACCCCTCCATAAAAGCCAGAACCAGAGCCTCATTAGTCCAGTTCACGTCAGAAACAAACGTTTTAAATTCTATAGCATAATCAGATACAGTCCTGCTCCCTTGACGTATGCGGAACAAGGATTTGCCAGCTACCTTGGCCTTTCTGGTAGGATTAAATGTACGTTTTAACACGGCTAAGAATTCTTTATAGTTCAGTACGATAGGCTTCTCTGCCTCCCATAAAGGATTCACCCATGTCAACGCTCTGCCAGACAGATGGTTAATAATGAACCCCACTTTGGCTATGTCAGTGATAAACATTTGTTGATTAATTTAAAATGAATATCCACCTGGACCAAAAATCCCCGGCACTCCGAGGGAGTACCGTCAAACCTCACAGGAGCGGTCATGTGTACCTGGGATGTCTGAACAACAGAGGACACAGGTATAGCAGGCGGAGGTGCAACCCCAGCTGGTTCCAGGTGAGCCGTACAAGTCAGGATAGTTTGTAAGGCAAGAGCAAACTGGTCCATCCTATGGTCCTACTCGTCCTGTCTGAATACAAAGTTACTCAAATGCTGTGATAAGTCTGCGGGATCCATTTGGCCAGATTGTAATGTCACGGTTCCCGGTTCCCACCATGCAGTCCTTAAAGCCCAACACTCTACAGAGCCCAAAAGCTACCAACAGGGTAGCTGTAGAAGAATCCCTAACTGTCTGGTCCTTAGAATTGGCCAGGTATACTAGCTAGACAGAAAGGGTTAATCAAAGACAATGTCGTAATACAAAACCAGGTCAGCAACACAGGGGTAGTCAGATGAGCCAAAATCAGGAATACAGAGTATAGAATAGTCAAATGGAATAGCCGGGTCGATATCAGTGCAGAAGCGTAGTACAAGGAAATAGTCTAGGGCAACGGAAGGCAGAATAGTCAGAAAACAAGCAGAGGTCAATAACAGGTTAAATCACGAGAGAATTCAGGTACAAGGAGCTCAGGTATGGATAACCACGATCTGGCACTGCTTAGAAGGAACTGTTGGTTTTCAAAAGACCTTCACCAGACCGTGCCCCCCTCTCAAGCCGCACCTCATGCAGCCACCTCCCTGCCTGTTTCAATTTAAACCGGGTGTTGGTGAGCGAGCAGCATCAGACATGCTGCCCTCAAGCACACCGGAAAGGCTGGAAGCCCCCAACGTTACAGGAACCACCTGACCCGGGGTTGCCATGGCGTGGCGGGTGGGCTTGCACTTCGATGGCCATATGGGCAAGCCCAAGTCCTCTGACTGTGTTTTGTTTCACGTGGAGCTACAGTGGTGAGCGCAAATGACAACCTTTTTTTCTTTTTTTTATTGTGACTACTCAGTATAGGTTTGTAAACAACACTTTGCAGAATTTAACTCTTAATTTGACATTTATGACTACGGGAAAAAAATGCATATCGGAAAAGCACACCGGAAAGGCTGGAATTACCAATTATTATTATTATTATTATTATCATCATTATCATTTATATAGCACCAACAGTTTCCGCAGCGCTTTTCCTTTGCTAAAAGACTTCCTATGAATTAATTTGCTATTCAATTAAGTGGGATAATGGCACAACTGATCAAATGCCTATCTCCCTTTTGTCTCCATGTTCCCCCAGTAACAGGGTGCTCCAATCCTTCTGTACCCTTAAGTCATGTGTTTTACAAATGCATTATCCCCTTGTCTACTTGTCTTGCATAGTGAGGCAGAATCTGCTAACAAATCACCACAAATTGATATGATATTAACCTAGGTTTTTCTTTACTAATCCATTTTTCAAATTTAATTTTAGACTTAATTCTCAGTGTCAACTTTTCATGATCAAATAACAATTTTACTTTCCTTCTGTTTGGCTCAAAAGACATGTGATCTGCACTTGTCAGTCTCCATTGGTTATTTATTTATTTTATTTATTTATAAAGTATTTTACCAGGAAGGATACATTGAGATTTCTCTCGTTTTCAAGTATGTCCTGGGTATCAAGATGAGATGACCAGCACTCAGAAAAGGAATATATTCCTGTTCAAAATCATAACTCAAAGTTCATATTCTACTTTTAAATATCACAAGCACTAATTATCGCAGTATAGACTGTGTTTTAAAATAGTATTTTGATGCATTTTGTAAGAGTTAAAATAGGCATACTGAGCTTAATCCGGGAAAATTCACTGAAGCTTATCACAGGCACACAGCCTGAATCTCAATGCACAAGTTTTAGAATCAAGACAATAGTTAATATCAGAATGTGAAGCCCTCCACTGAAGTGAAAAGGCAATCCTTATGGAATCCCAAGGGTAATATGCGAGATGCTCCAGTTATGCAAGCAATAGACTGTAAAATTGCAAAACTCAGTTTCTAATTTAGATAAAGTTTGATTAAAATAAAACCTTTTAAATAAAATTACCACTATAATAGAACATAATAGATCATTCGCTTTTCAATCCGTTTGCAGGTTTGTCTGTAACCATTTCAATATACTCGGAACACAATGTGCGGCAAAATTCAACATTATTAACACAGTTGATTTCTCAAGACAAAGAGGAAAATAGAGAATGTACCCATCCAATACATCAGTGAAATATGTCATTATATATTATAGAAGCAGGTTTGGTTTGTACCAGAGAAAGCTTTACGTTTAAGGACCATATAAAATGATTTCTTTCTGGTATAGGCTCCATAGTAAAAAGAGATGCTATATAAAGAAAAACACTTTGACCATCATAGAGTGAGCATTAAGCAGTATCTCTAAATTAACTATTTGGATCTTTATCTATTTTCCTAAAAAAAAAATATATATATTATCTTGTTTCAGAGGCAAAAAAAGATAAACATGTAAAACCCATCCACGCAGGGAAGAGCACACTCATTAGTGTTCACATTTGTTATTGTGTAACTTCATTATATGCTCTTCAGCTATTGAGCTTTAAAACTATTAATCCCTTCACTAACAGCTACTTTTTTTAACTATTACAATATTTATTTGAAATATTTGTGTAGTTAACAAATGTAGAGTATAATGGCAATTTTGCATAGAGATTGCTATTTTGAGATAGTGAAAAGCATAAAATAATCAAAATTTGCTCAACTTAAAATTTTCATGTATTGGTTTGTCCATTACAGAAATATTATTGGGATGAAAGGTTCTAAACTCTAGATGGTAGCCCTTATGCACCATTTCAAATGGGGTCTGCACGCATACAGGCATCAATGGCCTTTGTGTTATATACTGTAAATGTGATTATAAAAATGGTCAGATATCCTGCTTATGGGTATTAATAATCTCTTTATTACTACAAACAGTGTAAAAAGATGCCAATATGATATTAACATATCTGTATGTGGGCATAATGCCTACAGAAATTTCAGTAACACATCGTATCTTCACAGTACAGGGATTTCAGCAATTCTATCCCCCTGAATATTATCTCTGCACAGTAGAAAGTGATCCCAGAGCTCTCCCTGTATTTTGCCCTCTCTCTGGTTGATGTAATCCAGAGGTAAAGTCTGTAAACGTTTTTTTTATTACAGTGAGGGTAACGGCCACTAGTTGCCCTTTATGAGAGGCAGAGGGCTACCTCTGCTGGCCAAAGCGAACACTACTAAATTTACATTATAGCATGAGCTCAGTGTTGCCATGAAGGAAAAATGGATCTTAAAACCTTTAAAATAATTTTAGCACATCTGCTGCCATGTCAGATTCTTTTTTTTTTATATTGACAATTTTTATTTTGCAAACAAGCCATCATACAATCACAAAATGAGGGCCTCACAGGACCATAGGTAGACTTCAACGAAAGCACAGCGGATGAAAAATAACAAAGTGAGGGCCTGGCCTGGCCACTCAGGGTCATCTATCACAGTGCGACATAGAGAAAAAGAATAAAAATAAACAAAAAGCTCAGCGTGAGATAAAACGAAAAGTCAGCTATAGACATCCAGCATAATAAAGGGGGGGTGAAACAGGGGGCAGTGGCAGAGGCCAAAACTGTGCCTACCCTGGTATGTTCCCGCGAACCCGAGGCACCACGGGAGGCCAAGGGGACCAGTGGCACAAGGCCCGGGTACTCGGGGGGCCAAGTCAGATGCCAGGCACATTGGCACACCCCGGGGAAACCCGAAAACGCCACAAAAAAGAAAAGGGGAAAAGTCAGCGGAAATGTCTCAAGAAAAAGAAGGATTCCAAAAATCAGCAAATCTCAGCTCATTGGGTGGAAAACAAACAAAATATCGCCACACTCGGCCAGGACTTTGACCTCTCCGCAGCCCCCTATTGCAGCCGGTATATAGGCCTCAGCGGTGTGCCCCGTGGATGCAGCCTCGATCTCTGCCGGTCTCGAATCCTCCTCCTCCTCCCAATAGCTCTGCAAAACAGTCATCGCCTGGCACCAGACGCCCCTGGTTAATGGGACATCCATATCCTCCCCGTCTAGCAACATCAAACAGGCCTCTAGGCCTGCAAGGAATGCGTCTGTACCTCCTACGGGGGGACGGTGTCCGTCCCGCTGGTCATCCTCCGGTCTGCCTGCTGCTCCCATCAGGCGTCCAGCTTGGGCATTCGGGAAATGCAGGCCAACCGTCTCCCCAGCCCCCACTACAGGCTCAGATCAGGTCAAAGCAGCAGGACAAGCAGGCCGCAGGAGCCAGAATGAAGGCCACAAAATGGCCACCAGCGGCAGTAAGGAGTTTCTCTGGTCCGGAGGGGGGACAAAGCGGACATCCCGCACATCTCGGTTCCGGTGGCAAGCTATCTGGGGTCTTCAGGTCTAAGTTGCACAGTGGAGGGAGTAATAAATGGACCCCAAGGACGGCAGATGTGCGGAGCTCCACCAGAACACGTCTGCTCCCTTCAGTAGCCCGTTACGCCCCCTCCGTCATGTCAGAGTCTAGGTGCATGTTCTGTATCCAATTTCAGGAGCATTTATTTTGCAATAAACAAAATTCCTCTACATTGTTCCAGATTCAGACCATATTATTATTATTATTATTATTATCATCGTTTATATAGCGCCAACAGTTTCTACAGAGCTTTACAATAACCAAAGTGAACGAGATACAGATATTGAGGGCCCTGCTCATAGGAGCTTACAGTCTAGAGGGATTGAGGTTGAGGAAGACAAAGGGTGTTTTACTGGACAACAGGGTCATTAGTGCCAGTGAATAGCCACCAGGAATGGTGGCGCCATGGAAGCGGCTTCAATCATGATGTGTGAGTAGGTGAGCAGAGGGATGAGTTGCTTCATTGATGTGGTATGCTAATCTGAAGAGATGGATTTTGAGGGATTTCTTGAAGGATTGAAGATTAGGGGAGTGTTTGATAGGGCGAGGTAAGTCATTCCACAAGACCAGAGCAGCCCTTGCAAAGTCTTGAAAGAGAGAGTTGTCAGTGCGGGTGTAGACAGATGACAGGTGGAGATTGCCTGCCGACTGGCGTTGTCTAGACGGGACGTGCTTGCAGAGTAACAAAGACATGTATGGAGGGGTTGTGTTATTGAGCGATTTGAACTTGAGCATCAGTATTTTAAACTGTATCCTGAAACATACAGGAAGCCAATGGAGGGACCGGCAGAAGGTGATAGGTGAGGTGCATCTGGTGAGAAAAATAAGGCACCTGCATTCATTACAGATTGCAAAGGGGCAATACGGGAGTTGGGGAAGCCAATAAGAAACGAGTTGTAGTAATTAAGTTGTGAAATGACAAGAGCATGAACCAGCACCTTTGAGGTATCTTGCGTCAGAAAGGGGCGGATGCGGGCAATGTTCTTGACTTGATAGTAACACGATTTGGTCAGTGTCAGGACGTGGGGAGAGAACGTTAGGTTGGAATCGAAAGCGACACCAAGGCGGCGAGATGAAGTAAACTCAATCTGGGGACCTGCAGGTGCCTTTGAATAATGAGTATTCTCTCTCTAAAGGTAGTGAAGGGATTACGCAGCTACCATTACTGGAATTTTTCAAGTCCCAATGTTCTTAAAAAGTAACAGTCTTCAAAATTAACTTTATAGAACTCTGTATGATAACAGCTGAGTTGGATGACCTATATGCTCCCTAATGTCACTTTCAGAATATGAAATACAAAATTCTTTTTGGAAAATAATGTAAAGTGACATGCAGTTGCATTGTTTGGAATCATGGAGTGTAAAAGATCATGGTGAACTATTAATCATGACTGCACTGCTAGAATATCTACCATTAACTTGTCACTTTTTGTAGAAAACACCAATCTTGGAGTGGTGCATGGAAGAATTAAGTGTCGCATGAGATTACTTTCATCCCTTCAAAGTAATGCCATTTAGAAGTATACTGGAATAAGAAATCTGTGCTGGTGGGGTTGAGTTTAAACACACACTTACATTTTATATTTACATATTTATTTTTTTATTTCTTATTAGAGACCACGATGTATACTCTCAAACATCTTATAACCAATGTAACCCAAGGAATGAGATTAGTTTCTCATTTCTGTGTCAGAAATGTAAGCATTGATATCTCATTGTTTATCTTTAATTATTTATTTTTCAATAAGTTTTTTTTCGTTTAACAAACAGGTAATTAACTTTTGTAAACCAAACCATAAATTCATAAAATAATAGATAAGATTTTTTATTTTTCTGTTCTTTTTTTTTTTTCTTTCAGATTTCGCCCATCCTTATTCCACACGGACTTGGAGAGTAACTGAACCTAGTCGTGCAGTGAATGTATTTAACACCGATAGTAGAGCAGGTAATTAATTCCCCAGTGCATCCTAGCATTTTACCATACTGATTAATTATGACAGTTCATTTAACTGTTGGGTCAACTAATCTTAATTTATCTCAATTTTCTTCATATGCTACATGAGTAAATAGTGTGGACATGATTTTTCTGTTGCCTAAAGAGCAATATTTATTTATAATACATTACCATGGTATACTAAATGTAAATTTTTTTTATCTAATCCCCATTTAACAGCCAAAATGATTGACAGTGACACTGGTGATAGGAAAGATGCAGAAAAAAAATGAAAAATACTAGTTTGGAGCACGGAAAGAGTGGAGAAATAAGATATGAAAATTGTGTGGGAATTTACCTTCTTGCTAGTTTGGGCACAACCCATCATGTATTTTACAGCAGAAATAGACAGATAAACCTGATAAGGCATAAATAACAAAATGCCTGGTATAGCATTTATTGAAGCCAACAAAAAAATATTACTATGTAAAGGGTATTTGAGAATGGAGGTCAAATGGTGTTCAGAGTAGGTGGGGCACAATATTTGCTAGATAGTTGGAACTCCAAATTCCCCTCCTTGTTTATAAATAATGTGCCACTCATCAATAACCAATGATGTTGGAATATAGGAGGATAAAAAGGTCTCACAATGTGGCATGTATCATCATCAGTAACGGTAAAGTATAAATTGGCGTACTTGGGGATTGTTTTATTTGCTGACTTCCTCCTGCAGGAAAAGCATGTAGTCCCCTTAACATAAGAATTTTTGAAGATGTAGTCTCAGTCACTTATAATGGAGATACACCAATCACCAGAGATAATAGAACTTGTCCTTTGGGTTCCGGAAGAGGAAATTTGTATGCAATACTTAAGATATTATTTCTTAACTAGTTGTAAAGGCTGCCCAGAGGGCAGTCTATTGTGGATATACTGCCCCTGCTCATGTATACTGCCCCAGCTCGTGGATACTGCCCCAGCTCGTGGATATTGCCCCAGCACGTGGATACTGCCCCAGCACGTGGATATTGCCCCAGCACGTGGATATTGCCCCAGCTCGTGGATATTGCCCCAGCACGTGGATACTGCCCCAGCACGTGGATACTGCCCCAGAACGTGGATACTGCCCCAGCACATGGATACTGCCCCAGCACGTGGATATTGCCCCAGCACGTGGATATTGCCCCAGCACGTGGATATTGCCGCAGCACGTGGATACTGCCCCAGCTCGTGGATACTGCCCTAGCACGTGGATATTGCCCCAGCACGTGGATATTGCCCCAGCTCGTGGATACTGCCCCAGCTCGTGGATACTGCCCCAGCACGTGGATATTGCCCCAGCACGTGGATGGATACTGCCCCAGCACGTGGATATTGCCCCAGCTCGTGGATACTGCCCCAGCTCCTGGATATTGCCCCAGCACGTGGATACTGCCCCAGCACGTGGATATTGACCAGCACGTGGATATTGCCCCAGCACGTGATACTGCCCCAGCACGTGGATATTGACCAGCACGTGGATATTGACCCAGCACGTGGATATTGCCCCAGCACGTGGATATGCCCCAGCACGTGGATACTGCCCAAGCACGTGGATATTGCCCCAGCACGTGGATATTGCCCCAGCACGTGGATACTGCCCCAGCACGTGGATACTGCCCCAGCACGTGGATATTGACCAGCACGTGGATATTGACCCAGCACGTGGATATTGCCCCAGCACGTGGATACTGCCCCAGCACGTGGATATTGCCCCAGCTCGTGGATACTGCCCCAGCACGTGGATACTGCCCAGCACATGGATATTGCCCCAGCACGTGGATTGATACTGCCCCAGCACGTGGATACTGCCCCAGCACGTGGATACTGCCCCAGCACGTGGATGGATACTGCCCCAGCACGTGGATACTGCCCCAGCACGTGGATACTGCCCCAGCTCGTGGATACTGCCCAAGCTCGTGGATACTGCCCAAGCACGTGGATATTGCCCCAGCACGTGGATACTGCCCCAGCTCGTGGATACTGCCCCAGCACGTGGATACTGCCCCAGCTCGTGGATACTGCCCCAGCTCGTGGATACTGCCCCAGCTCGTGGATATCGCCCCAGCACGTGGATATCGCCCCCCCCCGCTCGTGGATATCGCCCCCCCGCTCGTGGATATGGCCCCAGCACGTGGATACTGCCCCAGCTCGTGGATACTGCCCAAGCTCGTGGATACTGCCCAAGCACGTGGATATTGCCCCAGCACGTGGATATTGCCCCAGCACGTGGATACTGCCCCAGCACGTGGATACTGCCCCAGCTCGTGGATACTGCCCCAGCACGTGGATACTGCCCCCAGCTCGTGGATACTGCCCCAGCTCGTGGATACTGCCCCAGCTCGTGGATATCGCCCCAGCACGTGGATATCGCCCCCCCCGCTCGTGGATATGGCCCCCCCGCTCGTGGATATGGCCCCAGCTCGTGGATACTGCCCCAGCTCGTGGATATCACCCCAGCACGTGGATATCGCCCCCCCGCTCGTGGATATGGCCCCCCGCTCGTGGATATGGCCCCCCCGCTCGTGGATATGGCCCCCCTGCTCGTGGATATGGCCCCCCGCTCGTGGATATACTCACCTACATCGGCCCTCCAGCGATGGCAGTCCGCGTCCCGCTTCCAGCGTCCTCTCTCGCTTCGTTGGTCGCCGGGATGACGTCACGAAAGCCTTTGACCCCCGGGGTCAAAGGCTTTCGTGACGTCATTCCGGCGAACAACGGAGCGAGAGAGGACGCTGGAAGCGGGACCGCCATCGCTGGAGGAGCTAAGGGCCGATGTAGGTGAGTATGTGTAGGCAACATCCCCCTACATTGGCCCGAGCCTCAGCGGTGGCTGTCGTAGGCTGCTCGGCCGGCCTCCAGGCTTAGGCGAGCCCCCGGCTCGGCTGGGCCTGTAGGCCCAAGCCAAGCCGGGGGCTCGCCTGAGCCTGGAGGCCGGCCGAGCAGCCTGCGACAGCCGGAGGACAGTCACCGCTGGAGCTCAGGGCTAATGTAGGTGAGTATGTGCTCTCCACACCCACCCTGCTTACTCGGCCGGTATCCAAGCTTAGGCGAGCCCCCGGCTTGGGCCTAGAGGCCCAGCAGAGCCGGGGACTCGCCTGAGCATGGAGGCCGGTCGAGTTGCATGCTCGGCCGTCCTCCAGGCTCAGGTGAGTCCCTGGCTCGGCTGGGCCTCTAGGCCCAAGCCAAGCCGGGGGCTCGCCTGAGCCTGGATGCCGACCAAGCTTAGGCGAGCCCCCGGCTTGGCGTGGGCCTAGAGGCCCAGCCGAGCCGCGGACTCGCCTGAGCCTGGAGGACGCCCGAGCATGCAACTCGACCGGCCTCCATGCTCAGGCGAGTCCCCGGCTCGGCAGGGCCTCTAGGCCCAAGCCAAGCCGGGGGCTCGCCTAAGCTTGGATACCGGCCGAGCAAGCAGGGTGTGTGTGTGTGTGTAGAGCACATACTCACCTACATCGGCCTCGAGTCCTCCACCGGTTCCACACATACTCACCGACATCGGCCCTTAGCTCCTCCAGCGATGGCGGTCCCGCTTGCAGCATCCTCTCTCCGTTGCTCGCCAGGATGACGTCACGAAAGCCTTTGACCCCCGGGGTCAAAGGCTTTCGTGACGTCATTCCGGCGAGCAACGGAGAGAGGATGCTGCAAGCGGGACCGCCATCGCTGGAGGAGCTAAGGGCCGATGTCGGTGAGTATGTGTTAGGCAACATCGGCCCTGAGCTCCAGCGGTGACCTCCTCCGGCCGAGCAGGCTGCTCGGCCGGCCTCTACGCTTAGGCGAGTCCCCGGCTCGGCTGGGCCTGTAGGCCCAAGCCAAGCCGGGGGCTCGCCTAAGCCTAGAGGCCCGCCGAGCAGCCAGCGGCAGCTGGAGGAGGTCTCCGCTGGAGCTCAGGGCCGATTTTGGGGTGTATTTTTTGGGAACTTCGGCCCCGATCCTCCAGCGGTGACCTTCTCCGGCTGCCGCTGGCTGCTCGGCGGGCCTCTAGGCTTAGGCGAGTCCCCGGCTCGGCTGGGCCTGTAGGCCCAAACCGAGCCGGGGGCTCGCCTAAGCCTAGAGGCCCGCCGAGCAGCCAGCGGCAGCCGGAGGAGGTCTCCGCTGGAGCTCAGGGCCGATTTTGGGGTGTATTTGTTTGGGAACTTCGGCCCCGATCCTCCAGCGGTGACCTTCTCCGGCTGCCGCTGGCTGCTCGGCGGGCCTCTAGGCTTAGGCGAGTCCCCGGCTCAGCTGGGCCTGTAGGCCAAACCGAGCCGGGGGCTCGCCTAAGCCTAGAGGGCGCCGAGCAGCCAGCGGCAGCCGGAGGAGGTCTCCGCTGGAGCTCAGGGCCGATTTTGGGGTGTGTTTGTTTGGGAACTTCGGCCCCGATCCTCCAGCGGTGACCTTCTCCGGCTGCTGCTGGCTGCTCGGCGGGCCTCTAGGCTTAGGCGAGTCCCCGGCTCGGCTGGGCCTGTAGGCCCAAACCGAGCCGGGGGCTCGCCTAAGCCTAGAGGGCCGCCGAGCAGCCAGCGGCAGCCGGAGGAGGTCTCCGCTGGAGCTCAGGGCCGATTTTGGGGTGTATTTGTTTGGGAACTTCGGCCCCGATCCTCCAGCGGTGACCTTCTCCGGCTGCCGCTGGCTGCTCGGCGGGCCTCTAGGCTTAGGCGAGTCCCCGGCTCAGCTGGGCCTGTAGGCCCAAACCGAGCCGGGGGCTCGCCTAAGCCTAGAGGGCCGCCGAGCAGCCAGCGGCAGCCGGAGGAGGTCTCCGCTGGAGCTCAGGGCCGATTTTGGGGTGTGTTTGTTTGGGAACTTCGGCCCCGATCCTCCAGCGGTGACCTTCTCCGGCTGCTGCTGGCTGCTCGGCGGGCCTCTAGGCTTAGGCGAGTCCCCGGCTCGGCTGGGCCTGTAGGCCAAACCGAGCCGGGGGCTCGCCTAAGCCTAGAGGGCCGCCGAGCAGCCAGCGGCAGCCGGAGGAGGTCTCCGCTGGAGCTCAGGGCGATTTTGGGGTGTATTTGTTTGGGAACTTTGGCCCCGATCCTCCAGCGGTGACCTTCTCCGGCTGCCGCTGGCTGCTCGGCGGGCCTCTAGGCTTAGGCGAGTCCCCGGCTCGGCTGGGCCTGTAGGCCCAAACCGAGCCGGGGGCTCGCCTGAGCCTGGAGGCCCGCCGGCAGCCGGAGGACGGTCACCGCTGGAGGATCGGAGCATCTGGCCGTGTAAACACACGGGTAGCTGCGCGCGGCTCGTGCCGTTTTTTTTTTTTTTTTTTTCACGCAGCCGGCACGCGCAGCTACCTGTGTGTTCTAACGGCCGCTTTCAAATGTCCGTCGCGCATGCGCAGTAGGGTTTTGGCGACGGACAGTTTTTAGCTTATCCTTTTATAGTATAGATTATGCTGTTTTAAATATTGTGCTAGGCACTTTCTCATTTAAACCTTCTAATGCTTTTATTTATTCTACAAACTAGTAACATAGCCAGGTCGTCTGGAGATTTGATATATATGAATCAGCCTGGATTGTTACAAATATAAATGAGCTCTGAACACTTAAAAACCAAAACCCCACTGGCTATCACTGTGTAACTCTGAATAACTGGTTTATTTATGACTTATTTTGTCTGTTTATGTAGTACCTGCAACCATGTAATGAGACCTTCTAGTAGCTTTCAAATATACAATAAATTATCTACTATCAACTGCATCATAGTTCTCTTTAAATCTTGGAAAATGATTCCCAAATAACTATATATTCAGTTGAATAAAGTGTAGCTGATGTTTCCTTTCTGCTTTTGACTTTCTCTACCCCCTCCACCACCACCACCTCCCCAGCATTCCCTCTCCCTGTTGAAAATAGGGAGCATTTAGTTGTGCTTGGTGACCACTAAAGACTACTGGTGGGTAGAGATTTCAGTTCCAAAATTGCTACATTTACTTGACTTAATGTAGTAACCCTTTCAGTATCAAGCCTTGTCTTGTTGTATAATATTATCATACCATTTATTCAAATATTTGGTTTTGTAATGGTAAAATGTTAGTCGTTCCAAAATTGTTCAAATATTTAAATAATGTAAATTTTGCTAATTTTAAAATGTTTATGTATTTGTTTATCCTTTACAGAAATATTGCTGGGATGAAAAGTTCTAATCTTTAGACAGTGTTCCTTATCTTTCACATTTTCATTCAGGGTCTGAATTATCAGCATATAGGTGGAAATTACCTTTTGTGTCAAGTACAGTAAATGTGATAAAGATGGAGAATAAAAATACGTCAGATATCCTGCTTTTGGGTATTGATAGTGATCATAATTAGAATATTGTCGGTTCAGTCACAGAAAACAATAGAATACACGAAGAACAAAAAAATATAATGAATATGTGTGTGGCATAATGCCTGCATAAGCAAATTATAGTAACACATTATCTACTGTATGTACTGTATGTGGAGTTCCAGGAATTATAATCCCCTGAATCCGTCTATAACCCCCTGAAAGAGTCTGCCTACTCTCTGGCAATTGTAATGCTACATAAAGTTTTTATTCTTTTTAATTTTTTGTTCCATTGAAGTTGAGGGCTGCTTTTTGCAGCTTTTTTTTTTTTTACAGGGTTTCAGGAGGGAGAAATTTATTTTTCCACAGGGGGCACACAAATCTTGCATTAAAGGTATGCAATGGGGGAATTATATGCTAATTTTTGGTATTTATTGTAAGCCAAAGTGATAACTGACTTTAAACTCTCTATTCTCGGGCTGCCCCACATTAACACTTCCTATACAAAGTATACAAAGCATTAATTTACATAAAGCAGCTGTAACAGCCATGCTGCAGGATAACTTTGTGGCTCATCTGGAACAGCAGAGGAGCCATTAGTACTAACTTGACAGCCATTAAGTAAAACGCGCCCCACTCATCAATATGACAGTACGGCTCAGCTGGAACAGGGCCCAGTGTGTCCTGCAAACTTGTGATAACAGTTAGGAAATGTTCTCCTGTACATTCTAGCCAGCTATGACGCTTCAGCTGCTCAGCTACAAAACCTTGACTGCTTTGAATTTTTCATACTAACTCTATTATGCCAACATAGAACATACTTTGCATAACAGTTACAATCCTCTGAAGCAGATATTAACATTTGCTTTAACAAGCTGAATCCCACACATTCAGAATATTACAGCATTTCCCGGCAAGACTGCAGAGCGTATTAAAATTAAACAAGGGTTGGTATTTTACATAAAACCACTTACTTTATAGCTACATATAATTTATGCCTATCCATTTTAGTGAATGATTAGTGATGCACAAAGATGGATTAGGATTTATATTGGTTAATTAGTAAACACATAAGAAAAAAGATGTCATCTGCGCTTATTCCCATTATACCTTGTGAAACAAAACACAATTAGAGGTTTTGGTTTCTATTAATGGCCATTAAAAGTGTAAGCTCACCTGCCAACATCAAGGCACCTCTAGTGAGGGTGAGTCCTATACAAAAATGAAGTGACAGGCTGCTGTGTAACAAACCATAACTGCTCATGATTGCTTTTCAGTCATGAGGTAGACTGGTGGGCTTTTATTTATGCCCTCCCAGAAACAAATCCACCTTGGGAACAAAAACCAAAGAGACGGAGCGGAACATGCTGCAATGGAATCCAGTTTGGTGCTTTCTGAATAACCCTTTAAATTTTTAAGACTTTGGTATTTTTCATCTGAATTTTTAGTTTCCTTCACACTCAACTTACTTGGCACAGTTTGATTAATTGTTAGTTGGATTGCCGTGGTCGTTGGGTTTGTCATGCTTCAGCCCGAGAAGCCTGCTTATAGCCATTATATTGCTGTTGCTCCCAGTCTGCATCCGCTCAGGGGGTAATCCTTGTGCCAGCTCCTGAGAGGGTGTGCATATAACCTGGACACACCCTTCCTTCCATGCTCTGTCATTTTCCTGTTTTCCCTGTGTATGTGAGGTCCTGCGAGCCCCCTCATCCTGTCTGTCAGTGTTATCCCTTGTTCTGTGATATTCCTGGGGATCCTGCTGCTGGACTTTACACTGCGTAGCCCACTATCCAGTGGACTGGAGATCTGCCTGAGTTCCAGTCTATTACGTTACCTGAGAAGCAGTATCGCCCGGTCCTTGGTGCTCTTCCTGTATATCTGCAGCCTCTTGACTACGTGACCCACTATCCTCTGGGGTTTGGAGACTTTCTTGGCTGTCAGCCATCCATCCGGTGCCTGCTGCTAGGACCTTCTATCAAGGTATTGCTACACAAGTGGAGTTCCCAGCTTATGACTGCACAGCCTACCATCTTCTGCTTATTTTGCACCTTGCCTGTGTATATCGATATTCCTATATTCAAGGACTGTGTCATTCTGCTGTGCATACAATATAACTTTTATTACCTGCATTCCAAGTCTCCCGTGTCTGCTTACCTGCTCACCCACAGCACTTGGGATATAAACCTAAACATAAGGCCCTGCTAAGGAGCCATCCTGGCTCGAGCCTGACAGGGTTCTTGTAACAATGCATCACCCAAAGATCGCTCACTATTTTTCTACAGTTCATTTCTGGAACATTTCTATACAAGTTTTTATGTTTTGCATTTCATTCTTGTTTTACTACCAGTCTTCAATACAAAATAATTTACAAAGTACTTGACAGAAAAGGGACTGTCAGGACTGATTTTTTTTTATATTGAAAGTGGTAACTCTTGAATAGTATGTTTGGGCTAACCCATCGATAATTTGCCACTTCACTTCTAATTTCAACTCCAGGATTTATAAGGTAAATAAAACCACCAGTTTTATACTCTCATACCGTACCAGTAACGCTCACAGTAGTACATCGGGACACCACAGGCTTGCAAAACTCTCTGTACTTCAAACATACACCGTGAAAGACGCTGAGGTCTGGGGGTTGT
Organism: Leptobrachium leishanense; assembly: GCA_009667805.1. NCBI lineage: Eukaryota > Metazoa > Chordata > Amphibia > Anura > Megophryidae > Leptobrachium > Leptobrachium leishanense. The sequence goes on along the minus strand of CM019071.1, from coordinate 36,224,526 downwards.
GGTAAATATGTTGTAGAGGTGATGCAGTTACACATTATTCAAGTACACAAGTTGGAGAAACAGGCGCAAGAGGTCCCACAATCACTTTTCTTTTTTCCATTGAAAATCTGGAGAATTTACAATTTCAGACTTGTACTTGTGTTTAGCAACAATATACATGGATAATTATAGCATGGAATTTGTCATATTGAAGAATTATAGAGCGATCTTTAAAAGGATAGCGCGCCACTATACCGGCACGCTGACGTGCAGTTTGTTTTCCCGCATCGCCTGGTGTATTGTTGGTATTTGAGTGATTACTCGTGTTTTGACAGCACTGTCTGAGTGCCCTCCCAGTTGCCTACCCGGATTACCCCTTTGACTACTCTCTATTCTAAAGCCCTCTTTGATTGTATATACTAGTTGCCAACCCGGATTACCTCTGACTATTCTCTTTCTTAAACCCTCTGTGTTTGTAATAGCTGTGTCCTGAGTGGTGTTATACCACTTGTTTTGTGTGTTCATTTTGTATGTCCATTTTGTCTGCATTTATTTAGTTATATTGTTTTTCTGCCCAGTATTTCATTTGGTCTCAAAATCAATTGGTACTGGGCAGTATCTGATATCTCAGATCTTGTCTGTTCTCCCTGCCTTGGCTTATAAAGTCTTTTCCATTTTACGTCTTACATCTAAGAAGTCTGTCCTTAAGGATCCCCATTATGGCTTTAAAAGGTGAGCAGGAGAGCGGTTGTGACAATCTTTCTCATTTGTTTATTGGCTTTCTGGTTTACAGGAGAACCAAACAAAATATAAAACTCATTTTTTTTATTCCTTATTGACAAACGTAAAAAATAGAATTTTAGAAAAGCATGTTTTCATTTTCCTTAACGTAATTTAAGCATTATTTCTATTTTTATAAGGTTTATTGATTTGCATGTCTGTATCATAATGTTGAATAGGGCCTACTCTTAGAATTATTTAATTATTATTAAGTCTCAGAAAACCCCTACCCTACCAAACTCACATAAGAACTAGTCTGAACACATTTATTGGGTTTACTGCAACAATTATCAGTATAAGACTGAAAAACTGACAACCATAGATGGCGAATGGCAACCAGTAAAATTCAGATGCAAAATTATCTCCACATGTTATATTGCATTTGTTACATATTGTGTTACTCATACATTTTTTTTCATCACATCATTTTATGTCACTGCCTGTATTCATAAAGAAATTTATTTTCAATGACAATTAAATTCAAGTTAACCTAGGTTTCTTTAAATCATACAGTTCATTCATTTGTGCACTGATCTGTAGCTTTGCTTTTTCTCATCTCCTTAATTTATTCTTATTTACATTCACACACTTCTTCCTGATGACTTCAGCGATCTTATTCAACACCACTATGCGCTACTCCATTATTTTCCTCACCATTCCCATAAGAGGAGCACTACCTCCTGAACTCTCTACTTTACAGTTAGAGATAAGTAAGTTGCTAGGAATACATAATTCATAGAAAAAAGTATCATTACCCTTGTTCCTGCACACATTTCCATCAGCAAATGTACTGTAAGTGATATTAATTGATGTTAATAATTAACTAGAACATAACTTATGCCTTTATTGCCCATATACAGTAATTATTGAATGACTGCACAATGGCGAGAATGCGAGACGCAACCGTCGGAAGAGTTTAATTACAGCAACAGGAAGTAACATTATTACATTCTAAGAGTCTCTTAAGGAGTGATGTAACGAAAACTAAAGCTGAAATAAGAAATTCACTCAAAGGAATAAATATTATTCTTGCCATTCAAAAAGAAAAACATCAGTAGATGGTGAATTAGTTTAAATAGCTTGGCGAGCTAGATTGGCTCTTGGCCGTTAATGGCTGGATGATTGTCTTTACAGTTTAGAAGGAACTGTAGTGAGATCCAAATAACAAGATGTTATCAAATGATGATGATAATAAACCTACAGTGTCAATGGCCAAGGAGCAAGATCAATATCAATCATAATTTTTTTGTTGAGATAATACTTGATCGAGAGTTATTTAAGAGCTTAATTGGTTGTAAGACTTCTAAGCTCACAAGGTCGTCTACGTTGAGCAGCTTCTTGTACAGATGGGGATGTTGTCCATAGAATGTGTGAATGCTTTTGCTGGATACAAGATTATATGTGGCATTTCCTTATTTATATCAAGCTAAATAGTGGGGTTTGTATGATGAGGTTACAATATTCAGTATTCCCAAATCCTGGCAGGATTCCAATATCTAGAATACTCTATCTGAAATGCTTGGGGTCCCAAGACAGTGTATAGATCGCACTACGTAATCCAGGGACGTGCGGTCAGGGGTGGCAGGTGAAGCAGAGCCTACCCTGTCATTAAGGGCAGCTGCAGTCAAACTCACCTGCTCCTCGTTCCCCTGCCGTCAGCTCCGTCTGTCCTCTGTGTGCGCCACACATTCTTTTTTTTTCCCCTTCAACAGCCTGAGCCTACGCAAATCAAGTATGCTGCCAAGAACAGTGCAGTGTGGTGCGTCTGTTCAATGAACAGACACCCGAGCACTGCCCACTTCCTGAACATTTCTCTCCCAGTCCCTCAGAGGCACTGGGAGAGCAATGAAATAGCTTGGACCAATAGGAAAGCGCTATTGGCCCAAGTCATTCAAAAAACTCCTGCATGGGAGGCAGGCCTCCCATGCATTGATTGGCGCAGGACAGTCATGTGTCCTGTCTCGCACAATCAGTGGGTGCAGGGCTGTGCTTGAGGTGTGGCTTCAGTGTCACACTAGGCTGCCTGAGGATGACAGATCCTGGGGAGCACCGACAGCAGCCAGATCCTGGGGAGCACTGAACCTACGTAACCTGTGTATATCTGGCTCTGATACTAGCCAGTGCCTCACCAAGCACGGACCTCACCGCACATCACTGATGTAATCTTATGATGTGCTAAGGCCACAATGTACAGCAAACAGAATTGATACTCTCTGTTGAGGTTCAACATGCTACTCAAAGATGCCAGCTGATCCAGTTGACAACTACTGAAATTCAGAACAAAAACTAAGGTCCATATTACAAACATCAAGCTAAAACGGGGACGCTAAGGAGAAAAATCTGCACCTGCAGGTTTCTCCTTAGTGTCCCCGTTGTAGCGGGATAGTACGGTGCAGGCGCTAATCCAGCACCCTGCACCGTATCCCAGGGGGCTAAGCCTCGGGATGCTTGGGGCAGCGTTAAGCGCTGCCGCAAGAAATCCCCACCATGGAGTCCATAGGACGTCATTGAGGCTAACGCTGCCTGTCACATGAGCTGTAGGATCTCGCCTCATGAGATCCGGCAGGTCAGCGCAGTGATTCACAGAGGGAGACTAGGGGACTCCCCCCCCCAGTCCCTCTCTGCTCCCGGCAGCAAGAAGGAGCTGCTTCTCTCACCATGGGATGGGAGGTGAGTATCCAATTTTTGGGGAATTTTCTGCTGGTGCGGATTGATTCCGCAGAAGCGGAATCCGTTAGCACCAGTTCCTAGCTGTGATTAGCTTTCGAGTTGACTGCAGCAGGACGGTAATTAGCGTTAGGACTTTGTAATTCTAACACTAATTAACACTTTGCGCTCCCCATGTAAAGCATAGGGAGCACAAAATACAGTAAGATTGCGCTTTCAGCGCAAGATCCGAATGGCTAATTTTTTTTTTAACCCGTTAGTGTTCGGATTGTTATATGGTGCACCCACGCTACGGCCACCAGAGCAAACGTTAACGCTCACACAGGTGAGCGCTAGTGTTAGGCTTTAATATGGCCCTACGTTTTGATAAAAATAAGCTCAATGCATAAAAGCAGAGCTTGAAAGTAGGTTGTGTATAAACAAAGCACTATGATAAAAAGACACATGTTGATTGTCTAATGACTAAGTCTGGTGTCAGATGAGTGCACTAGGTGCACCCGTACTGACGTGCCTACTGGCGTCCGTTGCAGCGATGTGACGAATTGCAAGTGCAACAGCGGCTGTGCTGTGTCTGTGCAGCAAGCTTCCCCATCAAAGCACTAGGACGCGTGTTGATGGGGCTGAAAAATGCGATCCTCCATAAAAGGATCAAGCCTTGCAGCGCTGAGCACACTAACTGCGCTCAGCGAGATGGCCAGACGGGCATCAGAAAGGCATCAAGTGGAAGGAACGTCCACTCTCACGGATGTTCCTTCCACTCTTCAAAACGCTCGCCTGACCCCAGCCTTAATATGAGCTTAATTAGCAGACATGCATCATTTCCAGAGCAATGGCATACATCCAGAAGGAACTACACTGGAGTCTCTCTCATTCCTATTCAACAGACACAGTTGAAATCATTCAATCTATGTCTTGCCTGATAGATAGATCTTTCTTTCCTGATTTCCTAACTCTTGGAGGCATTTGAGAAAACCAAACCTGCATTATTGATTTGTTTATATATTATTGCCAATGACGATATAATCTGTCTGTAACGGTACAAAAGAAAAAGATAGAATGGAATGAAAAATCACCAGGCACATCTAGCTCACAGAATGCACATAACTAGGGATGTGCACCGATTTTTTTTTCGATTCGATTCAATTCGATTTTTCGAATTTTTAAACTTTTCGATACGGCTCGTTTCGACTGCTTTCTGTTTCGATTCGGTTCGGCTCGATTCGGTTTTCGGGTACATTTATTTTTCGGAATATCGACCATTTTTCGTATTTTTGGGTAACTTCACTAGGTTTCTGTATCGACTTTTCGTTATTTCGGAAATTTTCGTTTTTCGGAATTGTACCTGGTTTTCGTCATATCGCCCATTTTTCGTTTTTCGGAACTTTTCGTTTTTCGGAACTTTTCGTTTTTTCGGAACGTCTGTTCTCGTTTCAAAGCTGTCTAACTCTATTCGTTTTGATGAAAACTACTATGGTTTACTTTTTTAATACTACTTTATATATTTTTTATAATAAATTTTTGGTTTGTTTTTCGGATCCAATAATTCATTATGTCGATACGATAATTCTGGCGATTCTATCGTGTTTTTTTAATTAACCCTTTCGCTGCTGAGGCTTTTCCCACCTCTGTGCTGAGCTCATTTTTACCGGTTTTGCTCATCATGTTTAAACGTGTTTTGAAGCCTTATTTTAATATATGACACAGACATATTATATATCGTTCTTTCCGTCAGACTCGGTAGATTCATAATATGTCATTATTATATGTATACGTCATGACCTGTCTGTATATTATAACAAAAAATGCAATAAAATATGATTTTTCAATAATTTACGTGTAAAGTGTTTTTTTTTCACATTTTAACATGCGAGCAATTGCGGTTATATTTTGTATGGGGTGCGCTTGTTAAAAAATTTAGAGATGGGGTCTCGTTACAATTTTTTTTGGGGAAAATTACAAAATTTTTAACAAACGCACCGCATACAAAAATCGTTAGTGCAGCATCATTGTTCACATTATAATTGAAATGGGAAGAATATTGCTGCATTAAAAAAGAAAAAAAAATTGTTTATTTTTTTTTTATAAATTTTTTAAAATATTTTTTTATTTTTAATTTTTTTACAAACGTTTTTCACATTCATGTTTGGTATCGTTGGAACGGCCATGCTCTGGCCGATCCAACAATACCAAACTTTAATCCATAGCTGCCACGGATCGGGAGATAGGGGGTTCCAAAATTAACCCCCTATCTCGACCATTGGTGGCAGCTAGGGGTTAACTCCAGGACTGGCGTCATCGTGCTATGCACGATGACGCCAGTCCTCAGGGGGAGTTCCCGGAAGCTTGGCCGACATCCGACATCCTCATGGATATGCCCCAGCTCTTCATGGATATTGCCCCAGCACCTCGTGGATATGCCCCAGCTCCTCGTGGACATGCCCCAGCTCCTCGTGGACATGCCCCAGCTCCTCGTGGACATGCCCCAGCTCCTCATGGATATGCCCCAGCTCACACATGGATTTGCCCCAGCTCCTCGTGGATATGCCCCAGCTCCTCCTGGATATGCCCCAGCACATGGAATGCCCCAGCTCCTCATGGATTTGCCCCAGCACATGGCATGCCCCAGCACCTCATGATAATGGCCCCAGCTCACCTCCGCCGCCTTTTTCGCTCCCTCAGAGCGTCCGGCGGCGCGGAGCTTGGGCGCTCGCCAGGGGGAGCCACGTGACCAGCTGCGATTGGCTGGTGACGTGTTTCCTCCAGGCGAGCGCCGAAGCTGCATGCTTCGGACGCTCGCAGGGAGCGAAAAACGTGGCGGAGGGTGAGACACCCGCCCTTAGGGTGACGGTGTCACCCTAAAGGCGGGTGTCACCTGGTGCGGGCCGCACCCCCGCCCCCATGTTACGACGCCACTGGTATATACATTTAACGGCCGCACGCCCACGGACTTACTCTATCCAAACAAAGTTCAGAATGATGTGAAACATTGGGACTTTTTGGATAGATTTCGATTTTCGACTATCCAGAAGTTAAAAAAATAAAAATGGTCGAAATCTAGTGCAAAAGTCCTGATGTTTCACATCGGGATGTCAGATATTAATAGGCTTGTGCACCGATTTTTTTTTCGGTTCGATTTGTTCTGATGTTTAAAATTTTCGATTGTGTACATTTTTTTGGAATATCGACCATTTTTCGTATTTTCGGGTCACTTTGCTCGTTTTTTGTATCGACTTTTCGTGATTTCGGAAATTTCTTTTTTTTCGGAACGTCTGTTCTCCTCGTTTCAAAGTGTCTAACTCTATTCGTTTTGATGTAAACTACTATGGTTTACTTTTTTATACTTTATATATTTTTTTATAATAAATTTTTGGTTTGTTTTTCGGATCCGATAATTCATTCTGACGATACGATAATTCTGGCGATTCTATCGTGTTTTTTTTTTTTTTTATTAAATAAAGATCCTTTTTTTCTTATGAATATACATTTCACAACTTTATTTATTTAATCACATTAAAAAAATGGTATGAAAGCCAAGGAACAAAAAAAAGAACAAAACGATTTAAAAAACGGTAAACTGACCCGAATGGTCTGACTTTAAAAATAAAAACCAGAACAAAAATGTTTTAAAACGGAAAAATAGTTGATCAAAATGATCTGAAATGAAAAAAAATAATAAAATAAAATGATTTAAAACAGACAAAAATATAAATTAACCCTTTCGCTGCTGAGGCATTTCACGGCTTCCCTTCACGCCTGTGTGCGGCACTGCGGTCTGCTGCTGAGCTAATTTTTAACAGTTTCGCTCCTCTTGTTTAAACGCGTTTTGAAGCCTTCTTTTATAATATGACCCAGACATGTTATATATCGTTCTTTCCGGCAGACTCGGCAGATGATTCATAATATATCATTATCATATGTATGCGTCATGTCCTGTCTGTATATTATAACAAAAATGCAATAAAATTAGAATTTTCAATGTTTGTTTTACAAGGTGTAAAGTGTTTTTTTCACATTTTAACATGCGAGTGTTTGCGGTTATATTTTATGAGTTGCGTTTGTTAAAAAAAATTGAAAAGGGGACTTGTTATATTTTTTTGGGTGACAATTACACTATTTTTAACAAACGCACCCCATACAAAAATCCTTAGTGCAGCATCATTGTTCACATTATAATTGAAATGGCAACAATATTGCTGCATTAACAAAACAAAACAAAACCTGTATTATTATTTTTTTTATTTAAATTTTTTAAAATTTTTAACATTGTCATGTTTGGTATTGTTGGAAAGGCCATGCTCTGGTCGATCCAAAGATACCAAACATTAACCAACCGATAGCTGCCGCGAATCGGGAGATAGGGGTTCCAATGAACCCCCTATCTCCACCATTGGTCACAGTTAGGGGTTAACTCCAAAACTGACGTCATTGTGACGAGGTCTTGGGACTGTCAGCAGCTGCTGTTCCCCCACGCTGTTGTCTTCCTGCAAAGATGTGACCATGTTGGCGGGCAGCGTCTTAGCGGGCAGCGGTGGGAGAGAGAGAGCTCATAGCTGGGAGGAGGTGTTGTGTGAAGCTGCAAACAGGGACAAATAAACTAGACCTGAGCCGCACTAAGGATCTTTGGGTTGTGTCGGAGAAGACTTCACACAGTGCTGCCATCAATATTTTTTGATAAATTCTTGGTTATACAATGAATGTGACTGTGGACAAAAATCCGTGTTGTTGTGACATCGCCTAAGCTTAACAAAAAACCAGACCACGTTGGTAATCAAATCTCAAGGCCGTACAACAAGGTTGTGTTAGTGTGTGACATTTTTTGGCCAGGCAGGAAGTGTAGAATGTGCACAGTCACATTCATGGCCACAAATATGTTGACAAATTTATGACAAAGGGTCCATAGAAATGTCAATACATTTATGTACATATAATTTTAACAGTGTGGAAACCAAGCAATACATATTAACTTATTAAGTAAGGAAAAGCAACGCACACAAACAGGAAAATAGTGAAAAAAATAGAAAATTTATTTACAACATATTAACTTAGGGAAGGGAACATGCCAAGGATGGCAAACTGCCCAACAAGTTACTGGCATTTGAGGATATGTTGGAGCTGGTCCGCATCTTGGATTGCAAAGATTACGATTGCTGTAAGGGCCCTTACGGCAGGAAGAATAACACCCGCAAGGATCGTATCCTTGAAAAGCTACGCACCACCATCCTGGAGCTGTTCGGGAAGGACTGAACGAAGGACCATCTCTGAAAACGCTGGTCCGACCTCAAGGCACGCGAGCAAGAGCAGCTGAGGCACATTCTGGAGGAGGCTGCCACTGGTCTCACTGCTGCTCCAGGAGGTCTGCGGCATTGGTTATGTGCTCCCGCAGTTCCTGGAGCAGTTCCTGTAGGGAGTTGATGGCGGTAGCTGCCAGGCGAAGCTCGCCGATCGCCTCCCGTCGGCGTCTGGCTTCTCCTTCTATATATCCAATAAATGAAAGAAGGAAAATACAGTAAGTAAAGCAGGTTTCTATTTTTGACTGAAAGTCTTGAAAAAATATAACAGTAGTATATACTAGAGCTGGCGGCCTCCTGAGGCTCCGACTCCTCTGACTCCTCCCCCACCACCACCGTCAGCATATCCAGTGCTATATGTAAGAAATTAAAGAAATAAAAACTACAGTAAACAACAAAACTGATATATTTTTGAACAAAAGTCGATACAAAATACAACAGTAAAAAAAAAAACCTGGACTGGCGGCCTCCTGCTGCACCGGCTCCCTCTCTCCATCATCGCCATCCTCCTCTTCCTCATGCTCCTCCTCCTGCTCCTCTTGTGCTATACATAAAAAAATTAAATTAAAATACAGTAAACAAAAAATGTTTCTGTTTTTGACCAAAAGTCGTTGCAAAATAAAACAGTATATACCAGCGCTGGTGGACGCCCGTGGCTCCTCCTCCTCCTCCACTGGGGCACTGGTCCCTGCCCGGGCAGATTCTGCGGCCTTCTTCCTGTCTTCTGCCAAATCCAAAAAATAACACGTAAATAATGCAGACTGGAAAAAATGGTATATCTATACAATATATTGCCGAAAGTATTGCAACACCCCTCCACTACCCACTACCAGCTTGACCCACCACTACTCCCATCTCATAGGTCTAAAGTCACAAAATATTTATTTATTTCCTCTGCACAGACATATATTACCGTTCATTTATATATTTTTTTCAGAAGTAAACATTACGTTTATTCAATAAAAACTATTATTTGTGTTGTGTGCGTACAAAACGCATTGTGCAACTGCTTTTAGTTATTTTATAGAAGGCCTCAGCCTCAGTTTCACTTTCAGTTTCTGTGAATAAAACTGGATATTGCAGAAACAACAACAGAAATCCACCATTTTGTTTTGAAATTTGCATGTAAAGCATTCAATGACACTGCTGCAGCAGCTGCTGAGGCTGTATTGAACACAGCTCTGTTTGGATGCACTTTCAGAAGAACTACATGTCCCATCCTATCACTTAGCAGAGACGCAGAGATTTTTATTGATGCGCAGGTGGGAGCCAATATTGGGCAAGCTGCGGGTCACCTCGTATGCATCACTCAATCACAACAACCTCGCCCCCCAACACACTACAGACTATACACACAGTGCCAAAAGAAATCCAGCATTGTAATTTCATCTACATACATCAAATATCACAATTTTCACGAATACGTAAAATCACAAAAAAGAAGAGCTATGGCAAAAATGCATGTATGACGAGTCGTGAAAACGCAAAGCTATACACAATCACATTGCATGAAAAAAGGACTAGATAAATAAACGTATTTCTGTGCACATTAGCACATGCAAGCACATTATTATTATTATACAGGATTTATATAGCACCAACAGTTTGCGCAGCGCTTTACAATATAACATGACACTTACGTTTCGCTATGACGCGGCGGATGTGTCTCAGCTGCTCCTGCTCACGTACTTTCAAATCAGACCAGCGTTTCCTGAGCTGGTCCTTTGTCCTGTCCTTCCCGAATAACTCCAAAATGGTGGTGCGTAGCTTCTCTAAGATACGATCCTTCCTGGCATTAGACTTCCTGCGGTAAGGGCCCTTACTGCAATCATAATCTTTGCTATCAAAGATGCGTACCAGCTCCAACATCTCTTCAAACGCCATATTGGGGGCCCGTTTCTTCCTGGGTGCCGGTGGTTCATCATGAGATGATGAGGTGCTTGAATGGCACTCCTCTCTTTCAGCGGCCATTATGATGAATAATAAAAACAATATTTTGTTCAAAAAGTTGTCAATAAAACTGGCTCAATAAAGTTACGACATCCGCGCGCGCGCGCATGCGCGACCCGCGGACGAATCGGATCTGACCCAAATACGAAAATTCTTATCGGATCATTGGAAACAATAAAAAAATTTACAGAATCAGCGATATAACCGATACTAGTTAAATATACGATGTCCAGACTTACCGAAATGGAACCGAAATCCCGAATGGAACTGAAATCATGAATAGAGGGAAAATAAATGTCGATTTGACACATTTCAAGTCCATTCGAAAATTCCGAAAAATTTTCGATTTGGCAAATTTTTCGTTTTTTCGGAAAGTCTGTTCTCGTTTCAAAGCAATAGATTTCGATTTGACACATTTCAAGTCCATTCTAAATTCCGAAAATTTTTCGATTTGGCAAATTTTTCGTTTTTTCGGAAAGTCTGTTCTCGTTTCAAAGCAATAGATTTCGATTTGACACATTTCAAGTCCATTCTAAATTCCGAAAATTTTCGATTTGGCAAATTTTTCGTTTTTTCGGAAGTCTGTTCTCGTTTCAAAGCAATAGATTTCGATTTGACACATTTCAAGTCCATTCTAAATTCCGAAAAATTTTCGATTTGGAAAATTTTTCGTTTTTTCGGAAAGTCTGTTCTCGTTTCAAAGCAATAGATTTCGATTTGACACATTTCAAGTCCATTCGAAATTCCGAAAATTTTTCGATTCGGCTCGGAAAACAGTTCGGATTCGACTTTTTCGGATCTAAAAAATTTCGGAATTTCGGCCGCATCGAAAGTCCCGAATCGGGAAATTTCGTGAAAATTCCGAAAGTCCGAAACCCGAAACGCACATCCCTACACATAACTACTGTCACATATCAGTGATTTGTAATTATGAGCCAAAATAATGGGCCAATCGTATTTTTTTCTAGTACTCATATCATTTTTTAATATCTATATTTTATTATTTTACAATGGCACAATCTCACGCTTTATTTTATGAAATGGTTAATATCCAGGCAAAAGCCAGCAAGGGATTTTTACCACTGACTCCTCATAGACTATGAGTAGAGCAATGAGGAACATGTCAATACCAATCTCAGTCAGTCTTGTTCATGTTTTTCTTTCTAAATTTCAAACTACTGGAAGGAAATGCTCAAAGATCTATTTATTGACATGAAGGATCCGATGAAAATCCATTCTCTTTACTATGAGTTCTATTTCATCTTATTTCCTTGAGATAATAGCATATTTTGAAATAACAATGCTTCCCGGTGCTCCTTCCTGCAAACATTTTCAGCAATAAAGGGATGGTTTTCCAGATCAGTGATGAGATCCATAAAAAAATAAACATGTGCCTGCGGTAATCAGTAGCAAATATCAAGGCTGCTGCTGGAGCCACTAAATTGGATGAGTCAGAGGAGAGCCTGAGGGTGTGATAATTAACAGACCACTGCGTAAAGCGTATCTTATTTTCACTCAGCAGCTAGGCAGAGGTAATCAATGAACACATGCTTTGAACAGAGGAAAATATTCTGACATTAGAAATCATCTCCTTTCTCTTTTCATTTGGTTAATAGGTTTGACTTTCAATAAATACAACAGTTTGTATCAATGATATATTTTTTTTATAAATTAGAATTTAAAGTAAGTTTAGCATTGTTTTTTTAGGCCGGGGTGTCGAGATTTATATTCAATAAGAAACTTATACGAGACACAATTATCAATCGTTTATATTTCCTAGAAATTCTCCTAAATTCTTTTAATTGTCTGTGTTTTGCTTTGAAGAATACACTAATCAATAATCGGATAAAAACATATATTTATTACGTATACAAAAAAGTTTCAAATCTCATATCATAAACAATGATTTATAAACAACATATCATCCATCAGCACATAGACACTAGCTTCTCAATATATGTATCTCCTGTTAGTAACTGCATATATGATTAATATCATTTACTTTATCAGTTAGTAACTATACACAAATGGTTAATAAACATTTATGCTTAACGAAAACAATTAACATGTATTTCCCAGCAAACCAATGTTTAACAAGCTAGATCTTGTAGAGATATATGTATCTCTCTATGCTACGTGGATCAACAAAAGATGAGCTATCACTTATTCTATTTCTAGAATGATAAGTAATAAAAATTTATTTAGTGAATCCTCCCCTAATATCGAGAATTAAGCTTCTAATCTTCTGCTTTTTATATTGTAGTTGCATAATTCCTTGCTTATTAATTTCAATCACAGTAACTTCCAAATTCAATATATATATATATATCCGTATATCATTGCAACACTTACTTTAGGATAAAATCCTTCTATCCGATTCTTCTTCATATCTCTATCTGCAGATTTAGAAATATTTTGAAGACTCTAGATCTAACAATAATCTGAGATATCTCAGTCTATCTGTTGCAAGAAATACTCCACATATATATAATTACATTAATTACTTAAGTTTGCTTTCTCATACATTACCTGTCCAATCTGGATTCAATGAGTTACAGCAGCAATATTCTTTGATTGTTTTGGAATATGTGAAAATTATCAATGTCAGATATTCAATGCATGTGAGTTTGAGGTGTGGTTCTAATTAAGTGATATGTAAGATCTTGAATGCATTGTGTGTTGGAATGATCTGAAACTCTGAATCAATGCATTATCGTGTCCTGGGATGATCTGACTGCCTTGCAATGAACAGTACAGCTCCAATTATAGTCAATTTGACGTCACTGACAATCTACCCCTTTCATTTAAATATTACTCTCTCTATATTAATACAATTTTTACTATACCTCAAGAGGGCAGTGTTGCTCTTCAAATTAATTCCACAATTTAATTTTAATATATCTTATTTCAGGTCAAAGATCAATCTGTCTTAACAAAGACCCTATATTCAATCCTAGACTTTGGGTCTCTCCTGTCAAAATTAAATTAATATCTCTACTCTTCTCAAAGTTTTTACTGAGTCTCTTTCTCAACTAAATTCCTTTCTAGTTAAAATCAACAAAAATTCTATTCTTCAGTAATTATACCGTTTACCAGTTATACTCTACAAATATTTGAAGCATCTATATCCTACTGTAAATATAATAACATATTGATTATAAGAATATATTTCGTGAATATAATTATATAATTGCAAAGAGATTTTAAATTTGTTCCTATACCCAAAAAGAAAAATATCTTTAATTCAAGGACTTGTTAAAACAAACCAATAAATTTAAATATGACATGTCTGGCACTTAGCTCAGCATTATATCAAATAAAGACATTTTATCGTCTATAACATCATGTCTGGCATTTATAGAAAAAAAACATAACTCTTAAGGTTCACCTAGCCGTGAACTATTTAAAAAAAATCTCTGTCCATTTCTAAAACTAGGGAAAATTGAAAATGAAAGACTTTACATTAAAACAAGATGGCTACAGGCATCCATTTTAATTTTTCTTTTATAATATACCCGACAGGGGTCAGACGAGTGTTTTGAAAAGCAGAAGGAACGTCCGTGTGAGTGGACGTTCCTTCCACTCTGATGCCCGTCTGGCCACCTTGCTGAGTGCAGTTAGTGCACTCAGTGCTGCAAGGCTCAATCCTCCAATGGATGATCACGCTTTGCAGCCCCGTCAACATGCATCTCAGTGGTTTGATGGAGAGGCCTGCTGCACGGACGCAGCATGGCCACTGTTGCGCATGCAATTCGTGCACGTGCAACAGCGTGTGGCCGGCCCTGTCGCATTGTCACAACCCTGCGACGGATGCCAGAAAGGCACATCAGTACAGGCGCACATAGTGCACACGTCTGACCCCAGCCTTGATGGTAGAAAATCTTAGCTCTATATCAGTCTGAGTTTATTCAAGAGACGAAAAAGAGGTTAGGTATACCATCTAACAACAAGGTAATAGAGGTACCAATTAAAACTTAACTTTTAATAGTTGATAAAAGTAAAACTCAACCTAACACACACATATATGAATATGGAAGACATGTGAAGTAAGGTGCATAAGAAATGATTGTTAGCCCATATATAGTCTCTCCGTATGTATCAGTAGTAGGCTAAAAAAGCGGCCACAATTGCCAATATTGAAATTATAGGCTAGTGATAAAGCAAGAGCGGTGTCCCATGAAGGCAGGGGGTAGAGGACTAATTCCAGAAGAGGTTCAAAACAAGGATAGCAGTGATTGAAAATAAGGAGTAAAATTCTCACATACATATCACGTATCGCTCTATGCTAACCTCAGCGGTTCTTGCCGCTTACATTACCCAACTAACTGCTAAATATACAGACACTTTGCTCAGAGAGATTGGGCAGTACCCATACAGACCACAATAGAAAACCAAGAAGCAGTTAAAAGCAACCAGACATAATGCTCAACATGTTTCGCTGTACAAACACAGCTTTTTCAAGAGTGAAGACGTTCCTTACCTGAAGGGTGTTTATATACTGAGGGTCCTGAGAAAATGCGGGAAGGACGCCGGTCGTAATTTTTGCAGGTGTGTCGATTCCCGCCATTCGACGTGTTCACCGTGATACATCATCATAAGGCGTTAGTAACAGCTAGGTTGCTATAGAGACAGTTGTCGCGGTATAGCGGTTGAATGTGCCATCCCGATCGCCACCCAGAAAGGAGTGTATGAATACAATGTGGGTTGGGGAACTCAATTTTCACTGCATCTCTGGTGTTGATAAGGGATCAGACGCGGGGATTAACACATAGCAATAAACACATCATCACGGGGCATCAATGTCAGTTGTCATGGTGACCAGTACACTCGGTCTGGGAGCCAATCGATCTCGACTAGTTGTCATGGTGACCGATACACATGGTGTAAGAGCTAATCGAGACATCTTCATCCCGTACTATATAGTTACATAGTTACATAGTTACATAGTTATATAGGCTGAAAAAAGACATGCGTCCATCGGGTTCAGCCTCTCCCACATAACCTACTGCTGTTGATCCAAAAGAAGGCAAAAAACCCAGTCTGAATGCTTGCCAATATGCAACATACTGGGAAAAAATTCCTTCTTGACCCCAGAATGGCAGTCAGATTTCTCCTTGGATCAAGAAGCTTTTACCCACATATTAAATATTATAACCCTTAATATTCTGTGTCTGCAGGAAGTCATCCAGTCGTTTTTTAAAAGTCTGTACAGACTCTGACCCAACCACCTCAACAGGCAGAGAATTCCACAGCTTTATTGTTCTCACCGTAAAATAACCCTTCCTATGCTTTAAGCTAAATTTTCTTTCTTCCAGTCTAAATGGATGACCCCTTGTCCTATGTATAGTCCTGTTAATGAATAGGTTATCAGACAATGGTTGATAATGGCCCCGTATATATTTATATAAGGTTATCAGATCCCCTCTAAGGCGCCTTTTCTCTAAACTAAACAGGTTTAAGCTTGTTAGTCTTTCCTCATAACTTAACCCTTCCATCCCCCTTATTAATTTAGTTGCCCGTCTCTGCACTTTTTCTAGCGATATAATATCTTTTTTTAAGACAGGTGCCCAAAATTGCACGGCATATTCAAGGTGCGGCCTGACCATTGATTTATACAGAGGCAAAATTATGTTTTTCATCCCGTGAGTGAACTCCCCTTTTAATGCATGCCAGTACTTTGCTGGCCTTGGCGGCTGCTGTTTGACATTGCACATTGTTACTTAGTTTGAAGTCTATGATTATTCCCAAATCCTTCTCCTGCTTGGATTTCCCTAACTCCGTACCATTTAGGGTATAAATTGCTTGTGTGTTCTTCACTCCAAAGTGCATAACTTTACATTTATCTAGATTAAATTTCATCTGCCATTTAAGTGCCCAGTCCCCCAATCTATCTAAATCCCTCTGCAGCGAAGTAACATCCTGCTCACATTGTATTACTTTTCCTAGCTTTGTGTCATCTGCAAACACTGATACATGACTTTCAATGCCTATCTCAAGGTCATTTATAAATAAATTGAATAGTATTGGTCCTATAACAGACCCCTGAGGGACACCACTTACCACTGGTGTCCATCTTGAAAATGTACCATTTATGACCACTCTCTGTACCCTATCTTTTAGCCAGTTTTCTATCCAAGAACAAGTATTTTCATCTAGACCATTTTTTCTTAATTTAAATAGTAACCTTTTGTGTGGAACTGTGTCGAAAGCTTTGCAAAATCTAAGTAAATCACATCCACTGCGACCCCCTGATCTATACTTCTACTTACTTCCTCATAGAACGTAATTAGGTTGGTCTGACATGATCTGTGTTTCATGAAACCATGCTGATTTTTGCCAATTACATTATACCTCCCAATAAATTCCTGAATACTATCCCTTAGTAACCCCTCAAATACTTTCCCAGCCACAGATGTTAAGCTCACAGGTCTATAATTCCCAGGCACAAATTTTAAACCTTTCTTAAATATAGGGACCACGTCAGCTTTTCTCCAATCCTCTGGTACTATTCCTGAAAGAAAAGAATCTTGAAAGATTAAGAACAGAGGTTTACATATTTCAACACATAGCTCTCTTAGTACTCGCGGTGAATTCCATCTGGCCCTGGGGCTTTATTAACATTCACATTGTTTAATTTGTGTAAAACCTTGTCCTGAGTCAACCAGTCACTTTGTATTAGTAAGTTTTTATTAATGAATTTCATGTCTCCTGTTATAGGTTTCTCTTTGATAAATACTGAAGAAAAATAATCATTTAAAATTTCTGCTTTATCCTGATCTTCAGTTAACAATAACCCTGACTCAGATTTTAGTGAACCTACATTTTCACTCTTGGGTTTTTTAAAATTGATGTACCTAAAGAATCTTTTAGGGTTGGTCTTGCTCTCTTTGGCTATTTCTTTTTCATTTTCTAGTTTAGCCCATCTAATCGCATTTTTACATGCTTTATTGGCTGCCCTATATGCTTTATAGGATGCCTCAGATTTATCAAATTTAAAAGCTTTAAATGCCTTCTTTTTATTTTTCATTTCCTTAGTTACCTTCCTACTAAGCCACATTGGTTTCAGTCTGTTTCTTTTATATTTATTAACCAGTGGAATATATTGTGACGTGTACTTTTCTAGTGTTAGTTTAAAGATATTCCACTTATCCTCAGTGTTTTTCCCGTGAAAGAGTTTCTGCCAGTCAATGACATTGAGAGCTTCCTTTATTTTAATAAAGTTGGCCTTTTTAAAATTATATATTTTAGCATGCCCCTTATGAATGTGTTTTTTTGAGTTTATTTCAAAAGTCACCATATTATGGTCACTGTTTCCCAACTGTTCTTTTACATTAATATTTGAGAAAAGATCCACATTATTTGTTATAACCAGGTCCAGACAGTTATCCTCTCTAGTTGGTGTTTCTACCAGTTGTGACATGAAGGTATCATTTAGAATGTTCAGGAACCGGATTCCCTTTGCTGAATTACTAGTCCCACTATCCCAATTAATGTCCGGGTAATTAAAATCTCCAATAATTAAAGTGCTACCATGATGTGCAGCCTTCCTAATTTGCTCTAACAGTTGTTCTTCCTCATCATTATCTATATTAGGTGGTTTATAGCATATGCCAACCAATAATTGACTTCCCTGTTTATTCCCCAACGAAATATTTACCCATAAGGATTCCACATTTCCCTCATCACTTTCCAGTTGTGTAATATTAGGCTTTAAATCCTGATTTACATATAAACACACTCCACCCCCTTTCTTATGTTTCCTATCCTTTCTAAACAATGTATAGCCATTTAAGTTTACAGCCCAGTCATGCGTTTCATCCCACCATGTTTCTGTTATTCCTATAATGTCGTATTGCTTAGTGTATGCTATTACCTCTAGTTCCCCCATCTTGTTATTAAGGCTCCTTGCATTAGCAAGCATACATTTAATGTTATCTCTACCCACACAAGCTGAATGCGACTTTACATTACATGCCTCCACTGTTCTTACATTAACCCATCCCCCCGACTCCACCCCTTAGTCTGAACTGAAACCCTTCCGTTATCTGCTCTGTCTCCATTTTGTAAGATACTGTATCCTCCCCCCCTTCCACTAGTTTAAAGTCTCCTCCAACCTTTTAACCATCCTCTCCCCTAGCACAAGCAGACCCTCTTCCATTCAGGTGCAATCTATCAAACTATACAGATTGTACCCCAGTGCAAAATGAGCCCAGTGCTCTAAAAACCCAAAGCCCTCCTTCTGCACCAAGCTTTAAGCCACGCATTGACCTCCCTAATCTCCCGCTGCCTTTCCACTGTAGCACGTGGCACAGGTAGGATCTCAGAAAATACTACCTTGGAGGACCTCTTCTTCAGTTTACTTCCTAATCCCTGAAATCATTCTTCAGGTCCTTCCATCTTCCGCTTACTTTGTCATTGGTACCAATATGGACCATGACAGCTGGGTCATCTCCAGCCCCTCCCAATAATCTATCAACTCTGTCAATCACATGCCTAACACGGGCACCCGGCAGACAGCAAACTGTCCGGTTAAGGCGATCAACAGCGCGACAGATTACCCTGTCTACTCTCTTAATAATAGAGTCCCCTACCACCACAACTGTCTAGGCTTACTTGCCCTCTTTATCCCTCCCTTACTTGGTGTGGGCTGATCCCCCGGCTGTTAGAGGAGCAGCCTCCTCCAGTACTGCTACACCTGAGCTGCTGCACCCAACATCTTCGCTCAAGGGGGCAAATCTGTTGGTGTGCGCAAGATCAGGACTAGCCAACCTTTTCCTCTTCCCTCCCCCCCTGCTACCACGTGTCACTGACACCCAGCTACCAACCTGTCCCCGGTTAACTCCACTCCTCCCACACCCCTAGATTCCTCAACTATACTTTGCTCCGTGAGAAGCAGGCTCCTTTCAAGATTGTCAATCTGCCTCAGCGTTACGATTTGCCTTCCAGATCTCCAATACGAGCTTCCAGAAGAGCTACACGTTCACACTTGCTACAGAGATATGGACCCTGGAAGGATTCCTCCAGACATGCATACATGCAGCAGGATGTGCACTGGGTCAAACCTTCAAGCTTGCTAACATCATACCCAAAACAAGACAACAAATATATAAACAACAATTGATACCTGTTATTTAAACTCCTGTTTTTAACTCCACTTGAAAATAGCCCACTTAAAAGTAGACCACCTCAAGCCCCTGTGAGCAAGCTCAGTGAGTTGCCATTGAGATTATGTAGCCATACAAGTGAAATCACCTGACAGGCTACACGCCCCCAATTAACAAGTCACCAGCCACCCAGGGAAAAAAAACAACCAAAAAGCACAACAGAAAAAAAAAACCAGCAGAAAAAAAAAACCAAAAAGAGAAATTAAATTGACAAATAAACCAGAGGTTTCTCTCCCTCTAAAGATACAAACCAGACCAGTACAGGTAGAATTCCTGTTTTTAACTCCACTTGAAAATAGCCCACTTAAAAGTAGACCACCTCAAGCCCCTGTGAGCAAGCTCAGTGAGTTGCCATTGAGATTATGTAGCCATACAAGTGAAATCACCTGACAGGCTACACGCCCCCAATTAACAAGTCACCAGCCACCCAGGGAAAAAAAACAACCAAAAAGCACAACAGAAAAAAAAAACCAGCAGAAAAAAAAAACCAAAAAGAGAAATTAAATTGACAAATAAACCAGAGGTTTCTCTCCCTCTAAAGATAGAAACCAGACCAGTACAGGTAGAATTCCTGTTTTTAACTCCACTTGAAAATAGCCCACTTAAAAGTAGACCACACCTCAAGCCCCTGTGAGCAAGCTCAGTGAGTTGCCATTGAGATTATGTAGCCATACAAGTGAAATCACCTGACAGGCTACACGCCCCCAATTAACAAGTCACCAGCCACCCAGGGAAAAAAAACAACCAAAAAGCACAACAGAAAAAAAAAAACCAGCAGAAAAAAAAACCAAAAAGAGAAATTAAATTGACAAATAAACCAGAGGTTTCTCTCCCTCTAAAGATACAAACCAGACCAGTACAGGTAGAATTCCTGTTTTTAACTCCACTTGAAAATAGCCCACTTAAAAGTAGACCACCTCAAGCCCCTGTGTATATGAAGGATTAAATTTCAAGACATTCATATTATTTATGGATGTTTAGATATAGCGTCTCCCCTTTTACCCTGTGAATGGAGGAACATAAATTACCACATCGAGATATATATCTCGTTTCAAAAAGTCGGTATCGGATAAGTGTCGTAAATAACAATAGCAGGGTGCAGGTGCCGCCTCCCTCATAGGATTTGCATGTTATGTGGAGATTTAAGGCATTCATATTATCAGTGGTTACATGAATGTCTTTTGTATATATATATATATATACATAAGGGGCTGAATGAGAGGCAAGAAATGCACCAATTGATTTATCACTTATTGCTGAAAAATCAATCAAAACGAGGGGGAAGTTACTAACTTTAGAGTGTACTAGAAATACAAGGTGTACTGTAAAGCTTCTAGCAATATAATAATGTATAAAATCATATATAGGGGATGTATTAGGGACCCTCAGTAGTAGTTACAAAGATTAAAGTAGGTAGGGTAGGTCAATTAGTCTGGTAAATTGACAGTGAAAAACAAATATGGAATATAGGGATGACAGTAGGGTCAAATAAAAGTAAAAGTGAAGCCCTCGTTTAATCCATTTGGATATAAAGTATTTAATATATGTATCCAGAAGGCTTCACGCTGACACCGTTTTTTGTCTAAGTTTCCCTTTCTGGGACCCAATGTAATTTGTTCGATGCCAATAAATTTGAGGTTAGCACTTGATTCTTGATGGCATAGTTTAGGTTTATTCAAGATCTGCCACAAACTCAAGCCTCTTCTGCTAGAATAGTGATCATTAGATATGTGCTTTTTTTTTACCAAATTGATTTTCGGACAAAATATTAACATTTTGGTGATTCAGGAGCTTCCAAAATACCAAAGTGTTAAATTCCTAGGTGTTAAAAGGCTGATATGTAGTTGTTGTGTGTTTGACCTATTCTTTAGGGAATTTATGTGGTGTGACAGTGTGATTAGGGCCAGGGTGGTGGAACACAGATTTATTATCAGGCGTATGGAGAATGCCATTTTCCTCTATAGGGTTAATTCCTAAACTTATGTCTGATTAAGTCTGCCCTGCCCATATAGGAGAGGTGGTCTCCCTCTGAGTGTGGAGTCTGTGTGCTGGCTACAGCAGGAAAGGAAGCAAAAGAAACCCCTGAAGATAAAAGAGAAGTACTTTGTCATTTTGTTCCATTTATTGGCAAGCTCTCTAGCTGCCCGATATTAAGTCAGGGCATCCAGTATGTTCAGTTAGACTCCTGAGGAAGTAGGTGTTTGTTTTATATTTTGTTTATTTGATGTTTTGCTGTACCCTATTTTTATGACTGCACAATAAAAGAAAGAGGAGGTACTGATCCCTGCATCCAGTGCCTTTATCACAGTAGTTATTACTCGGCTGTTTAGGTTTGCATGCTAACCCAGAAGGTATCAGTAAGTATAAATAAGTTTTATTTCTTATCGTGAAATACTTTAAGTGTGGACAATAGACTTTGCAATGAGCCCACAAAGACAGAAAAGACAGAGAGGAGGCAGCACAACATTTCTTGGAAGGTCGTAGATTAAATTTTCTGACTGTTCTGTTCCCACAATATGAAATGGAAAACGCTTGGATTTTCTTTCAATTTCAGGGGCAGATCAGAGAGGCTCGTTGCAGACAGGTTAGTTATTATATTTTTCAGAAGATCTCCTAGCTGCTGAAAATTTCCAATTCGCCTGCATCCTGTCAGTGTCCTTTCCATTATACAGTTTTGTGACCTACTTTAAAATGAGTATTCCATCGCTTTGTGGAATCACAGTCTAGTAGTTCTAGCGCAGTTTCAAACATGAAATCTCTGACAGTTTAAAATCTTTCCTGACAGTAATTGTAGCCAATACTATAGTATTTATAAAGACTTCTACTCTTATTTATAGGTGACTATTTGAAATCTCTTGCCCCAAAATAAAATAAAATTTGTAGGGAAAAAAAGACTATTTCATGCAGTATAAAAAAATAATAAAAGAAAGTGGCTACTAAATCACGTTAGCAAGAATTAAATACATTTAAAGTTTCATTAAATTATAGTAATTATAAGATTCTAAAGCAATTTAACATCAGATGATTCTTGCGCTCAGGGCTGCCATCAGAATTATTGGGGCTACTTCCTTCAGCTGCCCGTTTCAGAAAACTAATTAAAAATTAAACATTTTGCCTCCTCTTCTGTTTACCTTATTTCACATGGAGTGGGCTAAATCCCTGGTGGTTCAGGAAGGGGATAAAGTGTTCTCTGGAGGGAAACCATTCGATCTGCACTTCTACTTGGTGCAACCCATCCGAATTTCTCCCGCACCTATGCTCTCACTGGCCCCTAATGCCTCGGCCCACTGGGTACATCGTACCCTCTGCACTTACACAATATGCTGTTTAGATAAAATATATAAAATATTTATTTCGATACAGACAATGAAATGGTTGCACGTAGGGATGTGCTGATAGCAATTTGTACCCTCTGCACAGGGTTCAGCATAGGACCGGGTCCCCTGGAGCCACAGGGCCCTGAACATGTCATGTGCTATCACCTTCTTTGATAGAGGACTTGTTCCCAGTGGTGAGAGAAGTTCCCCTGGTTGTATTGTGGAACTGTCGTATACTACAGTCACATGAGAGACAACCAGTCTTTGACAGAGAATAACGTTATTTTTCTAATTATAGCAAAAATTGCTTACATGTATAAAAGGGGTGATTCCCTTTCAAAGGAGACCAACAGGTTTTGGGCCTAAGAATGGCATTTTAAATGGTTTCAGCAGCACCCTTATGAATAAAGCATGTTTGGATTGCGTGCAACTAGGGATGCACCAAAAGATACTAGTATGGGTGCTGATGCTGGGCATTTTCAGGTGTACTTATACATGTGCAAATTTTTGCGATACTCCTACCGATACCATACACCAGCACTGGACTGGCTTGCCGAGTGTTATCTGAGGGCTGGGGCCGGCTGGCAGAATACTCTAATAGCATTAGAGGGCTCCCCAGCTGGCCGTGTTCGAGCAAGAGACTGCTGGTATATGTAAGTCAAAACGAGGCACTGCTGGGACCTGTGGCTGTAAGATCTTGCGAGATTAGTAAGATCTTGCGAGAGCTTGACTGCAGGTAGCGGCGGAGCAGCATGATAAATTACACATGCTGGCTTTCACTCGCTGGAATGGATCACTCGGGAAGCCTGGCAGAATGCTCTGATAGCATTCTGCCAGCTGCCCCAGTGTGTCATAGATTTTTGTATGTGTATCTGAGGTCTGATGTGTGTGCAATATTCTGACAATGTGTATCTGAGGTCTGAAGTGTGTGTGTGTGTGTGTATATGCAGACAAGTGCAGTGGGTGAATAGGGTGTCTGGCCATACCTTTCAATACTTCCATAAATTGGACATGCTTTCAGCAAAATATTAATTACTTTTTGGAAAGCGTCACATGACATTAAATAAAGCTATCGGTAATCGATATCAGCAAGTACTTGAAAAAAGTATCTGTACTCGTACTCTTAACAAGATTGCTATCGGCGCATTTCTACGTGCAACCATTTCATTGTCCGTATCGAAATAAATATTTTATATATTTTATCTAAACAGCATATTTATGTCAGTGACATGATATATGCTTTTCTGTATGTTAGTGCATGTGTGTATATGTATATACATCACTGAATCAATAACAACCTGAACACATCAAAGAATGTAAAACTATAGAGACACTTTCTCAACCATGCCCAGTCAGTAAAACCAATACAGCAACATGTCACGCTTGTCAACATAAGTATTTCAATATGTAGAAGAGTGATGAATAAAACTGGCAATTAAATGGATATATAGCGTAAGAGGATGAAATATAGAGGCATGAATGTAAAGTGTCCGTACATCACAATAAGCTGATGTGACATGTGCCTGGTACAGTGAAGACTAAATGTGACATTTCAGGTGATTAAGAAGTACACTTTTCTGAGATGTTAAGCCAGGATTTAGTCCATTAAGACCTCCTGTGTTAGTAGTAATCACTTTTTTAATAAAATGTCTTTATTGGAAATAAATGGTAAAGTGTGAGTTTAGAGTGTGACCAATTTTATGTTTTTAGCCACTTTCTCTATTTTGCAGCCAGGTCATATTTGCCGCTGTCCTCGCCGAACTTTCTCTTTGCTCCGCAATAAGGTTTGTTTGAGGGTATAAAATGAACCCTCCTCTTTATATTTTGTCAGTGTATTAGTGCTTGTTAGGATCTCACTGAAAGTGGTTTGCTATGGCATTTTACACTTCAATGGCCAAATAATATATTAAAAACCTTTTGTGTTTTTTGTTTAATTTGGATTATTTAATGCACAAATGATAATTTTGGGAGGGAATTGGTAATACATGTTATTCATTTTAAGAGGGGACAAGTTAATTTGTAGAAAATTTAAAGTTCTGAATGTTTTTAAATCTGAAATCTTTATCCGTTTTGGCACAAATTGTCAGTTATTTTGCATAAACGTTATAAGCTGTACTGCATCATGTCACATGCAACTTACAACATCAGAATTCATGTTTAAGGGAATCTGATAAAATATAATATAGACAGATATGTTATATATTTAGAAACTGCTTCTTCCAGTGCTGACTCATCACAGCAGGTTACTAGCCAGCATGTGGAACGAGTTGCCATTTACACTCAGAGTGATTGACTCATTGATGTGGCCATGTTGTTTATTTCCATTGTAGAAGGATCTTATTTTTTGCATGTGACATTTTCTAGGTGCCGTAGGCAGGAAGGCTAGTATGGTTCACTGTGACGTTTGTTCTCATTATTTTAACAGCCAATCTTGGTTCTTTACTAATCTTTAGAATTCATTCTGGACACACTGTTCCACTTCACAATCATCAAAGAAAGCATCACATTAAAATGCACACGACCCTGCTAAATAATGGGTCGCACTGTTCATGCTGATGAGATTTCTAAAGCAGCAATTTGCAGCTTACTTTTTCTGTTTACTTAGGAACTTCAATAAAATATCAATTAGCTTTCTAATCAAGGAACAATAACATTCTGCCTACTCTAAGCACATTCTCAATACCCCTGCATTCTTAATCTGGTGAGGTTTCTTGCTATGCACACGTTACTGATGCTGTTACTGAGAAATGCATACCTAGCTTGGCGTGTAGGATGAAGAATAAAGATAAAAGGTGTTGCTTGTCTAAAGTGTCAGGCACATAGAATATATTATTAAAAAAGTGGAAATTGGAATAGTTGTATTTTTTACCCAAGACTTGACTATACTTATGTATGTTGAAAATTTGGTGATGTTCCAAAAGAAAACATGGGGGCGCACACAAGAAAAGATATGCTCCCAACATCCAAGGTTCCAGCAGTCCGAGGTTCACCAACCACAAGATATTTTTTTTAAAGGAACAGAAGGTCCACTCAACGCTTTGTATGAAATTGAGCTTTATTATGGAGCTGCAATGTTTCGGTCCTGCAGAAAAGATCTTTCTCCTCACATGAATGCTGCAGCTACATTTCATACCAAGCCTTCTGCACCTTTGAGAATTTGGTGATGGGCCACAAAGGATTCACTAATGCCATCTCTGTTGTGTAAACGTGGCCAATTGACAGTATCCTCAATTACCAGTAGACCCTCATAACTATTGCCTGTTTCATTGCATTGTTTCTTTGGGAATAATTTATTGTTCATCTTATCTGCTTTTCTTTACAAACACAGTATGGCAGCGCTGATAAGATATTAAGGAAGGATCGCTACAGGCACTCGCACGTGGTTCCTGTCCCAAACCACCAAAATATATACCAATAGTCCAAGGGGATGGAGTGCAGCAAAAACAATGTTCCTTTCTTTAAGTCCCAGGAGTAGATTTCCCAGATCCTGAAGAGAGCTTTCTTCCTAGGGTAACCTCAAAAAAGGAAAAACATCATTGTGCGATCTGATGTATACCACATGAATAAACCAAAGAAGCGTCAGCACACTCACGTGAAATAGAGCCTTCCTGGCTCTGGATGATGCTACCTCTGGGTTATTAACAGCTACCCACTTGCCCTTTTCGGTCCAGGTAGTCTTGATACTTCAAGTCTTTACACCCTTAAATATGGATACAGACTGGAAAACAGAAAAGTGGAATAGAAATATACTCACACTTTCTTGGACCTAACCTAGGTCCTTAGGAATCAGGCTCAGAAGTTGTTGTAGGGTACAACTTCAAATAAAACCCCATGCAGTGGAGTAAAAATCAAAAATGTAATAAAACACAGCATAAAATACAACAAAAATATAAAATAAGGGAATAATTAGTGACCAGAATGCATTTCGCCCATTGAGATATCCTCAGTGGCTTCCTCAGCTGGTTTTACAACAACTTCTGAGTCTGATTCCTAAGGACCTAGGCAGGGCCGGATTAACGTAGGGGCGGATGGAGCGGTCGCTCCAGGCCCCGTTCTGAAAATAGGCCCACAGCAAGCTGTCTGAAGACAGGCCTGCCAGTACCACACATCGTCCTCAGGACAATGCGACCTGGCAGTTGAGTGTGGTGGCAGCTAACAGACTGTGCACGGAGCAATAGGGGGGCGGGAGGAAGGAATACAGTGTGCCGGCGTGCGGATGAATCCGCTCAGCCTGCACTGTCCTGCATCTGTGCTACCTCACCCTATTGAGAACAACAGGCCACAGGCACAGCATGCCAGCGCACGAGGAGCAGGGAAGTCTTTAGCACGGGCAGCTGCTCCTGGAGTCCACAGAAATCCTATCCTCGCGGGCCTCCTCCCCTCTGTGGTGACAGGTGACCGCTGAGATGATGAGGCATCTTGGGAGATGAGTTTGGCTCCTCCCCTCCTCCACACCATGCAGTTCCCTCGCATCAAGGACTCACGAAGCAGGCAGTGCTGCTGCTCAGTTCTGCTCTGCTAGCCTGACTGAGACTGAGACAGTCCCTACAGCATGCAGTAAGAAGCAGGGCTCTGCTTAAAAGACCCCCTGCTCCCCCAGCCCTCCCTCCATTTTCCTCCAGCTTGTCTCTGGCACAAGTTCATTTGTGAGTAAATGTTTATATATGAAGTGTGTGATGTGTCTATGTGTATATATGAAGTGTGTGTGTCTATTATATGCATATATGAAGTGTGTGATGTGTCTATGTGTATATATGAAGTGTGTGTGTGTGTCTATTATATGCATATATGAAGTGTGTGATGTCTATTATATGTATATATATATATATGAAGTGTGTGATGTGTCTATTATATGCATATATGAAGTGTGTGATGTGTCTATTGTATGTATGTATGTATGTATGTGTATATATATATATATATATATATATATATATTGTGTGTATTATGTGTATACATGATGTGGTAATGTGTGTGTATGTATATTAGGTGTAAGTGAATATAATGTGGAAATTTGTATATAATGTGTACATGTACAGTATATAGAATGTACGTGTACAAAGGATGTATATACAATAGTACGTGTATATTTATGTATACACACAGATAGTGTTTTTCTCACAGTAGGTGTATAAAGGATGTGTAATTGTAATTTTTTTAATAAAATAAATAGATTTAGTTGATTTAGTTTTGAGACAAGCCTATGTCTGTTTTTTTATTTATTTTTTAAGGATGCTGGGGTGGAGAGCAAAATTCCAAGGGGGAGGCCCAAGAAAATGTTTGCACAGGGCCCAGTCAATATTAAAGACGGCCCTGACGAGGAGTAATAGAAAGAAACTGCTCAGAGCCCAGCAGGCACTGCCAGTCTGCCACGCCAACATTGCAAGTCCAGCCTGTCTCTCATCAGTGTGCCCAGCTCCCAGGCGGCAAGATCAGTGCCACAAACAGCCAGCTGAGCGCTTGCCACCATTGAGGTTAGTTTGGTGGAGCCAACTTTTTATGCCAATAAAAAGTTTTTATTGTGTATATGAGTATTTGCTCTGCCCTGGAGAAGGGGCTCTGTAGAGAATATTTTATCCCCTTTGCTGCTGAGCCATGCATCACCCCTGTGAGCTGAGCTCATTGGCACCATTTTGTGTCTGTCATGCTTAACCCCTTCGCTGCTGAGCCATTTCACCTCGTGTGCTGAGCTAATTTTTACCGTTTTGTGCTCATCATGTTTAAACGCAATTTGAAGTCATGTTTTATTGTAGGACCCAGACATATTATATATCTTTATTTTCAGCAGACTTGGCAGATTCAGAATATATAATTTTATGTATACATCACGTCCTGTCAGAATGCTGTATCAAAAAATGTAAAAACGTGAATTTCCATTTATCTACAGCATGTAAAAAAATGTTTTCCCCATTTTATCATCCAAGCCTTTGCGGTTATATATTCTATGGGGTACACTTGTTCAAATAGAAATGGGAACCTGTAGCTGTATTTTAGCGATTTTAGCTAAACTGAAAAAACAAAATTTTTCATTAGCGCAGCATCATTGTTCACATTATAACTGAAAAGTGAACAATAGTGCAGCATTAATAAACATTTTTTTATTTTTTTACACTTAACATGGTCATGTTTGGTATCTAAAGACAATGCTTTTGTCTTTCCAATGCTACCAAACATGACCCTCTGCCACAGATCGGGAGATACATGGGTCCAAAGGACCTTATGTCCGCCTTAGGGATTTCCTTAAAAGGCCCCGGAGGCTTGACTGACATCCAAGGTGTCAGCCACCTCCGGAGAAGTCTGCGATCCAGCACCAGATCACGGACTGGCACCTACGGGGTTAAAGAGAGGCATTTCTGGAAAGGTCAGGCTGTGACCTTTCCAGCAATGCCTCTCTTTTTTTCTCTCACTTCTCCGAATCAGGAGGAGGAGTGGTCCGAAGGACCCCCTCCTCCCTTTCAGGCACTCTGCCTTGGGGGCGCCTGAAGCTGATGTCATCGCGCCAGGAGGGGTTTAAAAGCTGGGTCTGACCTTTTCATTTTATTTCTAAAAATAGGCCCACCAAAATTCTCAGCACCAGGCCCATGATACTCTTAATCCAGCCCTGGACCTAGGTTAGGTCCAAGAAAGTGTGAGTATATTTCTATTTCACTTTTCTGTTTTCCATAGTATTACAGTCTATGCTATGCCCTGTCTGTATCCATATTTAAGGGTGTAAAGACTTGAAGTATCAAGACTACCTGGACCGAAAAGGGCAAGTGGGTAGCCGTTAATAACCCAGAGGCGCATCATCCAGAGCCAGGAAGGCTCTATTTAGAAACATAGAAAAATGTCGGCAGATAAGAACCTTTCGGCTCATCTAGTCTGCCCAATTACATGGATACTTTACCTGGATTTATCTTTTGTTTAGGATAGCCTTATGCCTATCCCATGCTTGCTTAAATTCAATTACTGTTTTGGCCTCTACCACTTCTACTGGAAGACTGTTCCATGTATCCACCACTCTCTCAGTAAAATAATGCTTCCTGATGTTACTTTTAAACCTTTGTCCCTCTAATCTAAGACTATGTCCTCTTGTTTTGCTACTTTGTTTCCTTTTAAATATACTCCCTTCCTCTACCTTGTGGATTCCCTTTACGTATTTCACGTGAGTGTGCTGACGCTTCTTTGGTTTATCCATGTGGTATACATCAGATCGCACGATGATGTTTTTCCTTTTTTGAGGTTACCCTAGGAAGAAAGCTCTCTTCAGGATCTGGGAAATCTACTCCTGGGACTTAAAGAAAGGAACATTGTTTTCGCTGCACTCCATCCCCTTGGATTATCTACTTTTCTTGTTTTCATATAGGAAGGGTTGTTAGATGGAAAATGTATTTAACAAAAGGAGAAATCACTAGAAACAGATCTTAGTAGAGCATTATGCAAGCCTGAGTAAGCTCTTTTTATAACGTTCTATCTTCTACAGGGATGAGCCGAACACCCCCGAGTTCGGTTCGCATTCGAACTTTTCAGAAGTTCGAATTCGAACTCAAACTCAATACAAGCCAATAGGACTCAAAATTCGATTTTTAGAGTGCCCTCCAAGAGGGCATATATGCTAGATATTTGCCATAAAAGGTGTATAGGGGTCCGGGTAGTGCCCTGGGGGACAGGAAACCAGGATAAAAAGTTTACAAAAAGACGCTTTTAACCCCTTCACTGCTGACGATGTGTGGGCTCAGTTACTCCCGCTGTATGCTGAGGAGGACGTGTCCCACACGCCATCAGCTTTGCGGGACCCCCGGCGGAGATAAACACCTCTCTGTCCAGGGCCCCCGGCGTTCTGACTTCAACGTCCTCAGACGCTGAAGTCAAGCTCCTCCCTATGTAAATTACATCATCGCGTCATGCACAATGACGTCATTCCAGGCGACCCCCTGGCAATGCCGGGAGATCGCCTGGAAGGGAGGGGGGATCCGTTCGGATCCCTCTCCCTCCCGATCGGGAGGTCCCACAAAAAAAAGCCAGGCACCGCTTAAAAGGACAGTCTCCCCTTTTAAGCAGTGCCTGGCTTTAACCCCTTAGGCACCGGGTCGCACTTCGGCGCCTTGCGGCGCCGAAGTGCAGCCTAGCTCCGGTGGGGGCCGCCATCTTGGATGGTGGCTCCACCCCCGGGTCCCCCCTCACTGCCTGACGTCCTCAAGCATAGCGTGATGATGTCAGATAGCCGGGGAACCCCTAGCTGCCCAGAATCCCCTGGTGGAGATAGAGGGTTCATTTGAGGGTTCACAGAGATGATGTGAGGTTGTGTATAGAGATGCTGTGAGGTTGCGTATAGAGATGCTGTGAGGTTGTGTATAGAGATGCTGATGGGGTTGTGTATAGAGATGCTGTGTGGCTGTGTATAGAGATGCTGTGTATAGAGATGCTAATGGGGTTGTGTAGAGAGATGCTGTTTGTGTATAGAGATGCTGTGAGGTTGTGTATAGAGATGCTGATGGGGCTGTGTATAGAGATGCCTTGCGGCGCCAAAGTGCGGCCTAGCTCTGGTGGGGGCCGCCATCTTGGATGGCGGCTCCACCCCTGGGTCCCCCCTCACTGCCTGACGTCCTCACGCATAGCGTGAGGACGTCAGATAGCCGGGGAACCCCTAGCTGCCCGGAATCCTTTGGTGGAGATAGGGGGTTCATTTGAACCCCGATATCTCCAGGCAGCTAGGGAGTCATGGAGAGTGTCAATTGAAAGGCCTGAGCATGGCCTTTCAAATGATACCCAACATGACCAGGTATAAAGTAAAAAAAAAAAAAACTGTATTTTTTTGTGTGTTATTTTTGGTAATGCAGCAATATTGTTCACATTTCAATTATAATGTGAACAATGATGCTGCACTAATGATTTTTTTCTATGTGGTGCGTTTGCTATAAATCACGTAATTTGCCCCACAAAATGTAACAAGTCCCCATTTCTAATTTTTGTACAAGCGCACCCCATAGAAAACATAACCGCAAATGCCCATGTGCTAAAATGTGAAAAAAAAACACTTTACGCAATGCAGATGATTAAAAATTAAATTTTTATTGCATTTTTTGTCATAATATACAGCCAGGACATGACGTATACATATAAAAATGATATATTATGAATCTGCGGAGTTTGCCGGAAAGAACGATATCTAATATGTCTGGGTTATTTAATAAAATGTGGCTTCAACTTGCGTTTAAACATGATGAGCGAAAGCGGTAAAATTGAGCTGAGCACACAGCAGTGAAATGCAGCATATTAGAGGAAGATTTAGTAGAGAAATTAACACTTCTCAGAAGCAGACACCACACCCTCAACAGGGGTAGAAAAGTGGATCGCAGATAACAAACTTTTTCTAAATACTGACAAAACTGTTACAATGCTCTTTGGAACAGCACCTAAACTACACAAATTGCAAACATCCCATCTATGTGTCGGGACAAAATCAAATGGCACACTGACCACAGTCACTTCTCTCAAATATCTAGGTATGTGGTTAGACCCAAATCTATCTTTTGGCCCCCACATCGAAAAACTCTCATCTAAACTCTACCCCAAACTAGGTGCCCTATACAGAAACAAATTCTGCCTGAGCCCCGCAGTAAGAAAGCAGATTGTACAACAAATGCTTATGCCAGCCATTGAATACGGAGATGTAGTGTATGCAGTCGCCCCACAAACACACCTCAAGAAACTTACTACATTGTATAACTCATTCTGTCACTTTGTGCTACAATGTAACTACATAACCCACCATTGTGACATGTTAAAAGAATTAAACTGGCCATCGCTGGAATCTAGATGCACCCTTCACCTTTCCAACCTGGTGTTTAAGAGCTTTTCTGGAAAGCTACCACCCTACCTGAATATGCTGCTTCCCCCGGCAGTTCCCTCATCCTATAACCTCAGATCCAGGACCAGCACCTTACTTGCAATACCACAATACAAAAAGAAAGTGGCTCGATCCTCATTTTCCTACAGAGCACCGCAAATATGGAATAACCTCCCAGACACCGTCAGATCTTCCCCCAGTCTAAAGTCCCTTAAGACTACCCTATTAACATACCTCAATACGAAATGCACCTGTAAACATGTAACATAATGACTTTATTTCCTACATATTTATTTTTCTGTATATTTGGTCTTGTGTTAATATCTTGAATTTTACTATTTTGTATTTCTGTAACCACTCAATGGTCTTGAACCCAAGACATACTTGAAAACGAGAGAAATCTCAATGTATCCTTCCTGGTAAAATCCTTTTATAAATAAATTTTTTAAAAAAAATAGTCTACATACATACAATGTATCAGATTCATTAGACCAGACTAAAAACACCTGTTGTTTACTGTTTGAGAACACAGGTCATTTAGAGGTGAGAATCTTTGCACGTACACATTAGTTTTTAATTCAAAATCTAATAAACCGTTGCTTATAATATTCTGCAGTAAAGAGTCTCTTTATTTCTATATTTTTTAGTATTTAATTAAGCATTTTTTATACTTTTTTCAAAAAAAAAATTTGCGAACTCGAACCAAACACGACAAAAAGTTCGAAGT
The DNA here is from genome assembly GCA_009667805.1 of Leptobrachium leishanense. Lineage (NCBI taxonomy): Eukaryota > Metazoa > Chordata > Amphibia > Anura > Megophryidae > Leptobrachium > Leptobrachium leishanense. Next base: position 36,190,825 of record CM019071.1, on the reverse strand, counting down.
TCGCGAACTTTTGCAATCGGCTAAAGTTCGAATCGAACTCCGAACTGATCGAACCGAACAGCTCATCCCTAATCTTCTACACAGCCAGTCATATAGTACAGCAACCCAAGTACTAATCACTGCATACTGTAGACCCAACATGATGCCTTTTGAGTCAATATGGGTCAACTGACATGTTTATGAACATCAGCATTTGCAGCCAAGTGCTTTTGACTAATCTTTGTCCTTCAGTCTTGCTTCGATAAGCAAAGCACATATAATTCACCTCGGTGAGTAGAATGGGAATAGCCATTGAAGAAGTTAAATTTCACCGTAGATTGTACACTGGGACAGTAACGGAGGCTGAACTATTTGTCTCAAATACATTTCTAAGCAACAGACATGAGCGACATGAAGGGAGACGATCATCTTTGCAATCTATATAGAGAATACATTTTACATTACTAGTTTTTATCCCATATACTACCAAGAGCTTTTTGATGGAATAAAAAGATATTTTTATAACATTTATCTGAACCATGGGATGTGTACTTAATACTTAAATAAAGAAAAAGATAGCAATATAGCATATATCTTGTTTTTCAGCAATATCTAATAGATAAAAATAATAGGTGTGCTCATTTTTAATTTCTCGTGTATTTTACCCATTGTACATCACTATGGTACTTGTTAGCAGAATTTCAGACGAATTGCAATTCGTTACGAAACTAAATGCACACCTCTAGTAAAGATTAGCGAACCCAAATCTGAGAGAAATGGTGTTTAACCCTTGCATTTCTTAAAGCAAAGCAGTAAAAAAATGCTTTTTAATTGCAGCAGTTATAACGTTTGGGGTATGAGGCAGTCTGTAGCCATTGTACTTTATATGGATACAGAGAAGTGATTTCAGTCAGTTCGCATAAGTTGTACCGCTGTCTTTCTGCTTTTACCTTGCGTTCCTATTTTTCCTTGATCACAAGCAGGGTTATTAAAAGAGAGCTGATCTGGCACCCGAAATCTAACCGACCACTGAAATTCTGCATACGGCTACATTTCCTGGCCATTCGGCTATTCAGAGAGGCAGGCTTTTCACAAATGTTGGCAAATTGCCTGCACGTACGGTGCCTGTTCAAGGGCAGTGAATTCCCCATAGAGAAGCAATGCTTCATCTATTCAGAGAACACAAAACAGCAGGGAAAAGGTGACGAAATGCCCTGCTATTCGGTGGTTTCTTTAAACGGGTTTATTCGAGAGAATCCCATAGGCTTCAACGTAAAAAATATTTCAGTTCTAATTTAATATCTAATAAACCGTTGATTATTATGTTCTGCAGCAAAAAGTCTCTTTATTTCTCGATTTTATTTAGGATCTTTTAGGCATTTTTGGGGATTTTTTTGGCAAACTTTTTCTGTTTTTTCTTTTAAATCGTTTTTCCTTTTTTCTGTAACAGACCTTTTTATTATCATTCATTGGATCGTATATGTAAATTTCAAAGCATTTTAATTTTCAAACATTCAAGCGAACTGTTTTTTTATTTTTTGTCCTTGCTCGTCTGCGTGTCGGCTTTTTCTGGAGGCTGCTCTGCGCTGTGATCGGCGGCTAGTCGGTTTTCTCCAGCGTGTTCGGCGGGGTTAATCCAGCTGTTTCTGCGGGTTTTGGTGAGTGTTGCGTGTATTTGCGGTGAGTTTTCCCTGCACTACTGGGGCCCCGCGGTGCTTGCTGAATACACCACAGGGCCGGCGAACTAGGATCACCGAATGGCCCCGAAGTGCGGGGAACAAAAAGTCACCGAACATGCTGTGGCTTTTCGAATCTCTGTTAGAATATCTCAGAGAATAGGAGATACAACACTGAGACCTTTCTCTGAACTCAGCATTGTAAGGAAATATATATATTTTTTTTTGAGAAAGTATTTTACCAGGAAGGATACATTGAGATTTCTCTCGTTTTCAAGTATGTCCTGGGTGGCGAGTATGTACCATTAGGTGTCTTGCCCAAGGACACTTACTGGAGAGGTGCTCTTGCCGTGATCGAATCTGTGTCTCCACAGTCTCTCTCCACGGTTATAGAGCTTTGTATTGGAGTATATGGGACCGCCAATTGGGGCAACCTATGGGCAGACACATACATAGTATGGCACAGTTATTTCACAAATAGTAGGACGTTTACCCTTTATGACCCTTACTTCCTTTGTTGACCTGTTATTTTAACCTTGGTGTTCATCACCTATGTGCTAGAACTAAACAATAAAAAATACATTAGTATTTTTCCTTTCCTCTGTTCTCTTTTTCTTTCTGCTTTGTTAGATAAATATTTGTTATTGACATTTGCACAATTAATACTTGTTATTGCTTTAATATTAATATTTGTCAGTCACTTAGAGTATAAACATGACTATATCGATCCATAATGCACTATCTTCAAAAGAGATATTAGACTATTTGATGCCACTTCTCAACTTGAAAAGGGAAAAACAAGTCATCGCAGTGCAAACCCTTTTGGGAAATCACCATTGCAATCAGGATTGTGCTCTTTGAAGTAGAACCTTGTCTGACAGCTCTCATTCTCTTGAGATTTTATAGCGACAAGCCTGGGCATTACTTTTAGTTCTTTGTGGCATATCGGGGCCCAAACACTCTGTATTTACCAACATTTTTACAATCAGACTAGCTGCGTCTGAGGCTAAACAGCAACCATGGACACACTATGTCAACTGTACCACCCCGAAATTAGCATCACGGAAATCCTTAAATAATTCTGCTTAACTCATAACATTTTTGGTTATAAATTATAACATTAATTTATAACCTGTAATGCTCAATTAAAAGTCAATGTAAGGTAAAATAGCAATTTTACATAACATGTACTGTCTGGATGCTCGGTAACCATGGAAACCCAGGTTCCAAACCCAACCAGAGCACCTCTCCAGTAAGTGTGCTTGGGCAAGCCACCTAACGGTACATACTCGCCTGACACACAATATCGGCTGTGGAGTCCAGTGGTTACGTCTCTGCCCTTCAACCGTGTAAAAGCAAGCCAAAATACCATTCAGCACATCCCTCCAATACAACTGGAGAGAAGCAACTCTCGACTTCACAAGAAGCGGGTTCAACCTGACCACCAGTCCCTGCTCTACAATCATAGAAACATAGAAAATGTCGACAGATAAGAACCTTTCGGCCCATCTAGTCTGCCCAATTACATGGATACTTTACCTGGATTTATCTTTTGTTTAGGATAGCCTTATGCCTATCCCATGCCTGCTTAAATTCAATTACTGTTTTGGCCTCTACCACTTTAACTGGAAGACTGTTCCATTTATCCACCACCCTCTCAATAAAATAATGCTTCCTGATGTTACTTTTAAACCTTTGCCCCTCTAATCTAAGACTATGTCCTCTTGTTTTGCTACTTTGTTTCCGTTTAAATATACTGCTTTTCTCTACCTTGTGGATTCCCTTTACGTATTTAAATGTTTCTATCATATCTCCTCTGTCTCGTCTTTTTTCCAAGCTGTACATGTTAAGATCATTAAGCCTTTCCTGGTAACTTTTCTCCTTCAAGCCGTACACCATTTTAGTAGCCCTTCTCTGAACTCTCTCTAAGGTGTCTATATCCTTCTGGAGATACGGTCTCCAGTACTGCACACAGTACTCCAAGTGAGGTCTCACCAGTGCTCTGTACAGTGGCATGAGCACTTCCCTTTTCCTACTGATAATACCTCTCCCTACACAACCAAGCATTCTGCTAGCGTTTCCTGCTGCTCTATTACATTGACTACTTACCCTTAGTGGCATGAGCACTTCCCTTTTCCTACTCACGGAAAGATGACTCAATCTTACTCACGGAAAGATGACTCAATCCAACTCAGTAGACGCCACCACCGAGTGTCCTTGGGCAAGACACTTAACGATATGGATGCGCCTACCTCACAAAATACTTGTACATCTCATAGATTGTAAATTCCCTTGGGAACAGGGTCCTCCTGAATCAGGCCATATCATCCATGTGTGGTATTCCAATGTAGCAACGCCTTTACACTGATCTTGTAAAGCGCTGCGGAATTTGTGGTGCTATATAAAGGATAATAATAACGATAGTTATTCTGAGGCTAAAATATTGTTAGAGTAAAAAGACTTAAAATAAGTTAAAGTTACAATATTAAATAATACAAATCATTTACAAAAATATTTCTGGGATGAAAGGATCTAAGCTCTAGATTGTGTCCCTTAATATAGTGCAATCGAACATGAAGTCCCCATTTTTAGCAGACGTGGATATGTAGACTTTTGCTAAATGTAGTAAAAGCGACGAAGAAAGGAAACAAAAATGGTTGTATATCCTGCTTATGGAGATTTATAGTGATCATAATGGGATTATTACCAATGCAGCTTCCAATAAAAAATAATATCTGTATGTGGGTTTAATTGCTTCGTATAGAGATTACAGTTACACGTCTTATCTGAATGTACAGAGATTTTCAGTAATAATTATAACACCCTGAATCTTATTCCCATTCGGCCCTCTCCCGGCTGTTGTAATGCAGCAGTAGCATTTATTGAACGTTTTGTTACAGTGAAGTTATGGACTGTTCTTCTGACCTTTTTTCAGTAATACAAGGTGATAGAAATAAGATCTAACAGAAAATTGTGTTGCTCCTTTGGGAGAACACTGATCTTGCATTGACAGGTTTGCAAATGGGGTTTTATATGCTAACGTTTGTTTTTCATTGTTTCACAATGCAAACTTGCGTATAGACGTTTTTCATAGTGTGAGGTTTGGGTTTGTGGAATTTGAGGTACATTTCCAGACAGGCCAATACGTAAAAAAAGGAAACCCTTAATCCAGGTGCGGTACAGTCCTTTATATGGCTGGGTTTCGCAATCGTGGGACAGAGAGTAGACCTAACACGTGGGGATAGGAAATTGGGAGAGGAAGAATAGCGCCAGTCCTTAGATGGCTGGCACAAAAAGATAGGAGATAAGGAAGAGCGGAACAGTATAAAATAGGAGGGATTACTGCTAATATACTGGTAGATCAACAAGTAAATGGGGAAAAGGAAAGCCAAGAGAAACGTATTCTTAAACAGTAGCCGGGTCAAGGAAAGCCAGATGTACACGTAGTCCTAATACAATAGCCTAGTCAAGGGAAGCCAGAGTTACACACAGTACTAATACAATAGCCGGATAAGGAGAAGCCAGAGGTGCATGCTGTCCTAATACAATAGCCGGGTCAAGAGAAGCCAGAGGTGCACGCTGTCCTAATACAATAGCCGGATCAGGAGAAGCCAGAGGTGATAGCTGTCCTAATACAATAGCCGGATCAGGAGAAGCCAGAGGTGCTAGCTGCCCTAATACAATAGCCGGGTCAAGAGAAGCCAGAGGTGCACGCTGTCCTAATAAAATAGCCGGATCAGGAGAAACCAGAGGTGCATGCTGTCCTAATACAATAGCCGGGTCAAGAGAAGCCAGAGGTGCACGCTGTCCTAATACAATAGCCGGATCAGAAGAAGCCAGAGGTGCTAGCTGTCCTAATACAATAGGCAGGTCAAGGGAAGCCAGAGGTACATGCATTCCTAATACAATAGACGGGTCAAGGGAAGCCATATTTACATGCAATCCTAATACAATAACTGGGTTAATGGAAGCCAGAAGTACATGTAGTCCTAATACAATAGACAGTCAAGGGAAGCCAGAGGTACATGTAGTCCTACTACAATAGCCAGGTCAAGGGAAGCCAGAGGTACACATAGTCCTAATACAATAGCCGGGTCATGGGAAGCCAGAGGTACACGTCGTCCTACTACAATAGCCAAGTCAAGAGAAGCCAGAGATACACGTCTTCCTAATACAATAGCGGGGTCAAGGGAAGCCAGAGGTACACGTCATCCTAATACAATAGCCGGGTCAAGGGAAGCCAGAGGTGCACGTCATCCTAATACAATAGCCGGGTCAAGGGAAGCCAGAGGTACACGTCGTCTTAATACAATAGCCGGGTCAAGGGAAGCCAGAGGTACACGTCTTCCTAATACAATAGCCGGGTCAAGGGAAGCCAGCGGTACACGTCATCCTAATACAATAGCCGGGTCAAGGGAAGCCAGAGGTACACGTCATCCTAATACAATAGCCGGGTCAAGGGAAGCCAGAGGTACACGTCATCCTAATACAATAGCCGGGTCAAGGGAAGCCAGAGGTACACGTCGTCCTAATACAATAGCCGGGTCAAGGGAAGCCAGAGGTACACGTCTTCCTAATACAATAGCCGGGTCAAGGGAAGCCAGAGGTACACCTCATCCTAATACAATAGCCGGGTCAAGGCAAGCCAGAGGTACACGTCATCCTAATACAATAGCCGGGTCAAGGGAAGCCAGAGGTACACGTCATCCTAATACAATAGCCGGGTCAAACACATAAAGACAGTGGTGGTTCAAATAAGGTGCCCTTTCTCTTGATTTGGTCGGCGTCATCTTGGAGAGATGTGCGCATGTACATAGCTGCAGAAGAGGGTGCCCCGGGTCCCTCTGAGAGATGTCTGACACATAGTAAGGGTTGACATGTCACACATATATATATATATATGGAATTTGATACACCAGACAAGATGAGCAGTGACCTTATTCCTGTGTTACAGTGAATTATTGTCAGCTGCAGAGCACAGTGATTGAAAATGTATTCATTTAGCTTTTACCTGCAGCATTTTCAGGGTTATATAGAGGAATAAAGCATGACAGACATCTTTTGTGATTAGTTTGTGTTCTCTATATCTTTCTAAAGAATGATTAAAGAGAAATCTAATCTTCTGCCGTGTTTTCATGTAGTGAGTGTGACACATTTTTCTTATATCAAGAATGAATAACCCCTTCTTTAATTTTTCCCGGTGAGATCTGTGATCTTAATGTTCTAGATTGGAATTAATGAAAATAACTATTTGTTATGTTTGTTTTTGTCTAATTAATTTACATTATGCACGTGCACAGCTAATGTGACAACATTCATTTTAAATCTTTTCAAACCAATGCAGACAGGTTTTAAATGGTATTACAATATTAGGTGGCTAAGGACAACTTATGCTGCCCTGCAAAATAAGGAAAATTGTTTTGCTTTATTATTTTGAATTTTAACATATCCCTTGAATTTTTAATTGGGAGTGTACCAGAATAAATAATGTTAACCCCTTCATCACCAAGTGATTTTCTATGAAACCACTGGCGGGAAAGTGATATTTTAAAATATAGATTTTCATTAACCCTTTCGCTGCTGAGGCTTTTCACACCTCTGTGCTGAGGTCATTTTTACCGGTTTGCTCATCATGTTTAAACGTGTTTTGAAGGCTTATTTTAGTATATGACCCAGACATATTATATATCGTTCTTTCCGTCAGACTCGGTAGATTCATAATATGTCATTATTATATGTATACGTCATGACCTGTCTGTATATTATAACAAAAAATGCAATAAAATATGTATTTTCAATAATTTACAATGTGTAAAGTGTTTTTTTTTCACATTTTAACATGCGAGCAATTGCGGTTATATTTTGTATGGGGTGCGCTTGTTAAAAAAATTAGAGATGGGGTCTCGTTACATTTTTTTTGGGGGAAAATTACACGATTTTTAACAAACGCACTGCATACAAAAATCGTTAGTGCAGCATCATTGTTCACATTATAATTGAAATGGGAACAATATTGCTGCATTAACGAACCAAAAAAAAGAAAAAAAAATGTTTATTTTTTTTTTATAATTTTTATTTTAAATATATTTTTATTTTTATTTTTAATTTTTATTTTTTTTAAAAAACTTTTTTCACAGTAGTGTTTGGTATCGTTGGAACGGCCATGCTCTGGCCGATCCAACCATACCAAACTTTAACCCCTAGCTGCCACGGATCGGGAGATAGGGAGTTCATTGGAACTCCCTATCTCCACCATTGGTGGCAGTTAGGGGTTAACGCTAGGACTGGCGTCATCGTGCTATGCACGATGACGCCAGTCCTCAGGGGGAGTTCCCGGAAGCTTGGCCGACATCCAAGATGTCGGCCAGCTCCGGGAAAGGATCACGAACCGGCGCTTTTCAGCGCCGATTCGTGATCCGGCTCCCCAGGGGTTAATGCCAGGTACCATTTGGAAGGGCAGGCTGTGCCCTTCCAAATGGTGCCTGGGTTAACCCCTGCAACGCCGCCGATCGGGAGGGAGAGAGGTCCGAAGGACCTCCCCCCCTCCCTTTCAGGCGCCTCCTCCGCACATGCGGGGGGCACCTGAATTAGGTGTCATCGCGCTGCCGCGATGACACCTAATTTCATCGGCGGCGGTTCCGGATGCTGGGCTGACATCAAGGATGTCAGCCCGCACTGGGGGGGCCAGCGATCGGCCGGAACCCGGCCGAACTCTGGCCCCAAAGTGAGGACGCGCTCAGCGCGTCCTCAGCACACCAGGAGCCATGTGGAGGACACGCTGAGCGCGTCCTCCGCATGGAAGTGCTTAATTATATAAAGGGGTTATTCAATAAGAAACTAACTTGCGAGGAATTTCACTGTATGATGCAATTTCGTGGCCGTATGTCTAATCAGTAAGATGTCAATTGGCCAAATATTAGCGAATTAAAACCGCAATACGATGCAGTTCAGCAGAGGAGTAATGGTTAATCTATTCAGAGAATGCCAAACACAACCAAAGTGTCAGTGAAATGCCCTCATTTTTGGTACTTCAGTTCGACATAGGATTCAATGTAAAAAAATATTATTGTTTTTCTGCTTCTTTTTTTTAATTCAACAGTTTATTCTTTTCATTTTCAGCAAACTGACTTTTTATTATTTTTTTGGAACATTTTGCTGTATTTTATTTAGGCATTTTTTAACGGACCGTTTATTATTTTTAAAAGGACCTTTTTTATTATTTCCACACATCTTCATGCATTTTTATTGGTTTAAACACATCAGAATTCCGTTTTACTTTTTTTATGCAGTTCGACAGCGTTCGGCAGTCTGATAGGTGGTCTTCAGCGGCTCCAATATTGGTGCACTTCAGGGGATCCTGCGGTGAATAGTGAATTTACCACAGGGTCGGCGAACTGGAATCGCTGAATTGCACCGAAGTGCTTTGAACCAGAGAGCACTGAAATTTCAGTGCTTTCTGAATAACCCCTATAGTATAAAAAACAGAATATATTTCTACTGTATATTTACTGTAGTAGCCCTATATGACAGGCAGCTATTGCAGCTGTAACTTAGACAGTGTCCCTGCTGTGCAAATAGTTTTACCGCCTCTGGTATCATGCCTGTGGTGCTAAAGCTTTTGGGGAACAGTCTGGACCTCATTAGACCTCATGGCATACTTATATAACTTTTTTTTTTGAGAAAGGATTTTACCAGGAAGGATACATTGAGATTTCTCTCGTTTTCAAGTATGTCCTGGGTGGCGAGTATGTACCGTTAGGTGTCTTGCCCAAGGACACTTACTGGAGAGGGGCTCATCGGGATCAAACCCATGTCTCCACAGGCTCTCTCCACCCAGAGCAGTGATGTTACCTTTACTCCACCCAGCCGTTACTTATATAACTACTTATGTTATGCTATACGCCTACATGAAATAAAGTATTCATTTATTAATAATATGCATTCGGAATAATTTATAATATCTGATAACATAAAACATATAACAAATAAAAACCAATAAGAACAACATCTGTCCAAGAGGCAAAAAACCAACAAAATATCTGCATTTTACATGCGAAAACAAGACAAAAAAAACCTCATACCTGCTCTTAGTCAATCTCATTAGTCTTGGTGTTATAAAGGCCTTTCATACATGTCCGCTTTAGGCTAGGGTCAGACGAACGCATTTTTCACGTCGTCCATTAAAAAGTGCGTTGGAACGAATGGACGTATTTTTTCACGGAATACGCGATAGCGGTCATACGATGCGCATTTTCGTCCGTGATTTTGTACAGATCATCAATAAAACACTTTTTGCGTCTGGACGTTATGTAGGCCGGACATTAGCAGCGTCTGACGTCTCCTAATCACGCACACACGTCGCTAGCGGACGCAGCGCACTCTGTACGTCAGTACTAGCGGTTTCACATTTTGAAAAAATGCGTTTGATTGTCACTTGCATTGCCCGGCCGAACTTTCGTGCGGCAGTACTTCGTATATTGCCCGTCATTGCCCGTCATTTGCTGCTACTACGGCCGTGATAAAGTGCGGCTGCACGCGCGTTCGCACTGTGTTCGTCTGACCCCAGCCTAAACTCTTCTGTCTGTACAGCTCCCACTTTCAGACACAAACCAGAAACTGACACAAGGTGAGGTACCAGTAGACAACTAAATCTTGGAAGGTGCGCAGTCTTGACATTAGTTGCCTTAATACCTGCTGCGAACATAGTTGGTATGTAACGGTTGAAACATAATTGCCATCTCTCCAGAAGTGCACCAAATACTGCACCTTGTTTGAGCTTTTTCATCCTTAATGAGACATTTTTTAGAGACTGCATTCTGTTTATTCCAGTGGGTTTATTCCAGTGGGATACATCATTGGCTTAAAATAATAAAGTCTTGGAATCGCTCATTATTCTCTAGTTGCCGCCACATTTGTCCTGGAACCAGATTCCTTATTTGTTTTCCCCCTATGTTTTTACTTAAAATGGACCAGTCCACTCTCCCTGTCTAACTCACATAGTTAGTTTGGCCCAGCCCACTTCCTCCTTAGCAAAGCCTGCCTTCCTGTCACTATACCACAGAGGCAGTCAGCAAGCATCTATATGTACTGGTGATTGCATCCTGTTTTTACCATCCTCCCATAACAAAGTACACCTGAGAAGCCCTCTCTTCCTACAGGACACCTTTTATTTGCTGTTAATTTCCCAATAAAGTGAAGAAAACACAAAGGAGTGTGTGTGCTTTCATAGGGGATGAGTTAAGCTATCTGACTGCAATCATATCCTGCATGTGACATTCACTTCTTGCATATGACCCTGGGGTTCCAGAATAACTTTAGTGCTCATTAGACAAAGTATAGTAAGCGCAAATGTACAGTAGGCGTCGGTATCAGTGGTGCAGCAAGATAATTTTTATGGCAAAGCTGGAATAAGATGAGAGCCGTTCTCGTTAACAAGTGGGATCATAGTCATTATATTTATGGGATGAGATAGATTTTTTGTTTGTTTCTCAGCTTGGTTTCAATACTTTGTTGTAGTGGTTGTCCTTCTTGTAATCAAAGTTATTGCAGGTTCTCATAACACCTAAAAACATAAGCTAATTGACATTCTATCCTTTGCATTGAAATGAATATTCAGTGCTGAATGACCTTACAACTTTCATAAACCTTTTGTTCAAACTTGTCAACAAATACTGGAAATCTTTAAATTACACATGCAAATCAGTTTATCTTCTTTGAGATGACCTAGCATGTTTGATTCTCTGGAAACACAGAGTAAATATGCAAAATACTATTTTTAAATCCTGTAGTTAATTAGAGATTGCAATTCACATAAACATATTTGCCAAAACAAATATTTTCAAATCATTCTTTATGTATATAATTTGCAAATACCACTTAAGGCAGAATGTGTCCCTAATTTAGTTTGAGCTACTTTTATTTCCCTTTGCCCATATATGGTAATCAAGGGCACAACACAAACTTTGCATTTTAATTGAAACAATTATAGTTGATTGCATTTAAATATTTCATAGTTTGTAGAGACATTGAGAAGTAGCACTGCTTAGAGCATTATTTCAAAATTTTTAATAAACATTTACATTTCTCGATTGGGCAATAGATTGGGAGCTTTGCAGATGGAATGCTTTGCGATGTTGCTTTTCTTGATGATTTACTGTATCCTTTCACTTCTTTTCTGATCGGTTTGACTAGTGTGGCCAAGTGTACACAAATTGACGAGAGAAGAGCCTTCTCTGGTGAATTTAGCTACTCATGTCCCCCAACTACATAAACCAATCAGAGGAGCTCAACTGACGGAGCTCGCTCATTGGCTGAAAGAAACATATAACAAGTAAAACGTTTAGATAGGCCCTCGAGTTTTTAACTAGGAATGCTATCAGGCTCATTAAGCCTGTAGACCCCGAACGTTGCTGACTGCTGGATGTTAAGTAAATCTACACTGGAATGTATTTAATTTTAATGGGTAATTATACACTTAATTTAGTTTGAAGAGATGGGGGGTTAGATCCACAGACATTCTAGGGTTAATAGGGGGGTTGCATTTTTTCATTTAATTGCTTTGGTATTATGTATATATGACCAGAATGCATTATGATTGAGGTACAAAGCTTTGCTTCTATTGGGCACATAGTCCATACAAGTGCTTAGTGCAGGACCGCCATCAGGATTCTCGGGGCCCCTTACTAAACCATTGGTGGGGGCCCTTTCCATTAGTAAACCAATTAAAAATAATTTTGTCTTCTCTTCTCCTTCAGCAAGGGGAATAAACGTGTTCCCTGGTGGAAGAGTGTTCACCTGCACCTTTACCTTGCGCAGACCACACTAATCGGTCCCTAAGTGATGAGTCAGAATGCTCTTCTGGGCACCAGATGCCACGGCCCACCCTGAAATTTGTTGATATCTTGGTGGGTCAGTCCTGGGTGGCATGGATTACCCTTACGTCTGTGGCACTGCACAGGGTTTGGCCAGGGACAACTGGGCCCCTGAACATATCATGGGCTGTCACCCCTGATGGCTGCCCTGGCTTAGTGAATTCTACCCATAGTACCAGTAGTTTATTCCTGGGTGGCATGGCATTTTCTTAAAATAAAAAAACATTATATATGTGTTTATATAATTTCTGATAAGGGGTTTAGTATAGAGTTTTTTGAGGTTTGTCCCATCTTGTCCCCTCTGATTTCCTTTTGTGTAATAATGTGCTTCTGGCTAAGTTCAGTGTAGCTTTGGTTATATTGTATAACATTCATGAGATATTATTTGCATCAGTCTTTCACTTTCACGCCTCACACCTCAGAGGGTGTTTGTGTCTTGCAACGCTAAAACCAAATTGTAGTTGACAGCAAAGTCCGTGACAGGGTCTCCAGAGACTCATTAAATACACATAAGACTAAAGTACTGAAAGATTGTGTCCAGTGGTATAATTTCACCATTTAACATTTACATTTAATTTAGCACATTATTATAAACTCATGGATTAACATGACCGCATTTTTGAAGCATTTTTGCTTTTTAGGTCACAGCTTATTTTTCCATATGGTCTGTACCCAGGAGAGGGAATGTACACTAGTTCGGATGCTTCATGATCATATCCAGTTCTTTAAATATTTATACTTTTCAAGCATCTTGCTAACCATATGCTGCTTCATATGTTGGTAAAATTAGTAAAGCTTATTCTTTAATCATGTAAGAGAATTTTTTTGAGATATACTATTCATTTGAAGTTGAACATTAAACATTACAATTTTTATATGACTATACATAGATTATATGCATTAACCCACATTAGGTCTTGTGATACTGTTACATAATTACATAGTTACATAGGCTGAAAAAAGACATGTGTCCATCGGGTTCAGGCTCTCACACATCGCCTACTACTGTTGATCCAAAAGAAGGCAAAAAACCCAGTCTGTACTGTATTATGATTTAATGTAACATTTTTTCGTCACTGGGAAAAATTAACAGTGAATTGACTTTTGTGATTCCACACTGTTACTGTTAGCTGCCACTGTGCAAAACAGCTTTATTTCTGCAGCAAGAACTAATTTCAGCTTCATAAAGGTTGCATATGATTGAGCTCCATTATAGTCATGGTATAATAGTTAAAAACCTATGGAAATAACCAGAGGTGTAACTAGAAACCTCAGGGCCCAGGTGTGGAAATCCATGAAGGCCCCACCCTTGGCAAAAACATATCCCACCCCCCACCCCCGTTATCCCCATGCACTGGACCCCTCCAGGTCCACAATGTCGACTCCAGACAATCAGTGTCCCATGTTTTTCCAGGTCCACTACGACCACTTCAGTCCATCCCATTTTTAATGTAATGTGCGCTATGTATATCTCAGAGCTCCACAGCAATAAAACTCACACTATTGTGTATGAGTGAATAATAGGTGAGGCCCTGGTCATTGCCAAGACGCCCAGGTTAGCCCGCTGCCAGCTGTGTGTGGGCCCCCCTGAACTTAGGGGCTCGTTACAGTGGCACTCTCTGCACCCCTGGTAGTTATGCCCCTGGAAATAACACTTGTTTGGATAGGTTTCAAAAATGAATAAAATGTTTACTATGTGATATTACAAAAAGTAATATAAATAAATATTATGAAGTAATATAAAGAAATAAAAACACTCAAGACATAAAAGGAAATGTTACAGATAATAATTTATGCCTCAGCTTGAGAATTCGGTAACTTTGTCAAATTAGAATGAGTGAAAATTATTTTTCATGTTGTGCCCGACAACAACAGATATAAATGTTTACCTCAACATGGACCCAACTGTGCCTGGTAATTAGAAAGAAAGAGGAACAGATAGGCCTCTTTCTTTTTCATTTTCTTTCTTTCTCCCCCTTCTATCTCTCACTTCTCTTCTCTCTCTCTCTTCTCTCTCTCTTCTTCTCTTCTCATCTCTCTCTCTTCTTCTCTTCTCTCTCTCTCTCTCTTCTCTCTCTCTTCTCTTCTCTCTCTCTCTCTCTTCTCTCTCTCTTCTTCTCTTCTCTCTCTTCTCTTCTCTTCTCTTCTCTTCTCTCTCTCTTCTCTTCTCTTCTCTTCTCTCTCTCTTCTTCTCTCCTCATCTCTCTCTCTTCTTCTCTTCTCTATTTGTCTTCTCCTCTTTCTCTCTCTTTCTCTCTCTGGTGTGAGTTTCAACGTGCATTTCTATTTCCCTGCCCAATGAGCCATTTATGAACACTGTTTGAGCACGTACAATATTTTCTAGTATCGGTATACGGATAGTAGAAGAAGGAGACTGAATTGAAATGCTAAAGCAGTTGTTTTGATTGTTGTATATAGCCTCAAGTACTGATAACTGAATGAATATTGTAGCGGGATTAATATTCCAGTAAACCCTTAAATAAAAATGCTGTACCAAAAAAGGGCCAAAATGCAGCCATAAATTATGTAAATATTGGCGATCGAGCTCAATTAAACAGAGTCCAATTTTACAGTACCTGCATTTGAAGGCTTTTTTGTCTTTAACACCTATGTATATGTCTGTCTTCCTGTCCAATGTACAACTCTACCATCATGCAAATTAATCTCTGATAAGAAAGGTAACGATTGGCAGTTCTTTCATAATGTAAGCAATCACAGCTTGTCTGCTAATTACATCTGAACTATTGTGTAACCCTTTGTAAGTTTTATGAATATCTGTGATCTGTATTGTGGAACTGATTTTTATTTGGATGAAATTCATTCACAAATACAAATTATCCTATACTGTGATCATTAATTGCGATGTGGCTATATATCTGATTTATGTGAAGTTGATTAATTCAGCTTTGTTTACACTACATGCATATGTTTCTGTCCTTCTTTTCCAGGGTGTGTTACTCTCTGTCAAGGCAGATACATTGTAAGAGTTAAAATGAATTCAGGTTAGGTGATGACAGCTAGCTGCCAGTATGATTGATATAGGTGTATTCTTTCCATGAATGATTGTGTCCCTTTGCTTATTTAGGTATAGGTGTCAGATCTAGAAAATGATATATTCTTCGGAAGTGCAATTGCTTTGTCCAGTGTGTTTTTGAATTTGTGAAGCAGCAAAACAAGGAGTGTGTCATAATAGCGTTTTGTAATCAATTAATTTAACAAGTTACACCTAACAGCTTGAATCCAGTGAGTCACAGTACTGCTACATACAATATCTTTTCTCATAGTTATTCAAAACTTCAGACTGTACAGCAGACTGACCTTCCTGACACGCTGAAGAATAGTAATAATTGGAAGGAATAGAAACCTGAGGATACTTTTAAAAAAATAACCTAATGTCATAATGTAGTTCATCTGAATTTGCTTAAATATTTCTATATCTACTTTGTGTAGGAGTTGTTTTCTAATGCGAACAGATGGAATATGACAGAGAAAGGATAATGAGCTTTTATTCCGCTCAGGTGGACATTTAATAATATTTTCTTCACATTTTCCATTGATTTCCCTTTGACTCCTGTTCAAGCTTCTCAGAATGTCTTTAAATTTAAATGAAAAACACTTTGGGGATGTGAAGACCTGCCTGTCACAAGGGGTGATATTGACACCTAATTACAATCCCCGATGGACGAAATCACAAGGCACATAGGGCTCCAGACAGAGAACTGCAACATGATTTCCTGCCATGTGTGGTAGTGCACATATCATCTTCTGGAACGCTCTTCCTCGTACTGTCAGACCTTCCCCTAGTTTCCCCTCCTTCAAACTGTCCCTTAAGACATTCCTATTCAGGCAAGCCTACCACCCAACTCACTAATACTCCTCACTGCCCCAACCGGTCCATCACTCTCACCTTGCAGTCCATCACTCTCACCTTGCAGTCCGTCACTCTCACCTTGCAGTCCTCTCCTCCTGTTTCCATCCCCAACCCTTCTAGATTGTGAGTTCCCACGGGAATAGGGACTTTGTTTCCTCCTGTAATGGTTTATCAAATGTTGTTCAGTCTTATTGTATTGTAACCCTGTCTATATTGTGCCCATTGTTCAGCGCTGCAGAATATGCTGGCGCTATATAAAATAGAGAATAATAATAAATATATATATATATTATATGGAAGGCATTTGGTGTAGGTGCAGTTAGTCCATGTCCTGTTTTGCGACTTTACTGTAAGCACAAGATCTGAGCTGCAAGCAGAATATAAATACTTACCTTAAAATTTTATGTTCTTTATCTTGACCATATATTAAAAAAAAACAAATTGTGTAGATGAAGGATTAAACTGTGGACAAGCAGGACCAGTTCATCCAACCAGCTCCCCCCTCTGCGCACGACAATGATTACAAATGAAGTGCATTATTGTATGAGAGTATAATTGGGAATGTATGTTGACTAAGTTTGTTACTTCCCTGTGGGATCTGCTTTTGCATTGTTTGCCTGTGGCTGTTCTTCTAGCAGGACGCAACCTAGGGTAGGCTGGAAGGTTCTTGTTAAAGTCCTAGATAATCTAAACCTGAACATCAGCATATCATGCTAGAAACATATGATAATTGCTGTCATATTTTGACATAATTATAAAAGGTCTTAATTTCTGTAATATGATATAATAAAGCAGTGATATTTTAATTGGGGTAAATGTAATCCATTTTTGTATTGTATACAATCTCCACAATAGTAAATTGTTTGGAATACTTTTTTGCAGAAATATTACCATGGGAAATATCCATACAAATCTCTGAATTGGGTTAAAGGTATAATATTCAGATCCCAGCATTCGTAGAGCTTCCTGATAAGCAGTAAAGACAGTCATGTTGAAGTGAGGACTATTATAATCACTCTATGTGTAAATAAAACATGGTAACAAGGGACTAAGGAATACAAAGAACACTTCGATGAATATCCCAAATCCAAGTTAATTCACCCAGAAACAAAATACATTTACTACACAATCTTCCTTTATTAAAGGGATATTCTATTGCACTACTACTAAGAGTCTAATGATTGGAAAAATTTGTAAGGACTTGTCAAATAGTGACACTTATTACTCTGTCACGGTGCCCCTCTCACCTGCGTGCTCCAGTGCGGCTCGATCCCAGGTCAGGGTCGAGGTCTCACCCCTGCACATGGCCTCCCTCCTGCTCTTCATCCCCGAAGTTTGGCACAGTATTTCCCAGCATCACGGAGGATTCCAGGTGCCCAGACCGCTCCACAGGGCCAAAGCCTTCGGCACGTCCTGACCTTCTTCTGCTCTGCCCTCCACATGACAGGGGAGCTGTGTGTGAGCGCAAGTGCGCTCCTTAAAGGGACAGGCACCGGATCAATTACTGTGCTATGTGAAACACATTTGACTAGTATATTCGTTTCCGCTGCTCTCTGTTATCCTGACCATTGGCTCGTGTACCCGACTACGCAGCTCTCTATTATCCTGACCACTGGCTCGTATACTGGTCTATTCTGCCGTGTCTCCTCTGAACTTTCTTCCTGTTCTCTGCACCCTGGGGTCCTGTGTCCGTCCTCCGGTTCCCTCCACACCGTGACACCTTCTAAGTTGAATACCCTACATTTTAAATTTTTGTCTTGCTACCTTCTTTCTATGTAAGATGATTTCAATCCCCTCCATGTTGTTCCTCAGGACTGAAAACATCTGCAGAAACTCCCACCACCCTGATGTGAACAAGAGAGAGAAGAATCAGTGCTGAGTCCCACCAGCCGCGCTGCTGGAGAACCAGGATTGAACTCATTGTTCTCCCCAGATAAGTAGATGGTTTAAATTGCTAAAATGCTCATTTAACCAGACTGGATTTACTTACTGGTTTTGGAGGGTTGGCTTTGGCATTGGCCACTACTGGACACCAGCCGAGGAGTGGAAGGGTCAAGGACAAAGAGGTCACTTAGACCATTCAATTTGAATTGAATGGTAACATTGTCTCGAGTGTCTCTTTAACAAGTTGTCTTTGGTTGTGTAGTAACTTCAGTATAAACCACCAGCTTGGTACAGGAGCCACTGTCTTGCATTATGAAATATGTGATGTGACAGACGCAATTCTGGGTTTGAACTTTAATGATATCAAGTACAAATAAGAGTCGACATTTTTCATGTTATAATTATAATGAAAATGTTTTACATGTCAAATAATTCCATGAGATATATATCCGGGGATCTAATTACTTTCCAAATATATCAAACCTACAATTATGAAAGTCTAAATGTGTTTCCATAATATAATTAATACTAGAACAATGATATAAAGTAAAATTGAATAGGGAGGAATATTTGCTGCAATGACAGCCGATTATTCAAAGCTTTCTGCCATTTAATAACGCATGTGCATGATTACCTTTTGCCGGAACTTTGCAATGCATTAGATTTCCTGCGCTGACACAAATTGGCATCAAACAGACACTGGAAGGGTTGTTCAAAGGGCACCGAATTTGCCATCAAATACTGGTGAATTGACAGCGAAATACAGTGCAGTTCTCCACGGGTCGCCACAATTCGGAGATCTTCGGCAGCATTGAAATTGTCCCATAGAGAAGTAATGGTTGATCTTTTCAGAGAACGCCGAACTGCCCAGCAATTTCAGTGAAATACCTGATAAATGATGATTCAGTTCGACAGGTTTAAGGCTAATGTCAGACGAACGCAGTCTGAGCGTACTCTGCGTGGGTGCATAACGGACAGACGTACTGACGGAAGATACTATAGACACCACACGATCCATTTTTCTTGACGGACGTAGAAAAAAAAGGGAACTATGGGAAATAAAAATATGAAAAATGATAAAAATTTGAAAAGGATATGAAAAGCCATTGTGTGCGTCAAGGTGCTGGACGTCGCAAATGCGCTGCATCTGACACCTCATCATTCACACAGAACGCTAAGTGGACGTGGCGCACTCTGTCCTTCCATCTAGCGGTTTTACGTTCTTGCCTAACTTGTGTCCGTTTGCCACGTGCGTTGTGTGTGCGCAGTTTGGTGCGGACGCACTTCGTATGTGGGCAAAGGCGACTCTACGGAGGGCAGGGGGGCAATTGCCCCCCCCTAGGTTATTCCTTGCCCCCCCATGTGCCCCCACCAAAAATCAGCATCCAGCTTCCCGCACTTCTTCGGATCTCCGTCCCTGTGCATCGTATATGGACGTATATGTGTCATTAGAAAGGGCAAATTCTGGCCTTTCCAATGATATCCAACATGACCATATTTAGTGTGAAGTAAAAGTCATAAAACATTAAATAAAAACGTGCACTTAAACATTTTCACAGGGTTTCACAGTAGTGTAATGGTTAATGTTCAGACTATACATTACATTGTGTATTACATTAGTTTTTGCCTTGGCTTAGTTGTACATTAAGGGTTAATGGGTAGGCTTCTTCCCTTACAGTATACATTTGTTTTTCCTTGATTAATGGCATTTTAGGGGTTAATGAGTAGGCTAAATGCAACAATGTTTATTAATTTTATTGTATTTCCCTGGGTTTATGGCATTTCAGGGGTTATTATGGTAGTTAGAATCTAAAGGGTCTAATCATCTTTAGATCCTCTGCTTTTCGTCACATTTCGGGGAATTCATTTTGCCAAAAATATGGTGAATTCCCTATTAGTGAATGGTCACTGTAATTTGCTAATATTGGAGTCGCTGAAGCAGCTAAAGGACATTCAGCGAAAACTGCCGAATTGCAGCAAATAAAATATTGAATTTAAGTATTAAGTGAGTACAACAAAAAGGCATCATTGCATCACATTACTCTGGGGTTTTGGAATCCTATCAGTGGCGTCACTAGGGTTGGTGTCACCTGGTGCGGTAACTTATGGTGTCACCCCCCCCCCCGAGTTTTACGGATTTTTTTTTTAACTACTCTTACTCCTAAATCAGTACTCCCATATAACACTGAATGCTCATACACACAGCGCACATTACTGTGAGGTTTATTGCTGTGGAGCTCTCTCATATGCTCACACAAATTTTTGCTAACTGCCAGCAAATACGGTGCCTGTTCGAAGGCAGTGAAAGCACACATGGATATATATTGCCCCCAGCAGCTCTGGATATATTGCCCCAGCTCACATATGGATATATTGCCCCAGTTCACAATTATATATTGCCCCCAGCAGCTCACCAATGGATATATATTGCCCCAGCTCACATATGGATATATTGCGCCTCAGCTCACATATGGATATATTGCGCCTCAGCTCACACATGGATATATTGCCCCAGACCAGCTCACACATGGATATATTGCCACAGACCAGCTCACACATGGATATTGCCCCAGCTCTCATGGATACTGCCCCCAGCACACATGGATACTGCCCCCAGCACACATGGATATGCCCCAGCTCTCATGGATATGCCCCAGCAGCTCTCATGGATATGCCCCAGCAGCTCTCATGGATATGCCCCAGCAGCTCTCATGGTTATTGCCCCAGCTCCTCTCATGGATATTGCCCCAGGTCCTCTGATGGATATTGCCCCAGCTCCTCTCATGGATACTGCCCAGCTCCTCTCATGGATATAATGCCCCAGCTCCTCTCATGGATATACTGCCCCAGCTCCTCTCATGGATATACTGCCCCAGCGCTCTCATGGATAATGCCCCAGCTCCTCTCATGGCTATGCCCCAGCTCCTCTCATTGATATTGCCCCAGCTCATGGATATGCCCCAGCTCATGGATAATGCCCCCAGCTTATGGATATGCCCCAGCTCATGGATAATGCCCCAGCTCATGGATATGCCCCAGCTCATGGATACTGCCCCAGCTCATGGATACTGCCCCAGCTCATGGATTTGCCCCAGATCATGGATACTGCCCCAGCACATGGATATACTGCCCCAGCTCATGGATATACTGGCCCAGCTCATGGATACTGCCCCAGCAGCTCATGGATATGCCCCAGCTCATGGATAATGGCCCCAGCTCATGGATATTGCCCCAGCTCATGAATATTGCCCCAGCTCATGGATATACTGCCCCAGCTCATGGATACTGCCCCAGCTCATGGATTTGCTACAGCTCATGGATACTGCCCCAGCTCATGGATATGCCCCAGCTCATGGATACTGCCCCCAGCTCATGGATATGCCCAGCTCATGGATATGCCCCAGCTCATGGATACATATGCCCCAGCAGGCCCAGCTCATGGATATGCCCCAGCTCATGGATATGCCCCAGCTCATGGATACATATGCCCCAGCAGGCCCAGCTCATGGATACTGCCCCAGCTCATGGATATGCCCCAGCTCATGAATACTGCCCCAGCTCATGGATATGCCCCAGCTCATGGATACATATGCCCCAGCTCATGGATATGCCCCAGCACATGGATACTGCCCCAGCTCATGGATACATATGCCCCAGCTCATGGATATGCCCCACCACATGGATACTGCCCCAGCTCATGGATATGCCCCAGCACATGGATACTGCCCCAGCTCATGGATACATATGCCCCAGCTCATGGATATGCCCCAGCTCATGGATTTGCCCCAGCTCATGGATTTGCCCCAGCTCATGGATACATATGCCCCAGCTCATGGATATGCCCCAGCACATGGATACTGCCCCAGATCATGGATATGCCCCAGCACATGGATACTGCCCCAGCTCATGGATACATATGCCCCAGCTCATGGATATGCCCCAGCAGATGGATATGCCCCAGCAGATGGATATGCCCCAGCAGCTCATGGATAATGGCCCCAGCTCACCTCCTGCACCGCGTGTTCGCTCCCTCTGAGCGTCCGGTGGCGTGCAGCTTGGGCGCTCGCCTGGGGGAGCCACGTGACCAGCCGCGATTGGCTGGTGACGCGTTTCCCCCAGGCGAGCGCCGAAGCTGCACAGCTTCGGACGCTCACAGGGAGTGAACACGCGGCACAGGGTGAGACACCCGCCCTTAGGGTGACGGTGTCACCCTAAAGGCGGGTGTCACCTGGTGCGGGCCGCACCCCACGTAGCGACGCCCCTGAATCTTATTTATATGTACACGTGATTTATATATACTTATTTAGGGCACTATTACCTGGTGTGAGCTAATCATAGCATCAGCATGGTTTTGGGTTAGCGCCAGGTTAATTGAGTCTAGCACCAGACCAACAGATCGTTTGCCTCCCGCTTCAAATGGGAAAAATCACTTAGCGCGTTGCTATTAGCGATTTGTTGCGCGAGCTTACTGTACTTTCCGTGTCCTTTACTTAACACGGGGAGCGCTAGAGATCTCTAGCGCTTTTGCAGCTAACAGATCACTTGGTGCCAGCGCTAATTTTTTGAGGGACGCTAATTGCAACATTTTACCTACTGCTCAACCCTGGTGCTAACTCCAAAAAGACAGAACAAACAGGTCATCGCCCAAAATTAACAGGCAATTGAAAGGAATGCAGCACAGGTGTTCTCTTGGCCCCATACACCATAGTAATGGATCTGGTCAGCAATGTCACTGCTGTCGCTGTTAGCTGCATTAAGATATATGTATCCTTTATTCACATATATCCTCATTTTAAACATTTTATGCTGGGGGTTATTCATAGTATGTAAGCAGTTGATTATTAGGGTGACCGTGTGGACTTGTTTAAAGGGACACGTGACTAAGTCTTGCCCTGAAATATGTATTATTTATATGCTGCAGCAGGGAAGTTATTATGGCTCACCTGGCCTTCCTTTTCGATCTATTAAATGCAGTGTAATGATTATACATGCTCTTGGGTGGCATTTATCATGCAATGCCCTTCAGCCTTAATATATGTGTGCATCAAAACATGGATGATACGACCACCTTGGAGAAATTTAATAATTCAGGGGTGTGAGGTTATTCACTGGATGTGTTCATATTCAAGCTTGTGAGGGCAGGGAATAGGTATGGGATAATTTTTCTGGTTTGGCTATTTTGACCAAGAATTTTCCATTCTCCAGTCATTCTCCTGCTTTTCACCTCTCTGTGAATGACCCTGTAAGTTTTAGCGACTCGCGCAAAATTTTTCCTTTAGTGATGGTGTTTTAGCTCACACCAGGTGATAGGGCCCTTAGTTTTATTCAGTGGTGTGATTTAGTGGTGAAAATTATTAGTGCCCCCCCCCAGTTTTGGCTGCTGTATCTTATGTGCCCCCCCTAAATATTGTTCCTAGAGTCGCCACTGTGTGTGGGTCTCTATTGATCATGATTCTATGCTACGACGGACGTTAAACTGTGCGGCGACATGGACGTGATCACTGCGTTCGTCTGACATGGGCATAAACAGGTGAATCCCATAGGTTTCAAGGTAAAAAATCTATATATAAAAAAAATATTTTTATTTATCTATTTTTTGACAAAATGTTTGGATTTTTTTGGGGGGGGATTTTTCAGGCAAAATTTTTGATTCCCTTTTTTTTAATAGCTGTTTTTTATTCTGTAACAGACCTTTTTTATTATTTCCACAAATTTTCATGCATTTTTATTTTTATTAAACAACTTTTTACAGAATAGCAGAGTTCAACAGGTTTAAACAGATTTTTTGCAGCGTTCAGCGGCGGTCTTCGGTGGCTTCACGTTCGATGCACTTCGGGAACCCTGCGGTGAATAGTGAATTTGCCACAGTGACAGCAAACTGTAATCGCAGAAGCACCCCGAACAAGAAAGCTTTCTGGATAACCCTCTGGATTGTCTTCTGCTTGTGGTGATTGTCATTGCTTATGGCAGTAATGCATGGCATAAAATGACTTGCACTGGAACTAGGTTACTGGAAGTGGTAATTTATTGAGCTAGCGCCAGCTGGGCTCGGGCCCTGGATCTGATACTTGCAGCTTTCTATTTCACATTATCCACCACGTTGCATATATTTATTGCGGGAGTTTTATTGTTAGGTTATAACCCAGGTTTTTGTTCTTTAGACACCGTGATGGATTATTCAGTATGAGGACATTTTCTGCCTCATGGTTCATGTTCCTCGCACATCTGTAGACACCATGACCAATATGACCCATAGGTTTTAGTTTTCTTAAATGGCCATTGAAGTGTTAAACCCATGTGCCACGTCACGTCACCTCTTTCAAGGTGGGTCCTAACCTATTGTAACCAAAAATTACTTGCCAGCAACTGCATATCCTCCTGCTGCTCAGCAGCCAAAAGACAAAATGGTGGGTTTATATTTATATCCTCACCATGACATTTCCACTTTGGGATTGAAAAAGAAAACACGGAAAGGGACAGCAGCAAAAAATGAGCTGGCTTGGAATACAACAAAATATACAAACATGTTTACAACAAAGGTTGCACGAAGGTGCTGAAAATTAAAGGGTGGGCTAACCCATTGTTTAATATACTGTATTTCTAAAATAACCTTTGTCATGAAACAGCCATTTGAAAATTATGGGCTAGAGTACGAAGTTAAGGTTAAAATGGGGACACTAACGGGGAAAATCTAGTCTGCAAGTTTCTCTGTAGTGTCCCAGTTTTTAGAATTAAATTCCAGTGCAGGCGCTAATTCAGCTCCTTCCCCGGGAATACAGCGATACCCACGGTGATTCTCGCAGTAGTGCCTCCACGCTGCCGCCGCGAGTATCACCTCCTGGAGCTAGGACTCCATGGAGGGCTGCGCGATCTTGCTCTGATGAGATTGTGCAGCGCCGCATAGTGACCACAGAGGGAGATTGGGAGCTAGTTGTCTCCAGTCTCACTCTGCTCGCGACCAGGAGAAGCAACGGATCGGGCCACTGTTCTCGCCGCTGATGAGAGGGGAGTATCATTTTTATTGGGGGTGGGAATTTTAGGGGGTGCTAAATGATTCTGCAAAAGCGGAAACGGTTAGCACCAGCTTTCTAGCGTTGGTAAAACTTTGTTTATTCCATTGGTGAGGTAATTAGCGCTAGGACTTTGTAATACCTTACTTATCCTAATGCGAATTAATGATTGCGCTCCCCATGTTAAGTATAGGGTGCGCAAAGTATAGTAAGCTCGCGCAATGACCGATGTGCCAACGGATTTTTCACGAGTTTAGCATCAGGAAGGTAATGACGTTAACACAAACTCATCCTAATGCTAGTGGTAGAGCAAACTATTTAATTTAGCCTTATGGCTTTTATTGTGAATTAATCTAATTTTACCACATAATGATAATACTTTATCCCTCTATTAATTAATAATAATATACTCAAGGGATATTCCCAGATGACTTAGAACTTCCATATACATTTCAAAGCTAAGCAGAAAAGAAATAAAGCTAAATAAGCAGAGACATAGGGAAACCCTGCCAGCAGCAATTTTTTTTTTACAGCGTGCATAATCTCACTCAGACAAAAAAAATAAAAAAATACAGAGCGCTGGACTTTAAAATGGTTTCTAAGGATTCATAAAACACCAAATTTAGGAGCGACTGATGGGGATTTGGTTACAAAATATGACCATACATTGCATAAGCCTGCCACAATATGAACGTACCTCATCCTTATTCTTCCTAACCTAATGCCTGCCCTTATGAGGTTAACCTACTTACTTGGGCCATAAATCCTCATGCGGTTCCCAGCAGTTCAAGGTCAAATAGATCTTGCAAAGAGGCAGCTGTGAAAAAGGAGAGGGTTAGGACAGGGAATGAGTTCCGTTCCTCCTTCAGGTTAGATGGGTAAACCCAGGGGTCAAGTCCTAAAAAAAGAAGTGTGGGAACCGACCAAGTTTTCTGTCCCCCAATTATAAGTTATTATCTCGCACTTAACACAAATGCACTCAAATCTGGTATGTTTATTTATATATATGGAATTTAGCAAGCATATATGATAGATCATTTATTTATTGTAACATAACAGGGAAATATATGCTTGATATAATTTTATATATGTTCTACCTAGATAGGGATTTACAGTGGCAAGAAAAAGTATGTGAACCCTTTGGGATTACGTGGAGTTTTGCATGAATTGGTCATAAAATGTGCTCTGATCTTCATCTAAGTCACAACAATTTGAAAAACACAGTCTGCTTAAAATAATACAACACAAACATTATATGTTTTCATGTGTTTATTGAACATAACATGTAAACATTCACAGTGCAGGGTGGAAAAAGTATGTGAACCGCTAGCCTAATGACTTCTCCAAGAGCTAATTGGAGCCAGGAGTGAGCCAACCTTGAGTCCAATCAGTGTGATATTATTGGATGTGTTGCTGAAAGCTGTCCTGCCCTTTAAAAACACACACCAGTTTTGGGTTTTACTGGTTTCAAGAAGCACTGCCTGATGTGAACCATGCCTCGCAGAAAAGAGCTCTCAGACGACCTACGATCAAGAATTGTTGACTTGCATGAAGCTGGAAAGGGTTACAAAAGTATCTCCAAAAGCCTTGATGTTCATGTGTCCACGGTAAGACAGACTGTATACAAATGGAGAAAGTTCAGCACTGTTGCTACTTTCCATAGGCGTGGTTGTCCTTTAAAGATGACTGCAAGAGCACAGCGCAGAATGCCTAATGAGGTAAAGAAGAATCCTAGAGTGTCAGCTAAAGACTCACAGAAATCTCTGGCACATGCTAACATTTTTGTTGACACATCTACAATAAGGAAAACATTAAACAAGAATGGAGTACATGGGAGGACACCACGGAGGAAGCCATTGCTGTCCAAAAAGAATATTGCAGCACGTTTGAAGTTTGCAAAAGAGCACCTGGATGTTCCACAGCACTACTGGCAAAATATTCTGTGGACAGATGAACCCAAAATTGAGTCGTTTGGAAAACACACAACACTATGTGTGGAGAAAAAAAGGCACAGCACACCAAAATCAAAACCTCATGCCCACTGTAAAACATGGCAGAGGGAGCATCATGGTTTGGGGCTGCTTTGCTGCCTCAGGGCCTGGACGGATTGTTGTCATTGATGGAAAAATTAATTCCAGAGTTTATCAAGACATTTTGCAGGAAAACGTAAGACCATCTGTCCGCCAACTGAAGCTCCGCAGAGGATGGGTGATGCAACAGGACAATGACCCAAAGCATACAAGTAATTCAACAAAAGAATGGCTTCAAAAAAACAAAATACGCCTTCTGGAGTGGCCCAGTCAGAGTCCTGACCTCAACCCGATTGAAATGCTGTGGCATGACCTTAAAAGAGCGATTCACACCAGACATCCCAAGAATATTGCTACACTGAAACAGTTTTGTGAAGAGGAGTGGTCCAAAATTACTCCAGATCATTGTGCAGGTCTGATCTGCAACTACAGGAAACGTTTGGTTGAGGTTATTGCTGCCAAAGAAGGGTCAACCAGTTATTAAGTCCAAAGGTTCACATACTTTTTCCACCCTGCACTGTGAATGTTTACATGTTCTGTTCAATAAAAACATGAAAACATATAATGTTTGTGTTGTATTATTTTAAGCAGACTGTGTTTGTCAAATTGTTGTGACTTAGATGAAGATCAGAGCACATTTTATGACCAATTCATGCAAAACTCCACGTAATTCCAAAGGGTTCACATACATTTTCTTGCCACTGTAGTTGTTTACTGGCATATTATCCCAGGTTCTCTCTAAATATATGATGGAACACCTGAATACAAACCTCATCGTGTATGGGACCAAAAGGAACTCGGTTCACTCTTCAAAAATAGTGTGAGAACTGCGATCCCCTGAACTTGATCCCACAATTTACGTCCCTTTGGCTACGCAATTTGAACACCAGCAGCAGCTGCCCAATTATTTATGGGGAAAAAAAATATCTTTATTTTTAATGGAGATTTCCTTTAACCCTTTCGCTGCTGAGGCATTTCCCGCCTCTGTGCTGAGGTCATTTTTACCGGTTTTGCTCATCATGTTTAAACGTGTTTTGAAGGCTTATTTTAGTATATGACCCAGACATATTATATATCGTTCTTTCCGTCAGACTCGGCAGATTCATAATATGTCATTATTATATGTATACGTCATGACCTGTCTGTATATTATAACAAAAGATGCAATAAAATATGAATTTTCAATAATTTACAACGTGTAAAGTGTTTTTTTTCACATTTTAACATGCGAGCAATTGCGGTTATATTTTGTATGGGGTGCGCTTGTTAAAAAAATTAGAGATGGGGTCTCGTTACATTTTTTTTGGGGAAAATTACGCGATTTTTAACAAACGCACCGCATACAAAAATCGTTAGTGCAGCATCATTGTTCACATTATAATTGAAATGGGAACAATATTGCTGCATTAACGAACCAAAAAAAATAAAAAAAACTTGTTTTTTTTTTTAGAATTTTTTTTAAAATATTTTTTTATTTTTATTTTTTTTAAAAAAACTTTTTCATAGTCATGTTTGGTATTGTTGGAACGGCCATGCTCTGGCCGATCCAACAATATCAAACATTAACCCCTAACTGCCACGGATCGGAGATAAGGGGTTCATTGGAACCCCCTATCTCCACCATTGGTGGCAGTTAGGGGTTAACTCCAGGACTGGCGTCATCGTGCATAGATGCACGATGATGTCAGTCCTCAGCGGGCATTCCCGGAAGCTTGGCCGACTTCCAAGATGTCGGCCAGCTCCGGGAAAGGATCACGAACCGGCGCTTTTCGGCGCCGATTCGTGATCCGGGCCTGTGCTGTTACAGTTATCCATTTAGATGGGGATTTATATTGTATAGATAGTCTTATGCTGCCTTATGCTGCCACCTAGTGGTCTTTCTGTATTGTACATGCTTTCCTTCTTTTTTCCCTCGCTTTATGATGATGCACTTCCTGTGTGTGTTTAGTTCCACCCTTCCTTCTTGTAAGAGCTGCAGCATGGTGTAGTTATCCAGCAGCACATGTATATTCATTTGCAAGCTAGGACAGCATCATCTTTTGACCGCAAAGAACATCTCATTCCATCATCTGCTGTACCCTGTGATCTGCTGTAACCTGATATATGGAATAAAGCAAGTCGTGGAAATAAACGGTGTTCTGGTGAGTTCAGCTATCTGATAAAGATTGTCCTCGGTGATTGCATCTACTTATACAGGCCAGGCATAGAGGTCTCTGCAAGGGATAAATCGCTATACAACGATCGGAGTCAGAATAGTCAAAAGATGGGTAGAATCCTACAGACTGCTATTACATATGTGTGTGCTTAATCTGCAATCAAGCTCAATGCCATCGGCCATCTTGGGAAGCACATGTGTGTGTGTTTAATCTGCAATCAAGCTCAGTGCCATCAGCCATCTTGGGGAAGCACATGATCGCACAAGCTTACTGCATCTCACTTATACTGCATCTGACTGAATATTGAAAACGGTTTCTCTGCATTTAACTGTGTTACCTGCCTGTCTAAGCTGCCGTTCATCTTTTTAAAGAGACAGTACTATTTTTGCAAAAACGTATAAAATGTCCAGACAAGGTTCTGTGCACTCTATTATGGCTGAACCGACGCAGATTCATCATGTCCCTGAACCTGCAGACGTACAAGGAGCAGATTCTGCAGAGTTTGTCGAACAGAGTGTAAAACCCAAACGCACAATAAAACCGACACAGAAACTCAGAGAAAACTATGAATGCACTAGAGATGAGCTCTCCAGCAATCTGTCTGACCTGTGGGACAGAACTTCACAATGCATGTCAGTTTTACCACATTTTAACAATCACCCAGCTGAATTAAGAGACTCTATAGATCGTCTGTCTGCTGCATATAAACGTTACCAGAGGCTGTCAGAAAAATACACAGACTTCTTGCAGGACTCTAATATGGAAGACTTTTCAGCAGAACTGACCAAGACTGATGCACTAAACCAACAAAGAGACCTCCTAGTGCAAGTTGCCAAAGAAAGGGCAGAATTCCGCATTGCTCAACTGCAAGAGACCAGATCGCACAGATCCACATCAACCAAGCACACTGCACATTCTTCCAGATCCTCTCGCTCCAGACATTCAACGTTAAGCGACAAGCTAATAGAGGCCCGCGCTGATGCGGAGTCAAAGAAAGTGCAAGGCTCCTTTGCTAAAAAACAAGCAGAGTTAGAAGCTCACAGCAAAGCCCGCCAAGCAGAGTTAGAAGCTCACAGCAAAGCCCGCCAAGCAGAGTTAGAAGCCCGCCAAGCAGAGTTAGAAGCAGAGACGGAATCCCAAATCAAGATTCTGCAAATGGAAAAGGAGGAAGCAGCTGCCGTAGCGAGGCTGAAGGTCCTCGAAGAAGCAATGGGACAAAGTACTAATGCAGACTGCCCTATCCCAGCAGAACTGGAAGACCCAGTCGAACGCACTAGCAAATACGTTTTACAGCATAACATTTGCAACAATACACAGTCATCTCCTGTACCTCCTCCCAACACTGTTCTGACTCTCAACGCAGAGACCTCTCAGCTCCAAATGCCTGAGCCTCCTCCAGTCCACAACACAAGAACATCTACGCAGCAAATCACATCAACTCAGTCTGCCAGCAAGGTGAATCCCAGTGACAAGCCGCAGCTCAAGCCGCAGCCAGCAGAAGCCTTAGAGACTACACCAAAGTTAAACGTTCTTGCAACGTCATTTTATCCTGGTAAACCTCACCCTTCATCACCAGAGAACTTTAACACCCAAGCGGTTCCTCAAGTTACTTTGGCACCAAAGAGTGAGAGATCAGACTTGACTGACTTCGCCAGATATATGATACGCCGAGAGCTCATTAACACAAGCCTCTCAAGGTTCGACGACTGTCCAGAGAGCTACAGGGCCTGGAGATCAACCTTCAAGGCTGCTATTGCTGATCTGAACCTTACTACCAAGGAGGAACTTGATTTGCTCATAAAGTGGCTGGGGCCAGAATCCACAGATCGTGTTAAAAGACTGAGAACAGTACATGTTGAGCACCCGGATGCAGGTCTCGTTGCTGCGTGGGCAAGACTTGAGCAAGCTTATGGCAGCGCTGAAGCCATAGAAGGCGCTCTGTTCAAAAGACTGCAAAACTTCCCAAAAATAGGTAACAAGGACTATCGAAAGCTCCAGGAACTGAGTGATCTCCTCATGGAGCTAGAGTTGGCAAAGACAGACCCACGTCTAGCTGGACTAAGCTTCCTGGACACTGCTCATGGTGTCAATCCAGTGGCGTCTAAACTGCCATACGGCCTGCAAGAGAAATGGGCGCAACACGGCTCAAGATACAAAAGAGACTATAACATATCCTTCCCTCCATTCTCATATTTTTGCAGGTTCATCAGCGAACAAGCCTGGACAAGAAACGATCCCAGCTTCAGCTTCAGCGAAACCAACTTGGCAGCTTCATCATCATCACCAGCATCCTCATCAAGGTATGATAACACAGCGGCTAAACGTAGAGACTTTAATAGAACAATATCTGTTAAAAGGACAGACATCTCACCACCCGTGTCCTCTCGTGCAAACCAGAGGGATTCAGGTGATAGCGATAAAGACCCTAATCGTCAGTGCCCTATTCACAAGAAGCCTCACCCTTTAAAGAAATGTCGTGGCCTTAGGGCAAAGACTTTACAAGAGCGCAGGGAGATTCTTCAAAAACTTGGGGTATGCTACAGATGCTGTACCTCTTACGGACATTTTGCTAAAGACTGTAAAGTTGTCATCAAGTGCACAGAATGCAGCAGCGACAGACATGTTACAGCTATGCACCCTACTCCACTTCCAGACAACCCACAGCAGCTACCTACCTCTGCACCTGTCTCAAATCATGGCGGGGAGCAACAAGGTAATGCTCCAGCTATAGGGAATATTTATTTTTCATGCACGGAAATCTGCGGAGAAGGCTTAGATTACAAATGCTGTGCCAAGATATGCCTAGTCAAGATATACCCAGAGGGTCAACCGGAGAAAGCCACGAAGATGTATGCCATATTAGATGAACAGAGCAACAAATCGCTTGTTAAGCCTAAATTCTTTGAGATCTTCGGCATAAAGGGACACGCAACACCGTATACTCTCAGAACCTGTTCTGGTCGCGTAGAGACTTTCGGCAGAAGGGCCAACGGGTTTATGGTCTCTCACGTCAAGGGGAGAGAGGGAATACCCCTACCAACATTAGTTGAATGTGACCAGATACCAGACGAAAGGGAAGAGATTCCTACTCCAGAGGCTGCATATCACCATCCGCACTTAAGGCATCTTGTAGATGAGATTCCAGTAATGGACATGAATGCTGAAGTCTTGGTCCTGCTAGGAAGAGACATTCTCAGAGTACATAAAGTACGCGAACAGTGCGACGGACCAGACGATGCCCCTTATGCACAAAGACTTGACCTGGGCTGGGTAATAGTGGGCAATGTATGCTTGGATAAAATGCACACGTCATCTGAGATACACTCATTCAAAACTTACGTGTTAGGAAACGGACGTGTATCCCACTTCAAACCGTGTCCTCACCATTATGACGTAAAGGAGAAGCCTCTTGACATAATCTGCGTGTCCGACGTCACTCCTATCCTCTGTGATGACAACCTAGGTACCACAGTGTTTTGTACTACAAGCGATGACAACAAAACAGCTTTATCAGTTGAAGACAGAGAATTTATCAAAGTAATGGACAAAGAATTCTTCAAGGATGAGTCTAACAGCTGGGTAGCATCATTACCTCTTCGTGCTGCAAGGGTCAAACTCCCAAACAATCGTGAACAGGCGTTGTCCAGAGTCAAGTCACTACAACGAACACTAAAGAACAGACCTGAAATGAAGGACCATTTCATCGCCTTTATGAAAAGGATCTTTGACAATAATCACGCTGAACCAGCTCCACCTCTTCGAGAACATGAGGAGTGCTGGTACCTGCCTTTCTTCGGAGTATATCATCCACGTAAGCCAAAACAAATCAGGGTAGTATTTGACTCCAGTGCCAAGCATCAAGGCATATCCCTGAACGATGTTCTTCTCACTGGTCCTAACCTGACCAACAACCTCGTAGGCGTACTCATGAGGTTCAGAAGGGAGCCAGTCGCCATAACTGCTGATATTGAACAAATGTTTCATTGTTTTATTGTACAAAAAGACCATAGGAACTTCCTGAGGTTTCTGTGGCACCGTGACAACAACATGGACAATGAGATGATTGAATACCGCATGAGGGTACACGTCTTCGGAAATAGTCCCTCACCTGCTGTTGCAACATATGGTCTACGAAGGACTGCTCTTGACGGAGAAAAGGAGTATGGAGAAGATGCTCGACACTTCGTTGAGAGAGACTTCTACGTGGACGACGGACTTAAATCCTTACCCACAAATGAAGAAGCCATAGACCTGCTCCAAAGGACACAAGGTATGCTTTCTGAAGCTAACCTCAGACTACACAAGATTGCTTCAAATAGTGTTGCTGTCATGAAGGCCTTTCAACCTGGTGACTATGCCACAGGGTTTAAGGACTTAAATCTGGGAATGGACATGCCACCCGTACAGAGAAGCCTAGGCCTGCGGTGGGACTTATTAAAGGACACCTTTGGCTTCCAAGTCGGCTCTGCAGACAAGCCATTTACCAAACGTGGTGTTCTGTCGGTGGTGAACAGTTTATACGATCCAGTGGGATTCGTGGCTCCCATTACCATACAGGGTAAATCCTTGCTTAGACAGCTCTCAGAGACTATTACAGATTGGGATGCTCCACTACCAGTAGACAAGCTTTCAAAGTGGAATTCCTGGAAGCAATCTCTACATGCCTTAGATGGAATTCACATACCACGCTGCTACACTCCAGCTTCTCTTGCCACAAGTCAGAGAAAGGAACTTCACATCTTCTCAGATGCATCTACAGAGGCCATAGCAGCTGTCGCCTACCTTAAGGTAAGAGACTCCTCCAATCAAACCCACATAGGATTTCTGTTTGGGAAGGCTAAGTTAGCACCTAAGCCTGAACACACAATTCCCAGGCTTGAACTTTGTGGGACTGTGCTAGCCGTAGAAGTTGCAGATTTCGTACTACAAGAGCTAGACGTTCAGATGGACGACATCAAATTCTACACAGATAGCAAGGTCGTTTTAGGCTACATATACAACCAGACTAAACGTTTCTATGTCTATGTCAGCAACCGTGTAGAAAGAATCAGGAAAACATCTAAGCCTGAACAATGGCATTATGTTCCATTCGAACTTAATCCTGCAGATCATGCCACCAGGCCAGTGTCCACAAGTGTCTTCGCAAATTCTTCTTGGTTGACAGGTCCTGATTTCCTGCTGGCTTATCCAGAAGAAACAACAGCTGACGTCTTTGGTCTTCAAAATCCTGACGAAGATCCAGATATTCGTCCTGAGGTTAAGACTCTTCTCACCAGAACTGCACAAAGACTCGTCTTGGGCTGTCAACGCTTTGAACGTTTCTCCAAGTGGACAAGGCTTGTACGCACCATCGCGAGGTTAGTCCATATTGCACACTGCTTCCACACGAAGCCCGCAGAGGCTCACTGTCAAGGTTGGCACACGTGCCAAAGGTTTCTTTCTGCAAGGGATATTGCTGAAGGCGAACTGATCATAATACGCAGTGTACAACAGGAAGCCTTCGGCTCAGAAATTAAATGCATTTGTGACAAGACGGACGTTCTAAGAAACAGTCCAATTGCTAATTTGAACCCATTCATCGACAATGATGGCATGCTAAGGGTCGGTGGACGTTTAAACAAGGCTAAGTTGGGAGAGCAAGAACAGAATCCTCTCATCATACCTGCTCGCCACCACGTCTCCACTTTGCTCATACGGCACTACCATGAAGGGGTTAAGCACCAAGGTAGACACTTCACAGAAGGTGCCATAAGAGCTGCAGGCTTTTGGATTGTAGGAGCAAAAAGACAGATTACAGCTACACTGCACAGCTGTGTTCAGTGCCGCAAACTGAGAGGGAAACAGCAGCAACAGCAAATGGCAGATTTGCCAGCTGACAGAGTAAGCACTGACCCACCCTTCACTCATGTCGGTCTGGACGTCTTTGGACCATGGATGGTAACAGCCCGCAGAACTCGAGGTGGCCAAGCAAATAGTAAACGATGGGCAGTGATGTTCACCTGTATGAGTGTGCGTGCAGTACACATCGAAGTAATAGAATCTATGGATACCTCAAGTTTCATTAATGCCCTAAGACGATTCCTCGCCATCAGAGGTCCAGTCAAGACATTGAGATCTGATTGTGGAACTAATTTCGTTGGAGCCTGTCGAGAGTTACAGCTTAACTCAAGGCCTATCCAAGACCTTTTAGCTGAAAAGGGCTGTACATGGATTTTCAATCCTCCTCATTCTTCCCACATGGGTGGTTCATGGGAGAGAATGATAGGCATTACACGTAAAATACTGGACTCAATGCTTATGGACTTGAACTCCACAAGACTCACCCACGAGATTCTAATCACCTTCCTGGCAGAAGCATCTGCCATAATCAATTCTAGACCACTTGTTCCAGTGTCTACAGATCCAGAGAACCCAACCATCCTTACTCCAG
The DNA here is from genome assembly GCA_009667805.1 of Leptobrachium leishanense. NCBI lineage: Eukaryota > Metazoa > Chordata > Amphibia > Anura > Megophryidae > Leptobrachium > Leptobrachium leishanense. The sequence goes on along the minus strand of CM019071.1, from coordinate 36,154,918 downwards.
CTACTCTTCTTACCCAGAAACTTGGGACTGTTCCTGTTCCACCTGGAAACTTTAAAGCAGGAAAAATGTGCTACGACCAGTGGAAGCGAGTACAACACCTTGCCAACTGCTTCTGGAATCGTTGGAAGATGGAGTATCTTTCCACTCTGCAAGGACGCAGGAAATGGCAATGCCTGAGACCGAACGTTCAAGTTGGAGATCTCGTTCTCCTCAAGGACCAGCAAGCCGAAAGGATAGAGTGGCCTATGGGACTTATTAAAAAGAGCATCTCTAGCGATGATGGTAAGGTACGTAAGGTGGAGGTGAAGGTCGCAAGACAAGGAACTGTAAAGACTTTTATCAGACCTATCACGGAACTTGTTTTGCTCTTACCGCTTGGAGACTGAACTTACTTAGGTTTTCAAGACATCTAGCAAATTACATTGTCGTTATTTGCGCTTGCATAACTACCGTTATGATGTATATATAGTGACATTTTCAATGCCAGACGGGGAGTGTGCTGTTACAGTTATCCATTTAGATGGAGATTTATATTGTATAGATAGTCTTATGCTGCCTTATGCTGCCACCTAGTGGTCTTTCTGTATTGTACATGCTTTCCTTCTTTTTTCCCTCGCTTTATGATGATGCACTTCCTGTGTGTGTTTAGTTCCACCCTTCCTTCTTGTAAGAGCTGCAGCATGGTGTAGTTATCCAGCAGCACATGTATATTCATTTGCAAGCTAGGACAGCATCATCTTTTGACCGCAAAGAACATCTCATTCCATCATCTGCTGTACCCTGTGATCTGCTGTAACCTGATATATGGAATAAAGCAAGTCGTGGAAATAAACGGTGTTCTGGTGAGTTCAGCTATCTGATAAAGATTGTCCTCGGTGATTGCATCTACTTATACAGGCCAGGCATAGAGGTCTCTGCAAGTGATAAATCGCTATACAACGATCGGAGTCAGAATAGGGCCCCATGGGGTTAATTCCAGGTACCGTTAGGAAGGGCAGGCTGTGCCCTTCCAAACGGTGCCTGGATTAACCCCCTGCACCCCGGCGATTGGGAGGGAGAGAGGTCTGAAGGACCTCCCCCCCTCCCTTTCAGGCGCCTCCTCCGCACAGGCAGGGGGGGGCGCCTGAATTAGATGTCATCCTGCCGCCGCGATGACATCTAATTGTGCCGGCGGCGGTTCCGGGTGCTGGGCTGACATCGAGGATGTCAGCCCGCACCGGGGGGCACAGCGATCGGCCGGAACCCGGCCGATCGCTGGCCCCAAAGGGAGGACGCGCTCAGCGTGTCCTCCGCAAGGAACGCTACCTGCGGGTGGACGCGCTGAGAGCGTCCTCCGCAGCGAACGGGTTAAAGTTGAATGACTGAATTAAAAGGGGTGACTGAGTTTTGCAAGGTTTGCACTTGGTTTTGCTTCCCAGTCCTCCCTCTCCTCACGGGCAGGATGATGGAGATTCAGAGTGCTGTGGTAAGAGCAGATAGTATTTATCTATTCTCACCGTGTGCTGTGGATTAAATTCCAGTTTGGCTGCATACAGTTATAGTGTTGGATATTCCTTATTATCCTAAGTACACTTACCAGGCACACCAGTATTTGAGTAATTTAGCTGTGTGTATCGGCTGCTACCTGCTAGAGCACATACAAAAATAGCCCTTCATTTTTGTGTGAGGAGATAAGACATACAGTCCTTTTAGATTTGTAACTGTAGCAAACATTGAGTGCGTCCCAGTAGACGGCATGGACACAGTGTCCTTTCCTATTCCCACTGTCAGTCACAAAGGAAGATAACTGGAATAATAAATTGACATATTTGACACATCTCTTCACAGTGGCTTGCCGTGAAAGAGCATCTAATATGACTGTTAGATGGATGGATGGATGGGCGGACGGCCAGACAGACCGACAGCAGATGGATAAACAGCCAGAGACAAATATCCAATAGATATACAGTATATTAATATGTCTACTCAGTGTCTGGCTTCCCTTGCTGGATACTGGTAATGCTGTAACTGAACAGTGATACCATGAACAGTTTTGCATTAACGGGGAAAAAATGTAGTCTAGAATGAACAATGGGCATAGTTTGCGACACAAACCTACAGATTTATATAAAAGAAACACATATTTTATTTGCAATTACTTTTTAGAAATGTTCTTGCAAATGCAATGAGTCATTTAGGCCAAGTAGTATAAAATCATAACATGTATCGTTGTCTCTTGTGCCTTTTTAAGCTGCTTGGATTTTAAGGGCCACTTGTAAATCATTTATGAAATTATACTCATTGTAAAGAGGCCTTCTTTGTCTCCCTCCCTTGAAGGAAACAGGAGTCACTTCCAGAAATGATTGGGGATGTTCTAAAATGGGTCCAGAATTTCCTGTATTTTGATGGACAAACAAAACAATACTTCCTGCTATGGAGCCACTTATGACAGACCTCTCAGAATGTATGATTCCTATTCTGTGGAGGTGTAACTGATTAATTATAGCCATACCTGTGGGACCATAACAGTGATTAAATGATTGACTCCCAGGGGTGAGTGAGCTGGTCCAGAAAGAAGAGGACTATAGGTCTGGAAAACGCAATTGCTGGTTTAGGTTGAGCAACATACACCTGTGCCAAGGTACAGGTAGTCACAAAGGCCACTGACTAGCCTCAGAACCTAGATGAAGGTTCTGGGCAGTGAGCTTTTAATGGGCTTCCTGGGTTCTTAGTAACATCAGGCGGTTACACCACAAGCTGACACTCCAAACTCAACTATTCTGCCACAAGGATTCTGACACCCCTATTCTGAAAATTCTCCAAAACTCACTGAACTTGAGGGTGAAGAAAACAGAATACACAGACACAAATCGGAATGGAATCCCTCGAGTGCCTGACACGTTTACAACTCAAATCACACATCCAACCCTATGTAGTTGACTGGAAATGGGTAGACTGAAAAAAAAATTGATATCCTCTATATATATTTATTTTGCAATGCTGAAATCAGCAATACATTTTACTTATTTCAATTAAACATTAATGGGTTTACTGAGAATCATTTGTGGTCCTTTGTGCCTACTGTAGAGAGAGGCTGGTCTGGGGGAAGGAGGAGCTGGGCTGCTCTGGCCACAGTAAATTAAACAGCCTGTAACACATTCTGTATCTGTTTTTGTACAGTAGTTTCAATTTTACCCACCTCAAAGCAGGGAGGTCAGAATGGGCAGTTAACACCTGAACATGCTTACTCCTCCCAGGACACACAACCATCCCACCACATGAAAGACATTGGGTGAAAGGAGGTTTCAATATGGGGTTGGGTAGGAGAGCCACATCATCTACAAACAACAACATTCTTTGAATAAACCCCATTGTCTTAAGTATTGTAAACCACTCAAGGCACGCCACAAGAACTCTATATGTTGCACTCATGCACCTTATCTAATAAGCCTGCCAGGCATTTGTGGAAACTAGAGCTTCCCAAGCGGCTGCACTTAGTTCCTGTGCATGGTACAAATGCAACATCAAATGACTTACTGTATATGTATATAATTCATTTAGAAATGCAATATTAGTTTTCATACAGCAATTTAATTTGCAATTAGCAAATGGACTTCCAGTGATTACAGCAGTCAAGGCTTAAATAATGTTATTTCCCTGCATCATTTTTTTTTTTTTAAATATCTTCAGTGCGAGAAAAAGCTGGAAATGTAGATGAGCACATTTTGTAGATAAAGCACGTGCACTGCGCGTGTTTCCTTGCAGGCATCTGTAGCAGGAAAATAAATAAATAATGCCGGGCGTATTGGAAAATGTCTGCTTTACACGTACCGCTCGTTGCCAAGGTAACCTTGTCTTCCCTTGTCTAAGTGTGTTAAAGGGATCTAACTCATTTTAATTTTGACTTCCAGTATTTCGAGCACTGGCTGTGCACAGAGGGCGAGAATAAGCAGAATTCGAGACGTACGGTATTCCATGTAAGTGTGCAATTGTGTCCATGCTGTTCGATAAATAACGTTGAGACCCAACATTGTCAGGAAGAGTGTTTAAAAGTAATTTCATGCAATACAGTTTGTTCTGTTCCTCTGGGAACGGGATGCTATCTTGTGAGAAATTAAATTTATCCCAACAACAGGTCACTATTGAAGCACGACAGCATTGCCCATTCTTTCGTAACTTTCATATTTTATGCTATTTCAACTCCAAAGACTATAATCAGTTTTGATTTAGTATGAGAAGCAAGTTGTAGTTTTCCGATTGGAAAATGTTATTTATTTAGAGAAGACTTGTTGGAGGATTGCAAGTAAATTCGACATTTTGGGACAAAATAGAGCTGGTGGAATATCACAAATGGAAAATTTTGATTTCCAGGTATTTTGAGCTAAAATGTACCATACAATTGTGACTTATTAGAAAAAAAGCCCAATAGTAAATAAAGATTTGCTGAGGTTGATACGAACCAGACCTTGAACTTGGACTGTAGTCTGTGTTATTCTTGAATGTAAATGAATGTAAACTAAATATCCTAACCAGAAGTTAGAAATAATCACTTTTCATCTCTTCCAAGCGCAAATATGAGTATAGAATCCAGAAAATTTGAAAAGAGAATTTATTAAAATACAACTGTTGTGACCAGATGCATTTTGGCTGGTTTAGCCCCTCAAAGGGTGGATATTGCACTGGTCTTACTGTTTAATGAGATATCTCACTCCTTGATGAGATCACAGTCTGCAGTTCCAAGGTTCCTGCTTTGGGTGAAGCCATCCTCCTCCACAGGTGGTGCTTGCTGTGGGTTTTCGTGCAGTGCTGCTTGATTGGTCCTCATTGGTGACAGCATCACACTGACTTGTCAGTCCTCAGAGCTGGTTGAGTCAGTCCTCACAGCTCATCCTGTAGGACAGATCTCTGCTCAGAGCTGTCACTCCCCCTACAGTATACTACAAGGTAGTGAGAGACAGCTTGATGGGGAATAATTCACTTTTTTCAAATACATGTGGTTGAAAAATTAAAGCTAACATATGTTTAAAGTATTTCCCTATCACCAAATTTCCAACGCGTACAACAGGTTCACTTTAAAACTTTTTTGGTTTTCTTGCCTCATATTGAAAAATCACATTTTCCCCCCAACAAATGAGATGACCTGGAAGAAACCGAAACAGGAATTTTAGATAACATGAAAAATGCAGGTCTTGTCTTCATTTTGTATATTACAACTAGATTAGTTATTGCAGTCTAGAAATTCCTCAGTATTTGTTTTTTGGGGTTTTTCTGAGGAAGGATTTTTCTCCAGGAAGGATACATTGAGATTTCTCTCATTTTCAAGTATGTCCTGGGTGGCGAGTAAGTACCATTGGGTGTCTTGTCCAAGGACACTTACTGGAGAGGTGCTCTTGCTGGGATCGAACCTGTGTCTCCACAGTCATAGAGCAGTGATGTTACCTCTACTCCACCCAGCCGGCAGTTGCCATCTACTTGTACTTTTTAGTCTAATGGCCCACCTATGCCAATGAACTATAAAGTCCACAAACTGATCGTGTTATGAGAGAAAAAAATGAGTAAACAGCCACTTCAACTTTTTCCTAAAAAGAAAAAATACTCTTGTCTTATCAAAATACAATCTTCGAAACATCAACAAAATGGGAAATAAAAGAGACATAACTCACATAAGCAAAACTGACACAATAAACATAGTCCCCAAAGAATTTTTTTTTACATTATGCATAGATTTTTTACACTCAATAAATAATATTTAGACATCACCCTTAAAATAATTGACTGAATTAATGTTAAGTGATAATAAAGTCCTTCACACTGCAGAAAAGATATCCAACTAATCCAAAATACTGTATATTCAAGTAAACCAGTCCCTGTATGCCGCACCAACATTTCATGTGCAATAAGTTAAATACAGAAATACTAGTAATAATAGAGCAGGGCTCAAAATTTCCACTAGCCTACTAGCATTTGGCGAGTGAAAATTAAGTGAGGGTGAGTGGAAAACACACGCAGGCAGCACAGTAAATTATTTTGTGCTGTGTATTCCAGCGGTGCCACCGTGCAGCCTCCCCCTTCACCAGGCTGCACGATGGCAGGGATCAGTTGCCTAACCTGACCCAGCTCGTCTCTGTGTCAGGATCGGGTAACCCTGCTTGCAGACTGTAAGCCAACAGACCCTGACCAACCGGTCCTTAGTAATGGCCAGGTTATGGTCAGTAATACGGAGAACGACGAACACAAAGAAAGTGGCGGAGTGCAAAGTAAAACAACCTGCAGAATAAAGTAACCCACAATGCTCTAGCTAGCCGGTCCTTAATAATGGCCGGGTTAAGGAGAGCAAACCAACAAAACACACATAGGCAGGGGTTAAGGAAATAGAGGTCCGTTATACTATGCCAGAATTCAGGGCGCCAGAAAACAGGGAAGTCGAGACAAGCCGGGATCGTATTAACCAGGAAATCAGTCAGATAGGAAATCAGAAATAACAGCAAGGCACTAGGCGTAACTGGAACCACGCTAGGGCAACTTGCTAAGAGAAAGGAAGCCCTTTAAATAGAGCCACAGCACTTCCTATTGGTGCTCAGAGGAGACGCCCTGCTCTGCTATAGGATAGCTGGTCATGTGCTGCGATTGGTTGTCCTTCCTGCATGCTGCATCTGATTCGCGGGCAGCACCATTCTCTGTCCTGTAGTACACAGTACCCTGGAATAAGGCTTTCTGGATATCAGCTGCTGTGACGGCCGCAACATTTCCCCGGACATGGGGCGAAGGTGCTACATTTCCCTGGACATGTGGCGAAGGTGCAACATTTCCCCGGACATGTGTCGAAGGTGCAACATTTCCCTGGACATGGGGCGAAGGTGCAACATTTCCCCGGACATGGGGCAAAGGTGCAACATTTCCCTGGACATGGGCCACTGTGACAGCACCCCCCCTGATGGCGGGCCCGAGGGCGAGAAGGGAAGCGGCGAAGATAGGCGGAGACCAGCCCCAGGGCATGAACATCAGAGGCAGCAACCCAGGAACGTTCCTCCGGGCCGTACCCCTTCCAATGCACAAGATATTGCAATCCGCCTCTAGACCACCTGGAATCGATGAGAGCCTGCACCACGTATTCCTCCTGGCCCTGAACTTGGACAGGAGGAGGCTGTTTCATGGGAGTGGTATACCGGTTACAGACAAGGGGCTTGAGTAGGGAGGTATGGAAGGAGTTGGGGATTCTCAAGGACTTAGGCAACTCCAAGGCATAAGAGACAGGATTAATGCGTCAGAGGACCCTGTACGGACCGATAAACCGTGGTGCCAATTTGTGAGAGGGCACCCGGAGTTTGATATGCCGAGTGGAGAGCCATACCCTTTGACCAGGGACATAAGAAGATCCTGGTCGTCTGTGGCGGTCTGCAAACTTCTTATGGGCTAAAGAAGCTTTTTGCAAAGCGGATTGAATCCGCGTCCAGGACTGACGTAGGAGTTGTAAGTGATTGTTAAGTGCAGGAATGGGTGATTCACACGGAGTGCCAGGTAATAAAGCAGGATGGAACCCATAGGTCGCAAAGAACGGGGTATGACCAGAGCTGTCATGTACCACGTTATTCCTAGCCAACTCAGCCCAAGGTAATAATTATCAAGGTAGTCCAATTATCTTGTTGGTGGGAGATGAAGAACCGTAAATATTGTTCTAAGGACTGGTTGGTACGTTCAGCAGCACCGTTAGATTGTGGGTGGTAGGCAGAAGAAAAGGATAAGTTGATACCCATTTCTTTACAGAAGGATCTCCAGAATCGGGAAATGAACTGAGTAGCACGATCTGAGACTATTTCCTGCGGTATCCCATGTAACCGTACCACCTCCTTAGCAAATATACCGGCTAGCTGTTCTGAAGAAGGAAGCTTTTTCAGTGGAACAAAATGGGCCATTTTAGAAAAACGGTCAATAACAGTGAGAATGGTGGTATTACCCTCAGATGGGGGTAGGTCCTCAATAAAGTCCATGGATAAATGGGTCCATGGTCTTGAAGGAACAGGGAGAGGTTGTAATAGACCCACTGGAAGATCAGCAGGGGATTTATTCTGGGCACACACGTTACAGGAGGCAATGAACTCTCGGATATCAACACGAAAAGTGGGCCACCAATATAGACGAGAAACGGTGAGAATGGTCTTATTGACTCCTGGGTGACCTGCAACCTTTGATGCATGCATAACTTGTAATAACTCCCTTCTCTCGTTCTCTCCTACATACAATCTTTCTGGAGGTAGAGAGCTAGGGGCGGCATTCTGATAGGACAGAATGCGCTCGATCAACTGAGAAGACACTTGCATACACACAGTGGCGATTATATGAGTACTGGGTATGAGAGAAACCGGTTCGGTGTGAGGCAGTTCCTCTTCCTCAAACTGTCTGGAAAGAGCATCCGCCTTGGTATTACGTGACCCTGGGCGGTAGGTGATCAAATAATTGAAGCGACTTAAGAACAAGACCATCTGGCCTGGCAGGGGGACTGTCGCTTCACGTCTGCCAGGTAGGCTAGGTTCTTGTGGTCAGTTAGAATGATCACTGGAATTTGCGAACCCTCCAACAGATGTCTCCATTCTTTTAGAGCCATTATAATAGCCAAGAGTTCTCTGTTGCCAATGTCATAGTTTCTCTCTGAGTCGGACAACTTCTGGGAGAAGTAGGCACAAGGGTGGAGTGGGGCATCCCAGGTGTCTCTCTGGGAAAGTACTGCCCCTATACCAGATTCTGATGCGTCGACCTCCATTATAAATGGTTTAGAAGGGTTAGGATGTGCTAGAATAGGTGCAGAGGCAAAGGCCGTTTTTAAATCCTCAAAGGCTGTAAGGGCAGCGGGAGACCAGTTGGTTGTATTGGCCCCTTTCTTGGTCATAGAGGTGATAGGAGCAATTACAGAAGAAAAGTGTGGGATAAACTTTCTGTAATAATTGGCGAATCCAATAAATCTCTGGATAGGTTTCAACCCTTTGGGTAGAGGCCAAGATAGGATGGATTCCAGTTTTTTGGGATCCATTAAAAAACCCTTGGACGACACGATGTACCCCAGAAACGGAACCTGTGTCACATGGAATATGCATTTTTCTAGCTTACAATATAAACCATTTCGTAACAGAGTGCCGAGAACAGAACGCATGTGATCATAATGTGTATGTAGGTCAGGAGAGTGCACCAGAATGTCATCTAGATAGACTATGACACATGAGGAGAGGTAGTCCCGAAGGACGTCATTTATAAAATCCTGAAAAACCGCAGGGGCGTTGCACAACCCAAACGGCATGACCAGATATTCGTAGTGGCCACTATGGGTGTTGAATGCGGTCATCCACTCGTCTCCCTCCTTTATGCGTACCAGGTTGTATGCACCCCTAAGATCCAATTTAGAAAACACCGTGGAACCTCTAAGACGGTCAAAGAGGTCAGAGATTAGAGGAATAGGGTAGGCATTCTTGATGGTGATACGATTCAACCCTCTATAATCTATGCATGGACGGAGGTCACCCTCTTTTTTGGCTACAAAGAAGAACCCTGCCCCAGCTGGGGAAGAAGATCTTCGTATGAAACCCTTCTCCAGCGATTCCTGGATATATTCCTCCATGATACAATGCTCCTTTGGGGACAGTGGATAAATTCTCCCTTTAGGGGGAATGGTACCTGGGTATAACTTGATAGCACAGTCATACGGACGGTGCGGGGTAGCTTATCGGCCTCTTTTTTGTCAAACACTTGTTTAACAGACAGATATTGCTCCGGAATGGTAGAAGACAAAGGTTTTGCAGTAGGAGTATTGAGTAACCTGATAGGTAACATAGAGGGAAAACAAGAGGAGGAACAGGTGGAACCCCATGCGACGACCTTTCCCTTTACCCAGTCAATGTGAGGATTATGCTTTTGTAACCATGTGAGACCTAAAACGACTGAACAAGACGGTGATGATATGATTTAAAACACTATGGATTCGTCATGATGATCCCAAAGACACATGGAAATAGCTTTAGTCTCTTGGGTTATAACAGGAGAGGCAAGGGGCCTACCATCAATGGCCTGTACCATTTAAGGGTTTGGATCTAGGGGACAGAGGAACAAGAAGACCTGAGGCAAAGGACTCATCCATAAGATTATCAGCAGCCCCTGAATCCAGCAATGCATCACAATTGAATTTGACAGAACCCCATGTTAGACAGACAGGAAGAAGTAATCGTAGTGAGGTCGGTTTGGGACACAAAATGAGAACACCTAAGGCCGGTCCCATCCTAGGACTTAGGTGCGAGCGTTTTCCGGGCATGATGGGCACTTAAGGCGTTGGTGCCCCCTAAGTCCGCAATATAGGCAAAGACCCTCTCTACGCCTATAGGATTTCTCTTCTTCTGTCAATTTGGTGTTACCCAATTGCATGGGTTCGGTATCAGAGACCTGTGAATTGCGAGATGGTGGGCTAACGGAACCTTGTGTAGGAACCCTAGCAATGCTTTTTCTGGGTCTCTCCCTGTGTTTAGCTCTATCCCTGATTCTGTTATCAATATCAATCACGTAATCGATCAAATCCTCTATCTCATCTAGGATAATATCAGAAAGGCCCTCCTGGAAAAGCAATACAAGGCAATCATTAGTCCAATCAACCTCTGCTACTAGGGTTTTGAAGTCTATGGCATAATCTGCAACAGACCTGGAACCTTGCTTAATTCTGAGAAGGGATCTCCCAGCCCTCTTGGAACGACCAGGAGGATCAAAGGTGCGTCTGAGAGCACGTACAAAGTTGTGGTAGTTATAGACCACGGCATCATCATTTTCCCACAATGGGTTAGCCCATGCTAGGGCTCTACCAGACATATGATTTATCATAAATCCCACACGGGCACGATCTGAAACATACATTCTAGGGTTTAGTTCAAAATGAATGCTGACCTGAGTCAAAAAGCCACGACACCCAGTCTGTTCCCCACCAAACCGAATTGGAGAAGTCATGGATACATGGGAGGTAGGTAAAGCAACCTCAGGTGTGTGGGATTGCAGGACCGGGGCAGGGGTCGCCACCTGTGGTTCAGGCTGCTAATAGGCAGTACGGACAAGAATAGTTTGAATAGCCTGAGCAAAGGCATCCATGCGGTGGTCTAATTCATCGACACGAGAGGCACATGCAGCGAGTTGCTGACCCACGTCTGCAGGGTCCATGGCCCTAGCGTAATGTCAGGATCGGGTAACCCCGCTTGCAGACTCTAAGCCAACAGACCCTGACCAACCGGTCCTTAGTAATGGCCGTGTTATGGTCAGTAATACGGAGAACGACGAACACAAAGAAAGTGGCGGAGTGCAAAGTAAAACAACCTGCAGAATAAAGTAACCCACAATGCTCTAGCTAGCCGGTCCTTAATAATGGTCGGGTTAAGCAGAGCAAACCAACAAAAACACACATAGGCAGGCGTTAAGGAAATAGAGGTCCGTTATACTATGCCAGAATTCAGGGCGCCAGAAAACAGGGAAGTCGAGACAAGCCGGGATCGTATTAACCAGGAAATCAGTCAGATAGGAATTCAGAAATAACAGCAAGGCACTAGGCGTAACTGGAACCATGCTAGGGCAACTTGCTAAGATAAAAAAAGCCCTTTAAATAGAGCCACAGCACTTCCTATTGGTGCTCAGAGGAGACGCCCTGCTCTGCTATAGGATAGCTGGTAATGTGCTGCGATTGGTTGTCCTTCCTGCATGCTGCATCTGATTCGCGGGCAGCACCATTCTCTGTCCTGTAGTACACAGTACCCTGGAATAAGGCTTTCTGGATATCAGCTGCTGTGACGGCCGCAACATTTCCCCGGACATGGGGCGAAGGTGCTACCTTTCCCTGGACATGGGGCGAAGGTGCAACATTTCCCCGGACATGGGTCGAAGGTGCAACATTTCCCTGGACATGGGGCGAAGGTGCAACATTTCCCTGGACATGGGGCGAAGGTGCAACATTTCCCTGGACATGGGCCACCGTGACACTCTGTCACTGGCAGCGGTGTGGAGAGGAGCTTCTCGGCCTCCTCGCTCTGCTCACACTGGGGTGTGATGTCTGGGTATACATGTATATGGGGTCTGATGTCTGGGTATTAATGTTATTTTTGTAACTTTATTCTAAATAAAACCTTTAACAGTGTAATTTCATAAGATAATATAAGGGTGTGTGTTTAGGGGCAGAGTTAAGGTCTTGGTAGGGCTTAGGTGGTGCAACTGGTGGCGAGTAACTCTTGTGGCCTGGTTAGTAGCTTGGGACATGAAATTTTGAGCCCTGTAATAGAGGATCAAGTGTAAGCAATGTTAAAAGATTTTGGTGACTATCTCTCTCTACCCACCCCTCCCTACTTCCCTGTCTCTCCCCTGTCTCTTATTCTTCTTTTTCTCTATCTGCACTTTTACAGGGTTATCCAAAGAGATCCGAATTGCTTGAGAAAGGTAACCGAACGCTGAAAATCAGCGTTCGGTTACCTTTCCTGACCATTCGGCTATCCAGAGAGCAGGCAGTTTCCCAAATCCTGGCGAATTGCCTGAACATACGGTGCCTGTTCGGTCCCTGTTCGAGGGCAGTGAAATCCCCATGAAAAAGCACTGCTTCGGCTATTCAGAGAACACAAACCAGCAGTGAAAGGTTCCCCTAATGCCCTGCCATTCGGTGGTTTAATTCGGCAGGTTTATTCAGGAGAATCCCATAGGCTTCAATGTTAGAAATATTCCCGTTTTAATACAATATCTAATAAACCGTTCATTATAAAATTCTGCAGCAAAAAGTCTCTTTATTTATAGATTTTTTAGGATACTTTAAGCATTTTTCTGATTTTTTTTTTTTTTATTAAAAGTCCGATTTTTTTTTTATTTTTTTTTCAGTTTACTTATTTTTTTTGTAACAGCCATCTTTATTATCATTCCCTGGACCTCCTGTGAAAATTTCAGACATTTTCGCTCAGTAGTTTCTTTGCAAACAGCGTTTCTTTTTCCCAGATTCATACAAATGGTTTTTCTAATTTATTCACTGCCTCCTCTACGTCACAGCTGCTTCGGCTCTGTGTGATTCGGCTCATGTTCGGCTCCTGTTCGGCTCCTGTTCCTCTTTTTCAAAGGTTAATCCAGATGTTTTTGCTTGTTTTCAGCGTGCATTCGGTTAGTTTTCGTCAGGTTTGCGGCAGCTTTTCCCTGCAATTCGGGGACCCTCTGGTGTTTGCTGAATACACCGCAGGGTCACCGAAATGCAATCGGCAAAAGGAACCGAATTGAAGAGAACGAAAAGTCACCGAACGTGCGATGACTTTTCGAATCTCTTTGGATAACCCTGTTAGTTTTTTCTGTTTTACCATCCATTTTCTTATCTTCCTCTCCCGCGCGCGGCCAATGCTACCTTTTTGATTTATTAATGCTTTGCATTTGACACTTACTATTGTATATAATTGATGTGTTTCGCATTGTCGAGTTCTTTTCTTGAATATGGTTTCTATTGTATTCTACCGTATGCCTATTTGAACACCTGTAATATACTTTTTAAATTATTATGTATATATATATATATATATATATAATATATATATATAATAAAGATTTTGGATCAGATGTGTAAATCTCTGGAGAGTTTGAGCCATTTCTTAAATACAATTTGTTTTATACAATTCTAAAATAATCCTGAAATTATCTTAATATAATAAAATATACAGAGTATAAGTAGCGTAAATTAATCCTTTGAAATGCTGTAAACTTTAGTCTTCAGGTTATACCGAGCAAAAGAGTCATACCGATGAGGCTGTTTAAGTACAATGATTGTCAAAGTAAAGTACCTCATCGTGCATTTATAAATTTTTCATTGGCTTCCAAGGCAGTACAATCAGTATGTTTCAACCAGCACAATGTTTTTGAAATAAAAAGTGTATCCATACGTGTTGTCCTGATTTGAATTATGACAAGAATTTCTGCAGTCACAGACCACAGTTTGGTCTCCTAGACAGAGAGGGCGCCGTTCTAGACTCCTATCCTCTGGAACTGCTGCGCTTAGTCAGAGACCATGGAGGGCTTTAAATAGCAAGAGCTGACAGAGCTCGCTACCCTGCGGTGGCTTCAAGAATAACCCTCAGTGCGTTTCTGATAATTTAATATTATGACCTCAGAAGAAGTAGTCTTGATTCTGGTTTCTGCTCTTCTCCCTGGTTGGTTATTATATTGATGCCGTGTACAGCCCCTGGCAGAATCTGGATTCTGATTTTGCTGTATTAACCCACAATGGTTATTTATTATACAGATTCCATGTACAGACCCTGCCGGCTATTGTATCTGGATTCTGCATCTTCCCTGAATGGTTATACACTGTATTATACTGATTTTGTGTACCAACCTCTGCGTTTGTATTTTGTGCTATCTTTTGTCCCTATGGGTCCATGGTTCTATGTATTGTCCTTGTGCTTCTTTTGATATTCTTTATTCAATTTATATCCGGTCACTTTAAAGGGACATGCATGCTTTGCTAGTGGGCCTTTAAAAATTTGCAATGTAGTCAGTAGTCTCATTCAGCAGGCATAAAAAGCAATTAAATATGATATAGACAGACAGTGCAAGAAAGCGTGTGAGAGTGAGTGACTGTGACGGAGCTTGAGGGAGACAGTGAGTATTCTGCCTCGCTAGCAAAGCTGTGAGGCGTAGGTGCTTGAGACTAACTCTAAGTCTGTATTGACCAGTACTCACACAATGAAAGTTCATCAGACAGTGTCAACTCCGCAAAACTGACACGTAGAAAGATGAATCCAGTTGAAACTTTAATGATCAGACTGACAATCTTTTTAATAGTGTACAGCAATGCAGGTGAAAAGACGTTTGTCGCATGTGCTGCCCACTCGGCCGTGGCAAATTGCCTTTTGGAGTATCAGTTGCACCAGAGGTGTATCAACGTAAACAACATGAACTATTGACTGGACTCAGTGGTGTCGAACCAATAGCTGATGACATCCTTGTGGTTGGCTGTGGGGACACAGATGAGGAAGCAGAGCAAGATCATGATGGCAAACTGCTGGAACTGATGGATCGTTGTAGGCAGGTAAAATTAAGACTTGGCATAAAAAAGCTGCAATTCAAGGTCAAAGAGGTCCGCTTCCATGGACACATCCTATCCTGGGAGGGTTTGAAGGCTGACCCAGACAAACTCAGAGCCATACTGGATATGCCACAGCCAGAAAATGTGAAATCCCTGCAGCGCTTCATTGGGTTTGTTACCTACCTGGCAAAATTCCTACCTCACCTCTCAGAGGTCTGCGAGCCATTGAGAAGGCTTCTGGACAAGGATGCTGTTTGGCATTGGCTTCCTAAGCATGATAATGCAGTGCAGGACATCAAACGTTTGGTCACAGATACACCTGTCCTGAAGTACTATGACGTTACTACTCCTGTAACTATTCAAAGTGATGCAAGCAAAACTGGACTTGGGTGTTGCCTATTGCAAGCTGGCCAGCCTATCGCTTTTGCTTCAAGAGCACTGACTCTTACTGAACAAAACTACGCTCAAATAGAAAAGGAATGTCTGAGTATAGTGTTTGCCTGCCAGCGCTTTCACCACTACCTCTATGGTCGCGACGAGATCACGGCGGAAACTGACCATAAGCCTTTGATTTCTATTTTCAAGAAACCTCTTTTGTGTGCGCCCAAACGCCTACAGAGCATGTTGCTCACACTACAAAACTATTGCCTAAATGTTGTCTACAAGCCTGGCCCGGAAATGTATATTAGTGACACTCTTAGCAGAGCTACAGCAGCTGGAGGTGCACCCGACTATGCACAACACACAGTTTGCAATGTTCAACAGGACTTGGATGTCCTGTCACAGATTAATCATTCAGACTATTTGAACGTCACGGACCAACGATTGCTTCAGATAAAACAGCACACTGAAACCGATGAGAGTTTGCAAGCTCTTAAATATGTTGTTCTGGATGGTTGGCCTGATTCCAAGGAGGAGGTGCCATTAACTGCAAGAGAATATTGGACCTTCAGAGATGAAATCGGCATTCAGGATGGCATACTATACAAGGGGCCGAGGGTCATCATTCCTAAATCTTTAAGATCAGAGATGCTGACACGTATTCATGCCAGTCACATTGGTGGAGAAGCATGCTATAGGCAAGCACGAGATACCCTATACTGGCCCAACATGCAGAATGAGATTAAAGACTTTGTTAGCCATTGCTCGGCATGCAATGAATATGCACAGGCACAACAGAAAGAACCCATGATGTCGCATGTGCTGCCCACCCGGCCGTGGCAAATTGTAAGCATGGATTTATTGAATTATGCTGGGCAAGATTTTCTGCTAATTGTTGATCACTATTCTGACTTTTGGGAGATTGAGCTACTTCCTGACCTGTCTGCTGATACTACAATCAGGCGTTGCAAAGTACAGTTTGCACGTTATGGCCAGCCGGATAGAGTTATCTCAGATAACGGACCTCAATTCGCATGTGAGCAATTCAGACGGTTCTCTGCAGATTGGGGATTTGAGCACGTTACCTCATCGCCTCGGCACCCGCAAGCGAATGGCAAAGCGGAATCGGCTGTCAAGATTGTGAAGAATATTTGTAAGAAGGCCAAGTATGATGGTACTGACCCGTGGAAAGCCGTTCTACATTGGAGGAACACCCCATCCGAAGGCATGGACAGTAGTCCTGCGCAACGCTTAATGTCAAGGAGACTGAAAACTTTATTGCCTGTGGCCAACAAATTACTTGAACCTTGTGTGGTTACAGGTGTCCTAGAGAAACTGCGAAGGAGGAAACAGATTGCCAAACTGTCTTATGATGTGTCTGCTAAGGACTTACCTGAACTAAGCATTGGAGAGCCAATCCGTATGAAGCCGCTTCCTGGTGACAGGACTGGTCGCTGGAGACTGGGTTCCTGTGTTCAGCGTGTAGCCCCTCGCTCATATCTTGTGGATGTAGACGGCAGTCTCTACCGCCGCAATCGGGTGGCCTTGCGAAGAGAGGAGCGACTCCCCATACAAGCCTATGTGCCTCCTGCACGTGCTCCTCCCGAGGTACTCAATGCTCCTGGACCGCATCCGCAAAGCGGAGGGAATACTGCTGTCCTTTCAGAAGGATACATTGAAAATGACATAATACAGCCACATGTACCATCAAGTTTGTCTGTGCCGAACACCCCAGCCAGGAGGGAGGGCGGCTCTGTATCAATGCCTACTGGAGCCGCACGACCTTCCCCAGGCAAAATCTCTGTGGCCTTGCGTAGCGGTCGAGTTTCAAGACCGCCAGATAGACTCAATCTGTAGTGTACCTACCAGTCACTCAGCATGCTATGTTTGTGACTGTTCTGGATCTGTTTTAGGTTAATTGTTTACTACGTTTGTATTGAATGTTAAAAAAGGGAGATGTTGTGTATTGATTATGCTTATACTTCCTGTTTCCTGTTCTGACCTCTGACCTGGAGGCAGTTCTATGATCCAACATGATTCCTCACACAAGCAGCTTGCAGTGTCTTCATTTCTATACATGAAACAACGTTAGTTCTGTCCAGCATTGAGCTAAGATGGCTGCTAGGTGACTAGTAATTTACCTCAGAAACTAGACTGAGCAAAAAGGGGTGGAGCTAGCTGGATGCAGCAAGGCTAAGGAAACCCAGCAGGAACAAAATAGCTATTAAATAATAACTGTAAGCAGCAAACGGCAGATTCAACACATAACATTAAAATATACATATAAACCCTGAATCATGGGACATGACAGTGAGTATGTAAACCATGAAAAACCGCAAGTGAGTATGTCAGTGGGTGAGTGAGTCTGTGTGTGAGCGTGTTAGCGTGAGTGTGTGAGCGAGTCAGCGGGTAAGTGAGTTTTGCTTTCACAGTTGCAGAGATGCTAATATTCAGTTCCTCAGTTTCCTCAGTCTGAGCTCCTGAGCGTGCACAGGGTTTCACGTACACAGCTTGTGCTAGTTCATGTGAAGCTTTGATGGATGTAGTGGGTGTGGAGTAGGCAGAGAATATACAGGAAATGGGAGCTGAAGAAACACCCCTTGCTGAGGGACATGGCCAGAGAACATGAAATGACAGAGTTTAAAGCAAGAAAATAAACATATTTTACACATTTTTAAAACTTTGGATTTATTCTAGTTTGTCTATTGGTCTAAAAGTGTTTGAATGTTAATTTAAAAAACAAACATTTCTAGACATGCATGTCCCTTTAAGAACCAGCCTGTCAGATTAGGGGTGTGTCCTTGTTAACTGGGTTTTGTCTGTGTGCTGTGTTACCTGCTATTCTTGAAATGTAACATATACAGGGTTATCCAAAGAGATCCGAATTGCTTGAGAAAGGTAACCGAACGCTGAAAATCAGCGTTCGGTTACCTTTCCTGGCCATTCGGCTATCTAGAGAGCAGGCAATTCGCCAAATCCTGGCGAATTGCCTGCACATACGGTGCCTGTTCGGTGCCTGTTCGAGGGCAGTGAAATCCCCATGAAAGAGCACTGCTTCGGCTATTCAGAGAACACAAACCAGCAGTGAAAGGTTCCCGAAATGTCCTGCCATTCGGTGGTTTAATTCGGCAAGTTAATTCAGGAGAATCCCATAGGCTTCAATGTTAAAAATATTCCCGTTTTAATTCAATATCTAATAAACCGTTCATTTTTAAAATTCTGCAGTAAAGAGTCTCTTTATTTATAGATTTTTAGGATACTTTAAGCATTTTTCTGATTTTTTTTTTTTTAAAAGTCCGTCTTTTTTAAGTTTACTTCTTTTTTCTGAAACAGCCCTTTTTATTATCATTCCCTGGACATCATATGCAAATTTCAGACATTTTCGCTCAGAAGTTTCTTTGCAAACAGTGTTTTACTTTCACACATTCATACAAACGGTTTTGCTAATTTATTCACTGCCTCATCTGCGGTCTCAGCTGCTTCGGCTGCGTGTGATCGGCTCCTGTTCGGCTGCTTCGCTGTTTGTGATCGGCTCCTGCTCTGGCTTTTCGATGGTTAATCCAGATGTTTTTGCGTGTTTTCGGGGTGCATTCGGTGGGTTTTGCGGTTCATTTTCGTCAGGTTTGCGGCATCTTTTCCCTGAAATTCGGGGACCCTGTGGTGCTTGCTGAATACACCGCAGGGTCACCGAAATGGGATCGGCAAAAGGAACCGAATTGAAGAGAACGAAAAATCACCGAACGTGAGGTGACTTTTCGAATCTCTTTGAATAACCCTGATAGCATTATGTTGTGTATGCCCCTATTTAAAGTTTTTTCTGATTTACAAGTGCAACAATATCAAAAGAACAACAGGTGAAGCCACCCCCAAAAAAAACAAGGTGCGAAGAACAGATACATTTTATTTGAGGCTCTTAAGAACGTGAGTTGCTGCTTGTCTTTTTACAAACCCAGTTATACAGTGTTACAAAAAGAAAAGAAAGAACAGAACCAGTAATTGTGCGTGTCATGTGTATGTCAGGTGTATAAATGCATGCCACTGCTGTGTAAATGAATGACGTGTGTGTAAGTGTATTACAAAAAGGAAGGTAGAGGAATGGAATATGGATTGATGTGTTGACAATTTCAGTTTTTTTTTATCTATATGTTGAGGACTGCAAGGATAACAGATTTATTTTTATCGTAAAAAAGAGTAAAATTGCAAGTCCTGATAGAATCAATACATATAAAATGCTGTGGTCTAGTTTTAATGCTTCCTGTCAATATCAGAACATTTGTCTTGGTTTTAGTCCATTGTTAAATTTGTCTAGAAGCTGGAGCTGCGATTTTTACCCACAATTTACATTATCAAAGAAGGTTTGACAGTGTGATTTTACTGCACTTTTCACATGTAAACCCTCTTAGAGGAACATCTGATGCCTCCAAGGAAAATTCCCAGCTGAAAAGAAGGAGCTATCGATTCCTCTTGTATGTGCAGAGTGTGGAGTATTGATCAATCTTAACTCGCCAGGAAATTATAGAAGGAAGAGTAATGCGGGCTGAGTCATCTTTTGTAAGGAATGTGTGACATACGAGCAGAAAACATCCATTTTATTCTAATATATAAATGCAGCGGTGCCTGAAGGGTATTTACTGTAAATATTTATGCTGTGAAATTGAACTAAATCACAGCATTATGTAGGAGAATATAAAAGACTTTTAGTTCCAATTCTTGTAAAAAAAACAACAAAATGATTTCTTACTGCTTATGTGTTTGTTTTATTATTTTTGGTAGGTAGTGTTCCTGTTACGGAACATGTTTACTTCTCGTGACTAAACTATAATCAGCTTTTGGTTAGGGCTATATACACTATATTGCCAAAAGTATTCGCTCACCTATCCATATTCGAGTCAAGGCAGGTAAGCGAATACTTTTGGCAATATAGTGTATATATATATAGTGCTCTATTACATTCTTCTCGCAAACGTTAACGCATGCGCAAATACGCATTAACGCGAGGGGCAAAACCCTTTGCGCTAAACGTCTTATTACAATTTCTGCGCAAAAAAATTGTGTTAACGTCTACCGCGGGTGAACCTGCGCGAGCGTACTGTACTGTGCGCGTCCTATACTTAACATTGTGAGCGCAAATGCGTTTGTGCGCTGGTACGCGGATGTATTACAATCTATGCACAAAATTTAACGCACAGCGTTTGCGCGCATAATTTTAAAGTCTTTGAACGGTGGTAACGGCAAATCTGAACGTCCTGGCCGAACCCAAATACACCAGCCCCAAAAAAAAATATACAGTACAGTATAGTTATACATTCTACACATACCCAAACAATAAAATTGAGAAGTTGTGCGTGTTTTTTTTTATTGCTGCAGCATATATACGCAGATTGATTTTGGCAGGCACAAAAACTTAACGGGAGACAATTATTTTTTATTTTAAAATTAATGCAAAGATACTACCATTTTTTACATTTGTACCATCAGTAGGATAGTAAAAACATTCAAGGTTTACAAATATTTTCCATACAGGGTATTTTGTCCCTCCCTCAACTCCCTCCAGGTTTAAATCATTGGAGTCATCAAAATTAGACAACGAAAGAAGTTCTGCTCACGTCCATACACGCATTTGTTTCTGGGGAAGAGATGCAGTGACTTAAGTATTCAAGATATGGTATTATTATTTTTATTTATTAAGCACCAACACATTCCGCAGCGCTGTACTAAGGTACAATGGGTAAAGACAAGGCAATTCTACAATATACTAAAAAGAGCAGTCAATATTTCACCAACAGATACAGGGGGAATTGAGGGCCCTATTCCACAGGGAACTTACAATCTAAATAGGTGGAGGGGTGAGAAAGCGGAGGGGAGGACTGTAGGGATGAAAATGATGTTAGAGAGATATGAGGACGGTTATTGTGTAGGTCAAATGTTTTGTTACTGAGTGAGGTGGCAGGCGTCACTAATCAGAAGTGTCTTTAGCGTTTAAAAATAATGTTTCTACTTAGGTTTGGTTTACATTGATATTAGTGAAAACGATTATCAAGTTATGGTTAAATTGTTTTGGTCTTTAATGAGCATTCTGTGTTTTCAGTAAGCCTGTCATGCCAGCAGGTGGTGCTGCTCCTGCTCGTGCTGCAGGTAGGCTTCCTGAGCAGAGAGGGTACTGTTCTGGACATCTATCATCTGGATCTGCTGCATCTGATCAGAGACCTAGGAGGGCTTTAATTAGCAGCAACTGAGAGAGCTCTGTGCCCTGCAGTGGTTTCTAGTGACCCTCAGCGCGATGCTGTATTCCTATGTCAAAGATATCTTGGTTTGGCTAAGTATTCTTGGTTCTGGTTTCTGCTCTTGTCTCTGCTTGGCTATTATACTGATTCTGTGCACTGATCCTGGCTATTGTATCTAGACTCTGGTTTTGCTCTGTTATCCCTGAATGATTATATATTATACTGATTTTGTGTATCATCCAGTGGCTTTGTATTTGTACTGTGTACTCTATAGGTTCAGCATTTCTGTGTATCGTCCTCGTGTTCATTTTAATATTCTTTATTCATTTTAGATCCAGCCATTCTATGTACCGGCTTGTTTCTTTGTTTAACTGGGTTTTGTCTACGTGCTGGGTTACTCTCTATCCATGACAATATAGCAGGGCCTAGCAGAATAGCTGAAGCGAGAACAATTCCTCTGGCTGACTGAACAGAGAAGCCGGTTACAAACCTGGAAACCAGGGTTCAGTTCCAGGAAGAGTCCATGAAGGGGCGTTCTCATCTGGCTATCTGCAGGGCTGCGGGGTGAACCCTGATAAAGCCTTAACCCCTTGCCACCGCAGGACATGCTATGCCGTCCTCGCGGCGAAAGGGCTTTGAAGACGCAGGGCGTACATGTATGTCTCGCTGTCTTCAATGGGCCACCTCAGCCCCTCCTTGCAACCGGCACGACAGCTGCCTGGGCAGGCCGAAATCAGTGGCCCTCGCAGCACCCGTCAGCGAGGCATACCTGTACACCTTGCGGGCGTTAACCCACCCCTGACGGGCGACACTCACCTGCCGTTAAGGGGTTAATAAAGCCCATTCGGTAAAAAAAAAAAAAATCTGCCTTGAATTAGGAAGATAATAGTTTTCAGTGCTGAGGAGGAGGAAGGCGAGGGAGATTGACATAAATTTACATAGACAGAGTGGCAGGAAAGAAGCTTAACCTCCCTGGCGTTATTTCCGAGTGTGACTGATGGTTAAATTACACCACCGCGAACGGTAACCCCGAGCCACACTTACAGGGTTATTCAAAGAGATCCGAATTGCTTGTGAAAGGTAACCGAACGCTGAAAGTCAGCGTTCGGTTACCTTTCCTGACCATTCGGCTATCCAGAGAGCAGGCAATACGCCAAATCCTGGCGAATTGCCTGAACATACGGTGCCTGTTCGGTGCCTGTTCGAGGGCAGTGAAAACCCCATGAAAAAGCACTGCTTCGGCTATTCAGAGAACACAAACCAGCAGTGAAAGGTTCCCCTAATGCCCTGCCATTCGGTGGTTTAATTCGGCAAGTTAATTCAGGAGAATCCCATAGACTTCAATGTTAAAAATATTCCCGTTTTAACTCAATATCTAATAAACCGTTCATTATAAAATTCTGCAGTAAAGAGTCTCTTTATTTATAGATTTTTAGGATACTTTAAGCATTTTTCAGATTTTTTTTTTTTTTTTAAAAGTCCGATTTTTTTTCTGATTTTTTTTCAGTTTACTTATTTATTTTGTAACAGCCCTCTTTATTATCATTCCCTGGACCTCCTGTGAAAATTTCAGACATTTTCGCTCAGTAGTTTCTTTGCAAACAGCGTTTCATTTTCCCAGATTCATACAATTGGTTTTGCTAATTTATTCACTGCCTCCTCTACCTCACAGCTGCTTCGGCTCTGTGTGATTCGGCTCCTGTTCGGCTCCTGTTCGGCTCCTTTTCGAAGGTTAATCCAGATGTTTTTGCTTGTTTTCAGCGTGCATTCGGTTAGTTTTCGTCAGGTTTGCGGCAGCTTTTCCCTGCAATTCGGGGACCCTGTGGTGTTTGCTGAATACACCGCAGGGTCACCGAAATGCAATCGGCAAAAGGAACCGAATTGAAGAGAACGAAAAGTCACCGAACGTGCGGTGACTTTTCGAATCTCTTTGGATAACCCTGTTAGGCTGTATATACTCACCTCATCCTGCGCTCCCTCGCTGTCCCCCGCAGTGTGATTGTGGCAGCAGGCAACTTGCTTCCTGGTTCCGCTCCCTGCGAGCCATTCAACGCAGGGGGGTGGTACCTAGCGGAAAATTTGAACTGTAAAGTAAAAAGAAACGTGTAAAAAATACTGTAAAATGGGCTTTGTGCAGTCCCATGTTTCAAGATATATAAATAAATAATATATCATACCAAGGAGGTTTACTGAGGCAATATGCAGTGACTAATATTGCACCCTTGTTTTCTGAAAGATTTCAGTGTTTTTAGTTTGATTATATTATCGAATATTATTTATTTCCAAAATTTTGGATAATTATTTTTTGGATAATAAATTATTATTTCGTGTTTCAAACTTTATCCAACTCCGTGTGTTTACTAGACTCTTGTTTGCACGGATTTCAGTGAGTTATTCCTACAGAATACAGGCTTACTATATAAAACAACACATTTCCTTTCCAAAAAAAATTAAATGCTTTTAGACACAAAATTTTGAAAAAATCAGACCGCCAGGGAGGTTAAAGTGTAGACTAAGAACGGAAAGTGTGTAGTGAAATAAAAAAATGCCAGTAGATTATTCAAGATAAGTGTGGTTATGTGAAGTGTGTGAACACATGCAATCATTAGCAACCCGTGACTAGGGAAGAGAAAGCCATAAATCCTTATAGTGCATAAATATGGGAAATACCATTAACTTCCCAAAAAGAGCAAAGAAAAAAACTAAGTGAATTAATGTGATAAGATTGAATCACAGTAAAAACTTAATGGGATCAAATACTTGGAGATTATCCACAATGCCTCTTGGGAGATCTCAACTAAAAAACAAAAAGGTAAAATATGTAGTGCAAGAAGTGAGGTCATGCGATAATGTGTGAAAATGGCACTCACGTGATTCAGAGCCTATTCAAACTGACTCTGCTTAAAAGTGCCACTTTGCAGGGTAGCACTTTCCTATCTGTGAGGCAGGTCTCTTATGCTGCTGCTGTTCTCAGGACCCTCACAAAACCTTGTGATGTTGCCCATTCTCAGGACCCTCAAACATTTTGCTCAGCCCTTTCTGTGGTCTTGTCATTGATGTTCCTCGGAGAAATATGAAAAGAAGAGGGTTCATTGGGTAATAGGTATGCATAACAAGGGTTTGGGTCTAAATCCCTACAACCAGGTTCCCTAATGCCAAAATCCCGATGGCCAACTTCTCTACACAGACGACTCCCTGACGGGCAACTTCCCTACACAGCCAACTTCCCTACACAGACAACTCCATGACGGCCAACTTCCAGACATCCAAAATCCCAGCGGCTAACACTAACCCTACTCCCTAACCCCCTAATCCTAGCCCTAACCCTAACCCCCTAAACCTAGCCCTAACCCCCTAAACCTAGCCCTAACCCCCCTAATCCTAGCCCTAACCCTAACCCCCAAACCTAGCCCTAACCCCCTAAACCTAGCCCAAACCCTAACCCCTAAACCTAGCCCTAACCCCCCTAAACCTAGCCCTAACCCCCTAAACCTAGCCCTAACCCTAACCCCCAAACCTAACCCTAACCCTAACCCTCTAAACCTAGCCCTAACACCCCTAAACCTAGCCCTAACCTCCCTAAACCTAGCCCTAACCCTAACTCCCCTAAACCTAACCCTAACCCCCTTAAACCTAGCTCTAATCCCCTTAAACCTAGGGTTAGGGTGTTAGTATTAGGGTTAGCCGCTGGGATTATGGATGTCTGGAAGTTGGTCGTGTAGGGAAGTTGGGATGTTCGGCACTTGTTCTGTCTGGAAGTTGGCCGTTGGGATGTTGGCATTAGGGAACCTGGCTGTAGGAATTTTGTCCGGCACACGCATAACAAAGATGTACCAATTGGTATATTACGCAAACTGACCGGTGATGGAGCCTTGAAGGAACATTGACCATATAATTTCAAAACCTATTAATGAGTACAAAAAACAAGAGCCTCAAAACCCCCAGATGTTGATGCCTACAATTCCCAGAATTCTTTCAATGCAACAGTTCATGCAATCATGGGATTTTTAGTTCAGAAACATATCGAGGGTCGGAGTTTGACAGGCCTGGTTTAGATGTTTTCCTCCTGTCAACCCTTGCAAAATGGGAGACTCATTCAAGGTTGTGAGCCCAATAAGAAAGCACAAGGTTGTTGTACAATGTTTAATGGATAGCACTTGTCCACCCTTTTGCTGGATAAGTAGAATTTACCATTTGTACCTTTTTAAGGTTAAATTAAGTGCACGGCAGTAGCTCTTTTATTTGAAATTCTCAAGTTTTTTACATCTCAAAAAAAAACCTGCAGGACTTAATTATAAAAAGTAAATAAATAAAATAAAAAAGATGGTCTCCGACTGATCCTAAAATGATTCAGGTCTGAAAAGCAAAGTAATATCCTGCTGTTACAGGATACAGTCACTCTTGAATAGCGAGCGTGATTGTCTATCCTGCTGTCTGCACGCAGTAAAGCTCAGAGGGGAGAAACAGCTGCCGGCTTCCTTTAAGCAGCGATGCCACGGTTCAAGCTACTGGCAATAACTATTCAGTGAAGAACAATGAACAAAACAGCAACTCTACGTAGAACTATTCATATGACAATCCCAGCTGGTAATGTGCATATTTGCAAATAAATGTGTAATAACTAAAAAATTATTTAAACTCATCCAAAACATTCATAAAAAATAGGCAAAACATTGTGTAGAAATATACATTAACCTCCCTGGTGGTCTAATTTTTTCAAAATTTCGTGTCTAAAAGCATCTCAATTTTTTTTTAAAGGAAACGTGGTTTTGTACATAGTTAGCCTGTAATAATTAGGAATCACGCACTGAAATCAGTGCAATCAAGAGTCCTTACTGGTAAAATCCTTTATAAATAAATAAATAAATAAAAAATAAATAGTAAATACACTGAGTCCGATAAAGTTTGAAACATGACATAATAATTTATTATCCCAAAAATAATTATCCAAAATAATGCAAATAAATGATATTCAATAAAATACAACAAAAAACACTGAAATCTGTCTGCAAACAAGGGTGAGATGATTTATGGTCTATTTCTTATCCTGTAGTGCTACCTAGTGGCCGTTCATAAACATTACACTGTATAATCCAAATGTAATCTGTAAAAAATATTTATTTTATGATGGCCCCGCCCCCCTGCATCGTGTGACTCGCAGGGAACCTTCCAGGAAGCAGCTCGCCGCGATCACACTGCGGGGGACAGCGAGGGAGCCAGGAGGAGATGAGTAAACATCCAGCCCGAGTGTGGCTCGGGGTTACCGTTCGCGGTAGCAAAATTTAACCCCGAGTCACACTCGGGAATACCGCCAGGGAGGTTAAATCACCTGGAAAACCAGGAATGGCTAAAGTATCACATACTAATGTTACTTATTTAACCCCTTCGCTACCATTATCAAGTATTTTCATTGTTCAAAAGCTTCTGCAGGTGAAGCGAGACAGAGTATACCCAATCTGGTCTGATTTTTTAACAAAGCGAAGGAATTTTTTCTTTTGTTGAAAATCATATTTATTCGCATATACTCCTAAAATTTCAGTTTAGACATGACAGCGGATATATTGAAACTACAGTATTTGAAAAGCTTTGAGGTCCATTTCACCTCCATGGGAAAAAGAAGGGCCAAATCTATAAAGTAAATGTAGCAGTGCTTTTTTGGACAGCAGAGAGAGCCCTCTGCCCATCGAAAATGACTTACCAACAGTAAACATATACATCTGTTTATATTTACTGTTTGGGTAAAGGAAAGTGAGGTTCCATAAAACTACCTACTAATGAAGGGGTTAAAATTAAATTGGGAGTTCTCACTCCAATAAGAGTGGAATTTGGTAATATGAGAAGCTCAATAGCAAAGCAGGAAAAACATTCTGAAATTCTCTTGTGTTCTTTGTGTTACAGTCAAATTTTCAAAATGTTGTTTCAAGTATTCAAAAACCTGCATTGTTATTTCAGAAAATTGCAAAGTATATATTTAAACAGGTCAAGGAAATGCATCTGCTATTTGATAAGCACTAGTTGGTTTTGAGAAAATTCTGCTTGTTGCAGTCTCACAATATAATGGGAGAAAAACCATTAGAAACGAATGCAAGAAGAAGTTCACGTGAATACGAAAAAGAAACAAACTACAGGAATGATACCTAACATTTCACATATTTCTTAAAGGGTCATTCTAGCCCTTTTTTAAATCCAACCACCATGTTAAAAAGAGCAATTTCCCACTTATTATTCACTATTTATTTCCTGCCATTATTGAGCCATTGCTATTTAAAGGAAGGGTATGCAGAACATATAATCATAAAGGTTATGTTGTAAAGACTGAAATCAAAAGAAAACCTTCCACTTTCTTAAAAATATTTCCGCTTCATTCTGTTTTTAAATTTGTTTCGGTGCATTCGTTATGTTGCTGTGATTCGTATTTCGGATTGATTTGTTGGTTCAGACAGTTGGTAATTCATATTTCAGATTGATTTGTTATTTTATTTTTATTGGTAATTCAATTTCGGATCAATTCATTTTTTGTTTTTATTAGTTATTTTGGAATGTGAAAAGGAAGAATTACATACAGGGTTAGTCAGAGAGAGATAAAACCAGGAGAATGACTGGTGAAGTGAAAATTCTAGGTCAAAATAGCCAAATCAGAAATATTTTCCCATTTATCTCACTTTCCGAATCATCTATTTGGTCTAGATTAATCTCTTCTCCAGTCATTCTCCTGGTTTTTACCTCTCTCTGAATAACCCTGCTAGATTAGGGGTAAAAAAAAGATCCCTAATCTCCCTGTCTTTGGTGCTGAAACATATTCAGTACCAAGCAGAGCAGCTATTCTTGTTGTTGAAACCTATTCAGCACCATGGATAGCAACTCCGGAGCACCGTGGGGCTGCCATCCTTGGTACTGAATAGGTTTCAGCACCATGGTTAGCAGCTCCATGGGACTCCAGAGCACTGCGGGGCTGCTGTCCTTGGTACTGAATAGGTTTTAGCACCATGGATAGCAGCTTCACTGGGCTTTGGAGGCCCACGGAGCTGCTATCCATGGTACGGAAACCTATTCAATACCAAGGACAGCAGCCCCGCAGTGCTCCGGGGGCCCTGCAGAGCTGCTCTCCATGGTGCTAAATAGGTTTCAGCAGCAAGAATAGTTGCTGCCCTTGGTACTGAATAGGTTTCAGCACCATAGACAGCCCCTGCCAAATGCAGCCAGACTGGAGGAAATAAAAAAAAAACGTGTTTGGCAAAGAAAAAAAGCCTTGTTTTTTATAAATAAATTAGGAATCCAAAAATTTCACCCAAAAAATCCCAAAAATGCCTAGAAAATTCCTAAAAAATAAAGAGACTTTTTGCTGCAAGTGAAAAGAATAAACAGTTGAATAAATATTTAATAAAAACTGGGAATATATTTTACATTAAAACCTATGGGATTCACCTGTTTAAATCTGTCGAACGAACCACTGAAAATCCAGGCATTTCACTGAAATTTCAGTGCTGTTTGGACTTCTATGAAAAGATTAACCATTACTTCTTCATGCAGAATTTAACTGCCGCAGACTCACACCAAATGGCACCATGGTGCTGTCCATGGCCTGTGGTGCTGAATAAAACAGATTCAGCACCAGGGCCAATGGACAGGGGACACAGTGCTGAGTTTATGTGAAACGTGTAATGAACTGATCAGTAAAAGCGAAATCAATTTGTTTTATGGCTAGGGTCAGAATAACGGATTTTTCGCGTTGTCCGTGAAAAAGTGCGTTTGAACGAATGGACACATTTTTTCACGGAATACGCGATTGCGGTCATACGATGCACATTTTCATCCGTGATTTTGTACGGATCATCAATAAAACACTTTTTGTGTCTGGACGTTATGTTGGCCGGACATTAGCAGCGTCTGACGTCTCCTAATCACGCACACACGCCGCTAGCGGACGCAGCGCACTCTGTACGTCAGTACTAGCGGTTTCACGTTCTCGAAAAAATGTGTTTGTTTGCCACTTGCGTTGCGCAGCCGGACTTTTGTGAGGCCGTTCTTCGTATATTGCCTGTCATTGCCCGTCATTTGCTGCTACTACGGCCGTGATTTAGTGCTGCTAAACGCACGTTGATACTACGTTAGTCTGACCCCAGCCTATACCGTTTAATTTTCATCTCGTTTCACTCTGAATCGATACGTTTTAGTTTGTTGCAGACAGAAATGATTCGTATTTTGGAAGCACTTCTGAGATATGAGTCAGGAAAATTTCGTCCGAATTTTGATTCGGAATAAAACAAAAATCTCTAATACACATAGAAATTATATATTTTGAGTCTGCTAACTGCTGAAAAAAGGATATAATATGTATGGATCGAATATGATGTCAAACTGCGTTTAAATGTGATGAGCAAAAATTGGTGAAACTTAACTCGGCACTCCAAGGATGAAATGGCTTGGCAGAGAAGGCGTTAATTCAAAACAAGCTTGATAGCTGCATTTTATCCACCCCTACCAGTTGTTAATACAGTGATTCATTGTATAGTGACATAACTATGATTACATGTCATATTCTCTGTAAACTGCATCTGTCATAGAAATGATTCTAATGTACCTTAGGCATATGCTACATGTCTTATATACACCACATTTTACAAGTATTTATATTCAGGATTCAAATCTCCTTGGCCGTTATTTCCCCCAAACAAATGGGTTATTGCTGTAATATTATACATAGAGTGATATAACCAAATTGCATCTAAAACCGGGCATTACTGAAGTGAGAGAGCTGGTATGGGTGATGATACAACATGGAGACTAAAGGGGTTATTCATGAACACTGAACTTGCCACCAAATTGCACCAAAAGGTAAATTTCACCGTTTGGTGCAATTTTGGGACAGTTAGTCTATTCACTAAGCTGTCAATTTGCCAAATACTCGCGAATTGACGGTGAAAAACAGTGCAGTTCGCTGATCTTTGGCAGCAGCGAAATTGTCCCATAGAGAAGTAATGATTTGTCTACTCACAGAACCTTGAACTGCACCGACGTGTCAGTGAAATGCCCTGATTTTCAGTCTTTCAGTTTAACAGGTTTAAACAGGCAAATCCCATAGGCTTCAGTGTTAAAATGTAATATAATTTTTTTAAAACGTTTATTCATTTTCAGCAAGAACCCTTTTGATTCTTTTAGAACACCTTTTTGTATTTTTTATGGCAAAACTTTTTTCCCAATTTTTTAAAAAAAGGCTTTTTTTGTATTGAGCAACAGACCTTTTTATTATTTTTTAAAGGATCTTTTTTATTATTTAGACACATTTTAATAAATTTTTTTTGTTTAAACGCCTATTAGGAGAATAGGAGAGTTCTTTTTTTTGCAGTTCAGTGAATTTCGCCAAGGCCAATTCGATGCTCTTCGGCAACATTCTCCAAATTTTTCACGAGGCTTCGGCGACTCCATCTCCGGCGAACTACGTTGACCCTACAGTGAAGATTGAATTCACTGTAGTTTTGGCGAAATGGAATCGTCAAAGTGCACCGAAGTGAAAAGCACCGAAATGTTGGTGCTTTGTGAATAACCCTTTAAATGCTGTGACTAACAGATTGGCATAGTATTTTTATTTTGTGCATTGTATCTTGCATCAGGATCAAAGTACTAAAAAAAAATCACTAAATCTGCTCCCTATTTAAAATATGCCAGTTGGGAGAACTCAGATTCCATCTGGCCATAGAAGTAATTGTTCTACACAGACAGGCTGCAGCAGTTAGTTGCATCAGGGAATACTAGTTCAGCTGTCAAAGAGTTTCTTCCATGCTGTGTTTGTAAAGCCACACAACTAAAAGACATTTGGGAATCATGATTGGCTATTTGACTTCCTGGTCTTGACACAGTTCTTGGAAGCTTGAAATATGAAAATCTTTTAAGTGTCTGTGTTTGCGTTAAAATGATTATTTAATCTGCATGCGTTTCACAATTCACCTAAAACATAATACGTTACATTAAAGTGCATAGAACCCTCTCTTTTTAAGTCACAAACTTCAAACCAAACACACACAGGGTTATTCAAAGACGTTCAATGACTTTTCGTTCTCTTCAATTCGGCTTGATTCTGCAATCCCACGGGCCGTTGTAGTGCAGGGAAAAGCCACCGATTACCTGCCGAACACTCCCCGTAAAACCCAGGGGAATGCACACCGAAACCAGCAAAAACATCTGGATTAACCCCGCCGAAGACCCGAGAAACCAGAGCAGGAGCCAATCACAACGCAGAGCAGCCGCCGGAAAAACCCGACACCGCAGACGAATGGAGTGAAAAAAAAAACAGTACGCTTGAATGTTTGAAAAGTGAAACGCTGTTTGCAAACAAACTACTTAGCAAAAATGTCTGAAATTTACACATGAGGTCCAATGAATGATAATAAAAAGGGCTGTTACAGAAAAAAGAAAAAACGTTTAAAAAGAAAAATTGAAAACATTTTTGCAAAAAAATCCCAAAAAATAATTAAAAGATCCTAAAAAAAGCTATAAATAAAAATACTTTTTACTGCAGAATATTATAATCAACAGTTTATTAGACATTGAATTAAAACGGGAATATTTTTAACATTGAAGCCTATGGGATTCGCCTGAATAAACCTGTCGAATGAAGCCGCCGTATGGCAAGGCATTTCAGCAACTTTTCACTGCTGGTTTTTGTTCTCTGAATAGATGAAGCTATGGGGATTTCACTGCCCTTGAACAGGCACCGTATGTGCAGGCAATTCGCCAACATTTGGCGAACTGCCTGCTCTCTGGATAGGCGAATGGCCAGGAAAGGTAACCGAACGCTGATTTTCAGCGTTCGGTTACCTTTTGGCAGCCATTCAGATCTCTTTGAATAACCCTTACAGTATAACAGCTACTATTTATTTATTTATTTATTTATAAAGGATTTTGCCAGGAAGGATACATTGAGATTTCTCTCGTTTTCAAGTATGTCCTGGGTTCAAGAACATTGAGTGGTTACAGAAATACAAAGTTACAGTTACAAGTACTTATACAGCGCCAACAAATTCCATAGCGCTTTACAATGGGGATGCACAAACAGCAGACTTACATGATACAAGAGGAAATAACCCTGGACATCAGATAACTGTCAAGGTTATATATCACTTTAAACATAAAGCTCAGGCAGACATCCCATGAGCTTACACTCTAAGGGACTAGGGTAACAGAAACAAATGGGAGCAGAGGGAAGGTGAAACTGGTGGTCAGAGGGATTGCATGAAATGGACCAGATTTTTTTGGGCTTAGTAAGGGTGATTAGGGAGAGAAGTGGAGACAGCTGGAAAGGATGCCTGAAATTAGGGACCAGCTCTAGGTGGGTGGGTTGGGGCAGCAGAGGGGAGGAATGGAGGTCAGTCTGTGATGGAGAATGCTGTGGAAAGTGAATGAGGTTTGTGATAATGCAGATAGCCCCAATTAAACAAACATGAGGGGGAGGAGGACCTACTAGACGCAGACAGTTATGATCTGACAATATTTGGAAGCCCCTCTTTAGAAATTTTAAACTGACAGAATCTTTCCATAGGAATACACTGATGTATATTACAATAATGCTGGGGAGTTGTTAAAAATCAGTAAAAACATCAAGCTGCGCACAATGTGGAAACTAGGCTGTCTTTATTTTGCAGAAATCCTTTTATCATTCTGACAACATGTTATTACAGTAAAAATTTGGCACTCTCTGTTTCCTATCAGCACTGAATTATTTCTAGCCTGTGGCTGAAACTCATCATTTTCAGATTTGGAAAGCAACAAACATCACCCAAAGAAATCTAAGCATCCGGACAGTTATCAAGCGCATTTTTGTTTTCATAAAATACATTAAAACATTTTTGCATAAACGTGCAAAATGTCTCAAAGTGACTATTATATGTAACATTCTCCAGAGATGATAATTGAATAATGGATAAGTAAAAAATTAAATGCACTATCCAATTTAAGGAATAAACACATTCTGAACATGTAATTGCTTTGGGCACCTTTTATCCCTCTGCTCGTGTCATAGTGTTTCATATTACGCTGTTCCTTTGTTTCTCAAATTCAGGCTGGGATGTTAAACCCAGGTGGAATTCTAAATAGATAAGATGCAGAGACGTGTTGTAGAACCTTTGGTTTAAGTAGGACTTGTGTTACATTGTTGCTTGTGATTCTTCTTACAGGATTTGATCCGTTTTTTGTAGAAAGGATTTTACCAGGAACGATACATTGAGAGTGCTCTCATTTTCAAGTATGTCCTGGGTGGCGAATATGTACCGTTAGGTGTTTTGCCCAAAGACACTTACTGGAGAGGTGCTCTTGCCGGGATCAAACCTGTGTCTCCACAGTTATAGAGCAGTGATGTTACCTCTACTCCACCCAGCTGGCCTTGGATGTTGATAGGATCCTAATAACATTGCATGTTTCGTATAGCCAAGGATGAAAATTATACTGACGTGTAATCATATCCAATTTATTTATCAATAAATACAATATATTATATGCAGTCATTTTACGTTAAAAAAATAAAATAGACACAACCCCTTAAATACCAAGTGATTTTTCCATCAAACCACTGGTAAGACCCTGTGGTATTAAGAAAAACTACTTTATATTACCCTTCCATTAAATATATAAAGATGTCCCTCTGCTTGTTACAAAGGGCTTATCTTCAGGGAACATATACAGAAGGCTCTTGGCCAAAAAGCTTTGTGATTCCATGCAGGGTGTCCTGATTGATGTGTTGAACTTTCAGGAGCATGTCCCGGAACCCATTTGCTAATGAATTTAATTTGCAAAAGATAAGATCCCTCTGCATTGCTCCAGAATTAGACCAGGGGGTATAGTCCAACCTTGGTGTAAACCTAGCCAGGGCTGCTGTAAACCTAGTAAGGTCATACAGGTCTATTCAAAGAAAGGTGAAACTCAGGAGAATTGGCAGGAGAAGAGAACAATCTAGTGCAGTGTTTCCCAACCGCGGTCCTCAAGTACCACTAACAGGCCAGGTTTTAAGGATCACCTTGTGGAAATGCAGACTGAATCCTGCAATCACTGAGCAGCAAATCATATCACCTGTGCTGTGCTTCAGATATCTGGAAAACCTGACCTGTTGGGGGTACTTGAGGACCGTGGTTAGGAACCACTGACCTAGACCAAATAGCCGATTTAGAAAGTGAGATAAATGTGAGAATTGTTCTGGTTTGGCTATTTTGACCTATCATTTTCACTTCTCCAGTCATTCTCCTGAGTTTCACCTTTCTTTGAATAGACCTGATAGTCTTTGGGCCTTATTTGTAAGGTTGGAGTAAATCAGGGCTGTTATAAACTCAACAACTCCATATGATATAATGGCTCTGCTAAGTTTACAACTCTGGTTAAGTTTACACCAACATTTGAATATGGCCCTTTAATGGATCTTGGAAGTTTACAGCAGCTCTGGTTTAGTTTACACCAGGGTTGGAATAGAGCCCCAGATCAGGTATATTCGATAACAGGGTATCAGCAGGTACTTTTTGAAGAATCTTGTTAGTGAATGGTGTTAAATTAAATGTAAAGAGTGAGAATAACTCACTCCCTATGCACTAGATTAAAATTCCATGAAAATAACATTTTGAAGAAAAAATGTAAAAAAGTCAACTATTTTCTTACCATATTGAAAAACATCTACTCTCTACACAACGGCAATTTCAGATTAGTATAAACCTTTATTCACCCTAAATCTAAAATATAGTAGATCTGAAATGACCCTTAATGACCATAATAATAAAATCATTATAAATGAGTCAAAGTAGCCAAGACGTGACTTCTAGTCTACTGTAGTATTAAAGATTTCCAAAAGAGTTTATTTTATAGAACACATTTTTATTAATAACTTGCGTAATGAGAGTCACAACATTAAAGACAAAGGCATACATAGATATTCCAAACATACAAAAATTTGTGCATTATAAAACTTGGGGCTGCAAACACAACTCTACTCAGCTTCACATTAAGTATCAAAAACAAATTGGTCAACGAAGGATTTGACAAATTCAATGTGGACACTTTCAGATCAACTTAAAAAAGCCAAGAAGGGATTCTGTGTTAGTTAATTCTGTAGTTGGGTAAAATGCAAAAGTTGGTTGGATTTTCCCGTGGATGCTTGAGAATACTTAACGTTGCATGATGTGTAAATAAATAGTTAAATGAACACGGAACATATTTCTTTCTTTCCTTCCTTCTTTTTCTATCTCATACAATATATCTGAGAATTGCTATCGTTGTGTTATTGCTACAATACATGTTTGTATATGCTTTAACCCTTTCACTACCAAAAAAATTGTAATACGATACAAAAAATGTAATTTTACACCCCTTTTGCATACATTTATAATGCAAGATTGTGTACCCCCAGTGAAGAAACAAAATTCCCATTGAAATCGCACTCCTGTCATCCTGTATTGCATTACATCAGCCAGTGGGAGGACAGAACTGAGTGAGAGCTCTAGGGTCACTCACTACTATAGAGTAAAAAAGATTTAAGATGTTATAATTGCTGAAAATCCATGTATAGTACATATACAAGGTGTTACTGTAAGTGCCATATACAGATATTATATATAATATATATTTATATTCTATTGGTAATTTTTGGAAGCTGCATTTCTTACTGTACAATCTCATTATGATCACTACATATACCCCTGAGCAGGAGATCTGACCACTTTTATCATCTATCTTTATCATATTTACTGCATTTGATACAAAGGCAATTTCTGCCTGTATGCTAAAAATGCAGACCCTGTATGAAATTGTATAAGATAATTTTAGAAGCTTTCATCCCAGCAATATTTCCATTAAGGATAAACAAAAATATGAAAAAGTGGGCACATTTTAATTTTTTTATTTTTTTACGATTTGAAACATGGAATATAGCTAATCTCTACGTACAATTTATCCTACATTTGTTATATCAAAATACATTATATTTTTTTTAACAAAAAGCTCTTGGTATTGAAGGGGTTAAACTATTTTATTACAAGTGCTAAGACAATATTTAGTGTAGACTTAGACCAGGTGTGGACAACTACGGCCCTCCAGATGTTTTGAAACTACATTTAGGTTTGCAGAGCCTCAAGGGAAATATAGTTCCAAAACATTTGGGGGGCCGGGGTTGCCGACTCCTGATTTATAGAAATATTTAATATTACAATATGTCATTTTGCTGCCCTGTCCCGGATACTTGTAATTAATATGATTGAAGCCACCAAACAGCAGGGCATTTCGGCAACCTTTCACTGCTGGTTTTTGTTCTCTGAATAGACGAAGCATTGCTTCTTTATGGGGATTTCACTGCCCTCGAACAGGCACCGAACAGGCACCGTATGTGCAGGCAATTCCCCAGGATTTGGCGAACTGCCTGCTCTCTGAAAAGCCGAATGGCCAGGAAAGGTAATCGAACGCTGAAATTCAGCGTTCGGTTAACTTTCGCCAGCAATTCGGATCTCTTTGAATAACCCTGTATATTTCCCTTGATGCTCTGCAAACCTAATGAGCAGCCGAGCATCACGGGAAATGTAGTTTCAAAACATCTGGAGGGCCGTAATTGCCCACACCTGAGTTAGACGATAGCTAAATGTAAGATTGATCGATAAGCAGTGGAAATCTAGATGGATGGGACACTTTTTGTTCATGTGTTGTTTGTTCCCTTATACAAACCCAGTTTAATAGGGTGCGGGTTATGTTATAGGTTTAAAAACAAAACTGAGTAAATACAGTCAATAAACATACACCAAATGTATTCACAAATATTACTCTATTAAAAGAACAGTACCAAGCCTTGTTTATCTACTGTATACCGTGTGCTTTCACATATACACAGTGATACTGCATGGGGGTGAGTCTTGCAAATGATTGGACATGACAATTCACGGAATACAGAAGCACTCAACTGTGGAGATGATTGCAGCCAAGTGCATCCATAGGGGAATTAAGCAATTGAGGGCATCAGCTGTTTTAACATCTGTAGAAAGGCGATGAAAGGTCTTGAAAGGTAATGTACTGTATAAGCTACTGTTAGGGAGAGCTTGTACAGTACATTGCTTTTGTAAAAGGTAAATCATGTGTAATTTAGAAATCTGTTTGTTCTTGGAAATGTACGCATTAGGACTTTTATGGAGCTACATATTCTGAACAGTGTGCATGCACTTCTTAGGTAATGATTTACGTTATGCGAGTTTTTCCCCCCAATTTTATATATTTATGTACCTGAATCTCTTCTATAATCCATGATTGTGATGAGATGGTTAGCTAGCCATAGTGATATGTTATAGACAGATCATCAGATGATAGATAGATAGATAGATGTACCATACAGGTATGAGATGGATAGGTAGATATATGTTTGATAATAGATATGTGATGGAGAGATAGGAAAAATACATGGATAGGTAGATGTGAAACAGATGTAACAGATATGAGATGGATAGATGGATAAATATATACGTATGTATTTTTTATTCTATCCTTTTCATATCTGTCACATCTACATATCCATCTCATATGTATGTATTTTTTTCTATCTACCATACAGTATATGAAATGGGTGGAGAGATGCATAGATTTGTACTACTGCTGCTGTACTGATTATTAATGCATAATGGCACCAGGTACAAATACAATACCTGAATAAAGTATCAGAGACATACTGTATATCCATGGGATATTTTAGAATTTTTGTTCCCATTTCTCTAATTCTAAAGCTCATAATGTCTTAAACCCAGTCTAAGCCGAGACTGAATAAAATTTAACAGATTCACTCAATCTCCTGAATTAACTTAAGCGGCTACATTTTATACCTTTCTATCTTCCCATTCCATCCATGATGAGTTATCTGATGAATATTGAACTGGAAAGGATATTTTTTTTCTTCGTAAGCATTCTGTTATGTAGAGCGTTGGGATTAGCCTTTGTAAAGCAAATCCCAAGAGAACCTGTCATATCTCAGAGAGCGCATCAATTAGATTTACAGTTTCAGACTAGTCATTTTAACAAGGATGATTTGGAATCCAGGTTAAGCTGAAGATAAGAAATTTTGGATTCCTAATTTTGCTCGAGTATATCAAATCAGAGGTCCCCTGCAGCATTCTGGTTGTCCTCTCAAAAGGTTCTCCAAACTCTGGTGAACCGATAGGTCAATGATTTTACAGTATATTCCTGTTGCGATTAAATGTGACTGAATACTTAGCATCCCACCAGACAATAGATGATGTTTATAAATGTATTGTGAATATCGTATAAGGAGTTATTCAGTAATCATAGTCATATAGATGTTTAGGCTAAAGTAGCTAAATCTGAATTTTTCAATACTCCTGTATTAGTTTTATATAAAAAAAAAATACAATTTGTTTTCGATTATTCACCTATTTAACACATTGTGAATAATCAATGTAATGTTGATGTTAGAAGATATGACACATTTGTTCACAGTCTTCACTATTACACGAGCTTTGGGATCGAAGAATGAAACAAGAATTCTATTGTTTAAAAGGCTTTAGTATTATGCATGTCTTACAACAAAAAAAGCACCCGGGCAACCAGATGCCTACCAGGGATCCTTGTCCTTATACATTAAATTTTATTAATGTCAAACACACAAAAAAGAAAAGAGTCAATAAAACACATGGAATAGAACAATGGTAGAACACAAGAGAAGATAAGCTAGGATATATATATAATGAAGAAGATAGATTTCTTACTGATAATTCATCTGAAGAGTATCGAAACACTTCATCTGGTGAGTATCCATCTATATCTAAGGTATCCAGTCAGATAGAAACCAAGATATGAGCATATAAACAGAAAGACGTGGTTCCAACATCACCCTCAGTGGTGACTGCCATATAAAGATTCCAAAAGGAGATACTATGACACC
Organism: Leptobrachium leishanense; assembly: GCA_009667805.1. Lineage (NCBI taxonomy): Eukaryota > Metazoa > Chordata > Amphibia > Anura > Megophryidae > Leptobrachium > Leptobrachium leishanense. The sequence continues at coordinate 36,115,383 of CM019071.1, read as the reverse complement.
CCTGCCATAGTATCTCCTTTTGGAATCTTTATACATACTCACCAGATGAAATGTTTCGATACTCTTCAGATGAATTATCAGTAAGAAATCTATCTTCTTCATTATATATGCACATGATATCCTAGCTTATCTTCTTGTGTTCTATTGCATGTGTTTTAGTGACTAATTTTTTTTGTGTTTGACATTAATAAAATTTACTGTATAGGGACTTAGATCCTGGTAAGAATTTGGTTGCCCGGGTGCTTTTTTGTTGTATGAATATTGAGGTGGGTTAGGCCCTTTTGGGATCTGGTTTTTAACACCACCCTGTGGTCCTGCGTTGGAACCACAACAGTGTTTTTGTGTATTATGCATGTCTTAACCTTAAAGTCTTGTCCTTTTTTAGGATGAATATCCCTTATCTGAAATGCTTGGTACCAGAAGTATGGATGAGAGGTTACCTGCAAGGTGGGGGTCACCTGAGAATTAAAAAGGCAAGGATCCACATGCGCAGATCCAATCAGAGCCAGTGCAGGGGCTCTACATTTGTGAGTGGTATAATCAGATTCACCAGCACTCATTATTATAGATTCCTTGTGAAGATATACTATACTATACCATGATTGTGTTGTTTTTTGTGTTTTATATTTACTGCAATACTGTTTGAAAATTTGTGAACACACTGAGAGACGCGAGGAACCTCGAAAAGCATTGTTTGCGCCGTATCAGGTCATATGTATATATACCTTTTGGGATCTGGTTTTTAACACCACCCTGTGGTCCTGCGTTGGAACCACAACAGTGTTTTTGTGTATTATGCATGTCTTAACCTTAAAGTCTTGTCCTTTTGTAGGATGAGTATCCCTTAGCTGAAATGCTTGGGACCAGAAGTATTTTGGACTTCCTTACTTTCTTTTTCAGATTTCAAAATATTTGCATATAATAATCTTATCATGGAGATGGGACCCAAATCTAAAAAGGAAATTTATTTATATTTCAAATACACTTTATACACACAGGCTGAATATACTTTTATACAAAATCTTAAAGATCAGGTCACATGAGATCAGGTATGGAATTTTCCACTTTTGTTGTATTGTTGGCGCTCCAAATGTTATCGGATGTTGAAACATTTTGGATTTCAAAATTTCAGCTAAGAGATACTCAACCTGTATTCTACAGTTTTATAAAATAAGTTACACATATGCCATATACTAAAGGGGTTTGAAAATGTAACTATAGCCTTTATTTCATGGATTTTTCTCGAAATGAATTCGGTATTTTAAATGTATTTATTAAACATTTTCTGCTTTCAATAATGGGAAACAAAAATGTCTAATTTAACTGAAGGATACATTTATTTTACAAGTGCACAATCGGATTCAAAATAAACAGTTCTATTACAAAATAATAACAAAATAAAGATAAGCATCTGCTAAACTTAATTTGATAATAAATTAAAAGGACTTAACTTGTAAACAGAAATAATGCATAGCCTGCTTTTATTCCAAAAAAATTGGATTTGTTTTGTAGGATTAAATAATTAAAATAAAAAAGACATTTTGCCAATGAGTATGCATGAAATTATTTAAAAAGAACATGTTAATATAAATGGTTTATTCAGTGCATTTTGGGGTGGGTTATACAACAAAGAAAACATTTTTGTACAAGACATAAAAATCTCTTGGCCTACTGTATGGTACTTTTGGAGCACAGAATCCAACGTTGTTTAATGCACAAAACCAAAAAATTCATGCACCTCTAATCCAATTTCCCGCTTTCATCCATGCATTTAATATGATATTAATGGAAAACTAAACTAAATCATTAACACTTTGATTAAATAGCAGGCATAGGTATAGGTTGTTTAGACGCGGCCTGTCCAAATGTCTCCTTATCTACGATACTCCACATACGTCGTAACAATGGAAAAAGGACTTTTACAAATAAGACATTTTTTTTTATAAAAAATGGTTACCTTAATTCCACAGTTTATCATTTTGTTCTTTAGAAAAGAAGCCACAACAATTATTTATCATAGTACACAAAAAACAACAAAAATTAAAATAGAAATGAAAACAAAAAAAAAATTAAGAGAAATTGACAGTGGTGGAAGTTGATATCTATAACGGTTTGTCTGAGGTTGACAGTACGATTGTGTGTGTTTACAGATTAGGGGTTAGCACTATACTTTGACCAGAATACTACAAATATATATAGATATGTATATATTTATATATATATAAAATTTATATTTTGCCATGTTTTAAATCAGATGAACACTGTTTTCTTGGGTCTCAAATGCCGCCTCCGTTCCGATCTGAGTTTAACGCTTACACCCGGTGTTAGTTAACCAGCAGAGTTCAGAAAGCTGTATCTTTTGAAAATCAAAGTGTTGCACTTTTTGTTAAAATTAAAATGAATTATACATGTAATCAAGCTTATATATAAAATTTTAAGCCAAGAAAACAAACAGATTGTACATTTTTTGTATGCACGCCCCTTATAAAACATATATATATATAAGCAGTAAAACTTTCTTAAAGAGTAAAAGTGGTCTTTTGATTCTTGACTGGAAAGCAAATTCTTGTTCACGCGGAGTTCGGTGTAATGTTTTAGTTTTGTTTTTCCACAAAGCATAGGTGATATAAACAAGAGAGCAAAGCATGTCCTCTCCATGCTTTATTCCACGATATGTTTTGCTGGCTATCCTGGTGCCTTCTGAGATGCAAAAAGCACATTCTAAAATAATGGGATCTGCTGAAATAACCCAGAGATCTAATGACTGGAGTGAGTGGTTTATTCAAGTTCAGTACTTGTCCTGAATAATTGAATATATAGATGAAAGACTGCTTGTAAGAATTCAACAGCATCCAGAGGTAAGGTTCCATTTACTGTAAATACCGTAGCCACTGATTTGACCTGCAACTGGCTACGTTGATTCGTTTTGGCTCATAGATTTACCCCCATTTAAAACTCCTGAGCAACTTCTGCTTTTTGTTGGAGTGCCGCTACCGGATCTGGAAAATTCTGTGAGATCGTGAAGAGACGGTTCTTTGTACATAGCCACTGAAATAAAAAGAAAAAAAAAATGAAGCTTAATTTATTATTTTTATGGGTTTGGGTCGAAATCCCTACAACCAGGTTCCCGAATACCAAAATCCCTACGGTCAACTTCCCTACACAGACAACTCCCAGACGGCCAACTTCCCTACACAGACAACTCCCAGATGGCCAACTTCTAGACATCCAAAATCCCAGCGGCTAACACTAACCCTACTCCCTAACCCCCTAAAACTAGCCCTAACCCCTCTAAACCTAGCCCTAACCATAACTCCCACCCCCTAAACCTAGCCCTAACCTTAAACCCCCTAAACGTAGACCTAACCCTAACCCCCCTAAACCTAGCCCTAACTCTTCTAAACCTAGCCCTAACCATAACACCCACCCCCTAAACCTAGCCCTAACCTTAAACCCCCTAAACCTAGCCCTAATCATAACCCCCCTAAACCTAGCCCTATCCCTTACCCCCTAAACCTAGCCCTAGCCCTAACCCCCTAAGCCTAGCCCTAATCCACTAAACCTAACCATAACCGATAAGCCTAACTCCTAAGGGTTAGGGTGTTAGTATTAGGGTTAGCCGCTGGGATTTTGGATGTCTGGAAGTTGGCAGTGTAGGGAACTTGGTATGTCCGGCACTTGTTCTGTCAGGAAGTTTGGCCGTCGGGATGTTGGCATTAAGGAACCTGGCTGTAGGGATTTTGTCCAGCACCCTATTTTTATATATATATATAAAACAATGAAAATTATACACTTTATTAAAAAATTATGTGAAATGAAAAAAAACAATTATACACTTTAACTAATAGTATAAAAGAAAAAGTAATTCAAAGGTAATCACTTTAAAAACTCTTATTGTGTAGTTTTTTAGAATATGTATCAATATATTTCTGCTGCAGTATGTTTTTTTAAAACCTTTATTCCCCTATTCTTATTTTTTATCTGTAATTTATTATACACCTTGCCTCTATGTTACACACACTGTAGGGAGTTACAGTAAATAGACATTGGACACTACTTTTATTACAACTCTTCATTGTTGTTCAGGGGTCAGGAAGAGCAGGAATGCTTGGGACTGCAGTTTATCCACTATGTTAGAAGAGCTTCCATTTGGCCTCACTCTACTAAACTACCTCACTTTTTTATTCAGACTCCGTTTTACAATATGTGTTACAGTAAAATGTGGCTGTGGCTTTAGTACATGCAAAATTCACGGGATTGTCAAATTCTCTGTATTTTTATTCTAGGGCTGGTATTTTCACACCTAAAGAAGATATTAAGCTCTGGTAATCATTTGACAGAAATCTTGACGCATTCCAAAATTTATTTACTTTATTAAGTCTTAACCCCTTATGTAGTTCATGGTATCAGGAGCCATGTATATTACATAAATTTGTTACAAGCCATTGCGTTTTTACAGCTGTCTCATTTACAAGTCAACTGCTGCCGATTCTCTCTTGTGTAGTACATCGGACTCCATGGAAAGTCCCATGATCACAAGCTCATGGGATTATGCTTTATGGCTCTTTTTGTTCCCATTGACTTACAAGGAGGAGAGGTGGCCTCCTCTTCGCAGAGAGACCAGAGATAAGTCATTATATTTTCATATATTTTTTCTATAGTGTTAAAGTACTTTGTAGATGCAAAATCGCTAATACCAACATTTGTAAGTGGTTTTATGTTTTTATTTGTTTTTGTTTTTGCACGATAACATGAAAAACAAGTAGCTAGGCATCACTCATTATCCATCAGCTCCCACTACATTTGCGCTTCTCATACAAAGTATAGGAACTGTACCGTACAGTAATCTGCTATATAAGATTCGTGACTCAGCTTGTAAATGTCTGTGACTCTGCTGCTATTTCAAGTGGAGCTTTTATAGTTGGTCATTCAGTCATAAATATTAGCTACTTTACTGAAATCAGGCCACAGTTGTATAGTCCTCATGGACTAAACCTACCATCACTATATGTAATGCAGCCACTTTAAACCGAGGAAGCCTTTTCAATAAATTGCTGTAATTACTTGCATTTATCAATGGTTAAAAATAACAACTGGCAATACTGGATTTATTTTTATTTTTGTTTTCCCTTTGAAGTGCAGATTTCAAATACAGGAGATTATTGTGAACTGTAAGAATATATTGAAAGTGTTTTTTGAGCTGGGTTCCTGTTTTTCTTGTTGTTGCTTCCTTGACCCTAGCATTGTGGGATTTGAGCACCAGGAGGTCCTTACAAGCTCCTGTTATCTAGTATAGAACTCCAGGCTTTTGTTTGTTGTGTTTTGTCACAAGAATGGATAAAATTGGTATTTTGTGATGTAACATCTTTGCTCTACAGAATGGCAAACAATGTCTCTTTTTGCGAGAATTCGATTTATCATTGACCCCATGTGAGCAGTTAAATTGAGGCTCCCTTTTGTCGGAAACATCATTTGTACAAATTTAAAACTCACACAATTTGAACTGCTGAAATTATTTCAGAATAAATGTTTAACTTCCCTGGCGGTTATCCTGAGTGTGGCTCGGGGTTAAATTTCACCGCTGAAAGTGGTAACCCCGAGTCACACTCGGGCTGCATACATTTCCTGTCCCTGCGCACCCTCGCTGTCCGTCGCAGTCTCCTCCGGCGATCGCAGCGTTTTACTTCCTGGTTCCCTTCCACGAGAAGGGAACCAAGAAGTATGAGGTCGCGATCGCTGGAGGAGACTGCGGAGGACAGCGAGGGAGCTCAGGGAAGTGTAAGTATCCAGCAGCATCCCGAGTGTGGCTCAGGGGTTACCACTTCCAGCATAGGAATTTAACCCCGAGCAACACTAGGGAAAAGCGGTAAGGGGGTTGAAGAAAAAAAAAATTGTAACGATTCTGACATCTAAAAGATGTCAGAATCGTAACGCCAGGGAGGTTAAGGAAGCTTCTTCAAATCTATCATGTTTTCCCTTCTCCCTTTCAATCTCCAATTCTTCTGAGCTTCGAATCTCGGATCTCTCTGGGCTCTATTCCATCCCTGGTGTAAACTTACCAACTCCGGGCTATATTCCATAGTTGTCGCTAAACTAGCTACAGAAAAACGTTAAACATAAAAAAAACACATAACATCTCCTGTAGTTAGTTTATTGATGGGAAATGTGATACCATTTTTGCCGCAAGCTGAGTTTACGGCTCAAATGCAGCCATTTCCCTGCACAAAGTTAATGTAAATTAACATCTCCTATACTTACTATGGGAAAAGTTAATTTTCACCTCACCGTGGAAGCACAGGCTAATCCGATGTAGCCTGTGCTTCCACACGGCAGGCAGTATTTCAGGGTGAAATACTGACTCCTAAAAACTGATGTTATGAAGTTTGCATTTGCAAAATCATTTAACACTTTTTAAAACCCCCCCCCAATTAAATCCCTTACTCGTCTCTCATCCTGCAGTGAAAAGGGTGGCGCGGTCCGCTGCTTCTTTTTGCCAGGAGCAGAGTGAGACTGGGAACAAATAGTTCCTAGTCTCCCTCCACCATCACTCCAGAGTTTGCAGCCAGGAAGTGCAAAGCTCTATGGAGTCCTATATACTACTGAGCCAATACTCGCGTCAGCGTGGAGCACCGCTGATGGTATTTGGCAGCTTTGCGCTGCGTTCTGGGGCGAGGTACTAAGATACCACCTACCCCGGAATATGACAGTAATATGGAGAATATAAAGGTAAATCTGCAGGCGCATTTCCTGCTTTCTGTCTCCATTTCACTGTTGACTGTGGAATAGGGCCCTCTATAGACTTCAATGGCTCTTGTAAGTTCATAACAACTCCGGTTAAGTTTACACCAGGGTTGGAATAGAACCGTATGGATATACTGTATATTTACAAAACCAATTGATGTAATTTTAGTTGCATATGGTTCTTTAAAAAGTCCTTGTAGGATTTCATTCTGAATACAATTACAAATGTACACTAAATTCCCTAAAACCCTTTACAGCATTGGGGGTTGAATAATTTTGAACACAACTGTATATATATATATTTATATATATACACTACAATAAATGTAATATATTATTTATACTGATAACAAAAAGAACGATTGCTAAGGAGAAAATGTAGAAGGAAACAGAATGGGAGATCTCTAAATTTTTATTTCTGTGATACTTGATCTCCAAATTCTAACAGCTGTCGATGTTGCCGATGTAATGGTACTGTATGAGGGGTGTGTCATTATTTAGATGAGTGATTAGGTCTTAATGTAATCGTCCAGTCAAATAAAATCCAAATGTATACTATACAGTGTCCAATAATATCACATATACTAATTAATGAATATATCTGGAGTTATTTAAGGTTCTCAAAGCAAATAGTATGGATAAGCTGCACTTGTAACAATTTTATTGGATGTATTAATATTATAATGCTATCTTGCTGTGAGTTTAAAAGAGCAGGTATTAATAACACAGCGAAGATCTTCCCATCGCCACCTCATCCTGTACGAATCCTGGTATCTTTAACTATTTCAGAAACAGATTCACAAAATATTTCATAAAACTAGCTATAAAATTTAATAGTCAAATGCCTGGCGGGGGATAAAAATGTGCATCAATACCTAATTAAGTACCTAGAAGAGAGATCGGGTTTGGTTGTGAAATGAAATGGAAGATTCTTTTTCAGAGAAATTTTGCCCTTTGGCTATTTATCATTATTAAAGCTTCATTTGGCTTTTTGCGTATCAAAAGAGACTTTAATAAGATAGAGCAAATATATAAAGACTCAAAGGGTGACCCGGGGGCAAGATTTAGGTCTAAACTAGACAAATGCAGCAGGACTGTGTAGCATACGGACAGCCTGTAAGGGGTTAACAGAACTATTCTCAGTTTATTTCTTTTTTATTTAAATGTTAGTGTAACTCTATTAGGTCACCAAAACTAAAGCTCTCAAACATGTACAGTCATCTATTCTGAGACTTCTCTTTTCTTCTATAAAAGTCATATTTACATATGTATGTGTGTAAAATGTCACGTATATGTGTGTATATATGTGATAGGAATTTAGTTCACAAAATATGATCATATTTTGCTTAACCGCTTCACTACTGAGATCGAGATATCTTGTGCTTCAAAGACACTATCCGGTATCCCGATATCAAGATATCTCGATCAGGTGATCTGCAGCCCAAAAGCCAATGAATTTTGTTTGCTTTTTGGCTGCAGAAGGTGCCCTCAAAGTTTTATCCCTGTGGGCATAATGCCCAAAGAGCTGAAGTTGTGTAAAATCATCTGGTGATGCCCTTACATCAGGCTTTCAGCAGCCGATGCAGGGGAAAAAAAAGAAAATATACCAGCAGCTCAAACTGCTGTAACTCAATTTGGCATGCGATGTCGCCATCTACTGGCCAAAATAGGTTATTTACAGTAAGAAATACAATGGGTATATGCTAAAATATGTCAATGTATAATTAATTAAAAATGATTTTTCAAAAAACCATTGGTTTCTGACCATGTTTTATAAACTAAAAAAATCACTTGGTAGTGAAGGAGTTAAGCCATGTGGTCAAAAATCTTGCTATTGTATGCTCTCTTCGATGGGTGTGTATGGAGCACACCCCCCTTTGTGTATTGTATACTTAGTACAGGAATAGTTCTTCCTCTTTGGTCGCTGTATTATATATAGTACACACAAGTGTGTGGGAGAAAAAAAATCTGTATATATGTATACACTCCTGTGTATATATAGAGTGTGTATATAACTGTTATGAGAGTATTTAGCTTTTATGAATCAGCAAAGCTCCAACTGTACTGTGCTATAGACAAACCTATGACTATATTCTGAGTGAGGTGTAAATTAACCAGAGCTGTTGACTTCACTAACGGGCCTGGTAAAGTTTACACAAGTCTTAGAACCCCCCTCCCCTGGATTTTTAAGTGCTTATATTTTTAACTATAAGGAAGGAACATTGTACTTAGATCAATAATTCACTATTCCGTTAAAAGCTATAAAGGTAATGTCAAACATTAGCACTAAGTACTTGATATTTTCCTTTTACCTTTTAATGGTTTTGGCAGAAAGTGTGCTGCTGGTTTGTTTTTCTTGACGTGATTTCCTTTCATAATCTCTCCTTCTTTGTTGAGACCCAGAAACCAACTCCTTCCAGACTGCTGTCTGTAGATCATTGAAGAATATGTCACATAGTAGTTTTCAAACACCGACTCTTTGAATTTGCATTCAGGTGTGAAATGTTCCTGTTGAGAGATTATATGTTTGAATAATCCAGCCGTGCTATGCGGCGCTTTATAATGCTTACATGTTTAAACACTCACAGTTACTTTAAAGGAAAATGTTGATTTATTATTATTGGAGTCAAACACAGATTTAATACGATTATTTAAAGGTTACGTTCGGTTCTCAGATGTAATAAAATACATCTGCCGCGTCAGTGTCTAGAAGTGGGGAAAACAGTGATTGTTTTGGAATGGATTATTGATTTGGAAGTGATTATTTGCTCCTAAATGAAAAAACAAACCATGGGTTTATTTGCCAGATTCCAGCTTGGCCCCAGAGGTCGCCAAAATCATTGAACAAGACCCAACCTTCCTGTTCAGGTAAGTGCTAAAAGCATTTGAGCAAATCAAAAGGTTTTTCTTATCAGCCTGCAAAAAAAAACACGTTTTAGAAGCACAGGTATGTTATTAAATATTCAGCATTTATAATATTTACTAGTTAGTTGATAGATATGTATATATATATATATCACCAACAAGAAGGTCACTGCAGCATTCCAGGTCTTCCAAAAATTACCTTTTATTCACTAAAATGAACATAGAGGTCGACGCTTCAGCTCCTCTCTGGAGCTTTCCTCAGGACACATATACATATATACAAACACACACACACACACGCAAAGGTTATCTGGAATGCTCAGGACCGCAAGCATTCCGGAATTCAAATTCTTCCGGATTTCAGAATCTTGGAGAATTTGTTGTTTGCAGGGATGGAAGAGGCAGCAGGGTAGTCGCTATCAGCTTCCTGCTACAGCAGCGGTAACGTACGTTTGCTGAGAGATGCGGAGCCCTTTTTCAGGTGCATGTTTCACTGACCCGTGTGTCTGTGCAGCATGGCCCACGCTAAGGCTGCACAATGTCTCCCAGTGTGTGCCATCGGAGCCAGATTGCTGAGCAACATGACCCATCCAGAGTGTCAGGAACATAAGTAGAATTAAAATCCAGAAACCTCAAAAAATTCCAGATTTCAACTCCTTCCGGATTTTAGAGTTCTGGATAAAAGGTGCCCAAAATGTGTGACATTTTTTAAAATAAAAAGTAGAATTCCTCCATGAAATGAATGCAGAACACTATTATGCATGTTACGTCTGCCTTCTAGTTAATGATTTTAATTCAGAGTAGTCCTTATCGGATATGTTTGGGACCAGAGGTGTTTTTGGATATTGAATTCCTATGGACTTCGGAATATTTGGATGTAATAATGAGAAATCTTGGGGATGGGACCAAGTCTAAACAAGAAATTCATATAAACCTTATGCAAATAGCCTATAAAATGATTTCATACAATATTTTTATAATGTTGTCCCTTGTCATGTGAGGTCAGGAGTGGAATCTTCCACTTCTAGCTTGGTGGAAGCCCTTTAAGAGGTTTTTAGATTTTGTAGCATTTCATATTTTGGATTATCCTGAGATGAACTTGATTAAAAATGACATTTTAAGTAAGAAAATGTTATTATAGTGTAAATTTGTTACCTTTCCTGCCTTTAGCGGATCTACATTGATACACAACTCTGGATGTAGAAGAGTTGCTGATTTAGGGTGGGGACAGGTGGGAAGTTTTCAAGCTTGATATTGTCATCAGGCAGTTGGATGCCAGTGTGTTGTAGATGGATCCTGATTCCATTATAGCCCATTGAACCAGGGATGCTAACTGCTTATGCCGGTGTTCTAAACAGCCCTGGTTTTATCATTTCTTTATCTCCATTAAATGGAAGGAGGAAATCATTATGTATAATAGGTCAGTTCACTTATTCAACACGCAGATAAAAGGTTGAGCATTTAATTGAACATATATATATATATGTCAGTCTTATTGAAAATGGTATATGAAATAGATTTTGGGTGACATTAATGAGGCACATGAGAGCGGATAAGTCTGCCAATCTCAATTACCCCATAGACAAAGTCAATGATGCAGAGATCAAGCACAGTACACGAAGTGTGCATCTTGTGTACGTTGTTGCAATAATTGACACCGAGTGTAGGAAGTAGATCTCCTCTTAGGATTCCCTTTGTAGGAAACAAGTAAATCCCCCGTTTGTTTCAAACTGGCAAGTTTAACAGTTGGATGAAAGGCTACCAAGCAAAATTTAGATATCTCGAGGGAAACCAAGCAGTCAAAACTGCGTGGGTTGAAACAGAAGAAAACATTCTAAACCCTTTATGAATATTTATCCTGTTGTTGCAGTTCAAGACAGCATGAAGCTCAAAGGCTCAAGCTGTTGAGATCTCAAACCATAAGCCACCCTCTAATAATGACACACGAACCATTAACCATTTCAGCGGCTGAGGGGCGAGTGTTACATAGTATTTCATGTCTTCCAGAAATTGAAAGGCGTTCAAGAGAAACCAAGTTACCTTCACACTTGAGCTTTTTATTTCTCATTAAAGCACATGCTTTCCTTTGAGTACTGCAATGCAAGGGTATATCTGCTTTACATATGTAGCGAAACCTTGAATAATAAGAAAACTCACTGTTGGACAGATGACTTAGAACAACGACATCCCATGAATCACACATGATCTAATCCTGTTCCGTGTCAAACTGAAAAATTATTGAACCTTTAAAAAAAATTCAACAAATTTTTATGTAAAAAAAAAATCTTTTAGAACCAGCAAACACATACCAAATGACAGACGTCCTCTCCGGAACAACTGCGAACTGAGGGAATTCACACAGGCAACTTAAAGGACATGTAATTTCTGAGATAGATCTATCAACCCTTATCATTATCAAAAGTAGATATATGCAAAATCTGTTGAATTGTGTAGACTATACTTTGGTCTGTAAAGACAGACTGTAAAATTTTGAGGAATGTGGAATGATGGATGATGCGTTTAGCTTTTTATCTTTTTTTCCCTCTCTCTTACATAGATGGAACCTGATTTTACAATCATGTAGTCCAGAGCAACAGACCAAAATTCAGAACATGCCACGCAAACATACATCAGAACATTAAAAGAAAAAGTTGATTTAGGTAAAAAATTATAGGGATTTAGTTAAGAAATATGGTTATACGTTTGAATATGTTTACCACAATGTCAATGTACCTCATCAATGACAGGTCTTATCCTGCGCAACCTCATAATTGCACCTATAATATAATCCACTTTCTTTGGACATACCTTTTGCTAGGTCGTTCTGCAGATCTGCAGATGTATAAATAGTTGGAATGCTCTGAATTTGGTGTGTTATATTTAATGGTCTCACCGTTATACACATAGCACCGATATGAAGTTTGCATATCCTGATCAAGTGCAGCCCTCTTGATTTTGTGTGTTAAAGTGGATAGACAAACCACCTCCCTGGTTTTGCACCCCTCCCTGTCACAAGGGTTCCTCGTCATAGGGTCTATTTTACATGCCTGCTTCCTGGGCTCTCAGCAGATCTAGGCTTAATCTCGTAAGTGCAGTCATTATGTTGGCATAGATAGGACCTGCTGCTGATGGGGTGCATTGCATAAGCCTGCCACAACATCAATATATGAGCACATTTTGTAACTATATCCTCATTGTTTATCTCTATCTTTAGATGTATGTT